>JARQOD010000003.1:383903526-383990562 GCA_033576555.1 Oophaga sylvatica
CCACATCGTAGTTCCTCTCAGCCGAAGACAACTGCTGGGAAAAGAAGGCACAGGGATGCAAGACATTCTTCTCACCTGTTCTCTGAGAGAGTATAGCTCCAACGGCACAGTCTGAAGCATCCACCTCTATTATGAAGGCAAGCTCGGGGTTGGGATGTACTAGGATAGGTGCAGTGGTAAATTTATCTTTTAGACGGGAAAATGCTTCCTGGGCTTGGGGAGTCCAGGAAAACCTAGACTCTTTCCGGGTAAGTTGAGTGATAGGTGACACTACCTCAGAGAAATTTCTAATGAAACGTCTATAGAAGTTGGCAAACCCGATGAAGCGCTGTACCTCCTTCACATTTCTAGGACTTGGCCAATCCTTGATGGCTTGGGTTTTGCTTCCATCCATACTAATTCCTTGTGTAGACAGTACATACCCCAGAAATTGAATTTCGGTCCTATGGAATTCACACTTTTCAAGTTTGATGTAAAGATGATTTTGTCTTAGACGTTCCAAGACCATTCTCACATGTCCATGATGTTCCTCTGTGGAGTTAGAAAAAATTAGAATATCATCCAAATAAATTACCACGAATATATCTAGGAGATCCCTGAAGATGTCATTCACCAAGTGTTGGAAAGTGGCTGGGGCGGTACTCAGACCAAAAGGCATAACTAGATATTCAAAGTGTCCATAGCGTGACCTGAATGCAGTCTTCCATTCATCCCCAGGTCTAATACGGACTAAGTTATAGGCCCCACGAAGATCTAGTTTAGAAAAAATTTTGGCATGTCGCACTCTCTCCAATAACTCAGGGATTAAAGGCAATGGATAACGGTTTCTAATAGTAACCTTATTGAGTTCCCTATAGTCTACGCATGGTTTCAGAGATCCATCTTTCTTCTTTACAAAGAAGATGGGTGCACCTGCAGGAGATGAAGAGGGGCGTATGAAGCCCTTGGCTAGATTTTCATCTATGTAATCCTTTAAAGCCTTTAGCTCGGGCCCCGCCAGGGGGTAGATCTTACCAAAAGGTATCTCTGCTCCAGGCAATAATTCAATTGGACAATCATATGGACGGTGAGGAGGAAGCTGGTCAGCGTTCTTCTTGTCACATAAATCCACATAGTCCTGGTATACAGCTGGTAGTTCAGGGACTGACATGATTCCTTTAGGAACAGAGCAAGCTGAAACTTTTGGACTCATCTGTTTCTCTGGAAAGTGTAATTCCTTGGTCTCCCAGTTAATGGTAGGATTCTGAGCCTGCAGCCATGGTAGCCCTAGAATAATGGGAAAGTGGGGAGAAGAGATAAGCATAAAGGACAGTTTCTCTTGATGATCTTTACCCATAAGAACCCTCAAAGGCTCTGTTTCCTGATCCACTGGTCCAGAGGTCAGCAGGGAGCCATCCACAGTTTCCATCTGTACTGGAGTAGCCTTCTTCACTGAACGTATTCCCTGTTTCAGAGCAAAGGAGACATCCATAAAATTTCCACTTGCCCTGAGTCGATCATAGCAGAGCTAGACACCCAAGCTGAGTCAACCCAGAGTTTGATGGAAAGAAAGCAATGAGAATTGTTTTTCTTACAACTCAGCTGGGACACCGCTGCGGAAACTTGAAAAATGGCAGCGTTTACACAGTCAACGTCCTCAGAGGTAACGGAGTTTAAGTCCGAGAAATCAAGATCTGTTGCTGCAGATCTCTCTGGAGCCTGAGGCTCGGACCTGACAGATCCCCTCTCGCAACACTCACAATGAATGAGTGCTGCAGTAGTCTTACGAGAACGGCTGGGGCAGTTTATAATGAAGTGCCCTGACTTACCACAATAGAAACATAGATTCTCCTTAAAACGATGTTCCTTGCGTGCATCACTAACCCGTCGTTGTAAAGAGTCTACCTGCATGGGTTCAGGTTCAGGTTCCCGTGTAATCCTACTCAAAGGTTCCTTAGCTGGAGAGGAAGGTAGGAAAAGGTTAGTACGATTGCTTTCGAACCATCTCTCTTGCCTGCGTTCAGTCAGACGAGTATCAATACGGATGCAGTAGTTAATAAAGTCACCTAACGCAGTGGGAGGGTCGGCATGAGCAAGTTCATCCTTAATCAGTGGAGATAACCCCTTTCGAAAAATAGATTTTTTGGCGGAACTGTCCCAGGTGGTATCAAGGGCCCATCTCCTGAAATCCAAGGCATATTCAGCTACCGAGTGCTTACCTTGGCGCAAAGCTAACATGGCTGCTTCAGCTGTTGCACCTCGATTGGGGTCATCAAACACCTGCCCCATGGCTGAAATAAAATCATCAAGGTGATTCAAACAATCATCCTCAGTCTCAATCAGAGGGTTTGCCCACATTAAAGCCTTGTTGGTAAGCAACATAATTATAGTAAGCACCTTAGATCGTTCAGTGGGAAATTGTGAAGCATGTGCAGAAAAAAAAAGATTGCATTGATTAATAAATCCCTGAATTTCTCACGTTCACCGCCAAAACGAAAAGGGGGCAACTTGGGAATCCCAGCACTCGGGGCTACGGCAGGAGCCTGGACTCGCCCCTCTAGAACCTCAATCCTGGCTCGCAAATCCTGGGTAGTCTGTCCAACCACTTGCAAATTGTGATTATTGAGGTCCTGTAGATTTGTAAAACGGGTCTTTATATTCTGCAAATCTGCAAGGATATTATCAGTCACTCCGCAAAGTTCCTTTATGCGGGCCTCCATTTTCCAGATCTTTTAAGACAGGATTACTGGAAGAAGAGGAGAGAAAAAAAACAATAGTGTTCACCTGTGGCAACACTGCAGAGAGAAAAAAAAATTAAGGGAACTGCTCACCTGGAATGGTTGTGAGAAGTCACAACCACTATCATCACAGAAAGTTTCAACCAGACATCTGATATCCAGAGTTACAGCAGACAAAAAAGAGAAAAGAAAGGAAAAAAAAAAAAAACAATAGTGTTTACCTGTGGTAACACTGCAAAAAGAAAAAACTTAAGGGAATTGCTCACCTGGAATGGTTGTGAGAAGTTACAACCACTGTCATCACAGAAAGTACAACCGGACGTCTGATATCCACAGTACAGCAGACACAGCCTTCCAGACCCAGCAGACACTAACGTTTTGACTTCAGAATCTTGTAATGTATGTAGTACAGTTCATATAGCGTCTTGTGCTTGGGTGCGATGAAAACACAGGAGTCACAGGTTTGATATAGAAAAGTCCTGTATTACTTCATACAAGTTGGCAGAAATAGTCACACAGTTTGCAGACACAGAAACAGGAGACACAGCAGGCCAGAGTAATCCAAGCTCAGCAATCACTCTCCAATACAGATTCAGGATCTTCTTCTCTGTTACCGTAAGTCCATGCAAACGTGGGTCTTTCAAAGAGCAGGGTTCAGAGTCCACAAGTGCTTCAGAGTTCCTCAGTAGGAATAGCTGGAGTACAAGGTCCAAGGCTTACAGGAGTCAAGTCACAGGTTCACTGCAGGCTAGATTCTGAAGCACTGATTGCTCAGCTGTGGCTGCTTAAGAAGCAAAGGAGAGAATCAGGGCGGGAACATGCAAGCTGGAAACTCCATTTTGACTGAGGGCAAGATAGCTGCAGCAAGACAGAAAGTAAAATGGCTGACGAACAAACTGAGTTTCAGGAATATATACATAGAACCTTACATCAGGAGAATCTGGCAAGAGGGTTCATTAGGAAGTCAGTGTCACCTGCTGGGGCAGGGTTCTTCTTTGTGCAAAAGAAGAATGGAGAATTACGTCCCTGCATAGATTACAGGGGTCTTAATGCCATCACCATTAAGAATAAATACCCGCTGCCTTTGATTTCTGAGCGTTTTGATAGGCTCCGGGGAGCAAGGGTATTTAACAAATTAGACCTGCGGGGTGCTTACAACCTGATTCGCATCCGCGAGGGGGACGAGTGGAAGACGGCTTTTAATACCAGGGATGGGCACTATGAATATCTGGTGATGCCCTTCGGGCTCTGTAATGCCCTAGCCGTTTTCCAAGACTTTGTTAATGACATCTTCCGGGATATGCTTTCCACCTCGGTCGTGGTCTATCTGGATGATATTCTCATCTTCTCTCCATGATATTGACTCCCACTGGAAAGATTTCTGCAGAGTCTTTGACCTCTTGCGGGCAAATTCCCTTTATGCAAAGTTGGAGAAATGCGTGTTTGAGCAGGAGTCTTTACCATTCCTGGGCTATATCATCTCCGCCCAGGAAATGGTTATGGATCCTGCCAAACTACAGGCGGTGATGGACTGGCAAGAACCCCATTCTCTTAAAGCGGTGCAGCGCTTTATGGGGTTCATTAATTACTATCGCCAGTTCATTCCCCATTTCTCAACTTTGGTAGCTCCCTTGGTAGCCCTCACCAAGAAGGGAGCAAATCTCAAATTGTTGTCCGAAGAAGTCTCCAAGGCTTTCACCTCAATTAAGTCTCATTTTGCTAGCGCTCCCATCCTACACCGCCCTGATGTTGACAAGCCATTCATATTGGAGGTGGATGCCTCATCCGTTGGTGCTGGAGCAGTCCTCTTTCAAAAGGATGCTCAAGGTCAGAAGCATCCTTGCTTCTTCTTCTCCAAGATCTTTTCACCAGCGGAGAGGAATTATTCCATCAGGGACAGGGAGTTGCTAGCAATGAAGTTGGCTTTCTCTGAGTGGAGACATCTGATGGAGGGGGCTCGCTTTCCCTTCCAAGTCTTTACGGATCACAACAATTTGGTATACTTACAAACAGCCCAGCGGCTAAATTCTCGTCAGGCCAGATGGTCCTTGTTTTTCTCCCGATTTCACTTTACCCTCCATTATCTCTCGAGATAAGAACATTTGGGCTGATGCTCTCTCTCGATCCATGGTGTCCTCTGAGAAGGAGAAGGGGGAGCCTTGGCTTATTGTCCCTTCTGAGAGCCTGAGAACCACAGCACCGGTTTCGCTAGAGTCTGTACCTCCGGGCAAGACTTTTGTACCACCCAATTTGCGACCGGAGGTTCTGTCTTGGGCTCATTCTTCCAGGGTGGGTGGACATTTTGAGACCAAAAGGACATCTGAGCTGTTGGCGAGGATGTACTGGTGGCCGCATATGGTCCGTGATGTTGGGGATTATGTTCAGGCGTGTGTCTCCTGCACCAAAAATAAATCTCCTCGACAATGGCCAGCTGGGTTACTTTACCCTTTGCCGGTGGCAGACATGTCCTGGTAGATGGTTGGAATGGACTTTGTGGTGGGCTTACCCAAGTCTCGGGGTTGCACCATCATTTGGGTGATCACCGACCATTTTTCCAAAATGGTGCAACTGGTACCGTTGCCAAGGTTACCTTCTGCACAGGCCCTGGCTGCGTTGTTCATAAGACATATCTTTCGTCTAAACGGCATGCAGGACAAAATCGTTAGTGACTGAGGTCCCCAGTTTGCGTCTCGGTTCTGGAGAGAGCTTTGTCGTCTACTTAGTATTGAGTTAAATCTCTCTTCGGCATATCATCCCGAGACGAATGGGTTGATAGAGAGGGCCAACCAGACCTTAGTCACATATCTGCGACACTTTGTCTCTGCCAGGCAGGATGACTGGGCATCTTTGTTACCGTGGGCAGAGTTTGGGTTGAACAACGCCGTGGCTGACTCCACTGGACAGACACAATTCCTCCTTAATTACGGTCAACATCAGCGGGTTCCTGTGCCTATGCCCATGTCTTCCGCCAACTCCAGGGTGGCAGACTGGGCTGTGGAGGCACGGGACATTTGGGACCGTACTCAGGATGCCATTCAGGCCTCCAAGGAGAGGATGAGGTCCTCCGCCGACGCACATCGGCGCCCCGCTCCGACATTTGCTCCCGGTGACTTGGTGTGGCTGTCCGCCCCTAACCTCAGGCTGCGAGTGGAGTCGACCAAGTTGGCACTCCGTTACCTGGGTCCCTTCAAAGTCTTCGAGCAGTTTAACCCTGTGGTATACCGTTTGGCCCTTCCACCATGCCTGGGTATCTCCAACACCTTTCATATGTCCCTCTTGAAACCCGTTGTTAGGGTCTGCGGAACGCACCTAATAGATATAGTAGAGAGGTGCGTTTGCAGCCCGGGGTCCACCGTGCAGGCGAAGCACGCTGCTAGCAAGATGGCGAAAGTAGCGAACTCTGTTATCCCACAGAGTCACTAAAATAAACGCCATAGCGTGCTGTGACAGTAAGTGCGAACTCTGTTAATCCCCAGAGCCGCTAACGGGAATGCCACAGCGCTATATGGCGATAGGTGCAAACTCACTTAGCTTCAGTGAGCCGCAAAGTAAAACGCTAGGGCGCTGAACCAGCGTTATAAAGCAAACCCTGTTGCGTCACAGAGCCGCTGAGAAAAAGACTGTGTCCTGTTAACACCACAAGGATACACAGATAACTGCTGTGCAGATAGCAGTCCGTGATCATGAAGACAGCAACGCAATCAAGCAATCTCCTCACCGGAGAAGCCGGTATTCTAGGGGCTTATTTCAGCCAAGCCCTAACCACTTGCACTCAAATCTCCTCACCGGAGGTGCCGCTATTCTAGGGGCTTATTTCAGCCGAGCCCTAACCACATGCGTGCATGATCACACTGGCGCAAAGCACATAATGCAATTGATCTTAACGCATGGCGGCCCAGCCATGCCACCCTTTTATAGTAACAGCTACAGGACCTGTCAGAAACAAGGACCAATGAAACTGTTCCAGAACACCAGTAGTCACAGGACCTTCCTGGCGGACCAATAGGAGCTGCTGCAGTACCTGAGCATGTGACCCCTGATCTCCAATGAGAGATCTCACCCTGGGCATGCTCAGAAGGGGAAAACAAGGACTTTGTCCTAAAGACGTCTGCACGCCGCTAACCAGTACTGGCCACAATAGCAGAGCCTGGAGAGGCAGCAATAATCCTCTGCACACTGTTAGACTGGGCGAGACGCTGGGACCAACGTCTAAGCTGAGCAGAGTCCACTGCGGCCGGAGACGAATGGGAGATCGCAGCTGGGATGGCTCGAGATTCCCCTTGTGCAGAAGCGGGAACTCGACCCCTAACACACATGGTCATGTCCCGGTTCTCTGAGTCATCTGCCGGGACATCGGGTTTGTCTACGGACGATCACAAGGTGAACGCTATTGTAGGGTGCAAGGTGGTACGGGGCAAAAAGTTTTATTTGGTGGATTATGGGCCTGAGGATAGGTCCTGGGAGCCTGTTGAGCACGTTCACACTCCGCAGCTCATTGCTGCCTTTGAGAGTAGTGAGGCCCAAAGGAGGGGAGGCTCTAGGGAGGGGGGTAATGTTAGGTGTCGAGTTCCCGCTCCTGCACAAGGGGAATCTCGAGCTATCCCCGCTGCGGTCTCCCATCCGTCTTCCGCCGCAGTGGAACCTGCTCAGCAGAGACGTCGGTCCCAGCGTCTCGCTCAGTGTAGTGCTGTGCAGAGGATGACTGCTGCCTCTCCAGGTCCTGCCATTGTCGCCAGTGCAGGTCAGCGGCAAGCTGACTCAATTGGGGCTAGGTTCTGTGTTTTCCTTTCTGAGCATGCCCAGGGTAAGATCTCTCATAGGAGATCAGGGGTCACATGTTCAGCTACTGCAGCAGCTCCTATTGGTCCGCCAGGAAGGTCCTGAAACTACATGTGTTCTTGTATAGTTTCTCATTGGTCCTTTTCTGGTAGGTCCTGTAGTTGCTACTATAAAAGGGTGGCATGGCCGTGCCGCCATGCGCTAGTGTCAATTGCATTATGTGCTTTGCGCCAGTGTGATCTTGCACGCATGTGGTTAGGGTTCGGCTGAAATAAGCCCCTAGAATACCGGCTTCTCCAGTGAGGAGATTGTCTGATTGTGTTGCTGATTGCATTACCACGGACTGCTGTCCGCACAGCAGTTGTCTGTGCATCCCTGTGCAGTTAACAGGACACAGTCCATATCTCTGCGGCTCTACCTTAGCGACTCTGTGGTGTAACAGAGTTCGCTTATACCGCCATATAGTGCCACAGTATCTATTATTGCGACTGAAGTAACAGAGTTCGCCTATGCCGCCATCTTGCTAGCAGCAGGCTCTGCCTGCATGGTGGACCCCGGTCTGCGAATGCACCCACTATTTATATTTATCCTAACACTCATTACTTTCACTATGCACTAAAATACTAAATATGTCAGTATATACAGTAGAACATATCAGATAATAGCAGGTTTAAGTCAACTAGAAGGAATATAAAAAAAATGTAAAAACTATTAAAAAAAAAAAAATATTTAGCTTGCCCAATTTTGCCACTGAAATAAAAAAGCTTAAAAATGTACAGAATGACATTTGTTATTACTGTGTCTATGAAAGTCCTATATATCAAAATCTAAAATTAATTAACCCATGTAGTAAAAGCTGCAGAGAAAAGTAAAATCAAAATTGCAGAATTGCAATTTTTTTAGTCAACACTTTCTCCAAGCGTTCAAAACTTTTTATGTAACTGTGGAAAATAGCAAATTTTTTCACAGTAAATTGAATTTAGCAAAAAAAAATCTGATTCTCCTAAATCTGAATTTTTACGCGATTCATTCCGTGCTGGTTGGCATTGTGGTGATTTGGAAAAACCTGGGAAAGTGATTAAAAAAAAATGGATGATACTCATTTCACTGCTCACCTGTCCTGCCTCCAATGTGATGTCACCTTTACATCAGAAGAGTACTTGGACCTGGAAGCCCAAAGGCAGAGTGAAGAGGGCTGAAGATGACAGAAAGAGGAAAGAAGAAGACATGTGGAGCAGAGGAATGGATGGCGAGCTGTGGCACCAGGATACATCAGTGGCAAGGTAAGGATTGCATCCAGTGGCGGATTATAATGAGGTCAATCTGGGCGGTAGCCCAGGGCCCAGTGGTGTGGGGGGGCCCACCAGCCCAGGGTAAATTGCCCCATTATAAAGTGTGACATGACAGACAGACAGACTAATTCGGCCACCGCTGCCGCCTGCCGCACTCTCACAGTGGCGCTACCGCCGCCGCTACCGCCCCCTCTTCCTCCTGCATGTCACGACCAGGGGCGGGCTGGGCCAGGTGGCAGGGAGGAAATTGCCCCCCGGGCCGCTTCCCCAGCAGCTGTGCAGGGCCGGCCGCCTGATGGCCCTGCACAGTAAGCTGCGTGCGGCAGTGTCTGCTGTGCTGTGATGCGGCTGGCAGCAAAAATGGCCGCGCACATCACAGTCTGTCTCAGCCGCTGCGGCTTATGAGACAGACAGACTGTGTTGTGCATTATTTTTTATATGAACGGGCTGTGGGACCATCATACTGTATATATGAACGGGCTGTGGGACCATCATACTGTATATATGAACGGGCTGTGGGACCATCATACTGTATATATGGGGTAAAACTGTGGCCATCATACTGTATATATGGGGGCTGGGGCCATCCTACTATGTATATGGGGTGGAACTGGGACCATCATCATACTGTATATATGGGGGCTGGGGCCATCATACTATATATATGAGTGAACTGGGACCAACATACTATATATATTGGGCTGTGGGACCATCATACTTTATATATGAGGGAACTGGGGCTATCATCCTTTATATATAAGGGAACTGCGGTCATCCTACTATATATATGAGGGAAATGGGGCCATGCCATCATACTATATACGGGGGGGGAGTCTGGGGCTATCATACTATGTACAGGGGGGGTCTGGGGCTATCATACATGGGGGAACTGGGGCCATCTCACTATATACAAGGGGGGAACTGGAGCCATCATACTATATATATGGGAGAACTGGGGCCACCTTACTATATACATGGGGAAACTGGTGCCATTCTACTATATATATGAGGGAACTGGGGTCATCATATATATGGGGTGAGCTGGGGATATCTTACTATATATATGGGGAGAACTGGTACCTTCATACTATATATATGGGGCAAGGAGACCATCCTACTATATACATGGGGGCAACTGGGACCACCAAACTATTTATTTGGTGCAGTGGGGACCTTTATACTATATATACAGGGCAGTGGGGCCATCATACTATATAGTTGAAACCAGAAGTTTCCATACACTATATAAAAAGACACATATGACCTAAAACAGGAAAGGTTTATTTTGATTTCATGTCAGATATTGAGAAAAACATGCAGATTTGTATTTTTATACAGTATATAGTGGATGTAAACTTCTGGTTTCAACTGCATATACTGTACAAAGAGGGCAGTGGGGACTTTAATACTATATACAGGGAGCAGTGGGGGCCTTCATACTATATATAAGGGGCAGGAGGACCTTCATGCTGTATATAGGGGCAGTGGGGGCCATCATACTATATATATAGGGGGCAGGAGGACCTTCATGCTATATATAGGGGCAGTGGGGCATCATACTATATATAGGGGCAATGGGAACATCTTATTTTATATAGGGACTATGTAGCCATTTTACTATATATAGGAAGATCTGGGGTCCTCAATGTATAATAAAGGGCTTTGTGGACCATCATATTGTGTTTTGTGGTATGTAGGACCATCATTCTGTATATTCAGAGCTTTGTGGGCACTCAGAGGACATTATTTGTTATAAATGGGAAGATTATTAGTTTTGATAGGGGCACTCAGGTTCCATTATTTTTTTTGTTAGGGCTTGGTTCTGCTCCCATATCTCTGGAGTAAGCTCAGTTCGGCTCCCATATCTCTGTAGTAAGCTCAGTTCGGCTCCCATATCCCTGTAGTAAGCTCGGTTCTGCTCTCATATCTTTGTAGTAAGCTCTGTTCTGTTCCTATATCTCTGTAGTAAGCTCCGTTCTGCTCCCATATCTCTGTAGTAAGCTCGGTTCTGCTCCCATATCCCTGTAGTAAGCTCAGTTCTGCTCCCATATCCCTGTAGTAAGCTCGGTTCTGCTCTCATATCTTTGTAGTAAGCTCTGTTCTGTTCCTATATCTCTGTAGTAAGCTCCGTTCTGCTCCCATATCTCTGTAGTAAGCTCGGTTCTGCTCCCATATCTCTGTAGTAAGCTCGGTTCTGCTCCCATATCCCTGTAGTAAGCTCAGTTCTGCTCCCATATCTCTGTAGTAAGCACAGTTCTGCTCCCATATCTCTATAGTAAGCTCTGTTCTGCTCCCATATCTCTGTAGTAAGCTCCGTTCTGCTCCCATATCTCTGGAGTAAGCTCTGTTCTGCTCCCATATCTCTGATATAAGCACAGTTCTGCTCCCATATCTCTGTAGTAAGCTCGGTTCTGCTCCCATATCTCTGGAGTAAGCTCTGTTCTGCTCCTATATCTCTGTAGTAAGCTCAGTTCTGCTACCATATCTCTGTAGTAAGCTCCGTTCTGCTCCCATATACCAGTAGTAAGCTCGGTTCTGCTCCCATATACCAGTAGTAAGCTCGGTTCTGCTCCCATATCTCTGTAGTAAGCACAGTTCTGCTCACATAGCTCTATAGTAAGCTCCATTCTGCTCCCATATCTCTGTAGTAAGCTCGGTTCTGCTCCCATATCTTTGGAGTAAGCTCTGTTCTGCTCCTATATCTCTGTAGTAAGCTCAGTTCTGCTCCCATATCTCTGTAGTAAGCTCTGTTCTGCTCCCATATCTCTGTAGTAAGCTTGGTTCTCCTCCCATATCTCTGTAGTAAGCTCGGTTCTGCTCCTATACTTCTGTAGTAAGCTTAGCTCTGCTCCTATATTTCTGGAGTAAGCTTAGTTCTGCTCCCATATCTCTGTAGTAAGCTCGGTTCTGCTCCCATATCTCTGTAGTAAGCTCAGTTCTGCTGCTATACTTCTGTAGTAAGCTTCGTTCTGCTCCTATATCTCTGGAGTAAGCTCAGTTCTGCTCCCATATCTCTGTAGTAAGCTCGGTTCTGCTCCCATATCTCTGTAGTAAGCTCGGTTCTGCTCCTATATCTCTGTAGTAAGTTCGGTTCAGCTCCCATATCTCTGTAGTAAGCTCGGTTTCTGCTCCCATATCTCTGTAGTAAGCTCCGTTCTGCTCCCATATCTCTGTAGTAAGCTCCGTTCTGCTCTCATATCTCTGTAGTAAGCTCCGTTCTGCTCCCATATCTCTGTAGTAAGCTCGGTTCTGCTCCCATATCTCTGTAGTAAGCTCAGTTCTGTTCCCATATATCTGTAGTAAGCTCGGTTCTGCTCCCATATCTCTGTAGTAAGCTCAGTTCTGCTCCCTTATCTCTGTAGTAAGCTCAGTTTTGCTCCCATATCTCTGTAGTAAGCTCGGTTCTGCTCCCATATCTCTGTAGTAAGCTCCGTTCTGCTCCCATATCTCTGTAGTAAGCTCCGTTCTGCTCTCATATCTCTGTAGTAAGCTCAGTTCTGCTCCCATATCTCTGTAGTAAGCTCCATTCTGCTCTCATATCTCTGTAGTAGGCTCAGTTCTGTTTCAGGTATATGATGACCCCATCGCATGACCCCGTCGCATGACCCCGTCACATGACCGGAGGGCACTCAGAGTCTGAACAGCCCGGGACCCTGGCTACCCTTAATCCACCCCGATTGCATCTGCTATTTACACTAAACATTTATTATTCTTTGGAGTTTGAAGAGACCCAAGACCCTAATTAGGAATATTCAATGAATAATGTCAATGCCAATCAAGTTTTCCTGACTAATTTGAGCAACTTGACAAATTTACAAATCTCTATAATCCAAAATGGAACAATAATGTCAAAGGCAATATGTGGCCTTAGTAGGAACTCATTGTAATTATGTGAAGATTATTCTAGACCTGCACTGAGATCACATGGTTATATGTGAATACCATACCCCTATGTGTGCTCTGTATAGCCCCATGGGCACTAGCTGCAAGGGCAGTGCTAATATTAAACATCATCATGTAATCATCTGATGTCTTATGATCTCTTAGTCAAAAGAAACGAGCAATGTTGTTTATTTGAAGAAGTCTTTCTCAGCAAATAATGACAGCCCCTGAGGGTCAGGAGAACCGAACATCTGCTGACAGCCAAGTGTACCTGTAACATGCAAAGTTGCATCATAAGGGGAGTTTTACTAAATGTCTATGTTTAGCTATCACAGAATCACAAAAGTCTGTTTTTAGACATTGATTATAATGATATAATAATTCTAATGATTAGCCTCGGATTTAGGTCATGTATGAGAAAAAATTGGCTTCCTTAATAACCATAAAAATGACAACAAATTTCTAAATGTTGATATCTAACTCATAGACTTTCTCGTATTGAGTGCAAATCCTCCAACGTGACAACCTACAAACAATAGTTATATCAAACCAGAGAAAAAAGTGGAGCTCAAGTCCAGAGAATAGTAAAAAGGTATACATTTATGACATGGATACTACAAATTAATTACATACAACATATAGTAAAACACTAGTAACAGAAGTAGCGATACATGTTCAGCAAGGAAAACAGGTAGAGAAAGGCATGTCAGTCACATAATACCACATCCATCATATAGTAAAGTGCTAAGTGCATTGTAATGACGCATAAGGCGTCATTAATAGGCTGTGAACCAGACGCTCTGCATTCCTAGTGTGAACATTGCCATATACAGATTGTACTTTTGTGCACTGGTGTACCACACGGCCAATCCCTGATTGAAGGCTGGCTGTTTAACTTGGTATTAATGCACCTGTGTAGTCGCCATTTTACTTGGGTCCGCTGCACTCTGTCAGTGCATCAGTATTGAGGCCTTTTCAGACAGGTAAGCATCTCTGCCTGTTTTTGGTGGTGTTTTCTAGAATTTTGGATTTTTTTAATCCGCTTTTTGTGGTTTTGATCTTACAGCTTATGTTAGAAAGAATTTGTGAGAAGAAGCGGGCAGTTGTTGAATACCAGCATCAACAAGGCCGTCGTTTGTCAGGTTTGACTCCACACATAAGACCTCAGGAGTGGACATGGATGTCAGACATATGTAGGATCCTCCAAAACTTTAAGGAGTCCACCAAGATGGTGAGAGGCGATGACGCCATAACTAGCGTCACCATCCCGCTCATCTGCATTCTTAAAAGCGCTCTGCTCACAATGAAAGAGGAGGCATTGCAGGCGGCGCATGAGGACATAGATCAAGGAACCATACAGGGAGATTACACAGCCCAACCTCCTGTCATCCCAACGTGGATTATTTGACAATGAGGAAGAGGAGGAGGAGGAAGAACAGAAGCTACTTTCATGCGCTATAGACGGGACTACAACCACAACTGTCATACCGTCTGTTCAGCGTGGATAGCATGGTGACAGGGAAGAAGAGGAAGCGGAGGAGGAGTAGGACACCTTGGTCAGTCGTCCTGTTGGTGAGGACTGTTGTGTTTTGGTAGCTGAGGAGAAAAAGCAAATACGGCAATACACCAGAGAGGCTGGAACCTATTGAATTGCAGTAACCTGAACTAACCACACAACTAGAGGTAGCCGTGGAGCGTTCCTATGTTGATCCTAGACGCCTTATCACAGCCTGAGAGATAACTACACCTAAAGGCAGAAAGAGGAAAGCTATCTGCCCCGGAGCAGATCCCCAAAGAAAATAGGAAGCCCCCAAACATGTAATGGCGGTTAGACAAGAAGAAGCACGGACACAGACAGAAAATAGAATGAGCAAACGCTGGGGCCCAATCTGTCTAGACAGAAATGTACAGGAAAGGATTCTCATTGCAATCCAAAAAAACCCTAAAAAATACCAACTCTTCTGATTGCAAAACACCTGAGATCACACGATCTCTACCACCTAAATCAGATCTCTGGTGTAACAAAACTAAGCAGCGGCCACTGAAAAAACAGGAATAAGCAAATGAACAAATAACAGTGGCTTCAGATAAACTGAGAGGAGCACAAGCCCCAGGAGGGGACCCGGCTGACCTCCACAGAAGTGCAGGGAACTATGCAAAAAGCAAGCACAAAAATAAAAGCAGAAAATATCTTATCTGAAAGCAGAAGATGCAGGCAAGATTCAGCAAACTTCCAAATGAAACAGGAACCACAATTGAGACAAGAACAATTGATCACCGGCAACCATCATGGGAGGGAACCTCCCTTATATCAGACCAGACAGTGATCCCAGATTGCCATTCCTCACTGAAAGGTTCAGTACTGTCTGTAACCACCAGAGGGAGCCTCTGCTCAGAAACCATCTCTAGCACATTCATAACAGAGGACACTGAAGTCTTGCCTGCTACCAGTCTGGCACTTTATGTTGCGCTGCCTTACCCATGTCCCTCGTATTGTTAAATTATTGGGTGCCAGTCATTACTGGCTAGTGACACTTTTAGACCCACGGTACAAGGATAACTTTCAATCTCTTGTTCCAGAGGCAGACAGGTGTACCAAAATGGTGCAGTACCATAGAACCATTGTTGCAGAATTATTTAAAAAATTCTCATCTCAAAACGCTGGCGGCAGAGATAACAGTTCGTTGGCCAAACAAGCAAGTCAGGTGAGACAGACACAAGTCCACTCCAGCAGAGGCAGGGGAACACTGGAAAAGTTCTTGGACAGTTTTCTAAGACCCTCACATTGCCCATGCAATGAGGCATGGGGTAATCTGACAAGGAATGCAATCTTCTCTAAGATGCTGAGGGAGTACCTTGCTAATCGTACCAACGTCCTCCGGGATTCCTCTGTGCCTTTTAATTATTGGGTATCCAAGCTGGACACATGGCATGAGCTGGCTCTCTATGCCTTGGGGGTCCTGCCCTGCCCTGCCGCTAGCATTTTGTCCAAGCAGGTTTTTAGTGCTGCTGGTGGCATTATCACTGATAAGCGCATTCGCTTTTCTACGGAAAATGCAGACAGGCTCACTCTTATAAAAATGAACAAGGGATGGATTGGGCATGACTTCCTGACACCACCAAATGATGACAGCGAATCATAAACTAAAATGTAGTGTTTTTTTGGGAGGTGTATTCCCATGCACCTCTTCACAACCAAACATGGATATACGCTTCCTGATTTTGGCTATTTGGTGTCCTCTTCCTCCTTCTCATCCTCACCGTCTACCTCCACTTGAACACCAGGGTGAACGTATTCAGTCATGCTCCGGCCACTCTATGTTTTGGCAAGGGTGTTATTATGCCCGTCACCAAAATACAAAAAATATATACACCCCCAAGGGGAAATGTTTGCCAGCACATACACTAAGTGTATGGGCATTCCAAGTCTAGGAGACCCGCTCCTAGAAATTGGGCCTATTTTTTAATCAGGCCTTCCTCCACATTTGATCATCCACCGTCACTAGATCAAAAGGGTTTACGTGTTCCGTGCAGCTACAGCCAGTGTCGCATTATTAACAAGGGTGGGTGGTTAGGCAGTGCGTAAAATACTTGTTCTGAAAAAGGTTGAGGTGTACCCACAGGGGAAATGATTGCCAGCCCACACACTAAGTGTATGGGCATTCCAAGTCTAGGAGACCTGCTCCTACAAATTGGGCCTATTTTTTAATCAGGCCTTCCTCCACGTCTGATCATCCACCACCACTAGATCAAAAGGGTTTGCGTGTTCCATGCAGCTACAGCCAGTAGCTGTCCTCTCTGAAGAGACAATTTGCATAATTAGCTACAGCCAGTGTCGCATTATTAACAAGGGTGGGTGGTTAGGCTGTGTGTAAAGGCTTGTTCTGAAAAAGGTTGAGGTGTACACCACAGGGGAAATGTTTGCCAGCCCATACATTAAGTGTATGGGCCTTCCATGTCTAGGAGACTCGCTCCTTTTTAATGGGACATTTTTTGGTAAGAGGCCCTCCTCCCTGTTTCTTCCAAGGGGGGGATTGGAGTTATTGGGGTGCATATGACTTGGTAGAAGGCCAGGCCTTGCAGTCAATGCATAAGAAAACAGAATGGGAGTACAAAAGGAATAATGTGAAGTGGATTTTCCTGGGCCCATCCAGTACCTGGGTTCAAAGGCTTATTGGGGTGCATATGACTTGGTAGCAGGGCAGGCCTTGCAGTCAATGCATAAGAAAACAGAATGGGAGGACAAAATGAATTATGTGAAGTGGATTTTCCTGGGCCCATCCAATACCTGGGTTCGAAGGCTTATTGGGATTCATATGACTCGGTAGCAGGACAGGTCTTCCAGTCAATGCATAAAAAAACAGAATGGGAGGACAAAATGAATAATGTGAAGTGGATTTCCCTGTGCCAATCCAGTACCTGGGTTCAAAGGCTTATTGAGGTGCATATGACTTGGTAGCAAGGCAGGTCTTGCATTCAATGCAACATTTTTTATGGAAGTCATCCTGGACATCTCGTGAAAGGGATATTGGGGTGCGTCGTAATTCTTGGCAACCTATCCACTCACTGCATAGGCTATAACAGTTTCAGAGACCCACTGTTTAATAATGGCCCTTTAAGCAGATTAATGCTGCCTGATGCCCCTGTGAAAATAGGCTCTATGACTTTAAGAGTCCCTCCTTCATAAATGAAACAAGATATGTCTGCTTATGTGTCACACACCACATGGCCAGCTAGGGTTGTTAAATGTTACAATGACATTTCCCAGTGAATGCATTTGTTTTGGTTGAAAGCAATGCTAAAGTTTAAAAAAGGCTTCAAAAACGCTGCGTCTGAACAAAGCCCAAGTGGTGGAGAAGCATTTTGGTCTGGGGTTATTTATTTTGCTTTATATACAAGTCATTAACCTGGAAAGTATGAACCTTAACATATTTCCTAGCAAAATCCGTTTTGGTATGTTTTTTGGTGCACTGGTAAAAATAGCATGAAACTCTGACAACATTGTTTAAAACTGTGAACTAGGAGTCAGTAATGCTTCCAGGGGCGATCCCCATGATGTCGCCATGTCATTGGAGCAGTGTTTCCATCATTTTCAGACGCTTTTAGACCTTAAAATGACCCCCGTGGGATCGCGGTAAAAATGCTTTGGTCTCCCATAGACTTACATTGGGCTCGTTGTTCTGTCCGAGTATCCAAGTATTCCAATTTGCTCGACCCGAGCAATGAGCACTCGAGTATTTTAGTGTTCGCCCTTCACTTGTTGCCACTAGTTTTCTTCCTAAAAATAGTTGTATGTAGTTGTCCAGATTTAACCACTGATATAGCCAAATCCAAAAAATGAATGAAATCTTGTGCAATCGTCCAGGTAAGTTTAATATTGACACAATCATTATTTAAATTTTCAAGATATTTCTCCAGCTCTATCCGAGAACCCTGCAAAATGAATAAAATATCACCAATAAATCTCATCCAAGAAACAACCGAGCCTGTTGCAGTATGATCTATAGTTTGGACAAATTCATGTTCCCATAGACCCATAAAGAGGTTTGCGTAAGATGAGGTGAAAGCCTTACCCATGGCCTCACCTCTTTTCTGAAGATAAATTCTATCTTAAAATACAAAATAATTGTGAGACAAGGCATACTCCAGTAATTTGATGAGAAATTCAATCAGAGAGACATCCAGATTGTGGCTGGATAGAGAATGTTTAACTGCATTGAGGCCTTGTTCATGGGGAATCGAGGAATAAAGTGATTCAACATCACATGTAATAATGAACATGTCTGCTCCCATGCATATACTGTCCAGTCTCCGCAATGCTTCCATTGTATCCCTGATGTATGAAACAAGTTCCAAAACTAAAGGTTTTAGATAATAATCCAAAAATTTTGAGATTGGTTCCAAAAGACTACCATTTTCAAATATAATAGGACGTCCTGGAAGGTCAAACATACACTTACGGACTTTTGGTAGTAAATAAAATGTAGCAATCGATGGTGATTCAACTTTCATCCCTTCCCAAATTTTTGGGGATATAACCCACTCATCCAAAGCCAAGTCAAGAATGTCAAACAGTTATTTTTGATATATCAAAGAAGGGTCATCATGAGACAATCTTTGATAACATGCAGGATCATTTAACTGTCTAAATGCCTCCTTTTCATATAAATGGGACGGCCATACAACAACATTCCCACCCTTATCAGACGGATTAAATATGACCCCTTTCATTTTATTCAATTCCTCCAATGCCTTCCTTTGTTTCTTCTTCAAATTATCATATGGTCTATGGGAAGGTAGTATTTTCCACACAGAAAATCTTAACAAAAACTTCAATGGATGAATTTGATGTGATGGGAGGAAAACACTTAGATTTCTTCTTAATATAATAAGGGAATTTACCTTGTATATCACTCTGTTCTGCTAAAAGGTCCTCTAATGTCTGTAACGCTGCCAATACATCTTCTGTGGAAAAAGTATTAGAACGAGCTTTACTATCATAATATTTTTTCAACAATAATTTTGTTGCAAATAGGAAAGTATCCTTTATTGCCATGAAATGATCTATTTTAGCTGTAGGGCAAAACCCCAACCCTAGAGACAGTACTGAAATCTGATCAGGGGTTAATAAGATATCAGATAGGTTAATTACCTTAAGGGCACCATCATTGCTGGATTCCTGCTTTTTATTACCATTAAACTTTTCTTTCGTTGAAAGGAATCTGGTATTGTATAGTGCCAAAGTATCCGATGAATCGCTGGTAGGGTTATGTGCAGGGTTGAAAGAACTAGCACTTGCCAGTGAGCTATGAGATTCAGATCTCTTCAAAAATGGTTTATTATGCCATTTATATACTTTATTAGTCTGATAATCAGGTAAATCCCGTTGAAATTTATTCAATTTGTGTTTCTGAATTTCAGATTGCCATTTAGAAAAAGAGAAACTGAGATCCCCATCCAATTTGGTCAATTGCTCAGCAGTCAGATTTTTCTGTAGCTTATCCTGTAATAATTAATATCATTTTCTAATGACTCCAAATTCTTTTTATCCACATCAATTAAAATGTCCCAAAAAGTATAAGAGCATGCATTACAGGCGTCCTCCCAGTTTTTCAATAGAATTTCAACATCCATAGGGAAGGAAGGAAATACCTGTATTGCTCCAATGAGTTCTTGTTCCACTAAGATTTTGTCCTTTTATATAACATATCTTTCAAATTGGTTTTATCTCCATGACTACTCCCATTAATTCCATCTATTCCACAAACATCCAGTATCTTTGAAGATGAAAGATATTTGTGTTAACCAATTAAAATCATGATTCTTGTAATCCATTTTCAATGGTCTTTTCAAAGATAAAAAAGTTACAAAAAGCCTATATAGAAAAGAAACCATAAGTTTATTAATGAAAATAAACCAAGAATAAGAAACACAACATATAACTCAGAAAAAGGATATTCAAAGCACCAATAAAATAATATCACTTTATTGACATATAAAAATATGATTACACACAAATTAAAAAATGATGTCACAAAAAGTTTATATATGAGAGTTGTTTAATAATTAAAAAACTACCGAATAAAAACATATATATTTATAAAATGCATATATCATAATAAATAACAAATGCAAGGGGCATGGAGTGACAGGCAGGTTAGAATTAATGAAAAATGAAAAATATATAAAAATAGCAATATCATGTGCACATAAATAATAAATTATTACCTTGTGAGGTGTATAATGTACACATTAAATAACCAATATTTATCAATTAAATATACCTCAAAATGGCTGCAATGATAACCACATGATAAAATGTGCACAGAAAAAATATTTAATTAAAATAAGAGAAATTTATTTTTTTTAATATTTTTATTTTTTACTTTTTATGTTTGGTTCATTATGGTAAGAGTTGGCATTTCTTAGGTATATGCAGCCTCTTTGCATTTTCATTTTTTATTTTTCATTTTTATTTTTATTGCTTTTTTCCGTTTTGGTAAATATCTGTATATACGGTATATCTTCAGTGTATGGTAATTGTATACTGTCTTGAGGCAAATTTTATATAGACATATTTATTTTTTGTATATAAGTGTGTATGCACTTACACTTATTTATTTTACTTATTTTTCATATTATATTATTTTATATTATATTTTTCATTTATGTTTTTAATTGGCACATCTATTATATTTTGGGTTTTATATTTCTCACCATTCACTCATATTTATCATTATGTCACTTATTTATTTCTTTTTATTTTTATTGGTATTGCATGACACTTTTTTGTTTTCATTGTCACTCTCTTTCACTCTTTTACACTTATTACTTGGTTTATATACCTTATTTGTAATTGTATTCTTTTGTGAGGTATTTCATTATTAGGTTTAATCACCAATTCTATTGATGTCTGTGTATTTACTATTTGTGTCCTATAAATACCTTTTATATTTTTTTTGTCCTTTTTGTGGCACTGTATATATTATCTTCCCCCTTTTCAAAGATGGCTGCGCAGGCGTTGTACGCCGCACTGCGCATGCGCCCGCCGCCTTGCAGTATTGGCTGCCTGATTGTTGCCTAGCTGACTGTGACTTCTGTCGCACTCAGCTGTGCACTTCCAGGTTCCCGATCTGTGATGTCGGCGTGCCACGTGTGTGAGTTGCGGCATCATGTAACATGGCGTCTTTGATTTTTATTGCTCACAGCTGTCATCATCCTATTTAATACCGCCGTACTCTCACCACACCACTCCCTGACGAAGCGGCAGCAAAACGCGCTTTGGAATGCTGTGCGTGAGGGGCAGTGGTGCGTTATACCGGTTGGTATAATATCCTACTTATGGGTTTTCATTAATGCACCTTATTTTTGGTTACAACCATTCACCAAACTGCTATATTGTGCACTATAACTATAACTATCTAGCATGGGTATCTATTATGATATTTGATTTGTATTCATTATTGCACACTTTGCACTTATTTTAGTTATATATTTTTCCTGTGCACATGTCATCATGTAGTTATCATTGCAGCCATTTTGAGGTATATTTAATTGATAAATATTGGTTATTTAATGTGCACATTAAACACATTACAAGAGTAATAATTTATTATTTATGTGCACATGATATTGCTATTTTTATATATTTTTTATTTTTCATTAATTCTAACCTGCCTGTCACTCCACGCCCCTTGCATTTGTTATTTATTATGATATATGCATTTTATAAATATATATGTTTTTATTCAGTAGTTTTTTAATTAATAAACAAATAAATATCATACATAATCTTTTTGTAACATCATTTTTTAATTTGTGTGTAATCATATTTTTATATGTCAATAAAGTGATATTATTTTATTGGTGCTTTGATTATTCTTTTTCTGGATTATATGTCGTGTTTCTTATTCTTGGTTTATTTTCATTAATAAACTTAAGGTATTTCTTTTTCATCTAGGTTTTTTGTATTTTTTTATCACGTCAGAGTTGCCTTGATGCGGTGGGATGATTTTATGATATTTTAGATAAAAAACAGTATGAATTAAAGCTCTGTGTTATTTAAATGCACTTGCTTTTTATTTACTTAGTTACTGCAGGGTTTTTGCTTACTTTTTCTTTTTTTAGGTTCGTGTCTCCTGTGGCCAATGTGAACATGCTTCTATTTGCTGCATGAGTACCAACTCAAGTTAAGCTCAATTTTTGTGTTTTTTTAAATTGTTTGTAGCATCTAGTGTGTTAGAGGCCTGATACATAGGCCACAAACAAATTATTTTAGTATTAACATCATACAGTAAGTGTCCTGACTTTAAAAATAGCTTGTAGCATCTTGTGTTACCCCCTTAACGACCGCCGATACGCCTTTTCACGGCGGTCATTAAGGGTACTTAAACCACAGCGCCGTCAATTAACGTCGCTGTGGAAAAAGTGAATAGCGCCCCCCGCAGTCGCATTTTCTCCGGGGTCTCGGCTGCCGGGGGTAGCCGAGACCCCGGAGAACATGAATCGGGTCGGTTTTTACCAACCCCGATGTTGCGATCGCCGTTATTAACCCTATAACGGCGATCGCAACAACCAAAAAAATGTGCCATTTAATTTCTCTCTCCTCTGATGTGATCGGACATCAGAGGAGAGGGAAAAAGGGTCCCCGAACCCCCTTTGTGGCCCCGATCCCCTCCATGTGGTCCCCGGGCCCTCCTGCCTCTTTGAGGCCGAGAAAATGGCGGGAGCATGCTCAGTGCGCCCGCCGCGATGTGCTGGGGGAGCTTGGGTAATTTTCTCTGGGTCTCGGCTGCCTGGGGTAGCCGAGACCCCAGAGAACATGATCCGGGTCGATATTTACCGACCCCAGTGTCGCGATCGCCGTTATACAGAGTATAACGGCGACCGCAAAAAAAAAAAATAAAAAGAATAATTTCTCTCCCCTCTGATGTGATCGCACATCAGAGGGGTGAGAAATATTGTCCTGGGACCCCTGATCCCCCCTGTACCTGTAGGGTCCCCTCTGTGTCCTCCGATCCTCCCCCTGTCCTGCGATCCTCCCCCTGTCCTCCGTCAGCTCCCCCTGGCCTGCAATCCTCGGCGTCTTCTTCCTGGAAAAAAAATGGTGGGCGCATGCGCCCGCTGAATCTGCCTGGCGGCAGATTCAAAAAATTAACTCATTCATTCTGCAAAAGTACATTTTGATCACTGTGATAAACTATCACAGTGATCAAAATTAAAAAAAACAGTACATAAACCCTTCCTTTATCAACTCCTTAGTTAGGGACATATATTTTCATTTTTCCGTTAGGATTAGGGTTATAATTAGGTTTAGCATTAGGGTTAGGGTTAGGCTGGGTTCATACTGCGTTATGGCAGTCTGTTAGACGGACTGCGATACACCGCGGTATAACGTGGTGTAACGCAGTCCGTTAACGCTGCCATTCACCCCCATTTGAGGCGCATCGCAACCCATGCCGTAAAGCGGCATGCGTTTGCGACGTGCCATCATTCAGTGATGGAGCCTCAAACGCGGCCTGCAGCATCTGAGCTCCGTCACCGCTAGCTCAGTTGAATCATCTGCTGATTCCTCTGCGCTAGTGGATATAGCATAATGTGATCGCGTTATGCTATACCGTTACCATCCCATCAACGCCATGTGTTGAACGGGCTGGTAAAACGCAAAATGAACCTAGCCTTAGGGTTAGGGTTATAATTAGGGTTAGGGTTACAATTAGGGTTAGGGTTACAATTAGGGCTAGGGTTACAATTGGGTTGGAATTAGGGTTGGGATTAGGGTTAGGGTTGGGATTAGGGTTATGGGTGTGTTGGGGTTAGGGTTGGAGCTAGAATTGAGGGGATTCCACTATTTAGGCACATCAGGGGGTCTCCAAACACGACGAGGCATTCAAAAAGTCAAATGGCGCTCCCTCCCTTCTGAGCCCTGCCGTGCGCCCAAACAGTGGTTTACCCCAACATATGGGGTATCAGCATACTCAGGAAGAATTGCACACCAATTTTGGTGTTCTAATTTCTCCTGTTACCCTTGGAAAATAAAAAATAGCTGGCTAAGAAAATCATTTTTAAGGAAAAAAATGATTTTTTATTTTCACGCCTCTGCGTTTATAAATTTCTGTGAAGCACTTGGGGGTTCAAAGTGCTCACCACACATCTAGATAAGCTCCTTGGGGGGTCTAGTTTCCAAAATGGTATCACTTGCAGGGGGTTTCTACTGGTTAGGCACATCAAGGGCTCTGCAAACGCAACATGACGCCCGCAGAACATTCCAGTATGCATTACAAAATGGCGCTCCTTCCCTTCCAAGCTCTCCCATGCGCCCAAACAGTGGTTCCACCCCACATGTGGGGTATCAGCGTACTCAGGAAAAATTGCACAACAACTTTTGGGGTCCAATTTCTCCTGTTACTCTTGGGAAAATAAAAAAATTGCGGGCTAAAGAATCATTTTTGAGGAAAAAAAATATTTTTTATTTTCACGGCTCTACGTTATAAACTTCTGTGAAGCACTTGGGGGTTCAACGTGCTCACCACACATCTAGATAAGTTCCTTAAGGGGTCTAGTTTCCAAAATGGTGTCATTTGTGTGGGGTTTCCACTGTTTAGGCGCATCAGGGGCTCTCCAAACGCAACATGGCGTCCAATTTCAATTCCAGCCAATTTTGGTTTGAAAAAGTCAAACGGCGCTCCTTCCCTTCCAAGCCCTGCCGTGCGCACAAACAGTGGTCCCCCCCACATATGGGGTATCAGTGAACTAAGGACAAATTGGACAACAAGTTTTGGGGTCTAATTTCTCCTGTTACCCTTGGGAAAATAAAAAATTGGGGACTAAACGATCAGGTTTGTGGAAAAAATATGATTTTTTATTTTCACCCCCGGGCGTTATAAACTTCTGTGAAGCACTTGGGGGTTAAAAGTGCTCACCACACATCTAGAAAATTCCTTAGGGGGTCTAGTTTCCAAAATGGGGTCACTTGTGGGGGGTTTCCACTGTTTAGACACATCAGGGCCTCTACAAACGCGACATGGCGTCCAGCCAATTCTGCGTTGAAAAAGTCAAACGACGCTCCTTCCCTTCCAAGCTCTGCCATGCACCCAAACAGTGGTTTACCCCCACATATGGGGTATCAGCATGCTCAGGACAAATTGCACAAAAACGTTTGGGGTCTTATTACCCTTGGGAACATAAGAATTGGGGTGAAAAGATCATTTTTGTGGTAAAAATATGATTTATTATTTTCACGGCTCTACGTTATAAACTTGTGTGAAGCACTTGGAGGTTCAAAGTGCTCACCACACATCTAGATAAGTTCCTTAAGGGTCTAGTTTCCAAAATGGGGTCACTTGTTGGGGTTTCCACTGTTTAGGCACATCAGGGGCTCTCTAAACGCGACATGGCGTCCAGCCAATTCTGCGTTGAAAAAGTCAAACGGCGCTCCTTCCCTTGAGACCTCTGCCGTGCGCCCAAAAAGTGGTTTACCCCCACATATGGGGTATCGGCGTATTCAGGAGAAATTGCACAACTAATTTTATGGTTCATTTTTTCTTTTAACACTTGTGAAAATAAAAAAATTGGTTCCGAAGTAAAGATTTTGCAAAAAAAGTTAAATGTTAATTTTTTCCTTCCACATTGCTTCAGTTCCTGTGAAGCACGTAAAGGGTTAATAAACTTCTTGAATGTGGTTTTGAGCACCTTGAGGGTGCAGTTTTTAGAATGTTTTCACTTTTGGGTATTTTCTATCATATAGACCCCTCAAAGTGACTTCAAATGTGATGTGGTCCCTAAAAAAAAAATGGTGTTGTAAAAATGAGAAATCGCTGGTCAACTTTTAACCCTTATAACTTCGGAACAAAAAAAAATTTTGTTCCCAAAATTGTGCTGATGTAAAGTAGACATGTGGGAAATGTTATTTATTAAGAAATTTGTGTGACATATCTCTCTGATTTAAGGGCATAAAAATTGAAAATTTGAAAATTGCTAAATTTTCAAAATTTTCGCCATATTTCCATTTTTTTCATAAATAAAAGCAAGTCATATAAATTTTTTTTTACCACTAACGTGAAGTACAATATGTCACGAAAAAACATTCTCAGAATCAGCTGGATTTGTTAAAGCATTCCAGAGTTATAACCTCATAAAGTGACAGTGGTCAGAATTGTAAAAATTGGCCCGGTCATTAAGCTGCAAAATGGCACTGTCACTAAGGGGTTACAGAGGCCTGATCCACACTCAAGCAATTTTTTTCTGTGACTAACACAATACAGAATGCCATATTTCAACATTGAATTTACTGTCACAAATTCTATGCCATGTTGATCAGAAGTGTACTCAAAAGCTTCGCAGAGTCAAGAGGAGGAAATCGACACCGATGCCCAAAATTTTTTTTAGCTTGGATACGGGGCAGGAAGAAGTACTATCCAAACAGCATCCTGACCCTCATCATCAGACATTAACACCTGGGTGGGAGGTGATCCTGAAGAGACTCAGATATCAGAGGCTCACGTGGACTGTACTGTACTGTCAGGGCAAGAAAAGGAGGAGGGTAACTCCAAAGGCGTGGAATGTGATAAAACAGAGGATAATGATGAGGTGTTAAATCCCAGTTAGCATGAACATAGAGGCACACAGCTGAGCAGGTCATCTGAGGAGGAAGATGAGGAAGTTACATTGCACCGTCCATCACAGACACGTAGCGATACAGCCTCGATGAGCGATGCATCTGTGGCGCCCTTGTGGGTCCATTCGCCTCAGAGGTATTGCATCTCAGCCATAGATGTGGTATTTCAACTCTCAGGTAAGGTGAAAACATTACACCTGGCTCTGCCAATACTGCATCCATCACTCACACTAGTTGAGTTCACTTAGCACACCTCAGCTAGCAAGGGGTGTAGATGGTGGGTGGAGTTCGTGAGGCAGAGCAGGAAGTTAGAGGGAGGAAAGACGGTTCCCCCTTGGGGAGGAAGAGAGCAGACGTGTTAGAGAGAGCTCTCACTGAGGGAGAGGGGATGGAGATAGGATTGTGGAGCAGGCTCCAGTCCTAGGGAGCTGTTCAGAGAAAGAAAGAAGAGAGGTTCTATGGAGGAGGAAAGGGATTCTTAGATAGAGACACGGCTGAGCTGAAGGCTACAGGTGGGGTCAATCCAGTGCTGGCGAAGGCCGGCTGGGAGAATCCAGGTCGCAGAAGGGAACTTAACCCCTAGACTAGTGGAAGAACTTCATGATTCAGCTAGCAAGTCGACTGTTGTGATAACATAGGGATCACAGTCATTAACCACCATTATCTTCTCTGAGAGGCAGCTATATAGAATCAAGAGGAACGCAGAAATAAGTCGTTGTCCTAGAGGATTCGCAGCCGCTGATCTGAGACACTGTTGGTGAAGGTGCTGTAGGATAGAAGGCGAGGAAATCAGCACAGAGAGAGACGGCCAGAGAAGGCATACACTGACAGGGAGCCTTGGACTAGTGTTCTCCATCCACTTGGGAGTTGGCTGGATTCCTGTACCTGGAGAACGTGGCACCAAGCGGGCATCTGTACTGCATGCATCAGAACTGTGAGTAAAGCTTTAGAAACTGCAACTCGCTGACTGTTTCTCAGTTTCTTCCTGCGTCACCCATTGCACTCAGCTACATCTCTCAGCACAATTACCACATACTACAACATCTACCTGCCCTGGGATTACACAGTCTCGCCTAGAGGATTCGCAGCCGCTGATCTGAGACACTGTTGGTGAAGGTGCTGTAGGATAGAAGGCGAGGAAATCAGCACAGAGAGAGACGGCCAGAGAAGGCATACACTGACAGGGAGCCTTGGACTAGTGTTCTCCATCCACTTGGGAGTTGGCTGGATTCCTGTACCTGGAGAACGTGGCACCAAGCGGGCATCTGTACTGCATGCATCAGAACTGTGAGTAAAGCTTTAGAAACTGCAACTCGCTGACTGTTTCTCAGTTTCTTCCTGCGTCACCCATTGCACTCAGCTACATCTCTCAGCACAATTACCACATACTACAACATCTACCTGCCCTGGGATTACACAGTCTTGCCTATGGGAGACTTTATCAACTCTGCTGCATTTCACCATCTGTCCCAGAGGATCTGCACCGCAGCACTGGTCACCATTGACCAGATACCACAGGTGGCATCACGAATACCTACACTACAAACTCTATTCATTCCCCTGTAAATAATTCCCCTTTCATTGGACGCCCAGAGCTACGGACCGGGTCATTGCCGCTGTGACACATCCCCTCAATACACCAGCCTGGTACCGAGTATCCCACTGCCTTGGCGGGCGATCCATTTTGGCGTCACGAACAGGATGAACCGACCTTTGAATAAGGGTCCTGTGCGCCTAGAAGAATGTGTAAAGGATTAAACCCATTGATGTGTGATTTGAACTGTAAAGATGGCGGATATGGCCGCTCCACGAGGTGTGCAGAGAGGCGTGCCATCGTGGGCGGCACCCGTAGAAGAGCGCGAACAGTAGTGAACCTCCCCTGCCTGTATTTCTATGCTACTGCATCATGGCCGACCGCTAGGGGAGTTCGAGTCCTAGCATGGTATGGCGGCAAGGGAAAAAGACACCGCCCCTCGGGGTGGAGCTGCGCTCAGAAGCGGGAAGGAGAGTGAGGAAGAAGAAGGCAAGAGACCGGGCAGCCATGATGGAGAGCGGAGGGAGGCCTGAGGTGCACGGGAAGCAGGAGAAGCTTCACCCCGGCTCCGGTGAGACAGGTTCCGGCTCTCAAGAGAGGTTGACCCGGCCGGTGTTGAGCAAGTGATCAAGGAGCAGGCTCGGCATCTGGTGGGAAAGCAGGCGCTGCTGGAAATGAAAAGGCTGGCCGCCAGAGTACCACAGGTGGCGTCACGAATAGCTACACTACAAACTCTATTCATTCCCCTATAAATAATTCCCCTTTCATTGGACACCCAGGGCTATGGACCGGGTCATTGCCGCTGTGACACATCCCCTCAATACACCGGCCTGGTACAGAGTATCCCATTTCCCTGGCGGGCGATCCACATCCTCAGTCAAAACTGTGCCTCTAACCACCAGCGTCCAGGGGTCTGCAGCTTGCAGGGGTGGCAAGGGTTGCCTAGCCTGGGCCTTTTTTGACTCTGCAAAGGATGATTCAACTCACGTAATCTGCCAACTTTTCAAAAAAAAAACTTAGTCAAGGTAAAAACTGCAATAATTTGACTACTACATATATGAACCTTCACATGCGCAATCAACATGCTTTACTGTGGCAATCCTACTGTGCAAAAATGTGGACTAGTGGACATCAACAACCATCAACCACCCCATCAATCACATCTGCTGCTGCTTCTTCCTCCTCCTCTGTTACCAATGCAACTATTGTGACGCAGGTCTTTGACCACAGAACCTTGGGTTCTTTACCCGATAGAGTCACGCTGACTGAGAGGCCGCCTTCAGCTGTAATGGAAGCGGACATGCCTGCTGTTTTTGACCGATCTCAGAGAACAATCACACCACAAGTTTCTCAATCCACAGTAACATCTCCGCTTGCACCTATCTCACAGTCCAACAGTTTGTCGGGTTCACCGTACTTTGCCCTCTCATAGCACTGCAGCCAGCCCACGGTTCCGCAGTTGTGGTCACGGAAAGATTGTTTCCTCCTACGCATGATAAAGCTAAGAGGTTGAACTCCACCATCTATAATTTGTTGGCCATGGAAATGCTGCCTTTCCACCTGGTGGATACTGATGGTTTCCAAAAGCTGATGGCCGTCGCAGTCCCCCAGTACCAATTATCAGTCGCCATTACTTTTCTAAGAAAGCTGTGCCTGCGCTACACCAGTATGTAGCAGACATCACCCGTTCCTTGAAAAAATCTGTCTGCCAGAGTGCATTTCACCAAAGACACTTGGACGAACAAGCATGGCCAAGGGCGTTACATCTCGCTGACTGGGCACTGAGTGACTTTGGTGGATGTGGGGACAGGCGCTGCTCCACAAGTCTTGGAATCACCAAGGCTTGCAGGCCAAATCTCTACATTTAACACTTCCTCCACTGCTTCTGCCTCCTCTATCTCCTCTAGTGCCTCCGTCTGCGCCCTTAACCCTGCTGTTCTGTTCGGGTCATAGTGACCCGTAGAGAATTTGTGAAGACCTGTAGATTTTTTTCTATAAGTTTCTAAAACTTGATTTTATTTGACTTTTCCTCATTTTGAGGGACCTATCTATGAGTATTTTTTGGGGGGTTTACTTTTTGCTACATGCCGATTTGTACACTTGTCGTGTTCGGGTCATAGTGACCCGGCATCATTTTTTACAGCTGTGAGGCCATATTTTCAGTGAAATAAAGGAGTTATAACCTCAGTTGGGTCTATTTATTGCATCTACTATTGTATATCAATTTATTTATTTCCTAAATTATTTCAATGGGGTCGTACACGCGCTCTGTCGGGTGTATGCATTGAGATCTGCGAACCATAAAAATGGCTTTATATTGATTATTTTTGGTGCACAGTCTATACTAAAATGTAGAGCGCATCCAGAGAGATCACTAGGTGTACACTACACGTGTATATTCTGCGCAGAACGGACAGATGGACTCAAAGGACAAAATGTCACATGTGATAATTTTTTTACTTCCTACCAACTAGGGCAAATGTTACAAAAGCGACAACTTACCATGTTGGGTACGATCCGAAAAAACAAGCCTGAACTACCACAAAGTATCTTGAGTAAAAGAAATGTACATAGTTCCATGTTCTACTTTACTGCAAATACAACAATTGTTGCGTTTGTTCCAAAAAAATATAAACAAGTAATACTAATGTGTACGAACCACCATGATAATGCAGTAAGTATCCGGGAAGATAAAAAAAACTAACATGATCTTGGACTATAATGCAACCAAAGGTGGTGTAGACACATTAGATCAGCTCATTAGTACATATACCTGCAAAAGAAAATCAAATCGGTAGCCTATGATTGTGTTTTACAACATTGTGGATTTGTCGGCATACAATGCTTTTGTGGTGTGGAGGGAAATCAACCTGAATTGGAATACAAACAAACTCCACAAACGAAGACTCTTTATCGAAGAACTTGGATAATCACTGGTTAGGCCGTATATTGAGCAAAGAAAGGTAATACCCAGAACGGAAGGAGAAGCAGGCCTTGTACAGAGCATCCAGCAACATGCTCAGGAAACTGAAACCATGGCCTCCACAAGCACTTCTAACCCCATGGCCTCTACCAGCGGTGCTTCCAGAATAAAACGAAAAAGGTGCAGCTATTGCCCTTATTCTTGTAATAATAAAATAAGTATTACATGTTCTGGATGCAAAAAATTCTTATGCAAAGCCCATGTTTATTGTTCTTCATGCAAGAATACATAAATTAATATTACCATGTAAATATGTTCAAATTGAAGTGTTTATTATCTTTAATTTTTTTTTCACAAAATATTTGATTTGCTTGTTTTGGTTTGTTTTTTTACCACATATGTGTAGTTTGCTATTTTTCGTTTTGCTTATTACTAAGTTTTTTCGGAATAAAAAAACAAAACTAAAGATTTCAATTTCATTTTTCTTTTTTTTTTATTTCAAACATGTGCCCATACAGTCTAGTAAGCAAAATGTATAAAAATAATTGAGTTAGAGTATCTAAAATCAAGATTTAATAAACCTGGTCACAGTGACCCAGGAGCAGAACAGCAGGGTTAACATCTGCCTTCACGAGACACGCGTTCCAACAGTGCATAACGAATCCTCACCACCTTCGTACTTCGCAGCCTGGGCTCACCGCAATCAGGCAGTCTTAAAATTGATATGCCTTGGAGATCACAATAATACAGCTGAAGAGTTGTGAACAGCTCTCCATGCTGAATTTTATCAATGGCTGTCTCCGCTGAACCTGCATCCAGGGAAGGCCGTGTCCAATAACTGTGCGAACCTGGTGGTGGCCCTACGGTGAGGCAAGCTCACACACGTGTTTTGGATTGCTCACGTCCTCAACCTGGTGGTACAGCATTTTCTCAGGCACTATCCTGGCCTGGGTGAGCTGCTCCAGAAAGCACGTAAGCTGTATGCTCATTTTTGCCATTCGCACCCCTCTGCTCATCGACTTGCATTGATACATATATTTTTGCCCATGCCAGTTAACAGGTTGATATGCGAAGTGCTGACACTGTGGAATTCCACTCTGCATGTCTGCACATGTTGCAGCGACTGTGGCAGCAGCAATGAGCCCTGATGCAGTATGTCATGTCGTATAGCCTGGGCGAACACAGTACGGACATGGCGCATATCACGTTTGCAGAGTGGGCACAGATTAAGGACCTCTGCACCCTTCTGCACAGTTTTGAAATGGCTACTAAGATGGTTAGCGCTGACAACGCCATCATCAGCATCAGAATTCCGGTCATCTATATGCTGGAGCAGACTTTAAATAGCCTGTGGGAGGAGATGGTGGTCCCAGGAGAAGAGGAGGTAGCAGAAGAGGCTGTGGAAGGGATAACATTGTCTCTAAGTTCAAGACTTTCATCACACAGGTGGGTGCCAAGGGAGGGTGGATTACTGTGACTGAGGGGGGCTGGTGATAACAGACAAACTGTTATCGAAGGTGCAAGATCTGAGGAACAAATGGAGGAGGAAGAGGTGATGGGTGAGCTGAGCAACTGTCAAATAAAGAGGGTAATCCTCCCCTCTCTTTTGTTCATGGTTGGCAGTAGGGGATGGAGGAAACGAGCCTCATTGTTACCCAGAGACCAACACAACCTGGCCTCGGACCTCATGGTAGAGCCCAGCATATGAGTGCCTTCTTTCTGCATTATCTGCAACATGACGAAATATAGTTATGATTAGGAATAATGCTGACTACTGGGTTGAAACTTTATTAGATCTCCATTATAAAACCAAATTTTGCCAGATGATTTCCACCCTAGAAAGGGACCCGTGAATGCTGGAGTATCTAAACATGCTTTTACTCAACCTTAAGAGAGCTTTTCCTCAAGACAGCAGTAAAGCACACACTTCGCATCGCAACTGTAGACTTCCAACCTCCGGCCCGTCAATTTGTAAACGCCTAATCATTAGCAGCAGCAGTGATGGAAGTGGAAGAAGAAATTTCTGTGAGTCCTTTGACAGTTTAACCCCTTTACCCCCAAGGTGGTTTGCACGTTAATGACCGGGCCAATTTTTACAATTCTGACCACTGTCTCTTTATGAGGTTATAACTCTGGAACGCTTCAACGGATCTTCGCGATTCTGAGAATGTTTTCTCATGACATATTGTACTTCACGTTATTGGTAAAAAAAATTTTTTATTCCCTTTAAACAGAGAAATATGTCACACAAAATAGTTAATAAATAACATTTCCCACATGTCTACTTTACATCAGCACAATTTTGGAACCAAAATTTTTTTGTTAGGAAATTATAAGGGTTAAAAGTTGACCAGCGATTTCTCATTTTTACAACAAAATTTAAAAAGCCATTTTTTTAGGGACCACTTCACATTTGAAGTCACTTTTAGGGGTCTATATGGCAGAAAATACCCAAAAGTGACACCATTCTAAAAACTGCACCCCTCAAGGTACTCAAAACCACATTCAAGAAGTTTATTAACCCTTCAGGTGCTTCACAGGAGCTGTAGCAACATGGAAGGAAAAAATGAACATTTAACTTTTTAGTCAAAAAAATGATCATTTACAAACTTTTTTTTATTTTCCAAGGGTAAAAGGAGAAAATGGACAGATAAAGTTGTTGTGCAATTTCTCCTGAGTACGCCAATACCCCATATGTAGGGGAAAACCACTGTTTGGGCACACGGCAGAGCTCGTAAGGGATGGAGAGTCGTTTGACTTTTTCAAACCAAAATTGGCTGGAATTGAGATTGGACGCCATGTCACGTTTGGAGAGCCCCTGATGCGCCTAAACAGTGGAAACCCCCCACAAGTGATGCCATTTTGGAAACTAGACCCCCTTTGGAACTTATCTAGATCTGTTGTGAGCACTTTGAACCCCCAAGTGTTTCACAAAAGTTTATAATGCCTGGGTGTGAAAAAAAAAAAAAATTCCACTTTAGTCCCAAATTTTTGATTTTTCCCAAGGAAATTGGACCCCAAAAGTTGTTGTCCAATTTTTCCTGAGTACGCTGATACCCCATATGTGGGGGATTAACTGTTTGGGCGCACGGCAGGGCTTGGAAAGGAAGCAATAACATTTTGAAATGCAGACGTTGATGGGGTCATGCACCGTTTGCAGTACCCCAGATGTGCCTAAACAGTGGAAACCCCCACAAGTGACCACATTTTGGAAACTAGACCCCCTAAGGAACTTATCTAGATCTGTGGTGAGCACTTTGAACCCCCAAGTGCTTCACAAAAGTTTATAATGCCTGGGCATGAAAATAAAAAATCCTATTTTTTTCCCACAAAAATTATCTTTTAGTCACCAATTTTTATTTTCCCAAGGGTAACAGGAGAAATTGGACCACAAAAGTTGTTGTCCAATTTGTCCTGAGTACGCTGATACCCTATATGTGGGAGAAAACTACTTAATGGGCACACGTCGGGGCTCGGAAGGGAAGTAGTTACGTTTTGGATTGCAGACTTTGATGGAATGGTCTGAATGTGTCATGTCGCATTTGGAGAGCCCCTGATGTTCCTAAACAGTGGAAACCCCCCACAAGTGACCCTATTTTGGAAAATAGACCCCACAAGGAACTTGTCTAGATGTGTGGTGAGCGCTATGAAGCCCCAAGTGCTTCGCAGAAGTTTATAATGTACAGCCGTAAAAACAAAAAAGTCATTTTTTTTTTACAAAAATGATATTTTCGCCCCCAATTTTTTATTTTCCCAAGTGTAGCAGAAGAAATTGGACCCCAAGAGTTATTGTGCAATTTGTCCTGAGTACGCTGATAACCCATGTTTGGGGGTAAACTACTGTTTGGGCTAATGGCAGAGCTCATAAGGGAAGGAGCACGGTTTGACTTTTTCAACGCAGAATTGGCTGGAATTAATATCAGACGCCATGTCACATTTGGAGAGCCCCTGATGTGCCTAAACAGTGGAAACCCCCCAATTCTAACTCCATCCCTAACCCCAACACACCCCTAACCCTAGTCCCAACCCTAACCATAACCCTAACCACAAACCTAACCCTAACACACCCCTAACCCTAATCCCAACCCTAACCCTAATCCTAACTTTAGCCCCAACCCTAACCCTAATGGGAAAATGGAAATAAATACATTTTTTAAATTTTATTATTTTTCCCTTACTAAGGGGGTTTGATTTACTAGTTATATCGGGTTTTTATGTTTGGCAGCTGTCACACTCTAAAATACGCTTTTTATTGCAAAAAATAGTTTTTGCATCACCATATTTTGAGAGCTATAATTTTTGCATATTTTGGCCCACAGAGTCATGTGAGGTCTTATTTTTTCCAGTACGAGTTGACGTTTTTATTGGTATCATTTTTGGGCACGTGACATTTTTTGATCGCTTTTTATTTAGATTTTTGGGAGGTTAGAATGAGCAAAAATCAGCAATTCATTAATTTCTTTTGGGGGGGGCGTTTATACCGTTCCTCATATGGTAAAATTGATAAAGCGGTTTTATTCTTCGGGTTAGTATGATTACAGCGATACCTCATTTATATTATTTTTTAATGTTTTGGCGCTTTTATACAATAAAAACAATTTTATATAAAAAAATAATTTTTTTTGCATCGATTTATGCTGCGAGCTATAAATTTTATATTTTTTCGCTGATGATGCTGCATCGTGGCTTGTTTTTTGCAGGACAAGATGTCGTTTTCATCGGTACCATGTTTATTTATATCCGTATTTTTGATCGCGTGTTATTCCACTTTTTGTTCGGCGGTATGATGATAAAGCATTGTTTTTTGCTTTGTTTTTTTCTTTTTTTTAATGGGTTCACTAAAGGGGTTAACTAGTGAGACAGTTCTATAGGGCGGGTCGTTACGGATGCGACGATACCAAATATGTGTACTGTTATTGTTTTTTTTTTTATTTACATGAAGAAATGAATTTATTGGGGAATATTTTTTTTTCTTTTATTTTGGAATTTTTTTTACACATGTGATTTTCATTTTCATCGCGCTGTTCTGAGGGTCTCAGGAAGCACACAGGGAGCCCCCTCCCTGCACGATGCTTCCCTGCGCCCCCGGTACACCGCGATCATGTTTGATTACGGTGTGCCAGGGGTTAATGTGCCGGAAGCGGTCCGTGACCACTCCTGGCACATAGTGTCGGGTGTCAGCTGTGATAATCAGCTGACACCCAGCTGAGATCGGACGCAATCCGGGAGCGCGTCCGATCGCATGGGACGTACTATCCGGTCCATGGTCATACGGGCCCAGGTCACATGGATGGCATAGTACGTCCGATGGCAGAAAGGGGTTAATAGACCAACTCGTGCACCAGCATAACAGAGTCCAAGTCTTACATGTGGTGAACGAATGGAGAGGATGTTGCAGGAGTATCTAGAACTAAATATGAATACCATAAGGGAGGGTTTGGACCCTTTCACTTTTTTGTCTTCCAAAATGGATTAGTGGCCTGAGCTCGCCTCACATGCCTTGGAGGTTTTATCATGCCCAGCAGCCAGCATTCTCTCAGAACGTGTCTACAGCGCTGTTTGTGGTGTCCTGACGGATAAGCGCATACTGCTGTCCCCTGAAAGTGTAGACCACCTAACTTTCATTAAGATGAACAAGTCATGGATCTCCAAGGACACCCTAATCGCACACTCACTCTGCGCGGATAGATTCCAAGCCTTTTTTGCCTCTCCGGTTTCCCATTCGGGTGCAGCCGCTGCGGGTGCTGATCAGCATAGACGTCAGACCCAGCGTCTTGTTCAGGCTCATGGTGTGCGCTTGGTTGTTGCTGGGTCTTCAGCCAGGTCTATGGCAAGCAGTGATACACAGGTGCAGTCCTGTGCTCGGGACTCTAAGTCCAGAAAGCTCCCTACTGAGCATGTCTATGATGTTGCATACTCTCATTGGTGGTCGGACGCTATCTGCTCTGGTGACGTGGAGCCTCCGGATTGGCCCACGGGCGATGTTTCAGTCGATTGGGCGTGAGTGTTTGGGAGGAGCCTGATGTATATAAGGCTCTCAATGGCGCATGCGGGCGCGCTAGTGTCATTCAAGTTTTGTGAGTATGGGGGGAAATGCTAACACTGTCTTCACAGCTGCTTGTGCCCCTTTAAGCCCAGTGTCTCAGTTTACTATATGCTTTGGTGCCGGTTAGGTACAGGTTCAGTAGCATAGGGACTGGGTTATTTTCCTTGACTTGGTGTCTGTTCACGTGTGCTATTAGCATGGTTTAGTCACAGAGCAAGATCAGCCCTTTAGCTAGTTAGCAACAGGGTATTGTATTTAGCGCCTTTGGTGTTTATGTCATGGCGCCAGGGCCGGCATTAGGGGCAGGCAGACCAGGCAGCTGCCTAGGGCCCACGCTCCCCCAGGGCCCCAGCTAGGGGCACATCACACAGCCGCTATGGGGCCCGTGAGGCATGGGGTCCCTCCTGCCCCCCAGCGCCGACTCCCCTTGCCGCCGCATTGAACTATAATTGCATCATAGTCACAGTTCAAAGCAATGATGGAGGAGAGAGTGTCGGCTGACGCTCCCTCTCCCATCATTCCCCACTCTGTCTGACACATCGGGTGTGCGATGACGTCATCACGCACTCACCGTGTACCAGGTAGTGCAGGTTGAGACAGCCGGGAGCAGCGCGGGCATGAGGAGAGGTGAGGAGTGTGTTTTTTTAATTTAACAGTGAGCACTGGACTATGGGGCCATTCTAGGGAAGGGGGGTGTTATATGCTAGGTGGTGCTGTGCTATAGACCATGTGGTGCTGTGCTATATACCATGGTACTGTGTAATATACCATGTGGTGCTGTGCTGTATACCATGTGGGCTGTGCTATATACCATGTAGCTGTGTTATATACAATGGGGTGTACATTATACAATATTCTATGGGGGAGGCTGTGTTATATAATATGGGGGCTATATGATATTCTATGGGGAGGTGGGCTGTATTATATTTGTTATATTTTATGGGGGTGATTGCATTATACTCTGTGAGGGGCTACATTATACTATATGAGGAGGCTACATTATATTCTATGGGGGGCTGCATTATATTCTATTGGTGCTGCATTATACTCTGAGGGGGCTGCCATATATATGCTATGGAGGGACTGCATTATACTATAAGAGGTGATCTGCATTACATTCTATGGGGGGGTTACATTATATTGTATGGGAGAGTGCATATACTCCTGTGGTGCTGCATTGTACTCTGTGGGAAGTGGTTGAATTATGTTGTCACTAGTATGGGTTGCTGCATATACTTTATATGTAGGGCTGTGCCATATATAACATATATTTGAGGATATTGACGGGGAATAAATTTTATTACATATGGAAGGTAACTATGCGGCGTGGCATATATCTCTGTATGGGAAGTGAATTGTACTACATGGATGACTGGAGGTGTATTATACTATATGGAGCACTATGAGGAGTGTATTATACTATATGGAGGACTATGAGGAGTGTATTATACTATATCGAGGACTATGGGGCACATTATATTATATGGAGGACTATGGGGAGTGTTTGGAAATGAATCCATTAAATCTGGAGACTTTCTTAATTTCACCACACATCTTGTGAATCTTGAAAAATTATCGCTGCAGGAGACTAAAGTCTGGTGGGACTTTACAACACTACAAAATTATGTGAGCAAGGAAATGATTCCCAGGGGACTCAGAATAAAAAAATTGCCATCTACTCATTATGGTGAAGATTTTAGTAATGAGTGGAATCAGTTGCTGTCTAACTGCTCCCTTAATCTCATTCGATTAATAATTAAATATGAGGATAAGAAACTCCTAGAAATCCAAAAAGAGATGACTGCCACTAAAGAAAGTTTGGCTAATTTCAATATGCTGTCCCAATATGATTCATCTATTAAAGATATCCAGGACAAAGTAACAGCTTTGGAGGAAGAAATTATGGAGAGGAAGAAGAGGAAATTCGACAGAGATTTAAAAGATTATGCCAGTGATAAAGTGTATAATTGGGGACAATGGGAGCGAACTCCACGTATACCCAGGTCTATTCTGAAAACCAGCCAAGCTCATAAATATCCAACTAAGAAAACTTATGTTGTTTTTGATAATTCATCGGAACAGGAAACTTCAGACATCAGCTGCAGTGCGTCTGACACATCAGGCAGTTCAATTGGGAGTGGAATCTTCAGAAGAACATATGGGTCAAAAAACGCAAGAGGAGAGCAGGAAGAAAACACCGCAAGAGACACCAGTATGTAGCAGACATCACCCGTTCCTTGAAAAAATCTGTCTGCCAGGGTGCATTTCACCAAAGACACTTGGACGAACAAGCATGGCCAAGGGCGTTTCATCTCGCTGACTGGGCACTGAGTGACTCTGGTGCCTGTGGGGACAGGCGCTGCTCCACAAGTCTTGGAATCACCAAGGCTTGCAGGCCAAATCTCTACATTTAACACTTCCTCCACTGCTTCTGCCTCCTCTATCTCCTCTAGTGCCTCCATCTGCGCCCTTAACCCTGCTGTTCTGTTCGGGTCATAGTGACCCGTAGACAATTTGTGAGGCCCTGTAGATATTTCTATAAGTTTCTTAAACTTGATTTTATTTTACTTTTCCTCATTTTGGGGGACCTATCTATGAGTATTTTTTTAGGGGTTTACTTTTTGCTACACGCCGATTTGTACACTTGTCGTGTTCGGGTCATAGTGACCCGGCATCATTTTTTACACCTGTGAGGCCATATTTTCAGTGAAATAAAGGAGTTATAACCTCAGTTGGGTCTATTTATTGCATCTACTATTGTATATCAATTTATTTATTTCCTAAATTATTTCAATGGGGTCGTACACGCGCTCTGTCGGGTGTATGCATTGAGATCTGCACACCATAAAAATGGCTTATTTTTGGTGCATAAACTATACTAAAATGTAGAACGCATCCAGAGAGATCACTAGGTGTACACTACACGTGTATATTCTGCGCAGAACGGACTGCGCAGAACGCGCTGTGTAAGAGGGCCTGATTTGACATATGGACTCAAAGGACAAAATGTCACATGTGATAATTTTTTTACTTCCTACCAACTAGGGCAAATGTTACAAAAGCGACAACTTACCATGTTGGGTACGATCCGAAAAAACCAAGCCTGAACTACCACAAGGTATCTTGAGTAAAAGAAATGTACATAGTTCCATGTTCTACTTTACTGCAAATACAATTGTTGCGTATGTTACAAAAAAATATAAACAAGTAATACTAATGAGTACGAACCACCATGATAATGCAATAAGTACCCGGGAAGATAAAAAAACCTAACATGATCTTGGACTATAATGCAACCAAAGGTGGTGTAGACACATTAGATCAGCTCATTAGTACATATACCTGCAAAAGAAAATCAAATCGGTAGCCTATGATTGTGTTTTACAACATTGTGGATTTGTCGGCATACAATGCTTTTGTGCTGTGGAGGGAAATCAACCTGAATTGGAATACAAACAAACTCCACAAATGAAGACTTTTTATCGAAGAACTTGGAAAATCACTGGTTAGGCCGTATATTGAGCAAAGAAAGGTAACACCCAGAATGGAAGGAGCAGCAGGCCTTGTACAGAGCATCCAACAACATGCTCAGGAAACTGAAACCATGGCCTCCACAAGCACTTCTAACCCCATGGCCTTTACCAACGGTGCTTCCAGAATAAAAAGAAAAAGGTGCAGCTATTGCCCTTATTCTTGTGATAATAAAACAAGTATTACATGTTCTGGATGCAAAAAATTCTTATGCAAAGCCCATGTTTATTGTTCTTCATGCAAGAATACATAAATTAATATTACCATGTAAATATGTTCAAATTGAAGTGTTTATTATCTTTAATTTTTTTTCACAAAATGTTTGATTTGCTTGTTTTGGTTCGGTTTTTTTTACCACATATGTGTAGTTTGCTATTTTTCGTTTTGCTTATTATTAAGTTTTTTTGGAATAAAAAAACAAAAATAAAGATTTCAATTTCATTCTTTTTTTTTTTTTTATTTCAAACATGTGCCCATACAGTCTAGTAAGCAAAAGGTATAAAAATAATTGAGTTAGAGTATCTAAAATCAAGATTTAATGAACCGAGTCATAGTGACCCAGGAGCAATACAAGGGTATAGTACATGGGAACAGAACAGCAGGGTTAACATCTGCCTTCACGAGACACGCGTTCCAACAGTGCATAACGAATCCTCACCACCTCCAAACTTCGCAGCCTGAGCTCACCGCAATCAGGCAGTCTTAAAATTGATATGCCTTGGAGATCACAATAATACAGCTGAAGAATTGTGAACAGCTCTCCATGCTGAATTTTATCAATGGCTGTCTCCGCTGAACCTGCATCCAGGGAAGGTCGTGTCCAATAACAGTGCGAAACTGGTGGTGGCCCTACGGTGAGGCAAGCTCACCCACGTGTTTTGGATCGCTTACGTCTCAACCTGGTGGTACAGCATTTTCTCAGGTACTATCCTGGCCTGGGTGAGCTGCTCCAGAAAGCACGTAAGCTGTATGCTCATTTTTTGCCATTCGCACCCATCTGCTCATCGACTTGCATCGATACATATATTTTTGCCCATGCCAGTTAACAGGTTGATATGCGAAGTGCTGACACTGTGGAATTCCACTCTGCATGTCTGCACATGTTGCAGTGACTGTGGCAGCAGCAATGAGCCCTGATGCAGTATGTCATGTCGTATAGCCTGGGCGAACACAGTATGGACATGGCGCATATTACGTTTGCAGAGTGGGCACAGATTAAGGACCTCTGCACCCTTCTGCACAGTTTTGAAATGGCTACTAAGATGGTTAGCGCTGACAACGCCATCATCAGCATCAGTATTCCGGTCATCTATATGCTGGAGCAGACTTTAAATAGCCTGTGGGAGGAGATGGTGGTCCCAGGAGAAGAGGAGGTAGCAGAAGAGGCTGTGGAAGGGATAACATTGTCTCTAAGTTCAAGACTTTCATCACACAGGTGGGTGCCAAGGGAGGGTGGATTACTGTGACTGAGGGGGGCTGGTAATAACAGACAAACTGTTATCGAAGGTGCAAGATCTGAGGAACAAATGGAGGAGGAAGAGGTGATGGGTGAGCTGAGCAACTGTCGGATAAAGAGGGTAATCCTCCCCTCTCTTTTGTTCGTGGTTGGCAGTAGGGGATGGAGGAAATGAGCCTTATTGTTACCCAGAGACCAACACAACCTGGCCTCGGACCTCATGGTAGAGCCCAGCATATGAGTGCCTTCTTGCTGCATTATCTGCAACATGACGAAATATAGTTATGATTAGGAATAATGCTGACTACTGGGTTGAAACTTTATTAGATCTCCATTATAAAACCAAATTTTGCCAGATGATTCCCACCCTAGAAAGGGACCCGTGAATGCTGGAGTATCTAAACATGCTTTTACTCAACCTTAAGAGAGCTTTTCCTCCAGACAGCAGTGAAGCACACACTTCGCATCGCAACTGTAGACTTTCAAACTCCGGCCCGTCAATTCGTAAACGCCTAAACATTAGCAGAAGCAGCAGCGATGGAAGTGGAAGAAGCAATTTCTGTGAGTCCTTTGACACTTTAACCCCTTTACCCCCAAGGGTGGTTTGCACGTTAATGGCCGGGCCAATTTTTACAATTCTGACCACTGTCTCTTCATGAGGTTATAACTCTGGAACACTTAAACGGATCTTCGCGATTCTGAGAATGTTTTCTCATGACATATTGTACTTCACGTTATTGGTAAAAAAAAAATTTGATATAACTTGCGTTTATTATCGGAAAAAAAACCGCAAATATGGCGAAAATTTTGAAAATTTTGCAATTTTCAAATTTTGAATTTTTATTCCCTTTTAACAGAGAAATATGTCACACAAAATAGTTAATAAATAACATTTTCCACATGTCTACTTTACATCAGCACAATTTTGGAACCAAAATTTTTTTGTTAGGAAATTATAAGGGTTAAAATTTGACCAGCGATTTCTCATTTTTACAACAAAATTTACAAAGCCATTTTTTTAGGGACCACTTCACATTTGAAGTCACTTTGAGGGGTCTATATGACAGAAAATACCCAAAAGTGACACCATTCTAAAAACTGCACCCCTCAAGGTACTCAAAACCACATTCAAGAAGTTTATTAACCCTTCAGGTACTTCACAGGAGCTGAAGCAAAGTAGAAGGAAAAAATGAACATTTAACTTTTTAGTCAAAAAAAAGATCATTTACAAATTATTTTTGTAATTTCACAAGGGTAAAAGGATAAAATGGACAGATAATGTTGTTGTGCAATTTCTCCTGAGTACGCCAATACCCCATATGTGGGGGAAAACCACTATTTGGGCACACGGCAGAGCTTGTAAGGGAAGGAGAGCCGTTTGACTTTTTCAAACCAAAATTGGCTGGAATTGAGATTGGACGCCATGTCACGTTTGGAGAGCCCCTGATGCGCCTAAACAGGGGAAACCCCCCACAAGTGATGACATTTTGGAAACGACCCCCTTTGGAACTTATCTAGATCTGTTGTGAGCACTTTGAACCCCCAAGTGTTTCACAAAAGTTTATAATGCCTGGGTGTGAAAAAAAAAATTTCCACAAAAATGACTTTTTAGTCCCAAATTTTTGATTTTTCCCAAGGAAATTGGACCCCAAAAGTTGTTGTCTAATTTTTTCTGAGTACACTGATACCCCATATGTGGGGGGGTGAACTCTTTGGGCGCACGGCAGGGCTTGGAAAGGAAGTAATAACGTTTTGGAATGCAGATGTTGATGGGGTCATGTTCCGTTTGCAGTACCCCAGATGTGCCTAATCAGTGGAAACCCCCCACAAATGACCCCATTTTGGAAACTAGACCCACTAAGAAACTTATCTAGATCTGTGGTGAGCACTTTAAACCCCCAAGTGCTTCACACAAGTTTATAATGCCCGGGCAAGAAAATAAAAAATCCTATTTTTTTCCCACAAAAATTATATTTTAGTCACCAATTTTTTATTTTCCCATGGGTAACAGGAGAAATTGGACCACAAAAGTTGTTGTCCAATTTGTCCTGAGTACACTGATACCCCATATGTGGGAAGAACCACTGTTTGGGCGCACGGCAGAGTTCGGAATGGAAGGAGCGCCATTTGACTTTTCCAACCAAAATTGGCTGGAATTGAGATTGGATGCCATCTTGCATTTGGAGAGCCTCTGATGTGCATAAACAGTGGAAACCCCCCACAAGTGACCCCATTTTGGAAACTAGACCCCCTAAGGAACTTATCTAGATCTGTGGTGAGCAATTTGAATCCACAAGTGCTTCACACAAGTTTATAACGTAGAGCCGTAAAATTAAAAAAATCATATTTTTTCCTCAAAAATTATCTTTTCTCCCCAATTTTTTTTATTTTCCCAAGGGTAACAAGACCCCAAAGGTTATTGTGCAATTTGTCCTGAGTATGCTGATACCCCATATGTGGGGGTAAACCACTGCTTGGGTGCATGGCAGAGCTCAGAAGGTAAGGAGCGCCATTTGACTTTTTCAACGCAGAATTGGCTGGACGCCATGTCGTGTTTGGAGAGCCCCTGATGTGCCTAAACAGTGGAAACCCCCCACAAATTATACCATTTTGGAAACTAGACCCCTCAAGGAACTTATCTAGATGTGTGGTGAGAACTTTGAACCCCAGATGTTTCACTAAAGTTTATAACGCCTTAGCATGAAAATAAAAAAATCATATTTTTTCCACAAACATGATATTTTAGTCCCCAACTTTTTATTTTCCCAAGGATAACAGGAAAAATTGGACCCCAAAAGTTGTTGTCCAATTTGTCCTGAGTACGCTGATACCCTATATGTGGGAGAAAACTACTGTATGGGCACACGTCGTGGCTCGGAAGGGAAGTAGTGACGTTTTGAATTGCAGACTTTGATGGAATGGTCTGCGGGCGTAATGTCGCGTTTGGAGAGCCCATGATGTGCCTAAACAGTGGAAACCCCCCACAAGTGACCCCATTTTGGAAAATAGACCCCCCAAGGAACTTATCTAGATGTGTGATGAGCACTTTGAACCCCGAAGTGCTTCACAGAAGTTTATAACTTAAAGCCGTAAAAATAAAAAATCTTTTTTTCTTCTTACAAAAATGATTTTTTTCGCCCCCAATATTTTATTTTCACAAGGGTAACAAGAGAAATTGGACCCCAAAGGTTGTTGTCCAATTTGTCCTCAGTACGCTGATACTCTATATGTTGGAGAAAACATACTGTATGGGCACACGTCGGGGCTCGGAAGGGAAGTAGTGACGTTTTGGATTGGAGACTTTGATGGAGTGGTCTGCGGGTGTCATGTCGCATTTGGAGAGCCCCTGATGTGCCTAAACAGTGGAAACCCACCACAAGTGACCCCATTTTGGAAAATAGACCCCACAAGGAACTTATCTAGATGTGTGGTGAGTAGGGTTGAGCATTCCGATACCGAAACCCGGTTCCGATACCTGAAATCCAATGTAAGTCTATGGGAACAAAATATCGGAATATTTTTAATTCCGATATTTTGTTCCCATAGACTTACATTGGATTTCAGGTATCGGAACCAGGTTTCGGTATCGGAATGCTCAACCCTAGTGGTGAGCGCTATGAAGCCTCAAATGCTTCTCAGAAGTTTACAACGTACAGCCGTAAAAACAAAAAAGTCATTTTATTTTACAAAAATGATATTTTCGCCCCCAATTTTTTATTTTCCCAAGGGTAGCAGAAGAAATTGGACCCCTAGTTATTGTGCAATTTGTCCTGAGTACGCTGATACCTCATGTTTGGGGGTAAACTATTGTTTGGCCTAATGGCAGAGCTCATAGGGGAAGGAGCACGGTTTGACTTTTTCAACGCAGAATTGGCTGGAATTGAGATCAGACGCCATGTCACATTTGGAGAGCCCTGATGTGCCTAAACAGTGGAAACCCCCCAATTCTAACTCCAACCCTAACCCTAACAAACCCCTAACCCTAGTCTCAACCCTAACCATAACCCTAACCACAAACCTAACCCTAACACACCCCTAACCCTAATCCCAAACCTAACCCTAATCCTAACTTTAGCCCCAACCCTAACCCTAACTTTAGCCGCTAATCCTAACCCTAACGGGAAAATGGAAATAAATACATTTTTTAAATTTTAATATTTTTCCCTAACTAAGGGGGTTTGATTTACTATTTATATCGGGTTTTTATATTTGGCAGCTGTCACATTCTAAAAGACTCTTTTTATTGCAGAAAATAGTTTTTGCACACAACATTTTGAGAGCTATAAGTTTTGCATATTTTGGCCCACAGAGTGATGTGAGGTCTTATTTTTTGCGATACGAGTTGACTTTTTTAATGGTATCATTTTTGGGCACTTGACATTTTTTGATCGCTTTTATTTCGATTTTTGGGAGGATAGAATGAGCAAAAATCAGCAATTCATTAATTTCTTTTGGGGGGGTCATTTATACCGTTCCGCATATGGTAAAATTGATAAAGCGGTTTTATTCTTCGGGTTAGTATGATTACGGCGATACCTCATTTATGGTGAAAATTTTGAAAATTTTGCAATTTTCAAATTTTGAATTTTTATTCCCTTAAAACAGAGAAATATGTCACACAAAATAGTTAATAAATAACATTTCCCACATGTTTACTTTACATCAGCACAATTTTGGAACCAAAATATTTTTTTGTTAGGAATTTATAAGGGTTAAAATTTGACCAGCGATTTCTCATTTTTGCAACAAAATTTACAAAGCCATTTTTTTTAGGGAACACCTCACATTTGAAGTCACTTTGAGGGGTCTATATGGCAGAAAATACCCAAAAGTGACAGCATTCTAAAAACTGCACCCCTCAAGGTACTCAAAACCACATTCAAGAATTTTATTAACCCTTCAGGTACTTCACAGGAGCTGAAGCAAAGTGGAAGGAAAAAATGAACATTTAACTTTTTAGTCAAAAAAAAGATCATTTACAAATTATTTTTGTAATTTCACAAGGGTAAAAGGATAAAATGGACAGATAAAGTTGTTGTGCAATTTCTCCTGAGTACGCCAATACCCCATATGTGGGGGAAAACCACTGTTTGGGCACACGGCAGAGCTTGTAAGGGAAGGAGAGCCGTTTGACTTTTTCAAACCAAAATTGGCTGGAATTGAGATTGGACGCCATGTCACGTTTGGAGAGCCCCTGATGCGCCTAAACAGGGGAAACCCCCCACAAATGACAACATTTTGGAAACGACCCCCTTTGGAACTTATCTAGATCTGTTGTGAGCACTTTGAACCCCCAAGTGTTTCACAAAAGTTTATAATGCCTGGGTGTGAAAAAAAATTTTTCCACAAAAATGACTTTTTAGTCCCAAATTTTTGATTTTTCCCAAGGAAATTGGACCCCAAAAGTTGTTGTCTAATTTTTTCTGAGTACACTGATACCCCATATGTGGGGGGGTGAACTCTTTGGGCGCACGGCAGGGCTTGGAAAGGAAGTAATAACGTTTTGGAATGCAGATGTTGATGGGGGTCATGTTCCGTTTGCAGTACCCCAGATGTGCCTAATCAGTGGAAACCCCCCACAAATGACCCCATTTTGGAAACTAGACCCACTAAGAAACTTATCTAGATCTGTGGTGAGCACTTTAAACCCCCAAGTGCTTCACACAAGTTTATAATGCCCGGGCAAGAAAATAAAAAATCCTATTTTTTTCCCACAAAAATTATATTTTAGTCACCAATTTTTTATTTTCCCAAGGGTAACAGGAGAAATTGGACCACAAAAGTTGTTGTCCAATTTGTCCTGAGTACACTGATACCCCATATGTGGGAAGAACCACTGTTTGGGCGCACGGCAGAGTTCGGAATGGAAGGAGCGCCATTTGACTTTTTCCAACCAAAATTGGCTGGAATTGAGATTGGATGCCATCTTGCATTTGGAGAGCCTCTGATGTGCATAAACAGTGGAAACCCCCCACAAGTGACCCCATTTTGGAAACTAGACCCCCTAAGGAACTTATCTAGATCTGTGGTGAGCAATTTGAATCCACAAGTGCTTCACACAAGTTTATAACGTAGAGCCGTAAAATTAAAAAAAATCATATTTTTTCCTCAAAAATGATCTTTTCTCCCCATTTTTTTTTATTTTCCCAAGGGTAACAAGACCCCAAAGGTTATTGTGCAATTTGTCCTGAGTACGCTGATACCCCATATGTGGGGGTAAACCACTGCTTGGGTGCATGGCAGAGCTCAGAAGGTAAGGAGCGCCATTTGACTTTTTCAACGCAGAATTGACTGGACGCCATGTCGTGTTTGGAGAGCCCCTGATGTGCCTAAACAGTGGAAACCCCCCACAAATTATACCATTTTGGAAACTAGACCCCTCAAGGAACTTATCTAGATGTGTGGTGAGAACTTTGAACCCCAGATGTTTCACTAAAGTTTATAACGCCTTAGCATGAAAATAAAAAAATCATATTTTTTCCACAAACATGATATTTTAGTCCCCAACTTTTTATTTTCCTAAGGGTAACAGGAAAAATTGGACCCCAAAAGTTGTTGTCCAATTTGTCCTGAGTACGCTGATACCCTATATGTGGGAGAAAACTACTGTATGGGCACACGTCGTGGCTCGGAAGGAAGTAGTGACGTTTTGAATTGCAGACTTTGATGGAATGGTCTGCGGGCGTAATGTCGCGTTTGGAGAGCCCATGATGCGCCTAAACAGGGGAAACCCCCCACAAATGACGACATTTTGGAAACGACCCCCTTTGGAACTTATCTAGATCTGTTGTGAGCACTTTGAACCCCCAAGTGTTTCACAAAAGTTTATAATGCCTGGGTGTGAAAAAAATTTTTTTCCACAAAAATGACTTTTTAGTCCCAAATTTTTGATTTTTCCCAAGGAAATTGGACCCCAAAAGTTGTTGTCTAATTTTTTCTGAGTACACTGATACCCCATATGTGGGGGGTGAACTCTTTGGGCGCACGGCAGGGCTTGGAAAGGAAGTAATAACGTTTTGGAATGCAGATGTTGATGGGGGTCATGTTCCGTTTGCAGTACCCCAGATGTGCCTAATCAGTGGAAACCCCCCACAAATGACCCCATTTTGGAAACTAGACCCACTAAGAAACTTATCTAGATCTGTGGTGAGCACTTTAAACCCCCAAGTGCTTCACACAAGTTTATAATGCCCGGGCAAGAAAATAAAAAATCCTATTTATTTCCAACAAAAATTATATTTTAGTCACCAATTTTTTATTTTCCCAAGGGTAACAGGAGAAATTGGACCACAAAAGTTGTTGTCCAATTTGTCCTGAGTACACTGATACCCCATATGTGGGAAGAACCACTGTTTGGGCGCACGGCAGAGTTCGGAATGGAAGGAGCGCCATTTGACTTTTTCCAACCAAAATTGGCTGGAATTGAGATTGGATGCCATCTTGCATTTGGAGAGCCTCTGATGTGCATAAACAGTGGAAACCCCCCACAAGTGACCCCATTTTGGAAACTAGACCCCCTAAGGAACTTATCTAGATCTGTGGTGAGCAATTTGAATCCACAAGTGCTTCACACAAGTTTATAACGTAGAGCCGTAAAATTAAAAAAAATCATATTTTTTCCTCAAAAATGATCTTTTCTCCCCATTTTTTTTTATTTTCCCAAGGGTAACAAGACCCCAAAGGTTATTGTGCAATTTGTCCTGAGTATGCTGATACCCCATATGTGGGGGTAAACCACTGCTTGGGTGCATGGCAGAGCTCAGAAGGTAAGGAGCGCCATTTGACTTTTTCAACGCAGAATTGACTGGACGCCATGTCGTGTTTGGAGAGCCCCTGATGTGCCTAAACAGTGGAAACCCCCCACAAATTATACCATTTTGGAAACTAGACCCCTCAAGGAACTTATCTAGATGTGTGGTGAGAACTTTGAACCCCAGATGTTTCACTAAAGTTTATAACGCCTTAGCATGAAAATAAAAAAATCATATTTTTTCCACAAACATGATATTTTAGTCCCCAACTTTTTATTTTCCTAAGGGTAACAGGAAAAATTGGACCCCAAAAGTTGTTGTCCAATTTGTCCTGAGTACGCTGATACCCTATATGTGGGAGAAAACTACTGTATGGGCACACGTCGTGGCTCGGAAGGGAAGTAGTGACGTTTTGAATTGCAGACTTTGATGGAATGGTCTGCGGGCGTAATGTCGCGTTTGGAGAGCCCATGATGTGCCTAAACAGTGGAAACCCCCCACAAGTGACCCCATTTTGGAAAATAGACCCCCAAAGGAACTTATCTAGATGTGTGATGAGCACTTTGAACCCCGAAGTGCTTCACAGAAGTTTATAACTTAAAGCCGTAAAAATAAAAAATCTTTTTTTCTTCTTACAAAAATGATTTTTTTTCGCCCCCAATATTTTATTTTCACAAGGGTAACAAGAGAAATTGGACCCCAAAAGTTGTTGTCCAATTTGTCCTCAGTACACTGATACTCTATATGTTGGAGAAAACTACTGTATGGGCACACGTCGGGGCTCGGAAGGGAAGTAGTGACGTTTTGGATTGGAGACTTTGATGGAGTGGTCTGCGGGTGTCATGTCGCATTTGGAGAGCCCCTGATGTGCCTAAACAGTGGAAACCCACCACAAGTGACCGCATTTTGGAAAATAGACCCCACAAGGAACTTATCTAGATGTGTGGTGAGTAGGGTTGAGCATTCCGATACCGAAACCCGGTTCCGATACCTGAAATCCAATGTAAGTCTATGGGAACAAAATATCGGAATATTTTTAATTCCGATATTTTGTTCCCATAGACTTACATTGGATTTCAGGTATCGGAACCGGGTTTCGGTATCGGAATGCTCAACCCTAGTGGTGAGCGCTATGAAGCCTCAAATGCTTCACAGAAGTTTACAACGTACAGCCGTAAAAACAAAAAAGTCATTTTTTTTTTACAAAAATGATATTTTCGCCCCCAATTTTTTATTTTCCCAAGGGTAGCAGAAGAAATTGGACCCCTAGTTATTGTGCAATTTGTCCTGAGTACGCTGATACCTCATGTTTGGGGGTAAACTACTGTTTGGCCTAATGGCAGAGCTCATAGGGGAAGGAGCACGGTTTGACTTTTTCAACGCAGAATTGGCTGGAATTGAGATCAGACGCCATGTCACATTTGGAGAGCCCCTGATGTGCCTAAACAGTGGAAACCCCCCAATTCTAACTCCAACCCTAACCCTAACACACCCCTAATCCTAGTCTCAACCCTAACCATAACCCTAACCACAAACCTAACCCTAACACACCCCTAACCCTAATCCCAACCCTAACCCTAATCCTAACTTTAGCCCCAACCCTAACCCTAACTTTAGCCGCAATCCTAACCCTAACCCTAACGGGAAAATGGAAATAAATACATTTTTTAAATTTTAATATTTTTCCCTAACTAAGGGGTTTGATTTACTATTTATATCGGGTTTTTATATTTGGCAGCTGTCACATTCTAAAAGACTCTTTTTATTGCAGAAAATAGTTTTTGCATCACAACATTTTGAGAGCTATAAGTTTTGCATATTTTGGCCCACAGAGTGATGTGAGGTCTTATTTTTTGCGATACGAGTTGAGTTTTTTAATGGTATCATTTTTGGGCACTTGACATTTTTTGATCGCTTTTTATTTCGATTTTTGGGAGGATAGAATGAGCAAAAATCAGCAATTCATTAATTTCTTTTGGGGGGCATTTATACCGTTCCACATATGGTAAAATTGATAAAGCGGTTTTATTCTTCGGGTTAGTATGATTACGGCGATACCTCATTTATATAATTTTTTAATGCTTTGGCGTTATTATACAATAAAAACAATTTTATATAAAAAATAATTATTTTTGCATAGCTTTATTCTGCGAGCTATAATTTTATATTTTTTCGCTGATGATGCTGTATGGCGGCTTGTTTTTTGCAGGACAAGATGTTGTTTTCATCGGTACCATGTTTATTTATATCCGTTTTTTTGATCGCGTGTTATTCCACGTTTTGTTCAGCGGTATGATAATAAAGCATTGTTTTTTGCTTTGTTTTTTTCTTTTTTTTTAAGGGGTTCAATAAAGGGTTTAACTAGTGAGACAGTTCTATAGGGCGGATCGTTACGGACACGGCGATTCCAAATATGTGTACTGTTATTGTTTTGTTTTTTTATTTACAGGAAGAAATTAATTTATTGGGGAATATTTTTTTTTATTTTATTTTGGAATTTTTTTTACACATGTGATTTTCATTTTTTTAACTTTTTTACTTTGTCCCAGGGTGGGACATCACTGTATAAAGTCAGATCGCTGGTCTGACAGTGTGCACAGCACTCTGTGAGACCAGCGATCTTACAGGCACTGCTGCAGGGTTTCTCAGCGCCTGTTCTGAGCAGGCACTGAGGAAGCAGCCTCCCTGCAGGACCCCGCGGCCATCTTAGATCCGGGGTCTTGCAGGGAGGAAGGCCTCAGAACAGCGCGATCACATCGCGCTGTTCTGAGGGTCTCAGGAAGCACACAGGGAGCCCCCTCCCTGCACGATGCTTCCCTGCGCCCCCGGTACACCGATATCATTTTTTATTGCTGTGTGCCAGCGGTTAATATGCCGGAAGCGGTCCGTGACCACTCCAGGCACATAGTGCCGGGTGTCAGCTGTGATAATCTGCTGACACCCAGCCGCGATCGGCCGCGCTCCCCCAGAGCGCGGCCGATCGCATGGGACGTACTATCCCGTCCATGGTCATACGGGCCCAGGTCACATGGTCGGGATAGTACGTCCGATGGCAGAAAGGGGTTAATAGACCAACTCGTGCACCAGCATAACAGAGTCCAAGTCTTAGATGTGGTGAACGAATGGAGAGGATGTTGCAGGAGTATCTAGAAATAAATATGAATACCATAAGGGAGGGTTTGGACCCTTTCACTTTTTTGTCTTCCAAAATGGAGTAGTGGCCTGAGCTTGCCTCACATGCCTTGGAGGTTTTATCATGCCCAGCAGCCAGCATTCTCTCAGAAGTGTCTACAGCACTGTTTGTGGTGTCCTGACGAATAAGCGCATACGGCTGTCCCCTGAAAGTGTAGACCACCTAACTTTCATTAAGATGAACAAGTCATGGATCTCCAAGGACTTTTGCACCCTAATCGCACACTCACGCTGCGCGGATAGATTCCAAGCCTTGTTTGCCTCTCCGGTCTCCCATTTGGGTACAGCCGCTGCGGGTGCTGATCAGCATAGACGTCAGTCCCAGCGTCTTGTTCAGGCTCATGGTGTGTGCTTGGTTGTTGCTGGGTCTTCAGCCAGGTCTATGGCAAGCAGTGATACAGAGGTGCAGTCCTGCACTCGGGACTCTAAGTCCAGAAAGCTCCCTACTGAGCATGTCCATGATGTGGCATACTCTCATTGGTGGTCGGACGCTATCTGCTCTGGTGACGTGGAGCCTCCGGATTGGCCCACGGGCGATGTTTCAGCCGATTGGGCGTGAGTGTTTGGGAGGAGCCTAATGTATAAAAGGCTCTCAATGACGCATGCGGGCGCGCTAGTGTCATTCAAGTTTTGTGAGTATGGGGGGAAACTCTAACACTCTGTCCTCACAGCTGCTTGTGCCCTTTTAAGCCCAGTGTCTCAGTTTACTATATGCTTTAGTGCCGGTTAGGTACAGGTTCAGTAGCATAGGGACTGGGTTATTTTCTTTGTCTTGGTGTCTGTGTCGTTCACAGTGTGCTATTAGCACAGTTTAGTCACAGAGCAAGATCAACCCTTTAACTAGTTAGCAACAGGGTTTTGTACGTAGCGCCTTTGGTGTTTATGTCGCGGCGCCAGGGCCGGCATTAGGGGCAGGCTGACTAGGCAGCTGCCTGGGGCCCATGCTCCCCCAGGGGCCCCAGCTATTGGCACATCACACAGCTGGCATGGGGGCCCACCTGCCCCCCAGCGCCGACTCCCCTTGCCACCGCATTGAACTATAATGGCACCATAGTCACAGTTCAAAGCAATGATGGAGGAGAGAGTGTCGGCTAACGCTCCCTCTCCCATCATTCCTCACTCTGTCTGACACATCGGGTGTGTGATGACATCATCATGCACTCACCATGTACCAGGTAGTGCAGGTTGAGCCAGGAGACATCCGGGAGCAGTGCGGGCATGAGGAGAGGTGAGGAGTGTGGTTTTTTTAATTTAACAGTGAGTACTGGACTATGGGGCCATTCTAGGGAAGGCGGGTGTTATATGCTAGGTGGTGCTGTGCTATAGACCATGTGGTGCTGTGCTCTATACCATGGTACTGTGTAATATACCATGTGGTGCTGTGCTTTATACCATGTGGGCTGTGCTTTATACCATGTGGCTGTGTTATATACAATGGGGTGTACATTATACAATATTCTATGGGGGAGGCTGTGTTATATAATATGGGGGCAATATGATATTCTATGGGGAGGTGGGCTGTATTATATTTGTTATATTTTATGGGGGTGATTGCATTATACTCTGTGAGGGGCTACATTATACTGTGAGGAGGCTACATTATATTCTATGGGGTCCTAGATTATATTCTATGGGGGCTACATTATACTATATAAGGGGCTGCATTATATTCTATGGGGGCTGCATTATACTCTGAGGGGCTGCCATATATTCTATGGAGGGACTGCATTATACTATAAGAGGTGATCTGCATTACATTCTATGGGGAGTTACATTATATTGTATGGCGGAGCTGCTTTATACTCTGTGGTGGCTGCATTATACTCTGTGGGGTGGCTGCATTATGCTCTATGGGGTGGCTGCATTATACTATACGTGGGCTGCATTATACTATATCGAGGACTGTGGGGAATACATTATACTATATGAAGAACTATGGGGTGCATTATACTATGGGAAGTGAATTATACTACATGGATGACTGGTGGTGTATTATACTATATGGAGCACTATGAGGAGTGTATTATACTATATGGAGGACTATGAGGAGTGTATTATACTATATGGAGGACTATGAGGAGTGTATTATACTATATCGAGGACTATTGGGCACATTATATTATATGGAGGACTATGGGGAATGTATTATACTATATTGAGGACTATAGGGAGTGTATTATACTATATGGAGGACTATGAGGAGTGTAATATACTATATCGAGGACTATGGAGCACATTATTTTATATGGAGGACTATGGGGAGTGTATTATACTATATGGAGGACTATGAGGAGTGTATTATACTATATGGAGGACTTTGGGGAGTGTATTATGCTATATGGAGGACTATGGGGCACATTATATTATATGGAGGACTATGGGGTGTAAACTGCAGATATGCTGCTGATAGCATGATACTGTATGTTGATCTGTTAGTGATCCATTAGTGATCATTCTGGCCCCATCATTCTTTCTCAGACGGTGGAAAGAGGTCGGGAAACAAGTGTTGAACGACTTCAATATTGTCGATCACATTCATTTAGCGGCCTGAACTCAGCGCATATAAATACAATCGAAATGCTTCTGTGTGATGGTGCAATATGTTAGCATTTGGGGTCCCATTTTAAACTTTGCCTAGGGCTCCACTTTGCCTAAAACAGGCCCTGCGCGGCGCAGCACCTGCTTCACTCTTGTGTGCTGTTAGCACATTGTAGTTGTAGAGCAAGCGCAGTCCTTGTGCTATTATCCCTGTGTAGTTAATAGGGTATAGCACTTAATACCTTTTATTTGCAGTATCCCTCTGAGAAGTATCGGAGCTCGGTACTCAGTGTTCCACTTAGTGCTCAGGGAATCACTTGTTTGGTTCCTTCACACTAGCAGCAGTTCCATCTCTGCACGGTGGGCCACGGGCTGCGATTGCACATCATTTATATTTTTATTTTAATGCACTCTGCCAACCCTAACTGTTGTGAACACTCTGAATCTGACCTCTGAGTTTGGGTTCCCTCTGGTGGCTGCTGATAGTAATGAAGCTGCTTTGGCTAACAGAAGTCTTTGACCTGGGGGCAATGCGTGGCAATCAGGTGCTACAGACTGGGGAGATATAAGTGAGCAACCTTCCCATAATCCTTGCCGGTGATTTGTTTCTTCCTGGTCCCTTTTGGAAGTCAGCTTGCTTCCTGCTTTGTCCTGCAACTTTCAGATAAGTTATTTGCTGTTTTTTTTCTGTGGCTTTTGTTTTTCCCTTTTGTCTATTGCAGTTTTTGCCCCGCTGGTGTTGGTACAGCCAGGTTCCCTTGCGGAGGCCTGCGCTGGACCCTGTTTCTCATTTGCCACTGTTTATGCATTTTCAGTTCCCTGTTGCTTCAGTATCTGCTGATTTGCTACCAGAGACAGTTTATGTATTTTCAGCTCCCTGTTTTTTTCTGTGTCTACTGGTTTGCTACCAGTTCACACCAGAGTTCTGATCTAGCGGGGTAGCGATCATGTGGTCTCAGTATTTTTGCATATCATACGTGTTGGAATTTTTCTTAATGTTTTTCTGGATTGCAGACAGTATTTTTTCCTGTCCTGTTCTATCTAGACAGTTTGGTCCACAGCATTTGCTTGCTCTATTTTCTGCCTGTGTTGTATTTCATCTGGTCTCACTGCCAATATATGTTTGGGGGATACCTATTCCTTTGGGGGTCTACTCCGGGGCAGTTAGCTTTCCCCTTTCTCTCTTTAGGCTTAGTTATCTCTCCGGCGGTGTTGAGGCGTCTAGGGCACTGTAGGCACGCCCCACGGCTACTTCTAGTTGTGCTGTCAGTTTAGGGGTCTGCAATCCGCCCGTTACCAACCTCTCTGAGTGTCTGGTTGCTTAGCCTATTTTTGCTGCTGTCCTCCTTGGCTACCAAATCATAACAGAATCACCTGTTAGGGTCTGCGGAACGCACCTAATAGATATTGTAGAGAGGTGCGTTCGCAGCCCGGGGTCCACCGTGCAGGCGAAGCCCGCTGCTAGTAAGATGGCGAAAGTAGCGAAATGTTATCCCGCAGAGTCGCTAAAATAAACGCTGTAGCACGCTGTGGCAGTAAGTGCGAACTCTGTTAATCCCCAGAGCCGCTAATGGGAATGCCACAGCGATATATGGCGATAAGTGCGAACTCAATTAGCTTCAGTGAGCCGCAAAGTAAAACGCTAGGGCGCTGAACCAGCGTTATAAAGCGAACCCTGTTGCGTCACAGAGCTGCTGAGAAAGACTGTGTCCTGTTAGACTCACAGTGATACACAGATAACTGCTGTGCGGATAGCAGTCCGTGATCATGCAGACAGCAACGCAATCAAGCAATCTCCTCACTGGAGAAGCCGGTATTCTAGGGGCTTATTTCAGCCAAGCCCTAACCACTTGCACCCAAATCCCTTCACCGGAGGTGCCGGTATTCTAGGGGCTTATTTCAGCCGAGCCCTAACCACATGCGTACATGATCACACTGGCGCATAGCACATAATGCAATTGATACTAGCGCATGGCGGCCCAGCCATGCCACCCTTTTATAGTAACAGCTATAGGACCTGCCAGAAACAAGGACCAATGAAACTGTTCTAGAACACCAGTAGTCACAGGACCTTCCTGGCGGACCAATAGGAGCTGCTGCAGTACCTGAGCATGTGACCCCTGATCTCCAATGAGAGATCTCACCCTGGGCATGCTCAGAAGGGGAAAACAAGGACTTTGTCCTAAAGACGTCTGCTCGCCGCTAACCAGTACTGGCCACAATAGTAGAGCCTGGAGAGGCAGCAGTAATCCTCTGCACACTGTTAGACTGGGTGAGATGCTGGGACCGACGTCTAAGCTGAGCAGGATCCACTGCAGATGGAGATGGATGGGGGACCGCAGCAGGACTGGTTCGAGACTCCCCTTGTGCAGCAGCGGCAACTCAAACCCTAACAATCACTGGCCCGACTGTAATTCTAGGGTACTCGAAAGAAGAGTAAAAAAAAAAAAGTTTCACAATTTTTTATATATTTTTTTATTCGAACATCAATGACAGCACTATGGAGAGAGGGGATCCGCCCTTTAGGAACAGGAAACCTACAGATACAAAAGGTCGGCACTTCTCCCATGCATCAGTTGGCTTCCTGTTCGTGAAGGACGGGTTTCCTACAGATGAAGCTCTTCAGGAGGACTCAGGCAGGCCGGTCGACCCAGGTAGCGGGGGGTCTCCTACCTCGACCGGTGCGGAGTCCCTGAAAGCGCCACGGTGGGTCCGGGTAGGATTCCACGACAGTGTGTGGAGCAGGTGGAGCAGTATCCAAAGGATCCCTTTCTCACAGCCAGCGGTAGGTAAGTTTCCCCCCCTCCCTGGTCCCGGTGCCTGCTCCCTGTGTTCTCCTGCAGTCCTGTCATGGTGGGGGCCTGCGGAGGTGGTGCAGCCATGGGTGCTATCCCCATAAAAAAAAAAAATCGTGAGGTTTTTTGAATTTCCCGCCACACGTCGCTGCTATGGACGTCGCGGCGGTTTTTTTTTTAATTTCCCGCCACGCGTCGCTGCTATGAGCCGCGCGGCGGGGTTTTTTGGAGTTCCTGCTGTGCGTTGCTGCTGTGGGCGGCACGGTGGGGTTTTGAATCTCCCGCCGCGCGTCGCTGTTATGGGCGGTGCGACGGGGTTTGGATCTCCCGCTTGCATCCCTGCTGTGGGGCAAAGCGGGGGAGGCTGGTATCGGCGTCCCTGCGGGTGGCACAGCCGGGTCGTTCGAGGTCCCTAGCTGGAGCGCCGACCCCAGAGGCGGTAATAAAGGGGGCGGGGTCTCCTCTGCCGGAACCGGAAGTTGGGCACCGGCCGGCTTTTTTGAAAACTCGCGTGCTGGGCGGCGCCTACGGTGGGGATGGCAGGGAAATGCAGGGGGTCTGTGGGGCGGGGAGCAGGAGGGGGTGAACCCCTGGCCGCACCTGCTGACCCGGATATCTGGGGGAGGGAACACATAAGGAGCCTGGGAAGCTGGTAGAAGCGCTTCTGCTCCATTTTTTGCAATGGAGACTGCAGAAGCTCCCTCGTTGCAGCAGGAGAGCCAGCAGCAGCAGACAGAGCGCTCCTCTTCAGGACCGCGATTGACTCAACAGCTGATTGCCCGGGGCAGTCGGTCAAGTAATCAGTCCAGCCGCAGGAGTTCCTCAGCCGGGAAAAAGACCCCTCCCCGTGATCCGGTACCTACTGCTGTATGGACTGGGTAAGAGATCGTCAGACTTAGAATACCCAGTAATGCAGTTTTTCCCCCATTCTGTGTTCTGTCACTAGGGGAAGAAGTGTTTGTTGAAAAACAAGCAGAGGGAGTGTGCCTTTTGTGCTTGCCCTCTGCCAGACGCTTGCCCTAAAAGGTTATGCCAGCCGTGCATGCGACAGACGGTATGGCATTAAAAGGGGAAGGGCAGAGGCTTGAGATAAGATGGTAACCCCCCCTTCCCTTTTAGATAGCGGAGGAGACTCCAGATTTCACTGAAAACCTGAAGGAGATAATAAGGGCAGAGATGAAGGATTCCTTAAGACACGGAGAATCTTCCAGGCGAAGGACTGTACCAGTGTTATCTGATTCAGATTCACCCGCCGCCCATGAGAAGGGTGAAGTTTTTTCAGGACCCTCTTCTCCTTCCTCTTCGGCTTCTTCCTCTTCTTCTACAGAAGACGCTACCCGATTTTGTTTTCCCTTGGACCAAATGGACAAGCTTGTCAAATCAGTTAGGTTCACCATGGGGATAGAGGAGGCGAGACCAGAACGCTCAGTACAGGATCTGATGTTCGGTGGTCTGGATCCAAAGAAACACAGATCCTTTCCACTAAACAGTAGAATCCAAGGTCTAATAGACAGGGAGTGGAAGAAGCCAGAAAAAAGAGGCTCCTTACCCCAAAAATGTATACCCCTTTGAAGATCCCTTGACGGGTAGATGGGATAATGCCCCGAAGCTGGACGCAGCAGTAGCGAAGGCTTCCAAGAAATCCTCTATCCCCTTCGATGATATGGGATCTTAGAAAGATCCACTAGACAAGAAGGCAGACTCCTTCTTGGAAGGGACATGGGAGATGTCGGCAGGTGCCCTGAGGTCGGCGGTTGCGGCCACTTGTACAGCCAGATCAATGATGGTCTGGCTGGACCAATTAGAGTCCCAATTAGCAGATGGAACCCCTAGAGGGTCGATTCGGAGAGCCTTGCCGATAATTCAGAACGCGGCGACTTTCCTGGCTGATTCCTCAGCGGACTCAGTAAGAATGGCTGCCAGAGCGGCAGGTCTGTCTAATGCAACGCGAAGGGTGCTGTGGCTAAAGTGTTGGCCGGGAGATATTCAAGCCAGATCTCGCCTCTGCTCCATTCCATGTGACGGCGAATATCTTTTTGGCCCGGTCCTGGACGAACTTTTGGAAAAGGCAGGGGACGACAAGAAAAAGTTTCCCAGTCTGTCGACTCCTTCCTACAAGAGGCCTTTCAGCAGAAGGAGATTTAGCCGCAGAAGGTCATCCAGGGAGCGAGCCAAATGGGATGAAAGGAGGAGAAGAGGTTCAGGGTTTATGTTCGGGAAACCAAAAAACCCTCGCAATGACTGGCAATACCGGTAGGAGGCAGGTTAATGGCCTTCTACCTAGCCTGGTCAGAAATCTCAAACAGTAGCTGTAGCTGGATCCTTAATCTCATAGCTACAGGGCTGCATTTAGAATTCTCCTCGGTGCCTCGGGAGAACTTTAAAATTACCCCCTCAGGTCATCCTCATCAGAGCAGGCCGCTCTAGAGTTAGAAGTACAGGAGCTTTGCGCTAAGAAAGTCCTAGTGGAGGTGCCGGAAGCAGAGTGGGGTAAAGGGTTTTACTCCTCTCTGTTTTTGATCCGTAAACCGGACGGTTCTTTTAGAACAATTATTAATTTAAGGGCCCTCAATAAATTTCTTGTTATTCACCCATTTAAAATGGAAACAGTCAGCTCAGCAATAAAGCTTCTGTTTGAAAATTGCTTTATGGTGGTGTTAGAGCTGAAAGACGCTTATTACCACGTATCGATCCATGTGGCCCATCAGCGTTTCCTCAGAGTGGCAGTCCAGATGGGGGGGGTCACTACGATATTTTCAATATAGCGCCCTTCCCTTGGCTTGGCGGTTGCCCCACAAGTGTTCACTAAGGTTATTTCAGAAGTCATGGCCCACTTACGTGAATCCAATATGATTATAGTCCCCTACCTCGACGACTTTCTTATCATTGGAAAAATGGCACAGCATTGCCTAGAGCAGCTGCAAAGGGCAATATCTACCCTAGAGCGGCTGGGATGGCTGATAAATATCAAAAAGTCTCGTTTGAATCCGATGAGAGTTCAGCAGTTTTTAGGGCTAATTCTGGATTCACGGAATCAGAACTGTAGTTTACCATCAGACAAGTTGATTCGCCTGCGTTACCAGGTCCTGAACGCCTCCAATAACCCCTCCATGTCTTTTAGGAAAGCCATGTCTCTTTTGGGCTCCCTCTCGTCCTGCATCCCCGCGGTTCAGTGGGCACAATTTCACACAAGGACGCTACAAGCTGAGGTTTTGTCATATCAAAATTCTCTAGTTCCCGGGCTGCTATAAGGTCCCTGGATTGGTGGAGTGAGGAGACGAACCTGTCTAGGGGGGTTCCCTGGGAATATGAAATATCCCGGATAGTCACGACAGATGCAAGCCCTTCTGGGTGGGGGGCTCATATGGGGGATGTTATGGTTCAGGACTTATGGGAGCTGGATCAGATAGATGTTTTCTAATATGAAGGAGTTAACGGCGGTAGAGCAAGCGATTAAAAAGCTCCTTGTCTATCTACAGGGTCACCACGTTCGAGTGCTCTCTGACAATCGTGTCACAGTCGCTTATATCAACCACCAGGGTGGTACTCGTTCCGGTCCTCTCATGGAAGTAGCAGGCCGCCTACTCCAGATAGCAGAACGACATTTTCTTTCTTTAACGGCTCTACATATAAGAGGAGAAGAAAATACCAAGGCGGACTTCTTAAGCCGCAATCTCCTGAGTCAGGGAGAATGGTCGTTGAAGACTTCCATCTTCGACCTGATTGTGCAGAAATGGGGTCAACCAGAAGTAGATCTCTTTGCTACCAAAAGCAACAGGAAAGTGAGACGGTTCTGCTCTCTGAATCCCAAAGAACACCCTCTGGCAGTGGATGCTCTTCTGATAAAGTGGGATTTCAATCTGGCCTATGCCTTCCCTCCCTTGTCTTTACTCCCCCTAGTACTGAGGAAGGTCAGGAAAGACAGGGCGAGGGTAATAGTAGTCGCTCCCTTCTGGCCCAGGAGGGCATGGTTTTCATGTCTCAGAAACATGTCAATGGCCGACCCTTGGGTCCTGCCGAACATCCCAGATCTGCTCTCCCAGGGTCCAGTCTACCATCCTCAGGTAGCAGGCCTCCACCTGACGGCGTGGATTTTGAACGGTCGCTGCTGAGAGATAAGGGTTTTTCTACTAATCTAATTAATACTCTCCTTAAAAGCAGAAAAGAGGTTACAACTAGAATCTACGCTAGAACTTGGAAAACATTTCTTCAGAGTTCGGGGGTGGTAGCAGGGGACCCAACACCGATAGCCCAGATTCTAGAATTCCTACAAAAGGGTCTGGACTTAGGTCTCTCCACGAGCACCCTTAAGGTGCAGGTTTCAGCGTTGGGAGCGCTCTTCAGTTGCAACATCGTCAATAATTACTGGGTCAGCTGATTCATTAAGGCTGCGGGTAGGTCGAGACCCATAGTGAAGGAGAGAATCATGCCATGGGATTTGAACCTTGTTATCACTGCCTTAACAGAGCCCCCTTTTGAACCTATATCAGCAGCATCAATAAAGATTCTTTCCCTAAAAACCGCCTTCCTGGTAGCATTAACTTCGGCTAGGAGGGTAAGTGACATCCAGGCACTATCTAGACTGTCTCCTTACACTCGGGTCCTGGATGACAGGATAATACTTAGGCCTAATCCGGCATACCTGCCTAAGGTGTCTTCCGCTTTTCACAGAACACAAGAGATTGTTCTTCCTTCATCCCTAATCCATCTAATAAAAAAGAGATAAAACTCCATACTCTAGATGTTAGAAGATGTCTCCTGCAATATTTAGCAGTCACTGACCCCTGGGAAAGGGACAATGCATTGTTTGTCTCTTTTCAAAGAATTAACAAAGGCCGTAGAATAACAAAAAGCTCATTGGCCAGATGGATTAGGGAAGCAATTTCTCTGGCATACACCTCGAGGGGCAAGCCGGCACCTGAGAGGCTAAGGGCGCATTCCACCCGAGCTGTGGCAACTTCATGGGCAGAGAGGGCGGAAGTCTCCATTGACCAAATATGTAAGGCAGCTACGTGGTCCTCTCCACACACGTTTTACACTCATTATAGGTTAGATCTGGGTGCTTCCTCAGACCTTTCTTTCAGACTAAGGGTGCTGCAAGCTGTAGTCCCTCCCTAAGTAGTTATTACTCTCTGTAATTCTCTCTGTAGTGCTGTCATGTACGTTCGAATAAAGTCTTAGTTACTTACCGTTAACGGTATTTTTCTAAGTCCATGACAGCACCCTTAGATTCCCGCCCGTGTTCTATGTGCACTTCTTCCTCTTTTATAGTCCACATGTAATAAACAATTGACCAATATTACTGTGTGATGCATAATTTTTTGCTGTATACCATTTTAACCTTGGTAGTCCTCTTATGCTCTGTAATCCAACTGATGCGTGGGAGAGGTGCCGACCTTTTGTATCTGTAGGTTTCCTGTTCCTAAAGGGCGGATCCCCTCTCTCCGTAGTGCTGTCATGGACTTCGAAAAATACTGTTAACGGTAAGTAACTAAGACTTTCCTCTTTTTTTCTGGGGGCCGAAGGAGGATTTTTTAAATTTTTTTCTTCATTGGAGATTAAGCTGTTGTCTGATCGTGTTGAGCAGCTCACTGCTGAAGTTCAGGGAATTTCTCTCTATCTCACTCAGGTCTCTGCTGTGGAACCTAGGATCCCTTTTCCTGATTTATTTTCTGGGGATCTGTCCAAATTTTTGAACTTTAAGAATAATTGTAAGTTGTTTTTTGCCTTGAAACCTAAGTCCTCAGGGAACGCAGCGCAGCAGGTTAAAATTGTCATCTCCCTGTTGCGCGGCGACCCTAAGGACTGGGCATTTTAACTGACACCTGGGGATCCTGTTTTGGCTAATGTTGATGTGTTTTTTCAGGCTCTGGGGTTGTTTTATGATGACCCTAATGTTATTGCTCAAGCTGAGAAAACCTTGTTGGCATTGAACAAGGGTCAGGAAGCGGCAGAGTTATATTGTCAGAAATTCCGAAAGTGGACAGTCCTTACTAAATGGAACGATGATGCCCTAGCGGCTCTTTTTCAGAAGGGTCTGGCAGAAACCATAAAAGATGTTATGGTGGGAATTCCTGTCCCCTCTGGTCTCAACTACTCTGTAACGCTGGTATTGTCTGTACTTTGATTTCCAGCGTTACTTTGCATGTCTTTGCTTTAACCCTTTTACTCCTTTCCCCCTAACCAGCTGGGATACTGTTGTCTGTTACCTGTATGGATGCTGCTTAGTTCCCAGCTCTGCTGCGTAGCCGTACTTGCATGAGTGTCTCCGCTGCGTTGCATGACCACCCGCATGTGCGGTCCCTGGCCTGCTGTAGAAGCTACCCATAGGTTGCAAAGTCCTCTGCAGTGGTGCATGACTTACTACGTGTGTGGCTGCAGCCACTGTCAGGTGTCCTTCTGTGATGAGTTGTCTGGCTCTGCATAGGGGGCGCGGCCCACACCTGTCCTGCTTTTATGAGGAATGGGTGTGCACTAGAATTGCTGCTCCAGCCTATTGCTGTGAAGAAGCTCATATATAAAGTTCCCCAGCCCTGTGGGGCGTTGCCAGAGCTTTGCATTGAGTCTGCATTGATTTCCTGAACCTAGCCGTGTGTGTTTGTGTGTTCAGCTCCTGCTCTGAGTGCGATCAGTTCTGGAGAGCTGATTCCCTTTGTCCTGTTTTGTGTTTCTGCCTATGCTGGGGGCTGAGTACCCAGATCGCCCTTCCTGGAGGCTGCATATCCAGGCCTGTTCCTGTTGTATCTTGTTCCCTGAATCCCTGATCCTGGATCTATCCCGGTACCTGAATGTCTGAACTGTGTCTTGTGTTTCCGTCTATGCTGGGGGCTGAGTAGACAGATCGCCCTTCCTGGAGGCTGCATATCCAGGCTTGTTCCTGCTGTGTCTTGTTCCCTGATTCCCTGATCCTGGATCTACCCTGTACCTGACTGTCTGAACTGTGTCATCTGTGTTATGTTCCTGAAGTTCTTCTGTGTCCTGAACCTTATGCCAGTGACTGTGAATCTTTGCTATATAACCTGAGTTCATCTTGGAAGGAGGAGTCCGGTTTGTGTGCTGAGTTTCTGTTACTCTGTGCTCAGCTTCTGTGCAATTCCCTGCCAGCTCCCGTTGAGCCTGGCGGGGCTTGCACCAGACCGCTGGGGTTCCTTTTCAGATCGATACCAGATGTCCGGAGTCCGAGGACCGTGTCCTCCCTGATGACCACGTCCTGATGTCCGATGACCACTTCCAGATGTCCGGATCCTATCCTTCTCTGCCTGATGTCCGGTGCCTGCCGATGGTTGCCAGATGTCCGGAGTCCGATGCCAGTGTTCTGATGTTCCTGAGTTCCAGTCTGTGTTCCTGAGTTCCAGTCTGTGTTCCTGAGTTCCAGTCTGTGTTCCTGAGTTCCAGTCTGTGTTCCTGAGTTCCAGTCTGTGTTCCTGAGTTCCAGTCTGTGTTCCTGAGTTCCAGTCCGTGTTCCTGAGTTCCAGTCCATGTTCCTGAGTTCCTATCCGTGTTCCTGTGTCCCTGAGATCCAATCCGTGTTCCCGTGTCTCTGAGATCCAATCCGTGTTCCTGATATCCTGTCCATGTACCTGAGTCCCTGAGATCCAATCCATGTTCCTGATATCCTGTCCGTGTTCCTGTGTCCCTGAGATCCAATCCATGTTCCTGATATCCTGTCCGTGTTCCTGAGTTCCTGAGATCCAATCCGTGTTCCTGATGTCCTGTCCGTGTTCCTGAGTACCTGAGATCCAGTCCGTGTTCCTGATGTCCCGATGTCCTGCCGGTTCCTCCGTGGTCTACCCTGTGATGACGTCTGTCCTGGGTCAGTGTCTGATGTTCTCCTGCTGAGCCTGTGCTACGCCTGAGGCCTGAGAGAGAGGCCATCCTAGTATGCCCGTGCCGAATAACCTTGGACTGCATCTACCCGTGATGTCCTCCTGCACTCGTCTGTGATCCTGAGACGTGTACCCTTCTCTGATGTGCGGAATCGGGAGCCCGGCATTATGTTCTGTTTATGTACTGTGTGTGTCTTTAAGTAAACTTTATGTTTCTTCATACCTGAAGTTGTGTGGTGTTGTCTAGTCCTGCAGGTCGCCATCTTGCCCACATGCTCAGCTGCCACGGATCGCGGTCGCTGCCCTCCCCTAGTCCGGGCAGGCCCGGGTCTCCCTCCGTGGTCCAGTGGGTCCACATTCTCTTACCATCTGGGACGCATGCCTCACGTCGTCGTGGACTGGCGGCGTGGGAGCATTGGCTAGTTAGGCAAGCTATGCCATGTCCCAACGCCCCGCAGCCGTGGGAAGCATCACATACTCTATGTCATTAGCTATTCAAATTGACAGACATTTACGTGAACGTAGAAATATGCGAGAGGTAGCGATGCCTTTTGAACAAACCTCTGAGCCCATGCAGTGTGATGGGGTTGTTTCTGGGGCTCAGCATCGAGAATTTCGAAAGCGTAATAAGTTGTGTTTCTATTGTGGGGACGCCTCTCATACTATTTCCGTCTGCTATAGGCGGGGAAGTCGTTTTGCGCGCTCATTTGTTTTGGGCAATGTACAGTCTAAATTTCTCTTGACTGTTACCTTGATCTGCTCCTTATCCTTATTTTCTGCTCAGGCTTTTGTCGATTCAGGAGCAGCCCTGAAACTGATGGATTTTGATTTTGCCAAACTTTGTGGTTTTCCCATGGTACCCCTGCGGACTCCTATTCCTTTGCTGGGTATTGATGATACCCCTTTGGCGGAGAATAAACCCCAGTGTTGGACCCAGGTGATAATGCGGGTAGCCCCGGACCACCAAGAGAATTGTAAATTTTTGGTGTTGCATAATTTACATGACATTATTGTACTGGGTTTTCCTTGGTTGCAGACATATAATCCTGTTTTGGATTGGATGTCTGTGTCTGTGGTCAGTTGGGGTTGTTAATGTGTTCATGGTGACACTCCTGTTTTTTCTACCTCTCCCCAGTCTCAGGATGTCCCTGACTATTTGACTGATTTTTCTGATGTGTTTAGTGAGAGTAAGTCAGCATCCTTGCTTCCTCACAGGAGTTATGATTGCACAATTGAGTTAGTGCCCGGTTGTAAATTTCCCAAGAGTCGGCTCTTCAATTTGTCTATACCTGAGCATGAGGCTATGCGATCATAATATCAAAGAGTCATTAGAGAAGGGTCATATTAGACCATCATCTTCACCTTTAGGTACCGGCTTTTTCTTTGTGGCCAAGAAGGATGGTTCTTTGAGGCCATGTATTGACTATCGTCTCCTTAATAAGGTCACTATTAAATATCAGTATCTATTACCCCTGATTTCCGATTTATTCTCCAGAGTGAAAGGTGCTAGGTGGTTTACCAAGCTTGACCTTAGGGGGGTGTATAATCTAATTTGAATTAAGCACAGTGATGAATGGAAGACGGCGTTTAACCGCTTCACCCCCAAGGGTGGTTTACACATTAATGACCGGGCCAATTTTTACAATTCTGACCACTGTCTATTTATGAGGTTATAACTCTGGAAAGCTTCAACGGATCTTCGTGATTCTGAGATTGATTTCTCATGACATATTATACTTCACGATAGTGGTAAAATTTCTTCGATATAACTTGCGTTTATTTTGAAAAAAATGCAAATATGGTGAAAATTTTGAAAATTTTGCAATTTTCAAATTTTGAATTTTTATTCCCTTAAAACAGAGAAATATGTCACACAAAATAGTTAATAAATAACATTTCCCACATGTCTACTTTACATCAGCACAATTTTGGAACCAAAATATTTTTTTGTTAGGAATTTAGAAGGGTTAAAATTTGACCAGCGATTTCTCATTTTTGCAACAAAATTTACAAAGCCATTTTTTTTAGGGAACACCTCACATTTGAAGTCACTTTGAGGGGTCTATATCGCAGAAAATACCCAAAAGTGACACCATTCTAAAAACTGCACCCCTCAAGGTACTCAAAACCACATTCAAGAACTTTATTAACCCTTCAGGTGCTTCACAGGAGCTGAAGCAACGTGGAAGGAAAAAATTAACATTTAGCTTTTTACTCACAAAAATGATCTTTTACAAGCTTTTTTTTATTTTCACAAGGGTAAAAGGAGAAAATGGACAGATAAAGTTGTTGTGCACTTTCTCCTGAGTACGCCAATACCCCATATGTGGGGGAAAACCACTGTTTGGGCACACGGCAGAGCTCGTAAGGGAAGGAGCGCCGTTTGACTTTTTCAAACCAAAATTGACTGGAATTGAGATTGGATGCCATGTTGCGTTTGGAGAGCCCCTGATGCGCCTAAACAGTGGAAACCCCCCACAAGTGACACCATTTTGGAAACTAGACCCCCTATGGAACTTATCTAGATCTGTTGTGAGCACTTTGAACCCCCAAGTGTTTCACAAAAGTTTATAATGCCTGGGCGTGAAAAAAAAAAAAAACAATTTTCCACAAAAATTATTTTTAGTCCCAAATTTTTTTTTTTCCCATGGAAATTGGACCCCAAAAGTTGTTGTCCAATTTTTCCTGAGTACGCTGATATCCCATATGTGGGGGGGGAACTGTTTGGGCACACGGCAGGGCTTGGAAAGGAAGTAATAATGTTTTGGAATACAGATATTGATGGGGGTCATGTTCTGTTTGGAGTACCCAGATGTGCCTAAACAGTGGAAACCCCACAAGTGACCCCATTTTTGAAGCTAGACCCCCTAAGGAACTTATCTAGATCTGTAGTGAGCACTTTGAATGCCCAAGTGCTTCACACAAGTTTATAATGCCCGGGCATGAAAATAAAAAATCCTATTTTTTTTTCCCACAAAAATGATCTTTTAGTCACCCATTTTTATTTTCCCAAGGGTAACAGGAGAAATTGGACCACAAAAGTTGTTGTCCAATTTGTCCTGAGTACGCTGATACCCCATATGTTGTTTGGGCTGCACGGCAGAGCTCGGAATGGAAGGAGCACCATTTGACTTTTTCCAACCAAAATTGGCTGGAATTGAGATTGGAAGCCATGTTGCATTTGGAGAGCCACTGATGTGCCTAAACAGTGGAAACCCCCCACAAGTGACCCCATTTTGGAAAATAGACCCCCTAAGGAACTTATCTAGATCTGTGGTGAGCAATTTGAACCCCCAAGTGCTTCACACAAGTTTATAACATAGAGCCTTAAAATTAAAAAATCACATTTTTTCCACAAAAATGATCTTTTCACCCCAATTTTTATTTTCTCAAGGGTAACAAGACCACAAAAGTTATTGTGAAATTTGTCCTGAGTACGCTGATACCCCATATGTGGGGGTAAACCACTGTTTGGGTGCATGGCAGAGCTCGGAAGGGAAGGAGCGCCGTTTGACTTTTTCAACGCAGAATTGGCGGGATGCTATGTCGTGTTTGGAGAGCTCCTGATGAGCCTAAACAGTGGAAATCCCCCACAAATGACACCATTTTGAAAACTGGTCCCCTCAAGGAACTTATCTAGATGAATGGTGAGAACTTTGAACACCCAGGTGTTTCATTAAAGTTTAAAACGCCCGAGCATGAAAATAAAAAAATCATATTTTTTCCACAAACATGATATTTTAGTCCCCAACTTTTTATTTTCCCAAGGGTAACAGGAGAAATTGGACCCCAAAAGTTGATGCTCAATTTGTCCTGAGTATGCAGATACCCTATATGTGGGAGAAAACTACTGTATGGGCACACGTCGGGGCTCGGAAGGGATGTAGTGACGTCTTGCATTGCAGACTTTGATGTAATGGTCTGCAGGCATCATGTCGCATTTGGAGAGCCCCTGATGTGCCTAAACAGTGGAAACCCCCCACGAGTGACCCCATTTTGGAAAATAGACCCCACAAGGAACTTATCTATATGTGTGGTGAGCGCTATGAAGCCCCAAGTGCTTCACAGAAGTTTATAACGTACAGCCGTAAAAAAAAAAAAAATCATTTTTTTTACAAAAATTATATTTTCACCCCCGATTTTTTATTTTCCCAAGGGTAACATAAGAAATTGGACCCAAAGAGTTATTGTGCAATTTGTCCTGAGTACGCTGATACCCCATATGTGGGGGCAAACTACTGTTTGGGCACATGGCAGAGCTCAGAAGTGAAGGAGCACCGTTTGACTTTTTCAATGCAGAATTGGCTGGAATTGAGATCACACGCCATGTCACATTTGGAGAGCACCTGACGTGCCTTAAAAGTGGAAACCACCCAATTCTAACTCCAACCCTAACCCCAACACACCCCTAACCCTAGTCCCAACCCTAACCATAACCCTAACCACAAACCTAACCCTAACACACCCCTAACTCTAATCCTAACCCTAATCCTAACTTTAGCCCTAACCCTAAACCTACTGGGAAAATGGAAATAAATACATTTTTTTAATTTTATTATTTTTCCCTAAGGGTGTGATAAAGGGGTTTTGATTTACTATTTATAGCGGGTTTTTATGATTGGCAGCTGTCACGCTAAAAGACGCTTTTTATTGCAAAAAATAGTTTTTGCATCACAACATTTTGAGAGATATAATTTTTCCATATTTTGGCACAGAGTCATGTGAGGTCTTATTTTTTGCGGTACGAGTTGACGTTTTTATTGTTACCATTTTTGAGCACATGACATTTTTTGATCGCTTTTTATTTCGATTTTTGGGAGGTTAGAATGAACAAAAATCAGCATTTCATGAATTTCTTTTGGGGGGGGTGTTTATACCGTTCCGCGTGTGGTAAAATTGATAAAGCAGTTTTATTCTTCTTGTTAGTATGATTACGTCGATGCCTCATTTATATCATTTTTTTATGTTTTGGCACTTTTATACAATAAAAACAATTAGGGTCTGCGGAACGCACCAAATATATGATGTAAAGAGGTGCGTTCGCAGCCCGGGGTCCACCGTGCAGGCGGAGCCTGCTGCTAGTAAAATGGCGCAAGAAGCGAGCTCTGTTATCCCGCAGAGCTACTGAGAAAAACTTCTGTGTCCTTTCAGGCACCCAGGTACACAGTTGACTGCTAAGCGAACATAGAACTTGATCATGCGCTAATGTCCTCGCGGGAGACACCCGCAATCTATGGCGTCTGAACGCCAGGCCCTGAATACGGCAATCAAATGCCTCACCGGTTATGCCGGTAATCTAAGGTATCTAGGACACCAACCCTGACCAGCTAGCATACCAAACTCCTCACCGATTAAGTCGGTATTCTAGGGGCTTATTTCAGCCAAGCCCTAACCACACACACGCATGACCACACTGGCGCAAAGCATATGACGATTGATATTAGCGCATGGCGGCCCAGCCATGCCATCCTTTTATAGCAACAGCTAAAGGACCTGCCAGAAACAAGGACCAATGAGAAACTGTTCCAAAACACATGCAGTTTCAGGACCTTCCTGGCGGACCAATAGGAGCTGTTGCAGTACCTGAACATGTGACCCCTGATCTCCAATGAGAGATCTCACCCTGGGCATGCTCAGAAGGGGAAACGCAGGACTTCGTCGCAAAGACGTCTGCTCCAGCACTGGCTATAATAGCAGAACCAGGAGAGGCAGCAGTAAGTCTCTGCACAGTACTGGAATGGGCAAGACGCTGGGACCGACGTCTCTGCTGAGCAGGCTCCACTGCAGCCGGAAACGAATGCGGGACTGATTCGAGACTCCCCTTATGCAGCAGCGGGAACTCGAACCCTAACATATGTAAAAAAAATAATTATTTTTGCATTGCTTTATTCTGCGAGCTATAATTTTTTTATTTTTTGTTGATGATGCTGTGTCGCAGCTCTTTTTTTGCGGGACAAGACGTTTTCAGCGGTACCATGTTTATTTATATCGGTCTTTTTGATCGTGTGTTATTCCACTTTTTGTTCGGCGGTATGATGAGAAAACATTGAATTTTTGCTTTGCTTTTTTTTTTTTAAGGGGTTCACTAAAGGGTTAAACTACAGTCATGGCCAAAAGTTTTGAGAATGACACAAATATTAATTTTTACAAAGTCTACTGCTTCACTTTTTCTAATGGCAATTTGCATATACTCCAGAATGTTATAAAGAGTGATCAGCTTAACAGCAATTACTTGCAAAGTTAATATTTGGCTAGAAAATGAACTTTATCCCCCAAAACACATTTCAACATCATTGCAGCCCTGCCTTAAAAGGACCAGCTAACCTCTTTTCAGTGATTGCTCCATTAACACAGGTGTGGGTGTTGATGAGGACATGGCTGGAGATCAATCTGTCATGATTAAGTAAGAATGACACCACTGGACACTTTAAAAGGAGGCTGGTGCTTGGCATCATTGTTTCTCTTCTGTTAACCATGGTTATCTCTAAAGAAAAACGTGCAGTCATCATTGCAATGCACAAAAATGGCCTAACAGGGAAGAGTATCGCAGCTAGAAAGATTGCACCTCAGTCAACAATCTATCGCATCATCAAGAACTTCAAGGAGAGAGGTTCCATTGTTGCCAAAAAGGCTTCAGGGCGCCCAAGAAAGACCAGCAAGCGCCAGGACCATCTCTTAAAAGTGTTTCAGCTGTGGGATTGGGCTACCAGCAGTGCAGAGCTTGCTCAGGAATGGCAGCAGGCAGGTGTGAGTGAATCTGCATGCACTGTGAGGTGGAGACTCTTGGAGCAAGGCCTGGTCTCAAGGAGGGCAGCAAAGAAGCCACTTCTCTCCAGAAAAAAAACATCATGGACAGACTGATATTCTGCAAAAGGTACAGGCAGTGGACTGCTGAGGACTGGGGTAAAGTTATTTTCTCTGATGAATCCCCTTTTCGATTGTTTGGGACATCAGGAAAACGCCTCATTCGGAGAAGACAAGGTGAGCGCTACCACCAGTCTTGTCTCATGCCAACTGTTAAGCATCCTGAAACCATTCATGTGTGGGGTTGCTTCTCAGCCAAGGGAATCGGCTCTCTCACAGTCTTGCCTAAAAACACAGCCATGAATAAAGAATGGTACCAGAATGTCCTCCAAGAGCAACTTCTCCCAACCCTCCAAGAGCAGTTTGGCGATCAACAATGCCTTTTCCAGCATGATGGAGCACCTTGCCATAAAGCAAAGGTGATAACTAAATGGCTCAGGGAACAAAAATAGAGATTTTGGGTCCATGGCCAGGAAACTCCCCAGATCTTAATCCCATTGAGAACTTGTGGTCAATCATCAAGAGACGGGTGGACAAACAAAAACCTAAAAATTCTGACTAAATGAAAGCATTGATTGTGCAAGAATGGACTGCTATCAGTCAGGATTTGGTCCAGAAGTTGATTGAGAGCATGCCAGGGAGAATTGCAGAGGTCCTGAAGAAGAAGGGTCAACACTGCAAATATTGACTTGCTGCATTAACTCATTCTAACTGTCAATATAAGCTTTTGTTACTCATTATGTTTGCAATTATTATATTTCTGTCTGTGATAAAAACATCTGTCAAACACACATAAAAACCAGAGGGCAGCAGATCATGTGAAAATATAATATTTGTGTCATTCTCAAAACTTTTGGCCATGACTGTAGTGGGACAGTTCTATAGGGCGGGTCGTTAGGGCCGTGGCGATACCAAATATGTGTACTTTTATTGTTTTGTTTTTTTATTTACATGAAATGAATTTATTGGGGAATATTTTTTTTCCTTTATTTTGGAATTTATTTTTACACATGTGATTTTCATTTTTTTTTAACTTTTTTACTTTGTCCCAGGGTGGGACATCACTGTATAAAGTCAGATCGCTGGTCCAGCGATCTCACAGGCACTGCTGCAGGCTTTCTCAGTGCCTGCTCTCAGCAGGCACTGAGGAAGCCGCCTCCCTGCAGGACCCCGCGGCCATCTTGTTTTTTTATTTACATGAAATGAATTTATTGGGGAATATTTTTTTTCCTTTATTTTGGAATTTATTTTTACACATGTGATTTTCATTTTTTTTTAACTTTTTTACTGTATAAAGTCAGATCGCTGGTCCAGCGATCTCACAGGCACTGCTGCAGGCTTTCTCAGTGCCTGCTCTCAGCAGGCACTGAGGAAGCCGCCTCCCTGCAGGACCCCGCGGCCATCTTGGATCTGGGGTCTTGCAGGGAGGAAAGCCTCAGAACAGAGCGATTACATTGCGCTGTTCTGAGGGTCTCAGGAAGCATGCAGGGAGCCCCCTCCCTGCACGATACTTCCCTGTGCCCCCGGTACACAGCGATCATGTTTGATCATGGTGTGCCAGGTGTTAATGTCCCGGGATGGTCCGTGACCGCTCCTGGAACATAGTCCCGGGTGTCAGCTGTGATAATCCGGGCGGAGCGCAGCTGATCGCATGTGACGTACTATTCCGTCCATGGGAATTAGGTCCAGAGTCACATGGACGGAATAGTACGTCGGATGGGATTAAGTGCTTAATACTCCTGAGGGGCATTTTGAGTACCTAGTGATGCCTTTTGGGCTCACTAATGCCCCTTCCGTCTTTCAATCCTTCATGAGCGATATTTTCCAGGATTTTGTGGATAAGTTTCTGATGATTTATTTGGACGATATTTTGATTTTTTCCAATGTCTGGGATTCTCATATGGAACATGTTCGGATTGAATTCCGGATTTTGAGAGAAAATGCTTTGTATGTTAAGGGATCAAAATGTCTTTTTGGTGTACCGAAGGTTTTGTTTTTGGGATTCATTTTGTCTCCGTCCGCTATAGAAATGGACCCGGTCAAGGTTCAGGCCATTTGTGATTTTGTTTAGCCCACTTCCTTGAAGGCTCTTTTGAAATTTTAGGATTTTGCTAATTTTTACCGTAAATTTCTAAGTAATTTTTCTGGTATTGTGAAACCACTGACGGATTTGACCAAAAAGAGCTCTGATGTGGTGAATTGGTCTCCAGAGGCAGTTTCGGTGTTTCAGGAGCTTAAGCGGAGATTGACTTCTGCTCCTGTTCTGCAGCAACCTGATGTTTCTCTCCCTTTTCAGGTGGAAATAAATGCTTCTGAGATTGGTGCAGGAGCCGTTTTGTCCCAAAGGGATCCTGTAAACTCTAAGATTAACCCTTGTGCCTTCTTCTCTCGAAAGTTTTCCCAAGCTGAGCGTAATTATGATGTGGGGAATCGGGAATTATTGGCTATGAAGTGGGCGACATTGGTTGGAGGGAGCCAAACATCAATTTGTGGTTCTCACTGACCACAAGAACTTGATCTATCTCGAATCAGTCAAGCAATTGAATCCTAGACAGGCCAGGTGGGCCTTGTTTTTCACGCGGTTTAATTTTGTGGTCTCCTTTCTTCCAGGCACTAAGAATGTTAAGGCGGATGCCCTCTCTTTGAGTTTCTTTGCGGATTCTCTTGATGTGACTGAGCCTACTGCCATTCTGAAGGAGGGTGTGGTTCTTTCTGCTATCTCACCCGATTTGAGACTGGCCCTGGAGGAATTTCAGGGGGATAAACCTGAACGATGCCCTGTGGGGAAATTGTATGTCCCCGACCAATGGAGGAAGAAAGTAATGTCTGAAATTCATTGCTTTGCGTTGGCTGGTCATCCCGGTATTTTTGATACTAGATATTTGTTGAGTCTGTCGTTTTGGTGGCCTACTTTATCTCGTGATGTCAGGAATTTTGTGCAGTCCTGTGGGACTTGTTCTCGGTCCAAACCTTGCTCTCGCTCTATTGGATTGTTTATGCCACTGCCTGTGCCCAGGAGGCCATGGACCCATATCTCTATGGATTTTATTTCCCACCTCCCTGTCTCTCAGAGAATGACTGTTATCTGGGTGATCTGTGATATATTTTCCAAGATAATCTATCTTGTGCCACTGCCGAAGTTGCCATCCTCTTCTGAGTTGGTGCCCTTGTTTTTTCAGCAGGTGGTTCATTTGCACAGCATTCCGGAGAACATTGTATCTGACAGAGGAGTTCAATTTGTTTCCAGATTTTGGAGAGCCTTTTGTTCTAAACTGGGAATTCAGTTGCCTTTCTCCTCTGCGTTTCACCCTCAGACCAATGGGTAGACTGAGAGAACAAACCAGACTTTGGAAACTTATTTGAGATGTCTTGTATCTGCTGATCAAGATGACTGGGTCTCTTTTTTGCCCTTAGCTGAATTCGCTCTAAATAATAGGGTTAGTTCTGCCACTTTGATGTCCCCTTATTTCTGCAATTACGGGTTTCATCATCGGTTTTCTTCAGGGCAGGTGGAGGTTTCTGTCTGTCCTGGTGTTGACTCTATCTTAGAGAGAATGAAGCAGATTTGGAATCAAGTAGTGGATAAGTTGTCTCTCTCTCAGGAGAGGGCCCAACTGTTTGCCAACCGGCATAAGACTGTTGGTCCCCGGTTTAAAATAGGTGACTTGGTTTGGTTGTCCTCAAAAAATATCTTTATGAAGGTTGGGTTTATAAAATTTAAGCCAAGGTTCATTGGACCTTACAAGAATTTGGAAATCCTTAATCCCGTTTCTTTCCGTTTGGCTCTTCCAGGGACGTTTAAGATTCACGTCTTCCATAAATCTTTATTGAAAAGGTTTGTTGAGACAGTAGTTCCTATGGCTACTCCCCCTGAGCCTGTTTTGGTTGAGGGCAATCTGGAGTATGAAGTGGAGAAGGTATTGGATTCTCGTCTGGCTAGACGGAGACTCCAGTACTTGGTCAAGTGGAAAGGTTATGGTAAGGAGGACAATTTTTGGGTGTTTGCTTCTGACATTCATGCTGAGAGATTGGTTCGCGCCTTTCACCCGGGCTCATCCTGATCGACCTAGTGGCGCAGGTGAGGGTTCGTTGACCCCTCCTCAAGGGGGGGTACTGTTGTGAACACTCTGAATCTGACTTCTGAGTTTTGGCTCCCTCTGGTGGCTGCTGATAGTAATGAAGCTGCTTTGGCTAACAGAAGTCTTTCACCTGGGGGCGATGAGTGGCAATCAGGTGCTACTGACTGGGGAGATATAAGTGAGCTACCTTCCCATAATCCTTGCCAGTGATTTGTTTCTTCCTGGTCCCTTTTGGAAGACAGCTTGTGTTAGAGTCTGCGGAACACACCAAATATAAGAAGTAGAAAGGTGCGTTCGCAGCCCGGGGTCCACCGTGCAGGCGGGGCCTGCAGCTAGTGAGATGGCGCAACAAGCGAACTCTGTTATCCCGCAGAGTCGCCAAAATAAACGTCGTAACACGCTGTGGCAATATGTGCGAACTCTGTTTTTCTACAAAGCCGCTAGAAGGAGTGCCGCAGCGCTATATGGCAATGTGTGTGAACTCAATTAACATCACTGAGTCGCAAAGTAAACACGCTAGGGTGCTGTCTAGCGTTGAAAGCGAACCCTGTTGCGTCACAGAGGCACTGAGACAAACTTCTATGTCCTGTTAGGCACCCAGGTACACAGGTGACCGCTAAGCGAACATAGAAAGTGATCATGCGCTAATGTCCTCGCGGGAGTCACCCGCAATCTATGGCGTCTGAATGCCAGGCCCTGAATACGGCAATCAAACTCCTCACCGGTTATGCCGGTAATCTAAGGCATTTAAGACACCGACCTTGACCAGCTAGCATACCAAGCTCCTAACCGATTAGGTCGGTATTGTAATGACGTATTTCAGCCGCCCTAACCACACACACACATGACCATACTGGCGCAAAGCATATAACGGTTGACACTAGCGCACGGCCGTGCGGTAAGGACAGCCTTTTATAGCAGCCATGAGAAAAGACCTTCCAGGAAGGACCAATGGGAAGCTGCTTCAGAACATCAACAGCTACAGGACCTTTCTTAAGGACCAATAGGAGTGGCAGCTGTATCTGAGCATGTGACCCCTGATCTCCAATGGGAAATCTTGCCCTGGGCATGCTCAGATGTAGCAACAAATCACTTAGTCCCAAATCTGCCTGCTCCAACACTGGTTGCAGCAGCAAGTCTCTGCACAGTACTGGGCTGGGCAAGACGTATGGGACCGACGTCTCTGCTGAGCAGCAACCACTGCGGCCAGAGATGGATGGGGGACCGCAGCAGGAACAGCTAGAGATTCCCCTTGTGCAGGAATGGGAAATCGAACCCTAACATTACCCCCCTCCTAGGGCCCCCTTCTTTGGGCCTCGCTGCGCTCAAAGGCAGCGATGAGCTGCGGAGCATGAACATGCTCGGCAGGCTCCCAGGACCTATCCTCAGGCCCATAACCCCTCAAATCCACCAAATAAAATTTTTTGCCTCGCACCATCTTGCACCCAACAATGGCGTTCACCTCATGATCATCGGTAGATGAACCCGATGTCCCGGCAGATGACTCGGAAAACCGGGAAATGGCCACGGGTTTCAGGAGGGACACGTGAAAGGTGTCGGTAATACCAAGGCGAGGCGGAATGGCTAGGCGGTAAACCACTGGGTTCACCTGCTCAAGAACTTAAAAGGGACCCAAAAAGCGAGGTGCCAACTTGGTGGACTCTACACGTAGCCTGATGTTTCGGGCAGAGAGCCACACTAGGTCACCCGAAGCAAATGTAGGAGCGGGGCGCCAATGGGCGTCGGCCAAAGACCTCATCCTCTTTGGAGGCCTGAATGGCATCCTGGATGCGGTCCCAAATGTCCCGTGCCTCCACAGCCCAGTCTGCCACCCTGGAATCGGCGGAAGACATGGGCATGGGCACTGGTACGCGCGGATGCTGACCGTAGTTGGGGAGGAATGTGGTCTGTCTGGTGGAGTCAGCCACAGCATTATTTAGAGCGAACTCAGCCCACGGTAGCAAGGATGCCCAGTCATCCTGCCTGGCAGAGACAAAATGTCGCAAGTATGTGACCAAGGTCTGGTTGGCCCTCTCTACCAACCCATTCGTCTCGGGATGGTATGCAGAGGAGAGATTCAACTCAATGCTGAGTAAACGACACAGCTCCCTCCATAACCGAGATGCAAACTGGGGACCTCGATCACTGACAATTTTGTCTGGCATACCATGTAGGCGGAAAATATGCCTAATGAATAATGCTGCCAAGGCCCGTGCAGACGGTAACCGTGGTAACGGCACCAAGTGTACCATTTTAGAGAAGTGATCGGTTATCACCCAGATGGTGCAGCCCCGAGACTTGGGTAAGCCCACCACAAAATCAATCGCGACCATCTCCCGGCCGTTGTCGAGGGGATTTATTCTTGGCGCAGGAGACGCACGCCTGAACATACACCCTGACATCACGGGCCATCTGCGGCCACCAGTATGTCCTCACCAGCAACTCAGAAGTCCTTTTAGTCCCAAAATGTCTACCCACCCTGGACGAATGTGCCCAAGAGAGTACTTCCGGTCGCAAATTGGAGGGCACAAAATCTTGCCCGGAGGCACAGACTCAAGCGAAACCGTGGCCACAGTTCTTAGGCTCTCTGTGGGGACAATCAGCCGAGGCTCCTCCTCCACCTCCTCAGAGGACACCACGGAGCGAGATAGAGCGTCGGCACGAATGTTCTTCTCACCGGAGAGGAAATGGAGGGTGAAATGGAACCGGGAGAAGAACAAGGACCATCTGGCCTGACGGGAATTTAGCCGCTGGGCTGTCTGCAAATACACCAAGTTCTTGTGTGGTCCGTGAATACTTGTAAGGGGAAGCGAGCCCCCTCCAGAAGATGTCTCCACTCAGAGAAGGCCAACTTCATAGCCAGTAACTCCCTGTCCTGAATGGAATAATTCCTCTCTGCTGGTGTAAAGGTCTTGGAAAAGAAGAAGCAGGTGTTGTGAATGGGTTTGAGATGAGTTCTGAGCAGAGGCTCCCTCTGGTGGTTACAAGCGGTACTAGTGAAGATTGTGAGGACTGGGAATCAGGTGTTACTGACTGGTCTTATATAAGGGAGTCATTTTCCCATCAGGGTTGCCGGTGAACAATTGCTCTGGTCTGAATCCTTCTTTCCAGTTTCCCTTGTAGCCTGCTGTGTTGTGTCTGCATCTCCTGCTATCAGATAAGACATTTTCTTCTTTTGTGTTTGTGCTATATTTTTGCATTTTGTCCTGCACTTCTGTGGGGGCCTTCAGGGTCCCCTCCGGGGGCTTGTGCTCCTCTCAGTTTAGTTCAGCCACTGATGTTTGTTCTTTTGCTTTTTTCCAGTTTCTTCAGTGGCTGCTGTTTTGATTTTGTTACACCAGAGAACTAATTTAGGTGGTAGAGGTCGTGTGATCTCAGGTGATTTTGAAATTAGTAGAGTTGGTGTTTTTCAGGGTTTTCTGAGATTGCAGTAAGTACCCTTCCTGTCCTTTTCTATTTAGATAGTTTTGGCCCCAGCGTTTGCTCATACTATTTTCTTTCTGTGTCAGTATTTCCTCTTGTCTAACCGCCATTACATGTTTGGGGGCTTTCTATTATCTTTGGGGTTCTGCTCCGGGGCAGATAGCTTTCCTATTTCTATCTTTAGGTGTAGTTAGTTTCTCAGGCTGTGACGAGGCGTCTAGGACCAACGTAGGAACGCTCCACGGCTGCCTCTAGTTGTGGTGGTTAGTCAGGGTACTGCAATCTCATAGATTCCAACTGCTCTGGTGTATTGCCTTTTTTACCTGCACTCCTCAGCTACCGTAACATAACAGTATCACCGGCCAAAAAAAATTGAATGGTACTCACAGAAGGGAAAAAATATTGTGAAAGAAAAAAGGTTGTCAGAGTTGTCAGAGATATTTTTCTGTTTGTTGCATTTTTTTTCCCTCTGTATCTCTGGGTGCTGGGGAGGATCTTTTCTCCCAATGGAGTTTGCACAGTTGTCTGGCCGTGTGGATCAGCTTGCCACTGAGGTTCAGAGTATTGCTGCATATCTTGCTAGGTTGCCTGTTGTGGAACCTAGGATCCCCATGCCAGATTTGTTTTTAGGGGATCGAGCTAAGTTTCAGAATTTCAAAAATAATTGTAAATTGTTTTTTGCCTTAAAATCTAAGTCCTCAGGAAACGCAGCGCAGCAGGTTCAAATTATCATCTCTCTCCTGCGCGGCGATCCTCAGGATTGGGCTTTTTCCCTGATACCTGGGGATCCTGTTTTGAGTGATGTTGATGCATTTTTTCAGGCTTTGGGGTTATTGTACGATGAGCCTAATGTCACTGATCAAGCTGAAAAAGCCTTGTTGGCATTAAATCAGGGGCTTGATGACGCTGAGTTATACTGTCAGAGATTCCGTAGGTGGGCAGTCCTGACCAGGTGGAATGACGACGCTTTGGCGGCCCTTTTCCGGAAGGGTCTGTCGGATAATGTAAAGGATGTTATGGTGGGATTCCCTGTCCGCTCTGGTCTCAATGATTCTATGTCATTAGCGATTCAAATTGACAGACGTTTGCGTGAGCGGAGAAGTATGCGTGGAGTGGTGTTGCCTTGTGAGCCAGCTTCTGAGCCCATGCAGTGTGATGGAGTGGTGTCTGGGGCACAGCGTCATGAGTTTCGAAAGCGCAATGGGTTATGTTTCTACTGTGGTGATGCCTCTCATGCTATTTCAGTCTGCCCTAAGCGGGGAAGACGTTTTGCACGCTCAGTTGTCTTGGGTAGTGTTCAGACTAAGTTTTTATTAACTGTCACTCTGATATGCTCTCTGTCCTCATTTTCTGCTCAGGCTTTTGTTGATTCTGGAGCAGCTATTAACCTGATGGATTATGATTTTGCTAAACGTTGTGGGTTTCCCTTGATACCCCTACAGAAGTCTATTCCCCTACTGGGGATCGATTCTACCCCTTTGGCTGAGAATAAACCCCAGTTTTCTACTCAGGTGATAATGAGGGTTGAACCTGATCACCAGGAGTGCTGCAAATTTTTGGTTCTATATAATCTGCATGACATTATCGTGCTGGGTTTCCCTTGGTTACAGTCTCATAATCCTGTTTTGGATTGGAAATCTGTGTCTGTAACCAGTTGGGGCTGCCAATGTGTTAATACCAACACTCCTGTTTTTTCTGCCTCCCCCCAGGCTCAGGATGTTCCTGACTTTTTGTTTGATTTTTCTGATGTGTTTAGCGAAAGTAAATCTGCATCCTTGCCTCCCCATAGGAGCTATGACTGCGCTATTGAATTAGTGCCGGGTAGTAAATTCCCTAAAGGTCGCCTTTTTAACTTATCTGTACATGAACATGATGCTATGCGGTCTTATATCAAGGAATCATTGGAGAAGGGTCATATCAGACCATCCTCTTCACCCTTAGGTGCCGGTTTTTTCTTTGTGGCCAAAAAAGATGGTTCATTAAGGCCGTGTATTGATTATCGTCTCTTGAACAATATTACTGTGAAATATCAATACCCGTTACCCTTGATTTCTGACCTGTTTTTCAGGTGTGAAAAACGCTACTTGGTTTACCAAGCTTGACCTCAGGGGGGCGTATAACCTTATTCGCATTAAGCACGGGGATGAATGGAAGACGGCATTCAATACCCCTGAAGGGCATTTTGAGTACCTGGTGATGCCCTTTGGGCTCACTAATGCTCCTTCCGTCTTCCAGTCCTTCATGAATGACATTTTCAGGGATTTTGTGGACAAATTTCTGATTGTTTATTTGGATGATATCTTGATTTTTTCTAATGACTGGGACTCTCATGTGAAACATGTTCGAACTGTATTCCAGATTTTGAGAGAGAATGCTCTGTATGTGAAGGGATCAAAGTGTCTTTTTGGCGTACAGAAGATCTCATTTCTGGGATTCATTTTGTCCCCATCTGTTATTGAAATGGACCCGGTCAAGGTTCAGGCCATCTGTGATTGGGTCCAACCTACTTCATTAAAGGCTCTTCAGAGATTTTTGGGTTTTGCCAATTTTTATCGTAAATTTATTGGTAATTTCTCGGTTATTGTTAAACCATTAACTGATTTGACCAGAAAGGGTTCTGATGTGGTGAATTGGCCTCCTGAGGCAGTCTCTGCATTTCAGGAACTTAAGCAGAGATTCACTTCTGCTCCTGTTCTACGGCAGCCTGATGTTTCTCTGCCATTTCAGGTGGAGGTTGATGCCTCTGAAATTGGGGCAGGTGCCGTTTTGTCCCAAAAAGATCCAGAGACCTCTAAAAGTAACCCTTGTGCCTTTTTCTCTCGAAAATTTTCTCCTACTGAACGTAATTATGACGTGGGTAATCGGGAGTTATTGGCCATGAAGTGGGCTTTTGAAGAGTGGAGACATTGGCTGGAGGGAGCCAAACATCAGGTGGTGGTCCTTACGGACCATAAGAATCTGGTCTATCTGGAATCTGCCAAGCGACTCAATCCTAGACAGGGCAGGTGGGCCTTGTTTTTCACACGTTTTAATTTTGTGGTTTCCTTTCTTCCTGGCACTAAGAATGTTAAGGCGGATGCCCTCTCGAGGAGTTTCCTTGCGGACTCTCCTGAGTTATCTGATCCTTCTGTTATTTTGAAAGAGGGTGTAGTTCTTTCCGCCATCTCGCCCAATTTGAGACTTGCTCTGGAGGGGTGTCAGGAGGATAGGCCCGAGCGCTGCCCTGTTGGAAAATTGTTTGTCCCGGACCAATGGAAAAAGAGTGTGATGTCTGAGATTCATTGTTCCGCATTGGCTGGGCATCCCGGAATTTTTGGTACCAGAGACTTGGTTAGTCGGTCCTTTTGGTGGCCTACCTTGTCTCGCGATGTCAGGGAATTTGTGCAGTCCTGCGGGACTTGCTCTCGCTCCAAGCCTTGCTCTCGCTCTAGTGGTTTGTTGATGCCATTGCCTGTGCCCAAGAGACCATGGACCCATATCTCTATGGATTTCATTTCCGATCTTCCTGTTTCTCAGAGAATGACCACCATCTGGGTAATTTGTGATACATCTTGTGCCATTACCTAAGTTGCCTTCCTCCTCTGAATTGGTGCCGTTGTTCCTTCAGCACGTGGTTCGTTTACACGGCATTCCTGAGAACATTGTGTCTGACAGAGGAGTCCAGTTTGTTTCCAGATTTTGGAGGACTTTTTGTTCTAAACTAGGTGTTCAATTGTCTTTCTCCTCGGCATTTCATCCTCAGACCAATGGTCAAACTGAGAGAACAAACCAGACATTGGAGACTTATCTAAGATGCTTTGTGTCTGCTGATCAGGATGACTGGGTCTCTTTTTTGCCTTTGGCTGAGTTTGCTCTTAATAATAGGGCTAGCTCTGCCACTTTGATGTCTCCGTTTTTCTGTAATTCTGGGTTTCACCCTCGATTTTCTTCAGGACAGACGGAGGCTTCTGTCTGTCCATGTGTTGACTCTGTTGTTGAGCATATGCAACAGATTTGGTACCAGGTAGTGGAGAGGTTGTCCCTCTCTCAGGAGAAGGCCCAGCGGTTTGCTAACCGGCATAGGACTGATGGTCCTCGGTTTAAAGTGGGGGACTTGGTCTGGTTGTCCTCAAAGAATATTCCTATGAGAGTAGCATCTCCTAAATTTAAGCCTAGGTTCATTGGACCTTATAAGATCATGGAGATTATTAATCCTGTTTCTTTTCGTTTGCTTCTTCCAGGGACATTTAAGATCCATAACGTGTTCCACAAGTCCTTGTTGAAGAGGTTTGTTGAGCCAGTGGTTCCTGCTGCTGTGCCTCCTGACCCTGTTTTGGTTGAGGGCAATCTGGAGTATGTGGTTGAGAAAATATTGGATTCTCGTTTTTCTAGACGAAGACTCCAGTATTTGGTTAAATGGAGAGGTTATGGTCAGGAAGACAATTCTTGGGTGTTTGCTTCGGACATCCATGCTAGGAGACTTATCCGTGCTTATCATAAAACTCATCCTGACCGACCTGGTTGCTCAAATGAGGGTTCGGTGACCCCTCCTCAAGGGGGGGGTACTGTTGTGAATGGGTTTGAGATGAGTTCTGAGCAGAGGCTCCCTCTGGTGGTTACAAGCGGTACTAGTGAAGATTGTGAGGACTGGGAATCAGGTGTTACTGACTGGTCTTATATAAGGGAGTCATTTTCCCATCAGGGTTGCCGGTGAACAATTGTTCTGGTCTGAATCCTTCTTTCCAGTTTCCCTTGTAGCCTGCTGTGTTGTGTCTGCATCTCCTGCTATCAGATAAGACATTTTCTTCTTTTGTGTTTGTGCTATATTTTTGCATTTTGTCCTGCACTTCTGTGGGGGCCTTCAGGGTCCCCTCCGGGGGCTTGTGCTCCTCTCAGTTTAGTTCAGCCACTGATGTTTGTTCTTTTGCTTTTTTCCAGTTTCTTCAGTGGCTGCTGTTTTGATTTTGTTACACCAGAGAACTAATTTAGGTGGTAGAGGTCGTGTGATCTCAGGTGATTTTGAAATTAGTAGAGTTGGTGTTTTTCAGGGTTTTCTGAGATTGCAGTAAGTACCCTTCCTGTCCTTTTCTATTTAGATAGTTTTGGCCCCAGCGTTTGCTCATACTATTTTCTTTCTGTGTCAGTATTTCCTCTTGTCTAACCGCCATTACATGTTTGGGGGCTTTCTATTATCTTTGGGGTTCTGCTCCGGGGCAGATAGCTTTCCTATTTCTATCTTTAGGTGTAGTTAGTTTCTCAGGCTGTGACGAGGCGTCTAGGACCAACGTAGGAACGCTCCACGGCTGCCTCTAGTTGTGGTGGTTAGTCAGGGTACTGCAATCTCATAGATTCCAACTGCTCTGGTGTATTGCCTTTTTTACCTGCACTCCTCAGCTACCGTAACATAACAAGCAGGGATGCTTCCGACCCTGGGCATCCTTTTGAAAAAGGACTGCTCCAGCTCCAACAGAAGAGACATCTATCTCTAAAATAAACGATTTATTGACATCGGGGCAATGTAAGATGGGAGCACTGGCGAAATGCGACTTGATGGAGGAGAACGCTTTGGTGACCTCCTCTGACCACAACTTGGGATTAGCTTCCATCTTGGTGAGGGCTACCAAGGGAGCTACCAAAGTGGAAAAGTGGGGAATGAATTGGCGATAGTAGTTAATGAACCGCATAAAGCGCTGCACCGCTTTAAGGGAGTGAGGTTCTGGCCAATCCATTACAGCCTGTAGTTTGGCAGGATCCATAGCCAATCCTTGGGCGGAGATGATATAGCCCAGGAAAGGTAGAGACTCTTGCTCAAACATGCACTTCTCCAACTTCGCATATAGGGTATTTGCTTGCAAGAGGTCGAAGACCTTGCAGACATCTCTTCGGTGGGAGGCCATATCTGGAGAAAAGATGAGAATGTCATCCAGATAGACTACCACTGAGGTGGTCAACATATCCCAGAAGATGTCGTTCACAAAGTCTTGGAAGACAGCTGGGGCATTACAGAGCCCAAAGGGCATTACCAGATATTCGTAATGCCCATCCCTGGTGTTAAATGCCGTCTTCCATTCATCCCCCTCACGGATGCGAATCAGGTTATACGCACCCGCAGGTCTAGCTTAGTAAATACCCCTGCTCCCCGAAGCCTGTCAAAGAGCTCAGAGATTAGCGGCAAAGGATACTTATTTTTCACCGTGATAGCGTTGAGACCCCTATAATCAATGCACGGACGTAATTCTCCGTTCTTCTTCTGCACAAAGAAGAACTCCGCTCCCGCTGGTGACACCGACTTCCTAATGAATCCCCTTGCCAAGTTCTCCTGAAAATATTGGTACACGGCCTCTGTCTCAGGAAGAGAGAGGGATAAACCTTT
>JARQOD010000003.1:383990662-384095967 GCA_033576555.1 Oophaga sylvatica
TTTTTTACCTGCACTCCTCAGCTACCAAATCATAACAGTATCACCGGCCAAAACTGAAAATTATATGGTACTCACAGAAGGGAAAAATATTGTGAAAGAAAAAAAAAGGTTGTCAGAGTTGTCAGAGATATTTTTCTGTTTGCTGCATTTTTTTTTTTTTCCCTCTGTATCTCTGGGTGCTGGGGAGGATTTTTTCTCTCAATGGAGTTTGCACAGTTGTCTGGCCGTGTGGATCAGCTTGCCACTGAGGTTCGGAGTATTGCTACCTATCTTGCTAGGTTGCCTGTTGTGGAACCTAGGATTCCCATGCCAGATTTGTTTTTGGGGGATCGAGCCAAGTTTCTGAATTTCAAAAATAATTGTAAATTGTTTTTTGCCTTAAAATCTAAGTCCTCAGGGAACGCAGAGCAGCAGGTTCAAATTGTCATCTCTCTCCTGCGCGGCGATCCTCAGGATTGGGCTTTTTCCCTGACACCTGGGGATCCTGTTTTGAGTGATGTTGATGCATTTTTTCAGGCCTTGGGGTTATTGTACGATGATCCTAATGTCACTGATCAAGCTGAAAAAGCCTTGTTGGCATTAAATCAGGGGCTTGATGACGCTGAGTTATACTGTCAGAGATTCCGCAGGTGGGCAGTCCTGACCAAATGGAATGACGACGCTTTGGCAGCCCTTTTTCGGAAGGGTCTGTCAGATAATGTAAAGGATGTTATGGTGGGATTCCCTGTCCCCTCTGGTCTCAATGATTCTATGTCATTAGCGATTCAAATTGACAGACGTTTGCGTGAGCGGAGAAGTATGCGTGGAATAGTGTTGCCTTGTGAACCTGCTTCTGAACCTATGCAGTGTGATAGAGTGGTTTCTGGGGCACAGCGTCATGAGTTTCGAAAGCGCAATGGGTTATGTTTCTACTGTGGTGATGCCTCTCATGCTATTTCAGTCTGCCCTAAGCGGGGAAGACGTTTTGCACGCTCAGTTGTCTTGGGTAGTGTTCAGACTAAGTTTTTATTAACTGTTACTTTGCTATGCTCTCTGTCCTCATTTTCTGCTCAGGCTTTCGTTGATTCGGGAGCAGCTATTAACCTGATGGATTTTGATTTTGCTAAATGTTGCCGGCTTCCCTTGATACCCCTACAGAAGTCTATTCCCCTACTGGGGATCGATTCTACCCCTTTGGCTGAGAATAAACCTCAGTTCTCTACTCAGGTGATAATGAGGGTTGAACCTGATCATCAGGAGAGCTGCAAATTTTTGGTTCTGTATAATCTGCATGACATTATCGTGCTGGGTTTCCCTTGGTTACAGTCTCATAATCCTGTTTTGGATTGGAAATCTGTGTCTGTAACCAGTTGGGGCTGCCAATGTGTTAATACCAACACTCCTGTTTTTTCTGCCCCCCCCCAGGCTCAGGATGTTCCTGACTTTTTGATTGATTTTTCTGATGTGTTTAGCGAAAGTAAATCTGCATCCTTGCCTCCCCATAGGAGCTATGACTGCGCTATTGAATTAGTGCCTGGTAGTAAATTCCCTAAAGGTCGCCTTTTTAACTTGTCTGTACCTGAACTTGACGCTATGCGGTCTTATATCAAGGAGTCATTGGAGAAGGGTCATATCAGACCATCCTCTTCACCCTTAGGTGCCGGTTTTTTCTTTGTGGCCAAAAAGGATGGTTCATTAAGGCCGTGTATTGATTATCGTCTTTTGAACAATATTACTGTGAAATATCAATGTCCGTTACCCTTGATTTCTGACCTGTTTTCCAGGGTGAAAAACGCTACTTGGTTTACCAAGCTTGACCTCAGGGGGGCATATAACCTTATTCGCATTAAGCACGGGGATGAATGGAAGACGGCATTTAACACCCCTGAAGGGCATTTTGAGTACCTTGTGATGCCCTTTGGGCTCGCTAATGCTCCTTCTGTCTTCCAGTCCTTCATGAATGACATTTTCAGGGATTTTGTGGATAAATTTCTGATTGTTTATTTGGATGATATCTTGATTTTTTCTAATGACTGGGACTCTCATGTGAAACATGTTCAAACTGTATTCCAGATTTTGAGAGAGAATGCTCTGTATGTGAAGGGATCAAAGTGTCTTTTTGGCGTACAGAAGATCTCATTTTTGGATTCATTTTGTCCCCATCTGTTATTGAAATGGACCCGGTCAAGGTTCAGGCCATCTGTGATTGGGTCCAGCCTACTTCATTAAAGGCTCTTCAAAGATTTTTGGGTTTTGCCAATTTTTATCGTAAATTTATTGGTAATTTCTCGGTTATTGTTAAACCATTAACTGATTTGACCAAAAAGGGTTCTGATGTGGTGAATTGGCCTCCTGAGGCAGTTTCTGCATTTCAGGAACTTAAGCAGAGATTCACTTCTGCTCCTGTTCTACGGCAGCCTGATGTTTCTCTGCCATTTCAGGTGGAGGTTGATGCCTCTGAAATTGGGGCAGGTGCCGTTTTGTCCCAAAGAGATCCAGAGACCTCTAAAAGTAACCCTTGTGCCTTTTTCTCTCGAAAATTTTCTCCTACTGAACGTAATTATGACGTGGGTAATCGGGAGTTATTGGCCATGAAGTGGGCTTTTGAAGAGTGGAGACATTGGCTGGAGGGAGCCAAACATCAGGTGGTGGTCCTTACGGACCATAAGAATCTGGTTTATCTGGAATCTGCCAAGCGACTTAATCCTAGACAGGCCAGGTGGGCTTTGTTTTTCACACGTTTTAATTTTGTGGTTTCCTTTCTTCCTGGCACTAAGAATGTTAAGAAGGATGCCCTCTCGAGGAGTTTCCTTGCGGACTCTCCTGAGGTATATGATCCTTCTGTTATTTTGAAAGAAGGTGTAGTTCTTTCAGCCATCTCGCCCAATTTGAGACTGGCTCTGGAGGGTGTCAGGAGGATAGGCCCGAGCGCTGCCCTGTTGGGAAATTGTTTGTCCCGGACCAGTGGAAAAAGAGTGTGATGTCTGAGATTCATTGTTCCGCGTTGGCCGGTCATCCCGGAATTTTTGGTACCAGAGACTTGGTTAGTCGGTCCTTTTGGTGGCCTACCTTGTCTCGTGATGTCAGGGAATTTGTGCAGTTTGCGGGACTTGCTCTCGCTCCAAGCCTTGCTCTCGCTCTAGTGGTTTGTTGATGCCATTGCCTGTGCCCAAGAGACCATGGACCCATATCTCTATGGATTTCATTTCTGACCTCCCTGTTTCTCAGAGAATGACCGTCATCTGGGTGATTTGTGATAGGTTTTCCAAGATGATACATCTTGTGCCATTACCTAAATTGCCTTCCTCCTCCGAATTGGTGCCTTTGTTCCTTCAGCACGTGGTTCATTTACACGGCATTCCTGAGAACATTGTGTCTGACAGAGGAGTCCAGTTTGTTTCCAGATTTTGGAGGACCTTTTGTTCTAAGCTTGGTGTTCAGTTGTCTTTCTCCTTGGTGTTTCATCCTCAGACCAATGGTCAAACTGAGAGAACAAACCAGACATTGGAGACTTATCTAAGATGCTTTGTGTCTGCTGATCAGGATGACTGGGTCTCTTTTTTGCCTTTGGCTAAGTTTGCTCTTAATAATAGGGCTAGCTCTGCCACTTTGATGTCTCCATTTTTCTGTAATTCTGGGTTTCACCCTCGATTTTCTTCAGGACAGACGGAGGCTTCTGCCTGTCCAGGTGTTGACTCTGTTGTGGAGCGTATGCAACAGATTTGGGACCAGGTAGTGGAGAGGTTGTCCCTCTCTCAGGAGAGGGCCCAGCGGTTTGCTAACCGGCATAGGACTGATGGTCCTCGGTTTAAAGTGGGGGACTTGGTCTGGTTGTCCTCAAAAAATATTCCTATGAGAGTGGCATCTCCTAAATTTAAGCCTAGGTTCATTGGACCTTATAAGATCATGGAGATTCTTAATCCTGTTTCTTTTCGTTTGCTTCTTCCAAGGACATTTAAGATCCATAACGTGTTCCACAAGTCCTTGTTGAAGAGGTTTGTTGAGCCAGTGGTTCCTACTGCTTTGCCTCCTGACCCTGTTCTGGTTGAGGGCAATATGGAGTTTGTGGTTGAGAAAATATTGAATTCTCGTTTTTCTAGACGGAAACTCCAGTATTTGGTTAAGTGGAGAGGTTATGGTCAGGAAGACAATTCTTGGGTGTTTGCTTCGGACATCCATGCTAGGAGACTCATTCGTGCGTATCATAGAACTCATCCTGACCGACCTGGTTGCTCAAGTGAGGGTTCGGTGACCCCTCCTCAAGGGGGGGGTACTGTTGTGAATGGACTTGAAATGAGTTCTGAGCAGAGGCTCCCTCTGGTGGTTACAAGCGGTACTGGACTGTCCAGTGAAGTTTGTGAGGATTGGGAATCAGGTGTTACTGACTGGTCTTATTTAAGGGAGTCGCTTTCCCATCAGGGTTGCCGGTGATCAATTGTTCTGGTCTCAATCCTTGATTCCTGTTTCCTTTGCAGCCTGCTGTGTCGTGTCTGCATCTCCTGCTAACAGATAAGACATTTTCTTCTTTTTGTTTTTGTGCTTGATTTTTGCATTTTGTCCTGCACTTCTGTGGGGGCCTTCTGGGTCCCTCCGGGGGCTTTTGCCCTCTCAGTTTAGTTCAGCCACTGATGTTTTGTACATTTGCTTTTTCCAGTTTTTTCAGTGGCTGCTGTTTTGATTTTGTTACACCAGAGAACTAATTTAGGTGGTAGAGGTCGTGTGATCTCAGGTGTTTTTGAAATTAGTAGAGTTGGTGCTTTTCAGGGTTTTTTGGGATTGCAGTAAGTGCCCTTCCTATCCTTTTCTATTTAGATAGTTTGGGCCCCAACGTTTGCTCATACTATTTTCTGTCTGTGTCAGTATTTCTTCTTGTCTAACCGCCATTACATGTTTGGGGGCTTTCTATGTTCTTTGGAGATCTGCTCCGGGGCAGATAGCTTTCCTCTTTCTATCTTTAGGTATAGTTAGTTTCTCAGGCTGTGACGAGGCGTCTAGGACCAACGTAGGAACGCTCCACGGCTGCCTCTAGTTGTGGTGGTTAGTCAGGGTACTGCAATCTCATAGATTCCAACTGCTCTGGTGTATTGCCTTTTTTACCTGCACTCCTCAGCTACCAAATCATAACACCCTGCCGTGCGCCTAAACAGTGGTTTACCCCAACATATGGGGTATCAGCGTACTTTGGTGTTCTAATTTCTCCTGTTACCCTTGGGAAAATAAAAAATAGTTGGCTAAGAAAATCATTTTTGAGGAAAAAAATGATTTTTATTTTCACGCCTCTGGGTTTATAAATTTCTGTGAAGCACTTGGGGTTTCAAAGAGCTCACCACACATCTAGATAAGGTCCATGGGGGGGACTAGTTTCCAAAATGGTGTCACTTGCAGGGGGTTTCTACTGTTTAGGCACATCAAGGGCTCTGCAAACGCAACATAACGCCCACAGAACATTCCATCAAAGTCTGCATTACAAAATGGCGCTCCTTCCCTTCCAAGCTCTCCTATGCGCCCAAACAGTGGTTCCATCCCACATATGGGGTATCAGCGTACTCAGGAAAAATTGCACAACAACTTTTGGGGATCAATTTCTCCTGTTACCCTTGGGAAAATAAAAAAATTGCGGGCTAAAGAATAATTTTTGAGGAAAAAATTATTTTTTATTTTCACGGCTCTACGTTATAAACTTCTGTGAAGCACTTGGGGGTTCAACGTGCTCACCACACATCTAGATAAGTTACTTAGGGGGTCTAATTTCCAAAATGGGGTCACTTGTGGGGGGTTTCCACTGTTTAGACACATCAGGGCCTCTACAAAGGCGACATGGCGTCCAGCCAATTCTGAATTGAAAAAGTCAAACGATGCTCCTTCCCTTCCAAGCTCTGCCATGCATCCAAACAGTGGTTTACCCCCACATATGGGGTATCAGCATGCTCAGGAAAAATTGCACAAAAACATTTGGGGTCTTATTACCCTTGGGAAAATAAAAATTGGGGTGAAAAGATCATTTTTGTGGAAAAAATATGATTTTTTATTTTCACGGCTCTACGTTATAAACTTGTGTGAAGCACTTGGAGGTTCAAAGTGCTCACCACACATCTACATAAGTTCCTTAAGGGGTCTAGTTTCCAAAATGGGGTCACTTGTTGTGGGTTTCCACTGTTTAGGCACATCAGGGGCTCTCTAAACGCGACATGGCGTCCAGCCAATTCTGCGTTGAAAAAGTCAAACGGCGCTCCTTCCCTTGAGACCTCTGCCATGCGCCCAAAAAGTGGTTTACCCCCACATATGGGGCATTGGCGTATTCAGGAGAAATTGCACAACAAATTTTGTGGTTCCTTTTTTCTTTTAACACTTGTAAAAATAAAAAAATTGGTTCCGAAATAAAGATTTTGCAAAAAAAGTTAAATGTCAATTTTTTTCTTCCACATTGCTTCAGTTCCTGTGAACCACGTAAAGGGTTAATAAACTTCTTGAATGTGGGTTTGAGCACATTGAGGGGTGCAGTTTTTAGAATGGTGCCACTTTTGGGTATTTTCTATCATATAGACCCCTCAAAGTGACTTCAAATGTGATGTGGTCCCTAAAAAAAAAATGGTGTTGTAAAAATGAGAAATCGCTGGTCAACTTTTAACCCTTATAACTTCGTAACAAAAAAAAATTTTGTTCCCAAAATTGTGCTGATGTAAAGTAGATGTTATTTATTAAGAAATTTGTGTGACATATCTCTCTGATTTCAGGGCATATCAATTGAAAGTTTGAAAATTGCTAAATTTTCAAAATTTTTGCCATATTTCCGCTTTTTTCATAAATAAAAGCAAGTCATATAAATTATTTTTTACCACTAACGTGAAGTACAATATGTCATGAAAAAACAGTCTCAGAATCAGCTGGATTCGTTAAAGCGTTCCAGAGTTATAACCTCATAAAGTGACAGTGGTCAGAATTGTAAAAATTGGCCCGGTCATTAAGCTGCAAAATGGCTCTGTCACTAAAGGGTTACAGAGGCCTGATCCACACTCAAGCAATTTTTTTCTGTGACTAACACAATACAGAATGCCATATTTCAACATTGAATTTACAGTCGCTGAAATTCAGCTGTTTCCAGAGGTGGTGCAGAGTTTAAAATCTAATTTTTGGTTTTTAATACTGTCCTCCTATCTGAGCAACATGACTGGGAAAAAGCGAGGCCGGAGTGGAAGGGGTATAAGGCTTGTTCAAAGTTTACGTGGGGTAGGTGGTAATGTTTGTGAAAGCACTAGTGAAGCAACGTCACATCCTATGCAAAGACATCTGACAACTTACTGTTAATGGACAGGCTACACCACTACCTTTCTTTGGCAGACGCACAGCGAAACACATTGTCGATGATGCCCAGAAAGAGCATGTACTCGAATGGATGGCAAGTGCAGCTTCAAGTGGCCTCTCTTCCTCTTTATTCACCTCAACATCACACCCAGTACAGTGCACATATGTGGCACCCAAATACCTCTTAGGCCTCTTTCACACATCCGTTTTTTGCCGACAGGCGCGATCCGACGCTTTTGTAAAAAAACGGATCCGTTTTTTTAATCCGCCGGATCCATTTTTTGTCATTGACTATCATTAGCGCCGGATCAAGCTGGATGTCATTGCGTTGCGTCCGTTTTTTGCCTGATCCGGCGGAAATGTACAGTGTTTTTTTTTATGCCGGAAACGCCTGACAGTGCCTGAAGCGACGCATCAGTTGGCCGGAAACTATAGAAGGAAGTCTTTGGTGCCGGATCAGTCTTTTGTGCAATCCGGACAAAAGACTGATCCGGATTCTGGAAACCAAGGTCTCTCTCTCTCTTTCTCTTCTCTCTCTCTCCTCAGTCCGGACATGCGTACCTGCATTTTCCAGATTGAAAAGTTGAGGACGGATCCGGCAAAAAACCTGATCCGTTGCATCAGGTTTTTCACAATCAGCGCCGGATCCGTCCTTTCCGGTTTTGGATGGATTGTGCCTGACAGCACAAAACGGATGTGTGAAAGAGGCCTTACTTCCCCCCGCATCCCAACTATCCAACCGTTCAACTGACTGTACGGAACCACAGAAGGGTGAGTCAGAAGAGCTGTTCACACATTCTATGCCATGTTGATCAGAAGTGTACTCAAAAGCTTCGCAGAGTCAAGAGGAGGAAATCGACACCGATGCCCAAAATTTTTTTAAGCTTGGATCCGGGGCAGGAAGAAATACTATCCAAACAGCATCCTGACCCTCATCATCAGACATTAACACCTGGGTGGGAGGTGATCTGAAGAGACTCAGATATCTGAGGCTCACGTGGACTGTACTGTGCTGTCAGGGCAAGAAAAGGAGGAGGGTAACTCCAAAGGCGTGGAATGTGATAATACAGAGGATAATGAAGAGGTGTTAAATCCCAGTTAGCGTGAACATAGAGGCACACAGCTGAGCAGGTCATCTGAGGAGGAAGATGAGGAAGTTACATTGCACCGTCCATCACAGACACGTAGCGATGCAGCCTCGATGAGCAATGCATCTGTGGCGCCCCTGTGGGTCCAGTCGCCTTAGAGGTATTGCATCTCAGCCATAGATGTGGTATTTCAACTCTCAGGTAAGGTGGAGACATTACACCTGGCTCTGCAAACACTGCATCCATCACTCACACTAGTTGAGTTCACTTAGCACGCCTCAGCTAGCAAAGGGTATAGATGGTGGGTGGAGTTTGTGAGGCAGAGCAGGAAGTTAAAGGGAGGAAAGATGGTTCCCCCTTGGGGGAGGAGGAGAGCAGACGTGTTAGAGAGAGCTCTCCCTGAGGGGAGAGGGGACGGAGATAGGATTGTGGAGCAGGCTCCAGTCCTAGGGAGCTGTTCAGAGAAAGAAAGAAAGAAGAGAGGTTCTCTGGAGGAGGAAAGGGATTCTTAGAAAGAGACACGGCTGAGCTGAAAGCTCAATCCAGTGCTGGCGAAGGCCGGCTGGGAGAATCCAGGTCGCAGAAGGGAACTCGACCCCTAGACTAGTGGAAGAACTTCATGATTCAGCTAGAAAGTCGACTGCTGTGATAACATAGGGATCACAGTCATTAACCACCATTATCTTCTCTGAGAGGCAGCTATATAGAATCAAGAGGAACGCAGAAATAAGTCGTTGTCCTAGAGGATTCACAGCCGCTGATCTGAGACACTGTTGGTGAAGGTGCTATAGGATAGAAGGCGAGGAAATCAGCACAGAGAGAGACAGCCAGAGAAGGCATACATTGACAGGGAGCCTTGGACTAATGTTCTCCATCCACTTGGGAGTTGGCTGGATTCCTGTACCTGGAGAACGTGGCAGCAAGCGGGCATCTGTACTGCATGCATCAGAACTGTGAGTAAAGCTTTGGAAACTGCAACTCGCTGACTGTTTCTCAGTTTCTTCCTGCGTCACCCATTGCACTCAGCTACATCTCCCAGCACCATTACCACATACTACAACATCTATCTGCCCTGGGATTACACAGTCTCGCCTGTGGGAGACTTTATCAACTGTGCTGCATTTCACCATCTGTCCCAGAGGATCTGCACCGCAGCGCTGGTCACCATCGATCAGATACCACAGGTGGCGTCTCGAATACCTACACTACAAACTCTATTCATTCCCCTGTAAATAATTCCACTTTCATTGGACGCCCAGGGCTACGGACCGGGTCATTGCCGCTGTGACACATCCCCTCAATACACCAGCCTGGTACCGAGTATCCCACTGCCCTGACGGGCGATCCATTTTGGTGTCACAAACAGGATGAACCGACCTTTGAATAAGGGTCCTGTGCGCCTAGAAGAATGTGTAAAGGATTAAACCCATTGATGTGTGATATGAACTGTAAAGATGGCGGACATGGCCGCTCCACGAGGTGTGCAGAGAGGCATGCCATTATGGGCGGCACCCAAAGAAGAGCGCGAACAGTAGCGAACCTCCCCTGCCTGTATTTCTATGCTACTGCATCATGGCCGACCGCTAGGGGAGTTCGAGTCCTAGCATGGTATGGCGGCAAGGAAAAAGACACCGCCCCTCGGGGTGGAGCTGCGCTCAGAAGCGGGAAGGAGAGCGAGGAAGAAGAAGGCAAGAGACCGGGCAGCCATGATGGAGAGCAGAGGGAGGCCTGAGGTGCGTGGGAAGCAGGAGAAGCTTCACCCCGGCTCCGGTGAGACAGGCTCCGGCTCTCAAGAGGAGGTTGACCCGGCCTGTGTGGAGCAATAGATCAAGGAGCTGGCTCGGCATCTGGAGGGAAAGCAGGCGCTGCTGGAAATGAAAAGGCAGGCCGCCAGAGTACCACAGGTGGCGTCACGAATACCTACACTACAAACTCTATTCTTTCCCCTGTAAATAATTCTCCTTTCATTGGACACCCAGGGCTACGGACCGGGTCATTGCCGCTGTGACACATCTCCTCAATACACCGGCCAAGTACCGAGTATCCCACTGCCCTGGTGGGCAATCCACATCCTCAGTCAAAACTGTGCCTGTAACCACCAGCGTCCAGGGGTCTGCAGCTTGCAGGGGTGGCAAGGGTTGCCTAGCCTGGGCCTTTTTTGACACTGCAAAGGATGATTCAACTCACGTAATCTGCCAACTTTGCAAAAAAAAAACTTAGTCAAGGTAAAAACTGCAATAATTTGACTACTACATGTATGAACCTTCACATGCGCAATCAACATGCTTTACTGTGGCAATCCTACTGTGCAAAAATGTGGACTAGTGGACTTCAACAACCATCAACCACCCCATCAAGCACATCTGCTGCTTCTTCCTCCTCCTCTGTTACCAATGCAACTATTGTGACGCAGGTCTTTGACCACAGAACCTTGGGTTCTTTACCCGATAGAGTCACGCTGACTGAGAGGCCGCCTTCAGCTGTAATGGAAGCGGACATGCCTGCTGTTTTTGACCGATCTCAGAGAACGATCACACCACAAGTTTCTCAATCCACAGTAACATCTCCGCTTGCACCTATCTCACAGTCCAACAGTTTGTCTGGTTCACCGTACTTTGCCCTCTCATAGCACTGCAGCCAACGCACGGTTCCGCAGTTGTGGTCACGGAAAGATTGTTTCCTCCTACGCATGATAAAGCTAAGAGGTTGAACTCCACCATCTACAATTTGTTGGCCATGGAAATGCTGCCTTTCCACCTGGTGGATACTGATGATTTCCAAAAGCTGATGGCCGTCACAGTCCCACAGTACCAATTATCAGTCGCCATTACTTTTCTAAGAAAGCTGTGCCTGCGCTACACCAGTATGTAGCAGACATCACCCGTTCCTTGAAAAAATCTGTCTGCCAGAGTGCATTTCACCAAAGACACTTGGACGAACAAGCATGGCCAAGGGCGTTACATCTCGCTGACTGGGCACTGAGTGACTTTGGTGGATGTGGGGACAGGCGCTGCTCCACAAGTCTTGGAATCACCAAGGCTTGCAGGCCAAATCTCTACATTTAACACTTCCTCCACTGCTTCTGCCTCCTCTATCTCCTCTAGTGCCTCCGTCTGCGCCCTTAACCCTGCTGTTCTGTTCGGGTCATAGTGACATGTAGAGAATTTGTGAAGACCTGTAGATTTTTTTCTATAAGTTTCTAAAACTTGATTTTATTTGACTTTTCCTCATTTTGAGGGACCTATCTATGAGTATTTTTTGGGGGTTTACTTTTTGCTACATGCCGATTTGTACACTTGTCGTGTTCGGGTCATAGTGACCCGGCATCATTTTTTACAGCTGTGAGGCCATATTTTCAGTGAAATAAAGGAGTTATAACCTCAGTTGGGTCTATTTATTGCATCTACTATTGTATATCAATTTATTTATTTCCTAAATTATTTCAATGGGGTCGTACACGCGCTCTGTCGGGTGTATGCATTGAGATCTGCGAACCATAAAAATGGCTTTATATTGATTATTTTTGGTGCACAGTCTATACTAATATGTAGAGCGCATCCAGAGAGATCACTAGGTGTACACTACACGTGTATATTCTGCGCAGAACGGACAGATGGACTCAAAGGACAAAATGTCACATGTGATAATTTTTTTACTTCCTACCAACTAGGGCAAATGTTACAAAAGCGACAACTTACCATGTTGGGTACGATCCGAAAAAACAAGCCTGAACTACCACAAAGTATCTTGAGTAAAAGAAATGTACATAGTTCCATGTTCTACTTTACTGCAAATACAACAATTGTTGCGTATGTTCCAAAAAAATAAAACAAGTAATACTAATGTGTACGAACCACCATGATAATGCAGTAAGTATCCGGGAAGATAAAAAAAACTAACATGATCTTGGACTATAATGCAACCAAAGGTGGTCTAGACACATTAGATCAGCTCATTAGTACATATACCTGCAAAAGAAAATCAAATCGGTAGCCTATGATTGTGTTTTACAACATTGTGGATTTGTCGGCATACAATGCTTTTGTGGTGTGGAGGGAAATCAACCTGAATTGGAATACAAACAAACTCCACAAACGAAGACTCTTTATCGAAGAACTTGGATAATCACTGGTTAGGCCGTATATTGAGCAAAGAAAGGTAATACCCAGAACGGAAGGAGAAGCAGGCCTTGTACAGAGCATCCAGCAACATGCTCAGGAAACTGAAACCATGGCCTCCACAAGCACTTCTAACCCCATGGCCTCTACCAGCGGTGCTTCCAGAATAAAACGAAAAAGGTGCAGCTATTGCCCTTATTCTTGTAATAATAAAATAAGTATTACATGTTCTGGATGCAAAAAATTCTTATGCAAAGCCCATGTTTATTGTTCTTCATGCAAGAATACATAAATTAATATTACCATGTAAATATGTTCAAATTGAAGTGTTTATTATCTTTAATTTTTTTTTCACAAAATATTTGATTTGCTTGTTTTGGTTTGTTTTTTTACCACATATGTGTAGTTTGCTATTTTTCGTTTTGCTTATTACTAAGTTTTTTCGGAATAAAAAAACAAAACTAAAGATTTCAATTTCATTTTTCTTTTTTTTTTATTTCAAACATGTGCCCATACAGTCTAGTAAGCAAAATGTATAAAAATAATTGAGTTAGAGTATCTAAAATCAAGATTTAATAAACCTGGTCACAGTGACCCAGGAGCAGAACAGCAGGGTTAACATCTGCCTTCACGAGACACGCGTTCCAACAGTGCATAACGAATCCTCACCACCTTCGTACTTCGCAGCCTGGGCTCACCACAATCAGGCAGTCTTAAAATTGATATGCCTTGGAGATCACAATAATACAGCTGAAGAGTTGTGAACAGCTCTCCATGCTGAATTTTATCAATGGCTGTCTCCGCTGAACCTGCATCCAGGGAAGGCCGTGTCCAATAACTGTGCGAACCTGGTGATGGCCCTACGGTGAGGCAAGCTCACACACGTGTTTTGGATTGCTCACGTCCTCAACCTGGTGGTACAGCATTTTCTCAGGCACTATCCTGGCCTGGGTGAGCTGCTCCAGAAAGCACGTAAGCTGTATGCTCATTTTTGCCATTCGCACCCCTCTGCTCATCGACTTGCATTGATACATATATTTTTGCCCATGCCAGTTAACAGGTTGATATGCGAAGTGCTGACACTGTGGAATTCCACTCTGCATGTCTGCACATGTTGCAGCGACTGTGGCAGCAGCAATGAGCCCTGATGCAGTATGTCATGTCGTATAGCCTGGGCGAACACAGTACGGACATGGCGCATATCATGTTTGCAGAGTGGGCACAGATTAAGGACCTCTGCACCCTTCTGCACAGTTTTGAAATGGCTACTAAGATGGTTAGCGCTGACAACGCCATCATCAGCATCAGTATTCCGGTCATCTATATGCTGGAGCAGACTTTAAATAGCCTGTGGGAGGAGATGGTGGTCCCAGGAGAAGAGGAGGTAGCAGAAGAGGCTGTGGAAGGGATAACATTGTCTCTAAGTTCAAGACTTTCATCACACAGGTGGGTGCCAAGGGAGGGTAAACAAAAGTTTATAATGCCTGGGCATGAAAATAAAAAATCCTATTTTTTTCCCACAAAAATTATCTTTTAGTCACCAATTTTTTATTTTCCCAAGGGTAACAGGAGAAATTGGACCACAAAAGTTGTTGTCCAATTTGTCCTGAGTACGCTGATACCCTATATGTGGGAGAAAACTACTTTATGGGCACACGTCGGGGCTCGGAAGGGAAGTAGTTACGTTTTGGATTGCAGACTTTGATGGAATGGTCTGAATGTGTCATGTCGCATTTGGAGAGCCCCTGATGTTCCTAAACAGTGGAAACCCCCCACAAGTGACCCTATTTTGGAAAATAGACCCCACAAGGAACTTGTCTAGATGTGTGGTGAGCGCTATGAAGCCCCAAGTGCTTCGCAGAGGTTTATAATGTACAGCCGTAAAAACAAAAAAGTCATTTTTTTTTTTACAAAAATGATATTTTCGCCCCCAATTTTTTATTTTCCCAAGTGTAGCAGAAGAAATTGGACCCCAAGAGTTATTGTGCAATTTGTCCTGAGTACGCTGATAACCCATGTTTGGGGGTAAACTACTGTTTGGGCTAATGGCAGAGCTCATAAGGGAAGGAGCACGGTTTGACTTTTTCAACGCAGAATTGGCTGGAATTAATATCAGACGCCATGTCACATTTGGAGAGCCCCTGATGTGCCTAAACAGTGGAAACCCCCCAATTCTAACTCCATCCCTAACCCCAACACACCCCTAACCCTAGTCCCAACCCTAACCATAACCCTAACCACAAACCTAACCCTAACACACCCCTAACCCTAATCCCAACCCTAACCCTAATCCTAACTTTAGCCCAACCCTAACCCTAACCCTAATGGGAAAATGGAAATAAATACATTTTTTAAATTTTATTATTTTTCCCTTACTAAGGGGGTTTGATTTACTAGTTATATCGGGTTTTTATGTTTGGCAGCTGTCACACTCTAAAATACGCTTTTTATTGCAAAAAATAGTTTTTGCATCACCATATTTTGAGAGCTATAATTTTTGCATATTTTGGCCCACAGAGTCATGTGAGGTCTTATTTTTTCCAGTACGAGTTGACGTTTTTATTGGTATCATTTTTGGGCACGTGACATTTTTTGATCGCTTTTTATTTCGATTTTTGGGAGGTTAGAATGAGCAAAAATCAGCAATTCATTAATTTCTTTTGGGGGGGCGTTTATACCGTTCCTCATATGGTAAAATTGATAAAGCGGTTTTATTCTTCGGGTTAGTATGATTACAGCGATACCTCATTTATATTATTTTTTAATGTTTTGGCGCTTTTATACAATAAAAACAATTTTATATAAAAAAATAATTTTTTTGCATCGCTTTATGCTGCGAGCTATAAATTTTATATTTTTTCGCTGATGATACTGCATTGTGGCTTGTTTTTTGCAGGACAAGATGTCGTTTTCATCGGTACCATGTTTATTTATATCCGTATTTTTGATCGCGTGTTATTCCACTTTTTGTTCGGCGGTATGATGATAAAGCATTGTTTTTTGCTTTGTTTTTTTCTTTTTTTTTAATGGGTTCACTAAAGGGGTTAACTAGTGAGACAGTTCTATAGGGCGGGTCGTTACGGATGCGACGATACCAAATATGTGTACTGTTATTGTTTTTTTTTTTATTTACATGAAGAAATGAATTTATTGGGGAATATTTTTTTTTTCTTTTATTTTGGAATTTTTTTTACACATGTGATTTTCATTTTCATCGCGCTGTTCTGAGGGTCTCAGGAAGCACACAGGGAGCCCCCTCCCTGCACGATGCTTCCCTGTGCCCCCGGTACACCGCGATCATGTTTGATTACGGTGTGCCAGGGGTTAATGTGCCGGAAGCGGTCCGTGACCACTCCTGGCACATAGTGTCGGGTGTCAGCTGTGATAATCAGCTGACACCCAGCTGAGATCGGACGCACTCCGGGAGCGCGTCCGATCGCATGGGACGTACTATCCGGTCCATGGTCATACGGGCCCAGGTCACATGGATGGCATATTACGTCCGATGGCAGAAAGGGGTTAATAGACCAACTCGTGCACCAGCATAACAGAGTCCAAGTCTTACATGTGGTGAACGAATGGAGAGGATGTTGCAGGAGTATCTAGAAATAAATATGAATACCATAAGGGAGGGTTTGGACCCTTTCACTTTTTTGTCTTCCAAAATGGATTAGTGGCCTGAGCTCGCCTCACATGCCTTGGAGGTTTTATCATGCCCAGCAGCCAGCATTCTCTCAGAACGTGTCTACAGCGCTGTTTGTGGTGTCCTGACGGATAAGCGCATACTGCTGTCCCCTGAAAGTGTAGACCACCTAACTTTCATTAAGATGAACAAGTCATGGATCTCCAAGGACACCCTAATCGCACACTCACTCTGCGCGGATAGATTCCAAGCCTTTTTTGCCTCTCCGGTTTCCCATTCGGGTGCAGCCGCTGCGGGTGCTGATCAGCATAGACGTCAGACCCAGCGTCTTGTTCAGGCTCATGGTGTGCGCTTGGTTGTTGCTGGGTCTTCAGCCAGGTCTATGGCAAGCAGTGATACACAGGTGCAGTCCTGTGCTCGGGACTCTAAGTCCAGAAAGCTCCCTACTGAGCATGTCTATGATGTTGCATACTCTCATTGGTGGTCGGACGCTATCTGCTCTGGTGACGTGGAGCCTCCGGATTGGCCCACGGGCGATGTTTCAGTCGATTGGGCGTGAGTGTTTGGGAGGAGCCTGATGTATATAAGGCTCTCAATGGCGCATGCGGGCGCGCTAGTGTCATTCAAGTTTTGTGAGTATGGGGGAAATGCTAACACTGTCTTCACAGCTGCTTGTGCCCCTTTAAGCCCAGTGTCTCAGTTTACTATATGCTTTGGTGCCGGTTAGGTACAGGTTCAGTAGCATAGGGACTGGGTTATTTTCCTTGACTTGGTGTCTGTTCACGTGTGCTATTAGCATGGTTTAGTCACAGAGCAAGATCAGCCCTTTAGCTAGTTAGCAACAGGGTATTGTATTTAGCGCCTTTGGTGTTTATGTCATGGCGCCAGGGCCGGCATTAGGGGCAGGCAGACCAGGCAGCTGCCTAGGGCCCACGCTCCCCCAGGGCCCCAGCTAGGGGCACATCACACAGCCGCTATGGGGCCCGTGAGGCATGGGGTCCCTCCTGCCCCCCAGCGCCGACTCCCCTTGCCGCCGCATTGAACTATAATTGCATCATAGTCACAGTTCAAAGCAATGATGGAGGAGAGAGTGTCGGCTGACGCTCCCTCTCCCATCATTCCCCACTCTGTCTGACACATCGGGTGTGCGATGACGTCATCACGCACTCACCGTGTACCAGGTAGTGCAGGTTGAGACAGCCGGGAGCAGCGCGGGCATGAGGAGAGGTGAGGAGTGTGTTTTTTTAATTTAACAGTGAGCACTGGACTATGGGGCCATTCTAGGGAAGGGGGGTGTTATATGCTAGGTGGTGCTGTGCTATAGACCATGTGGTGCTGTGCTATATACCATGGTACTGTGTAATATACCATGTGGTGCTGTGCTGTATACCATGTGGGCTGTGCTATATACCATGTAGCTGTGTTATATACAATGGGGTGTACATTATACAATATTCTATGGGGAGGCTGTGTTATATAATATGGGGGCTATATGATATTCTATGGGGAGGTGGGCTGTATTATATTTGTTATATTTTATGGGGGTGATTGCATTATACTCTGTGAGGGGCTACATTATACTATATGAGGAGGCTACATTATATTCTATGGGGGGCTGCATTATATTCTATTGGTGCTGCATTATACTCTGAGGGGGCTGCCATATATATGCTATGGAGGGACTGCATTATACTATAAGAGGTGATCTGCATTACATTCTATGGGGGGGTTACATTATATTGTATGGCGGAGCTGCATTATACTCTGTGGTGGCTGCATTGTACTCTGTGGGGTGGTTGCATTGTGCTCTATGGGGTGGCTGCATTATACTATATGTGGGCTGCATTATACTATATCGAGGACTATGGGGAATACATTATACTATATGAAGAACTATGGGGTGCATTATACTATGGGAAGTGAATTGTACTACATGGATGACTGGAGGTGTATTATACTATATGGAGCACTATGAGGAGTGTATTATACTATATGGAGGACTATGAGGAGTGTATTATACTATATCGAGGACTATGGGGCACATTATATTATATGGAGGACTATGGGGAGTGTTTGGAAATGAATCCATTAAATCTGGAGACTTTCTTAATTTCACCACACATCTTGTGAATCTTGAAAAATTATCGCTGCAGGAGACTAAAGTCTGGTGGGACTTTACAACACTACAAAATTATGTGAGCAAGGAAATGATTCCCAGGGGACTCAGAATAAAAAAATTGCCATCTACTCATTATGGTGAAGATTTTAGTAATGAGTGGAATCAGTTGCTGTCTAACTGCTCCCTTAATCTCATTCGATTAATAATTAAATATGAGGATAAGAAACTCCTAGAAATCCAAAAAGAGATGACTGCCACTAAAGAAAGTTTGGCTAATTTCAATATGCTGTCCCAATATGATTCATCTATTAAAGATATCCAGGACAAAGTAACAGCTTTGGAGGAAGAAATTATGGAGAGGAAGAAGAGGAAATTCGACAGAGATTTAAAAGATTATGCCAGTGATAAAGTGTATAATTGGGGACAATGGGAGCGAACTCCACGTATACCCAGGTCTATTCTGAAAACCAGCCAAGCTCATAAATATCCAACTAAGAAAACTTATGTTGTTTTTGATAATTCATCGGAACAGGAAATTTCAGACATCAGCTACAGTGCGTCTGACACATCAGGCAGTTCAATTGGGAGTGGAATCTTCAGAAGAACATATGGGTCAAAAAACGCAAGAGGAGAGCAGGAAGAAAACACCGCAAGAGAATCAGGGACTGTGACCAGATTCAAGAAGAAGAAACAGAAGATGTAAATGATAAAGTCTGTAATGTTTTAAATCTTTCTTCTCAGGTCCTTTCACAAGATCATATTGACATATTGTCCAGAGGTCTCAGTTTCGCTCCTAACATTGATTTTGATTTGTTTTCCACACTGATTGACATAAATAAATTTATTAGAAACCTCACAGTTAAAAAACATTTTTTTAGTGAGGAGGAAGCTGAACAATTCCCATCAGTGAGAGAAACAAATGAGTTTCATGGTCTGAGCTACCCTGAGCAGATGGCATTGATTAATTTGCAAATTCTGAGTAAAGAAAGTGAAGAAGGTGTTGTATATGACATCAATCAGTCTAAAATGCTTAAAATAAAAAATCCCTACTTTTACCCCATACAGGCAAGAGCTGAGTGTATGGATAAATTTCAGTCAGTGATAGAAAGGGAATTAAAATCGTTAAAAGAGAATAAATTTAATAATAAGTACAGAAAAAAATCTGACCTTTAAACAAAATAAAGCATTGAAAGAATTAAAGAAAATGTCTAACATCATAGTCAAAAAAAGTGACAAGGGTGGAATAGTGGTAGTACTCAATACTGTAGATTATGTCAAAAAATGCAAGAAATGTTAGCTGACAAAAATGTTTATGAGAAACTAACCATTAATTTTTCTAAGGTGGTTGACAATAAGGTACAAAAAATCATACAGGAGGGATTGACAATGGGAGTAATATCGAAGAAACAGGCAGATTATCTGTATATATCTAATCCTGCTATACCCATAATTTATGGACTTCCTAAAGTCCATAAAAACACTGGAATACCCCCCTTGAGACCTATAGTCTCGGGCATAGGGTCAGCATGTGAACATTTGTGTGAGTGGGCTGATTCCCTGCTTCAACCACTAGTAATGAAATTACCAGGACATCTCAAAGATTCAAAAGATGTGTTAAATGCATTAGCTAATAAAATCTGGACTGATAAAAATATTTGGTTAAGCTGTGATGTGGTCTCTTTATATACCAATATTCCTCATAATTTGGCTATGATAGCATTGGAATATTTTCTATAAAATCATAGCAATTACACTGCAGAATTAACCAAATATCTACTAAATGTCATTTTTTTTCTCATACAACATAATTTCTTCACCTTTGATGGTGAGGCATTTCTCCAAAAATCAGGAGTTCCTATGGGAGCAAAATACTCGCCTTCTCTTGCAAATTTAACCATGGCATACTGGGAGTTAAGATTTATTTACAACGAAAATAATCCTTTTTCCAAATTTCTAAAGTGGTATGGTAGATTCATTGATGATACCTTGATTATCTGGGAGGGCAATGAATCTATCATACCTGAATTTGTCAGATATATCAATGACAATGAAATGAATATCAAATTTACATATGTTGCTAACAGGAATAACATTTCTTTCCTTGATCTGAATTTGCGAGGTGAAAGTGGCATTCCTATTATCTCAGGTACTTTTTCCAAACCCATTAAAGGTAATATGATCCTGCATGCAAATAGTGGCCATCCTAGACACACGATTAAGTCTATCCCAGTGGGAGAGTTTATAAGGCATAAAAGAAATTGTTCTCAGAAAAAGGACATGTTCAAAGAATTTGGAATGATAGAGAATAAATTAAAAAATAGGGGCTATCCATTATGGACTATTGAGAGAGCTTGCAATATAGCATTAAAACGTGATAGAAAAGAATTATTGCAGCCCAATATAAATAAAAATAAATATTTGGGAACAAATAAAGAGGATTCAAAATCATTTGTTAGCATTCAATTTAGTTCTCAATTCTATGAAATAAAAAGAATTATTCAAAAATATATCCCCATTTTATATGAGGACGAAACATTGGAAAAAATACTCCAACCAGGGGTTAATATTGTGGCTAGGAAAGCTCCTAATCTGGGTGATTTTATTTCTCCAGGCTCCTTTGCAACTAAAGCTGCTGACACTAATTGGTTAAAAATGAAAGGTTTTTTTCAGATGCGGTCAAAGTAGATGTGAGATGTGTGAATTAGCCACCAACACTAAAACCTACAATAGCGCAAATAAAACGCAAGTGTTTAATATAAAAGATTTTATTAATTGTAACACCACAAATGTTATCTACCAAATTATTTGCAATAAATGCAATCTAATCTATGTAGGGTGTACAACGAGAAAATTAAAAGTCAGAATTTCAGAACATCTGAGAGATATAAAGAATAAAAATTGTGAAACTAAAAATGTTTCTATGGCATCCAAACATTTTATTAATTGTCATAAAGGTGAAATTAAAACTATGTGCGTTATAGGTATTGAACATGTGTCTAAGGCCGGAGTCACACTGGCGACAAAATCGGACGACTGCAATGCGATGAAATATCGCATTGCAGTCGGACCTATGTTAATCTATGGAGCAGCTCCCAGTATCAGATTTTTTGTGGTCCGTTTTAAACGTCCGTGTACAATCGCAGCATGCTGCGATTGTCACCGATTGTGGGTCGACTATCGCCAATGCAAGTCTATGGGAGCGATGAAAAATCTGATTACAAACGGACCACACTGTGTGACTTGCGATGAAATCGCATCGGTGTCCTTTAGAAAAGCCGGCAATTCATCCCCGCCTATACTGTAAAATCACACTGACAGCTTTAATAAAGACTAGAAAGAATAGATATATACACATAGAACACATATATATATATATACATGTCATTGTGACATGTATATATACATATATTTATAGTTCCTAGACTTCTACATACTGTAATAGCCGCTAATTCAATTGCCGGGTTTTGTGAAATCACAGAAGCCGACATGAAATGATACATTGTTTCCACACATTTAACCATGTAATTTCATGTATTTTTATATATGTTTGAAACATACAATTACATGAGTGTATTTGTGAAAAATTTCAGACATGTAGGGGTTAATTAAAGGTGTAATTTCGTTGAAAAAAAATGCGTGGGCTTCCGCTGTATTTTCTCCACCAGACAGACAAAGCAAAGCGAGTGGGGGCAGATAATAACAGCCTAGGGAGGGTACATTTTTTTTGTGCCCCCCCTGGCTACTAACATCTGCCCCCAGACACCCCAGAAAGGGCAAATCTATAATTAGATTCGCCCTTTCTGGCACTTTGCCCGTCTATTCCCATTGCCCTGTAGCGGTGGCGAATGGGTTAATCTCACCTTACTGTCACCTTGCAATTGAAAGGTGACCTTAAGGCAGGTTCATAATTGATAGCTGTCAATTAGACAACTATCAATTATTAATCCTATTGAAGTAAATAAAAAAACACACACACTTTAAGAATAAATAATTTTAATGAAATAAAAAAACATTTTTTTGACCATATTTTATTTTACACTTAATCCGTGCGAAGCCATTGATCTCCTAAAATAAAGAAAAAAAAATAAAACAACATTATTCTTACCTATTCCGCCGATCTGTCACGTCCCACGCTGTAATCCTTCACAAAGGGTTAACTAGCTTTGAGCCAAGCTGTGCAAGTAATCCTGCATGCTCAGCTCAAAGCTCCTGAATGAATAAGTTCCTCTCCTGGCGACAGGAGAGGATGTGTTTCATGAATGAAGCTTAATTGATTGTGTCCACTTTCCCTTTAGGTCAGGTCACTACAGTTAAATTGGCAATAAATCAATTAAGCTCCATTCATGAATCTATTCCTCTACTTTCGCTGGGAGAGGAACTTATTCATTCAGGGGAATACAGGTCTGAGACAGCATTATTAGCTCTCTGCGACCTGTAACCTGTTAACCCTTTCTGATGGATTACACCGTGGGACCTGACTGTACATCGGATTGGTAAGTATAATTTTGCTTTTTTATTTTATTTTTATTACAGGAAATGGTTTTAGCAGGAAAATAAAATATGGTCAAAAACTGTGTGATTATTTAATTAAACTTATTTTTTATTAAACTGTGTGTGTTTGATTTTTCTTTCATACAATAGGATTAATAATTGATAGTTGTCTAATTGACAGCTATCAATTATTAACCTGGCTTAAAGTGACCTTTCAATTGCAAGGTCATTTTAACCCCTTATTAACCCATTCGCCACCGCTACAGGGCAATGGGAATAGACGGGCAAAGTGCCAGAAAGGGCGAATCTAATTATAGATTTGCCCTTTCTGGGGTGTCTGGGGGCAGATGTTAGTAGCCAGGGGGGGCACAAAAAAAATGCACCCTCCCTGGGCTATTATTATCTGCCCCCACTCGCTTTGCTTTGTCTGTCTGGTGGAGAAAATACAGCGGGAGCCCACGCATTTTTTTTCAACGAATTTACACCTTTAATTAACCCCTACATGTCTGAAATTTAGCACACATATACTCATGTAATTGTATGTTTCAAACATATATAAAAATACATGAAATTACATGGTTAAATGTGTGGAAACAATGTATCATTTCATGTCGGCTTCTGTGATTTCACTGAAGCCGGCAATTGAATTAGCGGCTATTACAGTATGTAGAAGTGTAAGAATTATAAATATATGTATATATATATGTCACAATGACATATATATATATATATATATATAAAATATATATATGTGCTCTATTTGTATATATCTATTCTTTCTTTTGGCATTTAAATACTATTCTTTTGGATCCATTATATGTCAGTTTTGCAAGCCTGCGAGAAAATCTCGCAAGTCGGATGAAAATCGGATGTTACAAGGTACACACACATGCGATTAAATCGCATCTTTGAAGGAAAATCGGATGCCAGAAGGATGTGTGATGTTTTTATTTTGATCCGATTGTCGACCGTCTAAAACGGTCAGATTTTTTGTGGTTGTGTGTGACTCCGGCCTAACACAAAGAGAGGTGGCGATAGGAAAAGATCGTTGCTGACCAGAGAAGCTTTCTGGATCATTAATCTTGATACAAGAAATCCCAAAGGATTAAATAAAAGAAATGATATTTTATACCATTATTAGATTGTTTTCAGTATATTTGTTTCTAACAGGCATAGTTCAACTAATGGTTATATGTTTAATTGTTTTCTTTTTTTTTTTTTTTTTTTGATATGTGATTAAATAGTTAATTATAGGAATACCCTGTTTTAACATGTGATTATAGTCATCGATTGTGATTGGTTGAACTATCCTATATATGTGAAGCACTTAGACATGTTGATAGCTGTGACAAAGACCGCATCTAGGTCGAAACGCGTCGCTATTGCCCGTGCTATGTAGTGCACTCCTATCTTGAACCAGGAGGTTTTATGTGTAATTTACACAAATAAAGTTTCATTCATTTTATGGAAGCTGGAGTCCCCTTTTTTCCTCGTCTGTCAAGTCTCAAGTCCATGGTCTGGATTTCCCTCCGTGCATCCTCCAAGTTGGTGAGCTGGCTGGAACCTTGTTCCTATTTTTCTTTTCTTATAAGTGTATTATACTATATTGAGGACTATGGGGAGTGTATTATACTCTATGGAGGACTATGAGGAGTGTATAATACTATATTGAGGACTATAGGGAGTGTATTATACTATATGGAGGACTATGGAGCACATTATTTTATATGGAGGACTATGGGGAGTGGATTATACTATATGGAGGACTATGAGGAGTGTATTATACTATATGGAGGACTTTGGGGAGTGTATTATGCTATATGGAGGACTATGGGGCACATTATATTATATGGAGGACTTATGGGGTGTAAACTGCAGATAAACTGCTGATAGCATGATACTGTATGTTGATCTGTTAGTGATTCATTAGTGATCATTCTGGCCCCATCATTCTTTCTCAGACGGTGGAAAGAGGTCGGAAACAAGTGTTGAACGACTTCAATATTGTCGATCACATTCATTTAGCGGCCTGAACTCAGCGCATGTAAATACAATCGAAATGCTTTTGTGTGATGGTGCAATATGTTAGCATTTGGGGCCCCATTTTAAACTTTGCCTAGGGCCCCACTTTGCCTAAAACAGGTCCTGCGTGGCGAAAGCACCTGCTTCACTCTTGTGTGCAGTTAGCACATTGTAGTTGTAGAGCAAGCGCAGTCCTTGTGCTATTATCCCTGTGTAGTTAATAGGGTATAGCACTTAATACCTTTTATTTGCAATATCCCTCCGAGAAGTATCGGAGCTCGGTACTCAGTGTTCCACTTAGTGCTCAGGGAATCACTTGTTTGGTTCCTTCACACTAGCAGCAGTTCCATCTCTGCACGGTGGACCCCGGGCTGCGATTGCACTTCATTTATATTTTTATTTTAATGCACTCTGCCAACCCTAACTGTTGTGAACACTCTGATTCTGACCTCTGAGTTTGGGCTCCCTCTGGTGGCTGCTGATAGTAATGAAGCTGCTTTGGCTAACAGAAGTCTTTCACCTGGGGACAATGCGTGGCAATCAGGTGCTACTGACTGGTGAGACATAAGTGAGCAACCTTCCCATAATCCTTGCCGGTGATTTGTTTCTTCCTGGTCCCTTTTGGAAGTCAGCTTGCTTCCTGCTTTATCCTGCAACTTTCAGATAAGTTATTTGTTGTTTTTTTTCTGTGGCTTTTGTTTTTCCCTTTTGTCTATTGCAGTTTTTGCCATGCTGGTGTTGGTACAGCCAGGTTCCCTTGCGGGGCCTGCACTGGACCCTGTTTCTCATTTGCCACTATTTATGCATTTTCAGTTCCCTGTTGCTTCAGTATCTGCTGATTTGCTATCAGAGACAGTTTATGTTTTTTCAGCTCCCTGTTTTTTCTGTGTCTGCTGGTTTGCTTCCAGTTCACACCAGAGTTCTGATCTAGCGGGGGAGCGATCATGTGGTCTCAGTATTTTTGCATATCATACGTGTTGGAATTTTTCTTAGTGTTTTTGCTGGATTGCAGACAGTATTTTTTCCTGTCCTGTCCTATCTAGACAGTTTGGGCCCCAGCATTTGCTTGCTCTATTTTCTGCCTGTGTTGTATTTCATCTGGTCTCTCTGCCAATATATGTTTGGGGGATACCTATTCCATTGGGGGTCTACTCCAGGGCAGTTAGCTTTCCCCTTTCTCTCTTTAGGCTTAGTTATCTCTCTGGCGGTGTCGAGGCGTCTAGGGCACAGTAGGCACGCCCCACGGCTACTTCTAGTTGTGCTGTCAGTTTAGGGGTCTGCAATCCGCAAGTTACCAACCTCTCTGGGTGTCTGGTTGCTTAGCCGTTTTTTGCTGCTGTCCTCCTTGGCTACCAAATCATAACAGAATCACGAGCCCGACTGTAATTCTAGGGTACTCAAAAGAAGAAAGAATAGTAAAAACAAAAAATAAAAAAGTTTCAGAATTTTTTTATATATTTTTTCCTCTTTTTTTTCTGGGGGCCGAAGGAGGATTTTTTTTATTTTTTTCTTCAATGGAGATTAAGCTGTTGTCTGATCGTGTTGTGCAGCTCGCTGCTGAAGTTCAGGGAATTTCTCTCTATCTCACTCAGGTCTCTGCTGTGGAACCTAGGATCCCTCTTCCTGATTTATTTTCTGGGATCGGTCCAAATTTTTGAACTTTAAGAATAATTGTAAGTTGTTTTCTGCCTTGAAACCTAAGTCCTCAGGGAACGCAGCGCAGCAGGTTAAAATTGTCATTTCCCTGTTGAGCGGCGACCCTAAGGACTGGGCATTTTAACTGACACCTGGGGATCCTGTTTTGGCTAATGTTGATTTGTTTTTTCAGGCTCTGGGGTTGTTGTATGATGATTTGAACCTAATGTTATTGATCAAGCTGAGAAAACCTTGTTGGCATTGAACCAGGGTCAGTAAGCGGCAGAGTTATATTGTCAGAAATTCCGAACGTGGGCAGTCCTTACTAAATGGAACGATGATGCCCTAGCGGCTCTATTTCAGAAGGGTCTGGCAGAAACCAAAAAAGATGTTATGGTGGGAATTCCTGTCCCCTCTGTTCTCAACCACTCTGTCATTAGCTATTCAAATTGACAGACGTTTACGTGAACGTAGAAATATGCGAGAGGTAGCGATATCTTTCGAACAAACCTCTAAGCCCATGCAGTGTGATAGGTTTGTTTCTGGGGCTCAGCATCGAGAATTTCGAAAGTGTAATAAGTTGTGTTTCTATTGTGGGGACGCCTCTCATACTATTTCCGTCTGCCCTAGGCGGGGAAGTCCTTTAGCGAGCTCATTTGTTTTGGGCAATGTACAGTCTAAATTTCTCTTGACTGTTACCTTGATCTGCTCCTTATCCTCATTTTCTGCTCAGGCTTTTGTCGATTCAGGAGCAGCCCTGAAACTGATGGATTTTGATTTTGCCAAACGTTGTGGTTTTCCCATGGTACCCCTGCGGACTCCTATTCCTTTGCTGGGTATTGATGCTACCCCTTTGGCGGAGAATAAACCCCAGTTTTGGACCCAGGTCATAATGCGGGTAGCCCCGGACCACCAAGAGAATTGTAAATTTTTGGTGCTGCATAATTTACATTACATTATTGTACTGGGTTTTCCTTGGTTACAGACCCATAATCCTGTTTTGGATTGAATGTCTGTGTCTGTGGTCAGTTGGGGTTGTTAATGTGTTCATGGTGACACTCATGTTTTTTCTACCTCTCCCTAGTCTCAGGATGTCCCTGACTATTTGACTGATTTTTCTGATGTGTTTAGTGAGAGTAAGTCTGCGTCCTTGCCTCCTCACAGGAGTTATGATTGCGCAATTGAGTTAGTGCCCGGTTGTAAATTTCCCAAGAGTCGGCTCTTCAATTTGTCTATACCTGAGCATGAGGCTATGCAATCATTATACCAAAGAGTCATTGGAGAAGGGTCATATTAGACCATCATCTTCACCTTTAGGTACCGGCTTTTTCTTTGTGGCCAAGAAAGATGGTTCTTTGAGGCCATGTATTGACTATCGTCTCCTTATTAAGGTCACTATTAAATATCAGTATCCATTACCCCTGATTTCCGATTTATTCTCCAGAGTGAAAGGTGCTAGGTGGTTTACCAAGCTTGACCTTAGGGGGGTGTATAATCTAATTCGAATTAAGCACAGTGATGAATGGAAGACGGCGTTTAACCCCTTCATCCCCAAGGGTGGTTTGCACATTAATGACCGAGCCAATTTTTACAATTCTGACCACTGTCTCTTTATGAGGTTATAACTCTGGAACGCTTCAACGGATCTTCGCGATTCTGAGACTGATTTCTCGTGACATATTGTACTTCACTATAGTGGTAAAATGTCTTTGATATAACTTGTGTTTATTTTTGAAAAAAATGCAAATATGGTGAAAATTTTGAAAATTTTGCAATTTTCAAATTTTAAATTTTTATTCCCTTAAAACAGAGAAATAGGTCACACAAAATAGTTAATAAATAACATTTCCCACATGTCTACTTTACATCACCACAATTTTGGAACCAAAATTTTTTTTTGTTAGGGAATTATATGGGTTAAAAGTTGACCAGCGATATCTCATTTTTGCAACAAAATTTACAAAGCCATTTTTTTTAGGGACCACCTCACATTTGAAGTCACTTTGAGGTGTCTATATGGCAGAAAATACCCAAAAGTGACACGATTCTAAAAACTGCACCCCTCAAGGTACTCAAAACCACATTCAAGAACTTTATTAACCCTTCAGGTGCTTCACAGGAGCTGAAGCAACTTGGAAGGAAAAAAATGAACATTTAACTTTTTAGTCACAAAAATGATCTTTTACAAGCTTTTTTTTATTTTCACAAGGGTAAAAGGAGAAAATGGACAGATAAATTTGTTGTGCACTTTCTCCTGAGTACGCCAATACCCCATATGTGGGGGAAAACCACTGTTTGGGGACACGGCAGAGCTCGTAAGGGAAGGAGCGCCATTTGACTTTTTCCAACCAAAATTGGATGGAATTGAGATTGGAAACTATGTTGCATTTGGAGAGCCACTGATGTGCCTAAACTGTGGAAACCCCCCACAAGTGACCCCATTTTGGAAAATAGACCCCCTAAGGAACTTATCTAGATCTGTGGTGAGCAATTTGAACCCCCAAGTGCTTCACACAAGTTTATAACATAGAGCCTTAAAATTAAAAAATCATATTTTTTCCACAAAAATGATCTTTTCACCCCAATTTTTATTTTCTCAAAGGTGACCACAAAAGTTATTGTGAAATTTGTCCTGAGTACGCTGATACCCCATATGTGGGGGTAAACCACGGTTTGGGTGCATGGCAGAGCTCGGAAGGGAAGGAGCGCCGTTTGACTTTTTCAACGCAGAATTGGAGGGATGCCATGTCGTGTTTGGAGAGCTCCTGATGAGCCTAAACAGTGGAAACCCCCACAAATGACACCATTTTGGAAACTAGACCCCTCAAGGAACTTATCTAGATGTATGGTGAGAACTTAGAACACCCAGGTGTTTCACTAAAGTTTATAACGCCAAGCATGAAAATAAAAAAATCATATTTTTTTCCACAAACATGATATTTTAGTCCCCAACTTTTTATTTTCACAAGGGTAACAGGAGAAATTGGACCCCAAAAGTTGTTGTTCAATTTATCCTGAGTACGCTGATACCCTATATGTGGGAGACAACTACTGTATGGGCACACGTCGGGGCTCGGAAGGGAAGTAGTGACGTTTTGGATTGCAGACTTTGATGTAATGGTCGGCGGGCGTCATGTCACATTTGGAGAGCCCCTGATGTGCCTAAACAGTGGAAACCCCCCACAAGTGACCCCATTTTGGAAAATAGACCCCACAAGGAACTTATCTAGATGTGTGGTGGGCGCTATGAAAACCCAAGTGCTTCACAGAAGTTTATAACGTACAGCCGTAAAAACAAAAAAATCATTTTTTTTTTACAAAAATGATATTTTCGCACCCAATTTTTTATTTTCCCAAGGGTAAAAGAAGAAATTGTACCCGAAGAGTTATTGTGCAATTTGTCCTGAGTACGCTGATACCCCATATGTGGGAGTAAACTACTGCTTGGGCACATGGCAGAGCTCAGAAGTGAAGGAGCACCGTTTGACTTTTTCAATGCAGAATTGGCTGGAATTGAGATCAGACGCCATGTCACATTTGGAGAGCCCCTGATGTGCCTTAAAAGTGGAAACCACCCAATTCTAACTCCAACCTTAACTCCAACACACCCCTAACCCTAGTCCCAACCCTAACCATAACTCTAACCACAAACCTAACCCTAGCACACCCCTAACCCTAATCCTAACCCTAACCCAATCCTAACTTTAGCCCTAACCCTAACCCTAATGGGAAAATGGAAATAAATACATTTTTTTTTATTTTATTATTTTTCCCTAACTAAGAGTGTGATAAAGGGGGTTTTGATTTACTATTTATAGTGGGTTTTTATGATTGGCAGCTGTCATGCTAAAAGACGCTTTTTATTGCAAAAAATAGTTTTTGCATCACGCATTTTGAGAGATATAATTTTTGCATATTTTGGCACACAGAGTCATGTGAGGTCTTATTTTTTGCGGTGCGAGTTGACGTTTTTATTGTCACCATTTTTGAGCACGTGACATTTTTGATCGCTTTTTATTTCGATTTTTGGGAGGTTAAAATGAACAAAAATTAGCATTTAATGAATTTCTTTTGGGGGGTGTTTATACCATGCCGCGTGTGGTAAAATTGATAAAGCAGATGACGTTTTCAGCGGTACCATGTTTATTTATATTGGTCTTTTTGATCGCGTGCAATTCCACTTTTTGTTCGGCGGTATGATGAGAAAACATTGATTTTTTGCTTTGCTTTTTTTTTTTTTTAAGGGGTTCACTAAAGGGGTAAACTAGTGGGACAGTTCTATAGGGCGGGTCGTTAGGGCCGTGGCGATACCAAATATGTGTACTTTTATTGTTTTGTTTTTTGTTATTTACATGAACAAATTAATTTACTGGGGAAAATTTTTTTTTTCCTTTATTTTGGAATTTTTTTTACACATGTGATTTTCATTTTTTTAACTTTTTTACTTTGTCCCAGGGTGAGACATCACTGTATAAAGTCAGATCGCTGGTCCAGCGATCTCGCAGGCACTACTGCAGGCCTTCTCAGTGCCTGCTCTCAGCAGGCACTGAGGAAGCCGCCTCCCTGCAGGACCCCGCGGCCATCTTGGATCCGTGGTCTTGCAGGAAGGAAGGCCTCCGAACAGCGCAATTACATTGCGCTGTTCTGAGGGTCTCAGGAAGCACGCAGCGAGCCCCCTCCCTGCACAATACTTCCCTGTGCCCCCGGTACACAGCGATCATGTTTGATCGTGGTGTGCCAGGGGTTAATGTGCCGGGAGTGGTCCGTGATCGCTCCTGGAACATAGTGCCGGGTGTCAGCTGTGATAATCCGGGGGGAGCGCAGCTGATCGCATGTGACGGAACTGTAACGGGTCTGGGAGGCGGAACCTCTGAGCTTTATTATACAAGGAGGCTTTCCTTGTAAAGGAGCGGGTGGCGCCCGGGGAGACGGATAGGAAGTCACTGCAAGTGACGGGGGCAGTCTCTGGATAAACAGGCGGGTAGTCACGGCAAGTGATCGGGGCAGTCTCTGGTTAGACAGGCGGGTAGTCACGGCAAGTGACCGGGGCAGTCTCTGGGTAGACAGGCGGGTAGTCACGGCAAGTGACCGGGGCAGTCTCTGGGTAGACAGGCAGGTAGTCACGGCAAGTGACCAGGGCAGTCTCTGGTTAGACAGGCAGGAAGTCACGGCAAGTGACCGGGGCAGTCTCTGGGTAGACAGGCAGGAAGTCACAGCAAGTGACCGGGGCAGTCTCTGGTTAGACAGGCAGGAAGTCACAGCAAGTGACCGGGGCAGTCTCTGGATAAACAGGCAGGCAAGGAGCCGGGGCAGTCTTTGACTGGACAGGTATATACGACCTGAGACGGTGGAGCCTCCCGGTAGGCTAGCAGGCAGATGACAGATGAGCTCCCCCAAGTGAGCAGGCGAGAGTCTCTGGAACAGCCGATGAACACCGCAGGTGATGGCCGAACCTTCAGGTGGGCTTGCAGTCAGATGGCAGATGAGCGCCCCCAAGTGAGCAGGCGAGAGTCTCTGGAATTGCCGATGGTCACCGCATGTGACGGCCGAACCTCCAGGCAGGCTTGCAGGCAGGTAGCAGACAGCAAACTGGCAGGAAACAGGCAGGTAACTGGTAACGGACCCTGAGGGCTGAAGCAGAGTAAACAGTGCAACAACAACATTGCTCGGGCACCTCCATTAAGGAGGAAGTACTTTATATAGGGTGGAGTCCTCCGGCATTGGCCGGGGACTTTTTTGAAAGATGCGCGCGGCCCCCTTAAGAGCGGGGGAGGGCGCGGGCGCGCGCCCTAAGTCCAGCAGCAGGGAAGGAGCGCGCGGCCCCAGCAGGGCGGAAGGAGGACGCTGAGCGCGGGTAAGGGGAGCGACGTCCCTGCCTGGCAGAGGACGCTGTCGCAGGGGAACAGCGTCCCTGCCTGGCAGAAGGCAGGGACGCCGATGCTACAGGAACTATTCCGTCCATGGGAATTAGGTCCAGGGTCACATGGACGGAATAGTATGTCGGATGGGATTAAGTGTTTAATACTCCTGATGGGCATTTTGAGTACCTAGTTATGCCTTTTGGGCTCACTAATGCCCCTTCCGTTTTCCAATCCTTCATGAACAATATTTTCCGGGATTTTGTGGATACGTTTCTGATCGTTTATTTGGACGATATTTTGATTTTTTCCAATGACTGGGATTCTCATGTGGAACATGTTCGGATTGTATTCTGGATTTTGAGAGAAAATGCTTTGTATGTTAAGGGGTCAAAATGTCTCTTTGGTGTACAGAAGGTTTAGTTTTTGGGATTCATTTTGTCTCCGTCCGCTATAGAAATGGACCCGGTCAAGGTTCAGGCCATTTGTGATTTGGTTCAGCCCACTTCCTTGAAGGCGCTTTTGAAATTTTAGGGTTTTGCTAATTTTTACCGTAAATTTATAAGTAATTTTTCTGGTATTGTGAAACCACTGACAGATTTGACCAAAAAGAGCTCTGATGTAGTGAATTGGTCTCCAGAGGCAGTTTCGGTGTTTCAGGAGCTTAAGCGGAGATTGACTTCTGCTCCTGTTCTGTGGCAACCTGATGTTTCTCTCCCATTTCAGGTGGAAATAGATGCTTCTGAGATTGGTGCAGGAGCCGTTTTGTCCCAAAGGGATCCTGTAACCTCTAAGATTAACCCTTGTGCCTACTTCTCTCGAAAGTTTTCCCAAGCTGAGCGTAATTATGATGTGGGGAATCGGGAATTATTGGCTATGAAGTGGGCGACATTGGTTGGAGGGAGCCAAACATCAATTTGTGGTCCTCACTGACCACAAGAACTTGATCTATCTCGAATCAGCCAAGCAATTGAATCCTAGACAGGCCAGGTGGGCCTTGTTTTTCACGCAGTTTAACCCCTCTCTGACATCAGACGTACTATCCCGTCCATGAAACCCGTGCCAATCTGACCATGGACGGGATAGTACGTCATAGGCGATCAGCTGCGCTCCCGGAGGGAGCGCAGCTAATCGCCGCCGGGTGTCAGCTGATTATCACAGCTGACACCCGTGACTGTGTGTCAGGAGCGGTCACGGACCGCTCCCGGCACATTAACCCCTAGCACACCGCGATCAAACATGATCGCGGTGTACTGGGGGCACAGGGGAGCATCGCGCAGGGAGAGGGCTCCCTGCGCGCCCCCCTGAGACCCTCAGACCAGCGCGATGTGATTGCGCTGTTCTGAGGGATTCCTCCCTCCCAGGACCCGGATCCAAGATGGCGCCAGGGTCCTGGAGGGAGGCGGCTTCCTCAGTGCCTGCTGAGAGCAGGCTTTGAGGAAGTGTCCTCTGCACTGCCTGTGAGATCGCTGGTGTGACAGAGTGCTGTGCACACTGTCACACCAGCGATCTGCTAAAATACAGTGATGTCCCACCCTGGGACAAAGTAAAAAAGTTAAAAAAATAAAATAAACATGTTTTAAAAAAAAATCCAAGATAAATAAAAAAAAAAAAAAATATTCCCCAATAAATTCATTTCTTCCTGTAAATAAAAAAACAAAACAATAAAAGTACACATATTTGGTATCGCCGCGTCCGTAACGACCCCCCCTATAAAACTGTCCCACTAGTTAACCCCTTTAGTGAACCCCTTAAAAAAAAAAAACAAAGCAAAAAATCAATGCTTTATCATCATACCGCCGAACATAAAGTGGAATAACAAGCGATCAAAAAGACCGATATAAATAAACGTGGTACCGCTGAAAACATCATCTTGTCCCGCAAAAAACGACCCACCATACAGCATCATCAGCGAAAAAATAAAAAAGTTATAGCTCGCAGAATAAAGCGATGCAAAAATAATTATTTTTTATATAAAATTGTTTTTATTCTATAAAAGCACCAAAACCTAAAAAAATGATATAAATGAGGTATCGCCGTAATCGTACTGACCCGAAGAATGAAACTGCTTTATCAATTTTACCACACGCAGAACGGTATAAACGCCTCCCCCAAAAGAAATTCATGAATTGATGATTTTTGTTCATTCTAACTTCCCAAAAATCGAAATAAAAAGCGATCAAAAAATGTCACGTGCTCAAAAATGGTACCAATAAAAACATCAACTCGTACCGCAAAAAATAAGACCTCACATGACTCTGTGGGCCAAAATATGCAAAAATTATAGCTCTCAAAATGTGGCGATGCAAAAAACTATTTTTTGCAATAAAAAGCGTCTTTTAGCGTGACAGCTGCCAATCATAAAAACCCGCTATAAATAGTAAATCAAACCCCCTTTATCACCCCCTTAGTTAGAGAAAAATAAAATAAAAAAAAATGAATTTATTTCCATTTTCCCATTAGGGTTAGGTTTAGGGTTGCGGCTAAAGTTAGGGTTAGGGTTGGCGCTAAAGTTAGGATTAGGGTTATGGTTGGTATTAGGGGTGTGTTAGGGTTAGGTTTGTGGTTAGGGTTGTGACTAGGGTTAGGGGTGTGTTGGGGTTAGGGTTGGAGTTAGAATTGGGGGGTTTCCACTGTTTAGGCACATCAGGGGCTCTCCATATGTGACATGGCGTCTGATCTCAATTCCAGCCAATTCTGCGTTGAAAAAGTCAAACGGTGCTCCTTCACTTCTGAGCTCTGCCATGCGTCCAAACAGTAGTTTATCCCCCCACATATGGGTATCAGCGTACTCTGGACCCCAAGAGTTATTGTGCAATTTGTCCTATTTCTTCTGTTACCCTTGGGAAAATAAAAAACTTGGGGCGAAAATATCATTTTTGTAAAAAAAAAAATGATTTTTTTGTTTTTATGGCTGTACATTATAAACTTCTGTGAAGCACTTAGGGCTTCATAGCGCTCACCACACATCTAGATAAGTTCCTTGTGGGGTCTATTTTCCAAAATGGGGTCACTTGTTGGGGGTTTCCACTGTTTAGGCGCATCAGGGGCTCTCCAAATGCGACATGACGCCCCCAGACCATTCCATCAAAGTCTGCAATCCAAAATGTCACTACTTCCCTTCCGAGCCCTGACGTGCGCCCATACAGTAGTTTTCTCCCACATATTGGATATCAGCATACTCAGGACAAATTGGACAACAACTTTTGGGGTCCAATTTCTCCTGTTACCCTTGTGAAAATAAAATATTGGGGGCAAAAAAATAATTTTTGTAAAAAAATCAAAAATTTTTTTATTTTTACGGTTGTACGTTATAAACTTCTGTGAAGCACTTCGGGGTTCAAAGTGCTCACCACACATCTAGATAAGTTCCTTGTGGGGTCTATTTTCCAAAATGGGGTCACTTTTTTGGGGGGTTTCCACTGTTTAGGTGCATCAGGGGCTCTCCAAATGCGACATGACGCCCCCAGACCATTCCATCAAAGTCTGCAATCCAAAACATCACTACTTCCCTTCCGAGCCCCGACGTGTGCCCATACATTAGTTTTCTCCCACATATTGGATATCAGCGTACTCAGGACAAATTGGACAACAACTTTTGGGTTCCAATTTCTTCTGTTACCCTTGTGAAAATAAAATATTGGGGGCGAAAAAATCATTTTTGTAAAAAAAAAAAAAGATTTTTTATTTTACGGCTGTACGTTATAAACTTTAGTGAAACACCTGGGGGTTCAAAGTTCTCACCACACATCTAGATAAGTTCCTTGAGGGGTCTAGTTTCCAAAATGGTGTCATTTATGGGGGTTTCCACTGTTTAGGCAGATCAGGAGCTCTCCAAACACGACATGGCGTCCAGCCAATTCTGCATTGATAAAAAGTCAGACGGCGCTCCTTCCCTTCCAAACTCTGCCATGCACCCAAACAGTGGTTTACTCCCACATATGGGGTATCAGCGCACTCAGGACAAATTGCACAATAACTTTTGGAGTCTTGTTACCCTTGGAAAAATAAAAATTGGGGTGAAAAGATCATTTTTGTAGAAAAAATATGATTTTTAAATTTTACGGCTCTACGTTATAAACTTGTGTGAAGCACTTGGGGGTTCAAATTGCTCACCAAAGATCTAGATAAGTTCCTTAGGTGGTCTAGTTTCCCAAATGGAGTCATTTGTGGGGGGTTTCCACTGTTTAGGCACATCAGGGGCTCTCCAAATGCAACATGGCATCCAATCTCAATTCCAGCCAATTTTGGTTGGAAAAAGTCAAATGGTGCTCCTTCCCTTTCGAGCTCTGCCGTGCACCCAAACAGTGGTTCCTCCCCACATATGGAGTATCAGCGTACTCAGGACAAATTGGACAACAACTTATGTGGTCCAATTTCTCCTGTTACCTTTGGGAAAATAAAAAATTAGTGACTAAAAGATAATTTTTGTGGGAAAAAATAGGATTTTTTATTTTCATGCCCGGGCATTATAAACTTGTGTGAAGCACTTGGGAGTTCAAAGTGCTCACCAAAGATCTAGATAAGTTCCTTAGGGGGTCTAGTTTCCAAAATGGGGTCACTTGTGGGGGGTTTCCACTGTTTAGGCTCATCTGGGGCACTGCAAACGGAACATGACCCCAATCAACGTCTGCATTCCAAAACGTTACTACTTCCTTTCCAAGCCCTGCCGTGCGCCCAAACAGTTTCCCCCCCACATATGGGGTATCAGCGTACTCAGGACAAACTGGACAACAACTTTTGGGGTCCAATTTCCCTGGTAAAATTAAAAAATTTGGGACTAAAAAATCATTTTTGTGGAAAATTGTTTTTTTTTTTTTTTTTCACACCCAGGCATTATAAACTTTTGTGAAACACTTGGGGGTTCAAAGTGCTCACAACAGATCTAGATAAGTACCTTAGGGGGTCTAGTTTCCAAAATGGTGTCACTTGTGGGGGGTTTCCACTGTTTAGGCGCATCAGAGGTTCTCCAAACGCGACATGGCGTCCAATCTCAATTCCAGCCAATTTTAGTTTGAAAAAGTCAAACGGCGCTCCTTCCCTTACGAGCTCTGCCGTGTGCCCAAACAGTGGTTTTCCCCCACATATGGGGTATTGGTGTACTCAGGAGAAATTGCACAACAACCTTTATCTGTCCATTTTCTCCTTTTACCCTTGTGAAAATAAAAAAAAAGTTTATAAAAGATCATTTTTGTGGCTAAAAAGTTAAATATTCATTTTTTCCTTCCACGTTGCTTCAGTTCCTGTGAAGCACCTGAAGGGTTAATAAATTCTTGAATGTGGTTTTGAGTACCTTGAGGGGTGCAGTTTTTAGAATGGTGTCACTTTTGGGTATTTTCTGCATTTAGACCCCTCAAAGTGACTTCAAATGTGAGGTGGTCCCTAAAAAAAATGGCTTTGTAAATTTTGTTGTAAAAATGAGAAATCGCTGGTCAACTTTTAACCCTTATAACTTCCTAACAAAAAAAAATTTTGGTTCCAAAATTGTGCTGATGTAAAGTAGACATGTGGGAAATGTTATTTCTTAACTATTTTGTGTGATATATTTCTCTGATTTAAGGGAATAAAAATTCAAAGTTTGAAAATTGCAAAATTTTCAAAATTTTCACCATGTTTGCGTTTTTTTCAAAACTAAACACAAATTATATGGAAGAAATTTTACCACTAACGTGAAGTACAATATGTCACGAGAAAACAATCTCAGAATCGCGCAGATCCGTTGAAGCGTTCCAGAGTTATAACCTCATAAAGAGACAGTGGTCAGAATTGTAAAAATTGGCCCGGTCATTAACGTGCAAACCACCCTTGGGGGTGAAGGGGTTAATTTTGTGGTTTCCTTTCTTCCAGGCACTAAGAATGTTAAGGCGGATGCCCTCTCTTTGAGTTTCTTTGTGGATTCTCTTGATGTGACTGAGCCTACTGCCATTCTGAAGAAGGGTATGGTTCTTTCCGCTATCTCACCCGATTTGAGACTGACCCTGGAGGAATTTCAGGGGGATAAACCTGCATGATGCCCTGTGGGGAAATTGTATGTCCCTGACCAATGGAGGAAGAAAGTAATGTCTGAAATTCATTGCTTTGCGTTGGCTGGTCATCCCGGTATTTTTGGTACTAGATATTTGTTGAGTCAGTCATTTTGGTGGCCTACTTTATCTCGTGATGTCAGGAATTTTGTGCAGTCCTGTGGGACTTGTTCTCGGTCCAAACCTTGCTCTCGCTCTAGTGGATTGTTAATGCCACTGCCTGTGCGCAGGAGGCCATGGACCCATATCTCTATGGATTTTATTTCCCACCTCCCTGTCTCTCAGAGAATGACTGTTATCTGGGTGATCTGTGATAGATTTTCCAAGATGATCCATCTTGTGCCACTGCCGAAGTTGCCATCCTCTTCTGAGTTGGTGCCCTTGTTTTTTCAGCATGTGGTTCATTTGCACAGCATTCCGGAGAACATTGTATCTGACAGAGGAGTTCAATTTGTTTCCAGATTTTGGAGAGCCTTTTGTTCTAAACGGGGAGTTCAGTTATCTTTCTCCTCTGCGTTTCACCCTCAGACCAATGGGAAGACTGAGAGAACAAACCAGACTTTGGAAACTTATTTGAGATGTCTTGTATCTGCTGATCAAGAAGACTGGGTCTCTTTATTGCCCTTAGCTGAATTCGCTCTAAATAATGGGGTTAGTTCTGCCACTTTGATGTCCCCTTTTTTCTGCAATTTCGGTGTTATGTTTTGGTAGCTGAGGAGAATTAGCAAAAACGTCAATACACCAGAGAAGCTGGAACCTATTGGATTGCAGTAACCTGAACTAACCACACAATTAGAGGTAGCCGTGGAGCGTTCCTACGTTGATCCTAGATGCCTTTTCACAGCCTGAGAGATAACTACACCTAAAGACAGAAAGATGAAAGCTATCTGCCCCAGAGCAGATCCCCAAAGAAAATAGGAAGCCCCCAAACATGTAACGGCGGTTAGACAAGAAGAAGCACGGACACAGACAGAAAATAGAATGAGCAAACGCTGGGGGCCAATCTGTCTAGACAGAAAAGTACAGGAAAGAAAATTTTGGAAGTCAGCTTGTGTTAGGGTCTGCGGAACGCACCAAATATAAGAAGTAGAGAGGTGCGTTCGCAGCCCGGGGTCCACCGTGCAGGCGGGGCCTGCTGCTAGTAAGATGGCGCCAAAATAAACGCCGTAATGCGCTATGGAAATATGTGCGAACTCTGTTATTCCACAGAGCCGCTAGAAGGAGTGCCGCAGCGCTATATGGCAATGTGTGCGAACTCAGTTAACACCACTGAGTCGCAAAGTAAACACGCTAGTGCGCTGTCTAGCGTTGAAAGTGAACCCTGTTGCGTCACAGAGCCGCTGAGACAAACTTCTATGTCCTGTTAGGCACCCAGGTACACAGTTGCCGGCTAAGCGAACATAGAAAGTGATCATGTGCTATTGTCCTCGTGGGAGTCACTCGCAATCTATGGCGTCTGAACGCCAGGCCCTGAATACGGCAATCAAACTCCTCACCGGTTATGCCGGTAATCTAAGGCATCTAAGACACCGACCCTGACCAGCTAGCATACCAAGCTCCTCACCGATTAGGTCGGTATTGTAATGGCGTATTTCAGCCGCCCTAACCACACACGCATGACCATACTGTCGCAAAGCATATAACGGTTGATGCTAGCGCACGGCCGTGCGGTAAGGACAGCCTTTTATAGCAGCCACGAGAAAAAGACCTTCCAGGAAGGACCAATGGGAAGCTGCTTCAGAACATCAATTGGAGTGGCAGCTGTATCTGAGCATGTGACCCCTGATCTCCAATGGGAGATCTTGCCCTAGGCATGCTCAGATGTAGCAGCAAAGGACTTAGTCCCAAATCTGCCTGCTCCAACACTGGTTGTAGCAGAAAGTCTCTGCACAATACTGGGCCGGGCAAGACGCTGGGACCGACGTCTCTGCTGAGCAGGAACCACTGTGGCCGGAGACGGATGGGGAACCGCAGCGGGAACAGCTCGAGATTCCCTTGTGCAGGAAAGGTAACTTGAACCCTAACATTACCCCCCTCCTAGGGCACCCCTTCTTTGGGCCTCGCTGCCTTCAAAGGCAGCGATGAGCTGCGGAGCATGTACATGCTCGGCAGGCTCCCAGGACCTATCCTCAGGCCCATAACCCCTCCAATCCACCAAATAAAATTTTTTGCCTCGTACCACCTTGCACCCAACAATGGCGTTCACCTCATGATCGTCGGTAGATGAACTCAATGTCCCGGCAGATGACTCGGAAAACCGTGAAATGGCCACGGGTTTCAGGAGGGACACGTGAAAGGTGTCGGTGATACCAAGGTGAAGCGGAAGGGCTAGGCGGTAAACCACCGGGTTCACCTGCTCAAGAACTTTAAAGGGACCCAAAAAGCGAGGTGCCAACTTGGTGGACTCAACACGTAGCCTGATGTTTCGGGCAGAGAGCCACACTTGGTCACTAGGAGCAAATGTAGGAGCGGGGCGCCGATGGGCATCGGCCGAAGACCTCATCCTCTCTTTGGAGGCCTGAATGGCATCCTGGGTGCGGTCCCAAATGTCCCGTGCCTCCACAGCCCAGTCTGCCACCCTAGAATCGGCGGAAGACACGGGCATGGGCACTGGTACCCGCGGATGCTAACCGTAGTTCAGGAGGAATGGGGTCTGTCCGGTGGAGTCAGCCACAGCATTATTTAGAGCGAACTCAGCCCACGGTAGCAAGGATGCCCAGTCATCCTGCCTGGCAGAGACAAAATGTCGCAAGTATGTGACCAAGGTCTGGTTGGCCCTCTCTACCAACCCATTCGTCTCATGATGGTATGCAGAGGAAAGATTCAACTCAATGCTGAGTAAACAACACAGCTCTCTCCAGAACCGAGACGCAAACTGGGGACCTCGATCACTGACAATTTTGTCTGGCATACCGTGTAGGCGGAAAATATGCCTAATGAATAATGTTGCCAAGGCCCGTGCAGACGTTAACCATGGTAACGGCACCAAGTGCACCATTTTAGAGAAGTGGTCGGTTATCACCCAGATGATGGTGCAGCCCCGAGACTTGGGTAAGCCCACCACGAAATCCATCCCGACCATCTCCCAAGGCCTGTCTGCCACCGGCAAAGGGAAAAGTAGCCCAGCCGGCCGTTGTCGAGGGGATTTATTCTTGGTGCAGGAGACGCACGCCTGAACATACTCCCTGACGTCACGGGCCATCTGCGGCCACCAGTATGTCCTCGCCAGCAACTCAGAAGTCCTTTTTGTCCCAAAATGTCCACCCACCCTGGACAAATGTGCCCAAGAGAGTACTTCCGGTCGCAAATTGGTGGGTACAAAAGTCTTGCCCGGAGGCACAGACTCAAGCAAAACCGGAGCCACCGTTCTTAGGCTCTCTGGCACAGACTCAAGCAAAACCGGAGCCACCGTTCTTAGGCTCTCTGTGGGGACAATACGCCGAGGCTCCTCCTCCACCTCCTCAGAGGACACCACGGAGCGAGATAGAGCGTCGGCGCGAATGTTCTTCTCACCGGGGAGGAAAGGAAGGGTGAAATGGAACCGGGAGAAGAACAAGGACCATCTGGCCTGACGGGAATTTAGTTGCTGGGCTTTCTGCAAATACACCAAGTTCTTGTGGTCCGTGAATACTTGGAAGGGAAAGTGAGCCCCCTCCAGAAGATGTCTCCACTCGGAGAAGGCCAACTTCATAGCCAGTAACTCCCTGTACCGAATGGAATAATTCCTCTCTACTGGTGTAAAGGTCTTGGAAAAGAAGAAGCAGGGATGCTTCCGACCCTGGTCATCCTTTTGAAAAACCACTGCTACAGCACCAACAGAAGAGGCATCTGTTATGTTTCGGTAACTGAGGAGAAACAGTAAAAAATAGCAAAAGCGGTAATACACCAGAGAGGCTGGAACCTATTGGATTGCAGTAACCTGAACTAACCACACAACTAGAAGTAGCCATGGAGCGTTCCTACGATGATCCTAGATGCCTCGTCACAGCCTGAGAGATAACTACACATAAAGGCAGAAAGATGAAAGCTATCTGCCCCGGAGCAGATCCCCAAAGAAAATAGGAAGCCCCCAAACATGTAACGGCGGTTAGACAAGAAGAAGCACGGACACAGACAGAAAATAGAATGAGCAAACGCTGGGACCCAATCTGTCTAGACAGAAAAGTACAGGAAAGAATTCTGACTGCAATCCAACAAAACCCTAACAAAAAATACCAACACTTCTGATTGCCAAAAAACCTGAGATCACACGATCTCATCCACCTAAATCAGATCTCTGGTGTAACAAAACGATATTCAGCAAATAAAAAGTAACAAAGGAGCAAAGCAAAAGTGCAGACACAAACGGAGCACAATTGCAGCGCCAGATCCCCAAAAGGGGGACAGGCTGCAGTCCACTGCAAGCAGCAAGCCAGCAGAGAAAATCAAACAGAGGAAAAAAAAACAGCAAACACTTATCTGATGGAGAGCAGGAAACTAGCAGTGCTTCAAGCAAGACCAGAAGGAACAATTGATAAGCGGCAAAGCTGCTGGGAACTCAGGCCACTTATATCCTACCATTCAGCGCCAGCTGAAGGCCATTCAGTACTTAGTTCATTACCCTCAGCAACCACTGGAGGGAGCCCCAGCTCAGAAGTCGCCTCCAGGCATCCACCTCTAAAATAAACGTTTATCGACATCGGGGTGATGTAAGATGGGAGCACTGGCGAAATGCGACTTGATGGAGGAGAACGCCTTGGTGACCTCCTCTGACCACAACTTGGGATTAGCTCCCTTCTTGGTGAGGGCTACCAAGGGAGCTACTAAAGTGGAGAAGTGGGGAATGAATTGGCAATAGTAGTTAATGAACCCCATAAAGCGCTGCACCGCTTTAAGGGAGTGGGGTTCTTGCCAATCCATTACAGCCTGTAGATTGGCAGGATCCATAGCCAATCCCTGGGCAGAGATGATATAGCCCAGAAAAGGTAGAGACTCCTGCTCAAACATGCACTTCTCCAACTTCGCATATAGGGTATTTGCTCGCAAGAGGTCGAAGACCTTGCAGACATCTCTCCGGTGAGAGGCCATATCTAGAGAAAAGATGAAGATGTCATCCAGATAGACTACCACCGAGGTGGTCAACATATCCCGGAAGATGTCGTTCACAAAGTCTTGGAAGACAGCAGGGGCATTACAGAGCCCAAATGCCCTTCCCTGGTGTTAAATGCCGTCTTCCATTCGTCCCCCTCACGGATGCGAATCAGGTTATACGCACCCCACAGGTCTAGCTTAGTAAATACCCTTGCTCCCCGAAGCCTGTCAAAGAGCTCACAGATTAGCGGCAAAGGATACTTATTTTTCACGGTGATAGCGTTGAGACCCCTATAATCAATGCACGGACGTAAATCTCCGTTCTTCTTCTGCACAAAAAAAAACCCCGCTCCCGCTGGTGACACCGACTTCCTAATGAATCCCCTTGCCAAGTTCTCCTGAATATATTGGGACATGGCCTCTGTCTCAGGAAGAGAGAGGGGATAAACCCTTTCTCTAGGAGGCTCAGCTCCAGGCAAGAGGTCGATAGGATAGTCATGGGGCGATGAGGCGGAAGAGTCTCCGCAGCCTTCTTCGAGAAAATGTTGGCATAGGACCAATAGACCTTGGGAAGAGGAGAGAGGTCTATGGGTATCTCAGTGGTGGTGACCTGCACGCTATCCCTAATGCATCTGCCTTTACATAAATTACCCCAACCCAGAATTCTCCCTGAAGACCACTCAATATGGGGAGAGTGGTGGCGGAGCCAGGGTAATCCCAACAAAACCTCATCTATACCCTCAGGGAGGATAAAAAATTATATATTCTCCTGATGGGAAGGAGACATAGACAAGTTGAGTGGGACAGACTGATGAGTGATTTGTGTGGGCAGAATTGCTCCATTCAACACCCGTACCGACACTGGTTCAGCCAGCAACACCAAAGGCATGGTGTGGCGAGAAGCAAAGGAGGACAACATAAAATTTCCCTCTGCCCCAGAATCCACACACAGCTTGACGGGTAGGGTGGCAGAACCATGGGTAATTATCCCTTGAGGAGCACTTTAGGGGCAAAACTCATGTGGGCGCGACCGTTCATTCAGCCGCTGTGGACATCTGTTGGCAAAATGACCCTGCTGCTGGCAAATACAACAAATCGGGGATGGACGAGTGACCCGAGATTTAGATCCCGCAGGAGCAACCTCCTAAAGGTTGGGCGCCTGTACGGGCGACTCCACAGGGGTGGCAAAGGTAGGAGCCAACTGAATCCTCTGCCTACACTGGTCACGTTCCAGCCTCCGCTCATGGAAACGGAGGTCGAAGCGGTTGGAAATAGCGATAAGCTTCTCCAGTGTGGCAGGAATCTCCCTGGTAGCCAAGGGGTCTTTCACATGACCCGCCAGTCCTCTCCAGAACACGGGAATGAGGAGTTTATCTGGCCACTCTAATTCCGAGGCCAGAGTCGAAATTGGACAGCAAAATGGCTGACCAAAGCCGAACCCTGGGTACTTGCCAGCAGTTGGAGCGCCGTATCGTGGGTGACCTGAGTTCCTAGAAAAACCTTTATCAGAGCCTCCAGAAAATGAGAAGAGCTCTGCACCACACGGTCGTCGCGCTCCCACAGCGGCGTTGCCCACTCCAACGCTCTGCCCGACAGAAGAGCTATCACAAAGCCCACTTGTGCCCGATCCGTGGGGAAACGTGCAGCCAGAAGCTCGAGGTGTATGGAGCACTGACTCACGAATCCCCGACATTGCTTGCTGTCACCAGCAAACTTGTCTGGAAGCGGGAGGTGGGACAATGTAGGGACAGAGGTGGCAGAGGACAAACTGGCTGCAGCTACGCTAGCAGCCTGAACAGCGACTGCGGTAACATCCACAGCTGAGGTTGTGCGCTCGAGAGCCGCCAACCTACCTCCAGCTGCTGGATGTACAGCTGTAAACGCTGTTCATCCGCCATTTTACTAGCCAAATCCTGGTGCTAGTATTATGTTAGGGTCTGCGGAACGCACCAAATATAAGATGTAGAGAGGTGCGTTCGCAGTCCAGGGTCCACCGTGTAGGCGGAGCCTGCTGCTTGTAAGATGGCGCAAGAAGCGAACTCTGTTATCCCGCAGAGTCGCCAAAATAAATGCCGTAACGCGCTGTGGCAATATGTGCGAACTCTGTTATTCCACAGAGCCGCTAGAAGGAGTGCCGCAGCTCTATATGGCGATGTGTGCGAACTCAGTTAACACCACTGAGTCGCAAAGTAAACATTCTAGGGCGCTGTCTAGGGTTGAAAGCGAACCCTGTTGCGTCACAGAGCCGCTGAGACAAACTTCTGTGTCCTGTTAGGCACCCAGGTACACAGTTGACCGCTAAGCTAACATAGAAAGTGATCATGTGCTAATGTCCTCGCGGGAGTCACCCGCAATCGATGGCGTCTGAACGCCAGGCCCTGAATACGGCAATCAAACTCCTCACCGGTTATGCCGGTAATCTAAGGCATCTAAGACACCGACCTGACCAGCTAGCATACCAAGCTCCTAACCAATTAGGTCGGTATTGTAATGGTGTATTTCAGCCGCCCTAACCACACACACATGACCATACTGTCGCAAAGCATATAACGGGTGATACTAGCGCACGGCCATGCGGTAAGGACAGCCTTTTATAGCAGCTATGAGAAAAAGACCTTCCAGGAAGGATCAATGGGAAGCTGCTTCAGAACATCAACAGCCACAGGACCTTCCTGAAGGACCAATAGGAGTGGCACCTGTATCCGAGCATGTGACCCCTGATCTCCAATGGGAGATCTCACCCTGGGCATGCTCAGATGAAGAAACAAAGGACTTAGTCCAAAATCTGCCTGCTCCAACACTGGTTGCAGCAGGAAGTCTCTGCATAGTACTGGGCCGGGCAAGACCTGGGACCAACAGGAACCACTGCGGCCGGAGACGGATGGGGGATTGCAGCGGGAACAGCTTGAGATTCCCCCTGTGCAGGAGTGGGAGCTCGAAACCTAGCAGCTTGCTTCCTGCTTGTCCTGCAACTTTCAGATAAGTTATTTGCTGTTTTTTTTCTGTGGCTTTTGTTTTTCCCTTTTGTCTATTGCAGGTTTTGCCATGCTGGTGTTGGTATAGCCAGGTACCCTTGCGGGGGCCTGGGCTGGACCCTGTTTCTCATTTGCCATTGATTATGTATTTTCAGTTAACTGTTGCTTCAGTATCTGCTGATTTGCTATCAGAGTCCATTTATGTATTTTCAGCTCCCTGTTTTTCTGTGTCTTCTGGTTTGCTACCAGTTCACACCAGAGTTCTGATTTAGCAGGGGAGAGATTGTGTGGTCTCAGTATTTTTGCATATCAGATGTGTTGGAATTTTTCTTAATGTTTTTGCTGGATTGCAGACAGTATTATTTCCAGTCCTGTTCTATCTAGACAGTTTCGGCCCCAGAATTTGCTTGCTCTATTTTCTGCCTGTGTTGTATTTCATCTTGTCTCACCGCCAATATATGTTTGGGGGCTACCTATTCCTTTGTGGGTCTACTCCGGGGCAGTTAGCTTTCCTCTTTCTCTCTTTATGCTGAGTTATCTCTCCGGCTGTGTCGAGGCGTCTATGGCACCGTAGGCACGCCCCACAGCTACTTCTAGTTGTGCTGTCAGCTTAGGGGTCTGCAATCCGCTAGTTACCATTCTCTCTAGGTGTCTGGTTGCTTGGCCTCTTTTTGCTGCTGTCCTCCTTGGCTACCAAATCAAAACACCTAACACTACACTAGCACCAGTGTCTGGCTAGTGATGGCGGATGAACAGTGACTACAGCGGTATATCCAGCAGCTGGAGGGCAGGTTGTCCACTCTTGAGCGGACAACTTCGGCTGTAGATTTTTCCGCAGCGGCCGCACAAGCAGTCAGTCAAGACGCCACTTTAGAGTCCGCCGCGACTCCTGTCCCACCTTTTTAACACTATTTTCTACCTGAAAAGCTCTCAGGGAACAGCAAGGCTTGCAGGGGTTTCGTGAACCAGAGCTCAATCCAGCTGGAGCTACTGGCCTCAAGATTTCCTTCTGAGTAGGCCAAGAAATGCGTGTTTGAGCAAGAGTCCTTATCATTTCTGGGATACATCATTTCAGCCAAGGGGTTAGCTATGGACCCTGCCAAGCTGGAGGTGGTGTTGAACTGGCAGGAACCACATTTCCTCAAGGGGGTTCAGCGCTTTTTGGGATTCATCAACTATTACCGTCAGTTCATCCCTCACTTCTCCACTCTAGCAGCTTCATTTGTAGCCCTCACTAAGAAAGGAGCTAATCCTAGGCAGTGGTCTGAGGAGTTCTCCAGAGCCTCTGCTTCCCTCAAGTCCCATTTTGCTAGAGTGCCAGTGCTTCATCGGCCTGATGTAGACAAGCTTTTCATTCTGTAGGTGGATGCATCTTCCGTGGGAGCTGGAGCCGTCCTATATCAAAAGGATGCTCAAGGTCGGAAACATCCATGATTCTTTTTTTCTAAAACCTTTGCACCAGTGGAGAGGAATTACTCCATCGGGGATAGGGAGCTGCTAGCAATGAAATTGGCGTTTTCTGAATGGAGACATCTTCTGGTGGGAGCTCGGCATCCCTTTAAGGTCTTTACAGACCATAAGAATTTGCTTTATCTTCAGACTGCACAACTGTGAAGGAAAGAATGGCTAATGAAATCAATTATTAAACCAGATATGGTGAAGCAACATGGCGTCTGTGTCCTGAATAAAACTCTGGAAGGAGTTTCTGGAATGCAAACGTTAAGAGACACTGAAATACACCAAGACACCATATATGGAAGTGATGGTGGAATGGATCTATCATAGACTGACACTTGGCTGCTCAGAAGACTGTTCAACACCCATTTCCTGTCTGTAGCATGGTTCTTTGTCCTATGTAAAAAGTGCAATTGTGTGCCAGCCTTTGTGAGTAAGGAGCGTACATAGCACTCAGCTATTTATTGGGTCAGGAACAGGCAATCACTAAGATTTCACTTTAAGAGATCACCCTAACACAACGTCTGAATTCTCACCAGGCCAGGTGGTCCTTCTTTTCTAGGTTCAGTTTTTACCATCCATTTTTCTGTCCAGAGAGAAGAATTGACGTGCCGATGCATGGTCTCACTCGGTGGTCTCTTTAGAGGATGGGGTTGAACTACATTTAATAGTCCCTTCTGAGAGTCTTCGAAGGTGGCCCCTGTGTCCTTGAGCAGGTACCTCCAGGCAAATCTTATGTACCACCTGCAGTCAGAGGTTCTCTCATGGGCACACACCTCCAAACTAGGTGAACATTTCAGCACTAAGAGGACCACTGAACTCCTAGAGAGATCTTATTGTGGCCTCGGATGGCACGTGATGTCAAGCATTATGTGCAGGCCTCTGTTTCTTGTGCTAGGAATCGGCCTTCTAAGCAGAGACCTGCGGGCTTGCTCTATCCCTTGCCTGTGGTGGATAGGCCCTGGGATATGGTCTGGATGGACTTCATTGTGGATTTGCCTAAGCCACATAATAACAAGGTGATTTGGGTCATCACCTATCATTTCTCTAAGATGATACATCTGGTTCTTCTGCCTCATATACTTACCGGTGGGCTCTGGCAGCGCTGTTTATCAAGCATATTTGTCGCCTTCATGGGATTCCAGATAAGATTGTCAATGACTGGGGTCCTCAGTTCGTGTCTCGGTTCTGGAGGGAACTGTGTCGCCTGCTCAGTATAGAGCTCAATTTGTCGTCTTCATACCATTCTGAGACAAATGGGCTGGTGGAGAGGACCAATCAACCTTTGGTCACTTATCTACGGCATTTTGTGTCCGCCAGGCATGACAATTGGTCATCCTTGTTGCCTTGGGTGGAGTTTGAGTTAAATAATGCCGTCTCTGATTCTACAAGGCAGACACCTTTTCTCCTGAACTACGGTCAACATCTGGGTGTGCCTGTGCCCATGCCCATCTCGTCTTCCGACCCGAAGGTGGTTGACTGGGCAGTGGAGGCTCATGATATCTGGGATCGCATGCAAGATGCAATCAGGCTGTCCAAGGAGAGAATGAGTGCTTCTGCCGATGTGCATCGCCATCCGGCTCCAGTCTTTTCTCCAGGGAAGTTAGTGTGGCTGTCAGCTCATAACATCAAGCTGCACATAGAGTCCACTAAATTTGCTGCCTGGTACTTAGGTCATTTCAATGTCCATGAGCAGGTGAATCCTGTAGTTTACCGCATCAGGCTTCCGTCTCACCTAAATATTACCGACACCTTTCATGTGTCTATTTTGAAACCAGTATATATGACTCAGTTTTCTGGGACTTCTGCTAGGGGTTCTGAAACGTCTTCAGACGATTTTGAGGTGAATGTGATTGTCGGGTCTAAGGTGGTGGGCGGCAAAAAGTTTTTTTTGGTGGACTGGAAGGGTCCTGAACCAGAGGATAGGACCAGGGAGGGTATTGAGCACATTCATGCCCCTCAGCTTATTGTGGCTTTCGAGCGTGGCGAACATCGCCATTTTCAAGAAATGAGGGCCTTATACCACAGAAGGTGTAGGGTGTCCATCTGCTGAATTGAGTGCAGAGAAAGACCTGTCAGTCCCTATTATGCTATTTCTACTGTGATGAAATTGATGCCACTTTGGTGGTGTCTGCCAATAATTTTTGGAAATGTGAACACTCCTTGTTGCCTTGTTGGGTGTGCATCTGCTGTATTGGGTGTAGTGGAAGAATTGTCGGTCCCTATTATACTATTTCTACTGTGGTGAAATTGATGCCACTTCTGTGGTGTAAGGATCTCATTTCTTTAACTGTGAATACTCCTTGTAGGGTGTCCATCTTCTGGATTGGGTGTAGAGAAAGACCTGTCGATCCCTATTATACTATTTTTATTGTGGTGACATTGATGCCGGTTCTGTGGTGTAAGGCCCTCATTTCTTTAAATGTGAACACTCCTTGTTGGGTGACCATCTGCTGCATTGGGTGTAGAGAAAGACCTGTCGATCCCTATTATACTATTTTTACTGTGGTGACATTGATGCCACTTCTGTGGTGTAAGGATCTCATTTCTTTAAATGTGAACACTCCTTGTTGGGTGACCATCTGCTGCATTGGGTGTAGTGGAAGAATGGTCGGTCCCTATTATACTATTTCTACTGTGGTGAAATTGATGCCACTTCTGTGGTGTAAGGATTCTCATTTCTTTAAATGTGAACACTCCTTGTTTGGTGACCATCTGCTGCATTGGGTGTAGAGAAAGACCTGTCGATCCCTATTGTACTATTTTTACTGTGGTGACATTGATGCCACTTCTGTGGTGTAAGGATCTCATTTCTTTAAATGCTAACACTTCTTGTTGGGTGACCATCTGCTGCATTAGGTGTAGTGGAAGAATGGTCGGTCCCTATTATACTATTTCTACTGTGGTGAAATTGATGCCACTTCTGTGGTGTGAGGCCCTCATTTCTTTAAATGTGAACACTCCTTGTTGGGTGTCTATCTGCTGCATTGGAATGTAGTGGAAGAACTGTTGGTCCCTATTATACTTTTTTACTGTGGTGAAATTGATGCCACTTTGGTGGTGTCTGCCAATAAATTTTGGAAATGTGAACACTCATGGTTGGGTGTCCATCTGTTGGATTGGGTGTAGTGGAACACCTGCCGGTTCCTATTCTACTATTTATACTGTGGTGAAATTGATGCCACTTTGATGGTGTCTGCCAATAATTTTTGGAAATGTGAACACTCCTGGTTAGGTCTCCTTCATGTGTGTTGCCTATAGCAGTAGTCCTCCGAGACCGTGAGGCCTCCACTTTCTTGTACTCAACTACCCGTGTTACTATCCTTAAATTTTTTTGACAATGGTAATCTAGAAAACTGATATTTGTGCCACCTGAGAGTGGCTTAGCATGAATGCAGGTAGAGGTGTTGCATGTGGTATCAGGGCTCCCAGCAATGCAGGCCTACACCGATCCCTTACCCACCTCGTCTTACTGTGACATTCAAATGAAAGCTGGAAATGCTGTCCCAGACCCCGATACCTCATGCCTGGCTGATTGCTGCAGTTCCATGCTGCAATTTGTACTGTGGGTGAATTGAGGCCACTTTCCTAGTCTGTCCCTCATTTGATGTGTTTAAAAAAAACACAAAAAACATTAGCACAATTTCCACCATAATAATCCCTCTTTTTCATCATTTCAATGTCTTCATAAAACACATGACAGTCATAAGTCACAGGTACTAGGTTTCTAGTACCTGTGCAGTACACCAGAAAGATTGATGAATCCTCCTGACTGAAAAATGGATTTCACAACCCCAATGCCAGCTATAAATGTGCAAAGAAACCGTCTGCTAATAGATATCATCTTTTAAGAACCAGACAGGGTGCAATATTGTTGCAATACAGGAGAGCTGAGAGAGAAGTAAAAAATGTGTTTGCAAAAAGACAAAGTTAATTTCTCCTATTTTATGTTGGTTGCTTGTCTCACACTGGGAACACCTCTAACATGTACAATAATCTCTGGAGGCAGAATTATCTCCAGGCACCACCCTCCCCAGAGCCTGGACGAAGTCACTTATATAAAGTGATAAAAGTGATTTCTCAGCAACAAGGCACCTGATGATGGTTTTCAACATTCTATAACCTGTATGCCTATAAGTATAGTTTAGATAGGTCAAATGTGGTGACAGATTCCCTTTAAATTTTTGAATCCCAGCCTCCAAAATGCAAAAACTAATACATTTATACCATATAAAACAAAGATATCAGATTTAAAAGTCATGAAGAAAATTAAATTTATTTGCACCTTCATATATTGATAAACATTGAATCCAATGTTGTAATCATAGAATGTGATCTTACCTAATATTATGTATAGAGTTCACTTACATCTAATGACATATATATGATGCTGCTATTTATCATTTACATATTTTAAAATTTAAAAACTAAGTGCACACTGAAGCGTTCATAGTTTGCACAAAACTGAAACATGGAAACTCTCACATATTACAGCTACATGTAGACTGTAACCTGTTAATCCCGACCAAATCACATAATATAGAAGAAACACGATTAGAGTTGAGCAAATAAATTTGAATGGAACTGAATTCTACTCCAATTTTTTTTAAAAATCCACATTTGCCAAAATGTAGATTTTTAGTAGTTTTTTTACATTGTAGATTAAGAAGAATAGCGAAGCTGCCCATCATTTTCCAAAAAGTCCATTAAAATGGTAAAAAATCAAATGAAATACTTTTTTTCATCTCTCCAGCCTTTCCACTTCTCACCGCAACCATCTTGTCCTTGCTGGATCTTTGATGATGGCTCGCTTTGATGGTGACTTGAGTTGGTCCTGTGCATGTGCGCAAGATCACAACCCACACCATGACTTCATAATGCTTTGACCCTTCACACGCTTGCGCAGAATCCTCCTTAGCCCTCATCAGAGTTGGAAACTTCAGCGTGACCAGCGGCGATCTGAAGATGCAGGAAGGACTGAACAGGTGAGGATGTAGAGCAGAAGGGTTGGAGAGGGGAGTGATGAGATTTAATTTCTACATACAGGGTGCTACCCAAAATAAATGACAATTACTTTTTTTTTTAAATAACAACTTGAAAACATTAATCCCTTTCTAAATACTGTCCATTAGATGATATGCAGTAATCCCAATGTTTTTTCCACTGTTTGAATTTTTTTTTATATTCTTCTGAACTAATGCTGTTTATTGTCCCCATCTATTTTTCTTAACTTCTTCTGCATCCTTGAAAATGCTTTCCTTTAGGATTTTCTTCTACTCTCGCTGTTATTAGCGGCAGCAGGCATCAGTCGATGAGAGCGGTAGTCCCATCAGCAGACACCAGTGATCGGAGATAAGCTTTATACCTCCAATCACAGCTGCTGGCCCGCTCTGACTTTTTACAGCGTGTGAACCAACGGTGATGATTTTACTGCAGATCTGAAGCAGATTTTGCCATGGTTGTCATGACAAACATCCGGTGTTCGGGTTGCCAAACCTGAACAGTAGTATGGACTTCCTGGTGAAGTCCATGTTCGGTGTCCATACCCGAACAGTAGGTGTTCGATACGGACACCAAACTTTACTGTTCAAATTTGCCCATCTCTATTAGTGAGTTATTCCTTCAATGGAAGTCTTCAAACAGAGGCTGGACAGACATCTTTCTGAGATGGTTTAGTGAATCCTGCATTAAGCAGGGGGTTGGACACTATGACCCTTGAAGTCCATTCTGACTCTAACATTCTATGGTTCTATGATTCTATCACATCCTATCCAGAATTTATGACTTGAGGGGTCTCTAATTTCCAAATTAATGATCCAGTAGGTTTTCCTGCTGATAAGAAGGTATTTATATAATAGTTGATTGGCACAAGATGCTGATTAAAAGCAGATATCTGTCAAAAATCAATTTGATCTGATTTGATTTTTGTTACTGCTTGGTCATAAATATTTTTTTCTCCAAAACTTAGAGGACAAAAGTGTGAAAAGTTTGGTAAAGGTTATCTATCTTAGAATATTGGACATCTATCTTCTTATAATGATTTATTGTGTTAATTTATAATATTAAAGATTCAACTCCTTTGTGGAAGACATGAGTGTGAACGGCTGTTCATCAGTGTTTTCCCCATGGATACATTGTGCACAATGCATTTTATAATAAAGAAAGAACAATTATATTTGTATACACTTGAATCATGCACTAGACACAGATTAAGGATTTTTATAAGATATAAGCTTTACATATAACATTTGACATGGCAACTCATTTTGTGTCGTACACCTACATCTCTTTGTGAGCTGCAATGAATATCATGCTCTTATAATCATTGTGGTCATTCATATCCGTTCTCTTTTTAACCTCACAGCGGTCAATGATAAAACCTTCTCCAACTAGAGCTTTCCTGGCAAAATCCTCATCATAATTGAAAGCATGGAACTTATGCTTCCCAATTGTGAAATATGTCAGTTCTAAAGCACCAATTATTATAACGAATCCTCCAGGTTTCAGTAACTTTAACATCTTCCTGAGACATCTGATGTAATCATCTTGATCTTTGCAGATCATATCCAGAAGCCAAGCACTGATGATACAATCTGCTGGTGGTAAGACGATCGGATCTATTATATTTTCTTTCTCAAGGTCACATTTCACAATATGTTGAAGGGCTGATCGCACTTTTCCTTCTTTGTCCTGTAACTGGTCACTTAAATAAATGAGAAAAATTATGAAAGTTATTGTCCTCAGTCAATACTTAATATTACGGCTTTAGAGCTCAGTGGTTAGCACTGGATCATTGACTTCTAGTTAGGGAAATAGTTGATTCCCCCAAGACTATTATATATTGTTTGGATATAATTGTTTCATACCTTTTAAATGCATAAATCTGTAGGACTCCATTCAACTATATGAGACCTAATATAATATCTTATCGCTCTCTATTAATGCATTATACGCTGGAAATTTTTTATGAAAGAAGAAATTAGTTTCTCTGCCTCCTCTGCAGCTGTGCACCAATCCTCTCTGTGCGAGAGGCTCAGAGCTCAGTAGCAGGACACTCGGCTCCCACTTACAGCAGAGCAGAAGCCGAGGGTCATTAGCATATCGCATCTGATGCTCTCGAATCGGATGCCATACGCTAGTGTGACCCCGGCCTTACTCTACAGCTACAAAAATGGTGAATTTTCTTAGTGACATCTAAAACTTAATTTTAAATAGTAGGTTGTGATTATAAAATAAGGTAGACAAAAGATATACGATATTGCACTAAGACAGCAGTCAAATCATTTATAAGAATAGTACACCAACTAGCGCTATGGGAAATGGTGAAAAGGACCACTAGAGGTGATGTATACTGTACACTCACATATATTTAGACTTATGTAAAAATGTTATCCTTACATGTATTACACTTCCCCAGATTTCCCTTTAACCCCTTCAACCTGAAGCCTGTTCTCACCTTCCTGACCAGGCCAATTTTTTCAATTCTGACCACTGTCCATTTATGATGTCATAACTCTGGAACGCTTTAATGGATTCCACTAATTCTGAGATTGTTTTTTGTAACATATTGTGTTAGGGTCTGAGGATCGCACCAAACATAAATTATGATAAGGTGTCGTCGCAACCCTGGGTCCACCTTGCAGTGATGGAAAAACTGCAGCTAGTAGACAATGGCGGAGCGAAGCTGCAAGCAAGCGCCATAAGTTCATCGAGTTAAATGTCACTTGATGTGAAGAGAGTGCAAACTGACTGACTCTGTAACTTCACAGAGCAGTACCAAACTGAGAGCACTCTAAGCCATGCCCTGTTAGGCTTCACAGGGGCACTGTAGTAAAGATGCTAGTTGGGGTCCCTATGACTCACCCCCCACTATGCTGGTGATTGAGCCTGCCTTGTCACACGGCTTGTGAAACTTGTTAATGCGATGCCATCAACTGGTACAGGTGCTAAGCTCAAGCAGGAGTTCCCACACTACACTGCCTGCCAAGAACCTAACTCACAGTGCTAGTAGCAGCACACGTGCATACAGGCTGGTAACAGTCCCACCTACACACAAACACAAGTGATCTTAGGGCGCTAATGGGAGACGCAAAGATCCTTTTATAGACTGTGCCTAAGTCCAGTCAGACAGGACCTTGCTCGTGGGCCAATCCGGAGTCGGCATAGGACCTGAGCAGCTGACGACTGACCACCAATGAGAGGTTGCCACCTCACGAGCATGCTCAGTAGCGCAAATCCTGGACATAGCCTCAGGAATGACTGCTTGCCACTGTCTATTGTTAGTTACCATAGCTGGACATGGAGAGACATCAGTAACAACTCCACTGCGGTCGAGACAGAATGGGAGACAGCTGGAGAAGACATGGCTTGGGATCCACTCTGTGCAGAGGGAGAATCCAGCCACCTAAAATATTGTATTTCAAGATAGGTATAAAATTTCTTTGACATGACTTGTGTTTATTTGTGAAAATATCGGAAATTTGTTGAAAATTTTAAAAATGTTGCAATTTTCAAACTTTTATTTTTTATGCCCTTAAGGTCAGGGTCACACATGCGAGAATTTCGCATGAACACCCGGCACTGCCGCCGGCATTCAGACCGGAGCGAGTGGTTGCATAGAATTGCAGAGAGTCAGAGTCATGTCACGCAAAATAGTTAATAAATAACATTTCCAACATGTCTAACATAGTAACATAGTTAGCAAGGCCGAAAAAATACATTTGTCCATCCAGTTCAGCCTATATTCCGTCAGAATAAATCCCCAGATCTACATCCTTCTAAAGAACCTAATAACTGTAAGGTGCCGGGGCGTAACCTCACCACCTGAGGAAGGGACCCTGCTCAGGTGCACGCCGCCCACCACGCCTCTGCCACGCCGCATCTCTGCCACCGCCATCGCCACACCGCTGCCGCAACCCCCGGTAAGCTGCGGTCGGGCTATAAGACGCACCCCCCATTTTCCTCACAACTTTTGGGGGGAAAAAGTGCGTCTTATAGCCCGAAAAATATGGTAGTTCACCCCATAGTCGTCTTTTTTCTAGACTATAATAATCATAATTTTGTTAATCTCTCTGGGTATTGTAGGTCCCCCATCGCCTTTATTAATTTTGTTGCCCTCCTTTGTTCTCATTCTAGTTCCATTATACCTTTCCTGATAAAGTAGGATTCAAACCCACATCTCCAGGAGAGATTGCGATCCGAACACAGCACCTTAAACTGCTCGGCCATCCTAACTTGAAACATCATTATCCTGGCAGCAGTGGGAACCCACCCATCCGAAGAGACTGGAGCCTAAAACCAGCGCCATAGACCGCTCGGCAATGACACCCTTATTTACTTGTTCATTTAAGCTTATCTAATTTACATCAGCACAATTTTGAAAACATCTTTTTTATTAGATAGTTATAAGGGTTAAAAGTTGACCAGTGGTTTCTCACTTTTACAACAAAATTTACAAAACCATTTTTACAAACCATTTGAAGTAACTTTGAGGGGCCTATATGATAGAAAATATTCAAAAGTGACACCATTCTAAAAACTAAACCACTCAAGGTACTCAAAACTACATTAAAGAAGTTTATTAACCCTTCAGGTGCTTCACAGGAATTCATGGAATGCAGATGGAAAAAATAATCATAACTGTTTTCACAAAAATTTTCTTTTAGACCCAGTTTTTTTTTTCATAAAGTTAACTGGAGAAATTACACCATACAATTTGTTGTGCAATTTCTTCTGAGCATGCTGATACCCCATATCTGGGGGAAAACCACTGATTGGATGCACATCAGGGCTCGGAAAGTAAAGAGCGCTATTTGACTTTTCAATGTAAAATTTGCTGGAATAATTGACAGATGCCATGCCGAGTTTGGAGAGCTCCTGATGTGCCTAAACAGTGGAAACCCCCCACAAGTGACACCACTTTGGAAAAAGACCCTCAGGGAATTTATCTTGATATGTGGTGACTCGTGAGCACCTTGAACCCCAAGGTGCTTTACAGAAGTTTATAACGTTGAGCTGTGAAAATAAAAAAATTCTCATTTTTGGCACAAAAATGTTTTTTAGCCCAAAATTTCGTATTTTCAGTAGGGTAACAGGAGAAAATGAACCACAACATTTGTTGTCCAATTTCATCGTTACCCCATATGTGGTTGACAACTACTTTTGAGGCAGTGCAAAGCTCAGAAGGGAAGTGTCGCCATATTACAGTGCAGATTTTGAAGCAGTGTTTTGAGGATGCCATGTCATATTGGCAGAGCTCTGGAGGTGCCAGAACAGCATTTTACAAACTAAACCTCTCAATTAATTCATCTAGGGGTGCAGTGATCATCTTGACACCACAAGGGAATCACAGAATTTTATACCATTGGGCAGTGAAGAAAAAATAATTTACATTTTTACCACCAAAATTGTATGTTAGCCCCAAATTTTAAATTTTCATACTGGGAAAATGGTAAAAATGGCACCAAAATGTGTCCGATAATTTATGCTGAATGTATGGGACTGAATGTGTGGCTGTACAGTAGTGCTTAGCCATATGGAGTGACTTGGAAGGGACAGAGCACTATTTGCCTCCTGGAGCACAGATTTTCCTAGAATAGTTTATGGACTCCATACACAGAGCCCCTAAGTGCAAGAAAAGCAGGATCCCCCCTCAGGTGACCCCATTTTGGAAATTATACCCCTTTGGGAATTTATCAACAGGTTCAGTGATGATTTTGACTCCATAGGTGTCTTCCAGAAACTAGCAGTAGTGGATGTTTCTGAATGAAAATATCAAGCTGCTGTTGTAGTGACCAGTACGCTGGAAAGACCAGTACGTTGCAGTCACCAGTACGTTATGCCCAGCCCTTCCTTTTGGAGACATGCACCCGTAAATTAGGTGCGCTCTCATCACTTCAGAAATACCAGACATGTGGATGCTGTATGTGGTTTAGGTACACTGTGGGACTTAGAAGAGAGGGGGGCATTTGGATTTGAGAGAGCAGAATTTACCAAATTTCTTTTGGAGGGTAAGGAGCCATTTCACTTTTTCAGAGCCTTTTTACTACCAGTAACATGGAAGCCCCCTATATTTCCAATGATCGATGACAGACCTGAGTGGGGACTTGCTTTTTTTTGGATTGAGTTGAAGCTATTATAGGGGACATTTTACATAACATTCTAAATCACATTTATCCGCCATTCTACTTTGAGCACTTAGTTTGTAGTTTCCATCTAAATCTCTGAGTGACGTGATTCAGATGAAACCCCTGAGGGATCCAATCACTATAATGAGGCAGCAGAGTTGCTCTGGACTTAGTCTGACCTTTGTTCAGCGTTGTCTTTCTTTTCAGAAGTACACAAAACTGTGGCCGACGGCACTTTTATGCAATCCTTAAAAGATGGACTCCACCCGATCACAGGTCTTATGGCAAACACAGTGCCTCCATCTGCCTCATTATAGGAAATCTTTCACCAGAGGTTCCATCTGAATCCTGTATTTCAGAGATTTACATAGAAACCCCGGTGTAAGCACTCAGTGCAGATCGCATGATAAATGTGCGCCGCCGAGACTAACTGCAATCTTTGGGATGCAGAGTGAACAAATCAACAACAGGCGAATAATTGGTTTTATTTATTTTTTCGCCATTCCTCATGCGGTAAAAGTGATTAGGTGACTTTATTCTTCAGGTCAGTGTGATTACAGTGATACCAGATTTATATGGGATTTTTATGTTTCCCTGCTGTAACATACTAAAAGACGCCTTTTATTGCAAAAACTAGTTTTCGCATTATCATATTTTGAGAGTTATAATTTTTCCATATTTCGTCCGAAAGTGTCATGTTATGGCTTGTTTTGTGCTGGACGAGTTGATGTTTTTATTGGTGCCATTTTTGGGCACATGAGATTTTTTAATCGCTTTCTGTTCTGATTTTTGTGAGGCAGAATGAACAAAACACAGCAATTCAGGAATTGTTTTTCATTTTTTTCTTATGTTATTCCGTGTGTGATAAAATTGATAAGGCAGCTTTATTCTTTGGGTCAGTTCGATTACAGTGATACCCCATTTATATTTTTTTTTATGTTTTGGCGCTTACATAATAAAAACTATTTTATAGAAAAACTTATTTTTGCATTGCTTTTTTCTAAGAGCTATAACTTTTTTACTTTTCTGTTGATTAAGCTGTATGGTGGCTTTTTTTTTGCAGGACAAGAATGGTACCATTTTTATTAACATTCGTTTATTGATCGCATTTTACTGCACTTTGCCTCATTTTTTAATTATTTTTTATGGTGTTCACTGCAGGGGTTAACTAGTGGGACAGTTTTATAGGGGGGGTTGTTACGGACGCGGCAATTCCAAATATGTGTACTTTTTTTGCTTATTTTTTTACATAAATAAATATATTTATTGGAAAAATATTTTTTGTTTTTTTGTTTTTTATTTGGGGATTTTTAAAAAATATTTTTACACTTTTTATTTTTATTTTTTTATCTTTCACATTGTCCCAGGATGGGACATCACTATACAGTATCAGATCGCTGATCTGATTCTCTGCAATGCTACTGCACAGCACAGCATCGGAGCAGCGTCTGAGAGTCTGACAGGCAGGGAAGGAGGCATGTCAGCACCTGCTCTCAGCAGGCACTCACAAGCCACCTTCCTTGCAGGACCCTGAAGGACCCCGTGGCCATCTTGGGGCCATGGGGTCTCCATTGAGACCATCAGAACAACGTGATCGCATCGCATTGTTCTGATGGGAGCACTTAGGGAGCTCCCTCCCTGCCTGCGATCTCCTCGATGTCGTTGTCACTATTAACAGCGGCATCAGAAAGTTTAAATACTCATGATTGGTGCTAGCACCGATCGTGGGCTGCTGCAGAGTGTCAGTTGTCACACAGAGCTGACACCTGCACCCAATCGCCGCGGCGCTCAGCGGGAGGCCGCGCGATCGTGGCATCGTATATATACTGCTGTTTACGGGAATGCAGCTCCCGCAAAGCCGTATATGTACGGCGTATGTCGAGTAGGAGTTAAAATCCGCTATGGTTCAATATGTAAAAAACTTTAAATGTGGCTCGCACAAGTTTCGTACTCATGGAACTGAGGATGAAATATACAAATAGACCCCGTTCTGAGAAGGAATAAGAATTGCTTATTACACGTGGGCTTAATTCTTATGTTTGGCAATGCCAATTGCCGCCCTGAAATGTCTTTAAGCAGGGACTTATTACCTTGTCTGCTAATATAGGTCCATTTTTAAATATCTAACATTAGAGTTGAGCGAAACAGGTCGGTCAGATTCGAAAGTCGCCAACTTTCCCCAAACTCGGGTTTCGTTAACCGAAACACGACCATAGCATGCAGTCGGCCATGCGTTTTGCAAAACGTCGGTTTTCCCAGAATGCTTTCAGGCGCCTTTTTTCAGCCAAAGAGAAAGGATGTACACTGTGGGCAACGAGATGACATGGGCAGCGTCCACCACCATCTTACAGAAGGGCATTGCAGTGATTGGCTTGCTTTGGGGGGGCTCATAGTGTCTATAAAAGCCCTGAGCGCCAACCTCCATTTTACTTCTGCCGATATTAACAGTATGGGGAATTTTGCTGACGCTGTTTATCAGTAGGCAGAGAGTTAGGGCTGGAAAGAGAAGTTCTTCTGTGCTTGTGCTGATAGCAATTGTGCTGTACAGTTAGTGTGTAGTGACAGGGGAGGATTTTCTTGTGTCCAGCAGCACTGGTTATTAGGCTTCCTGATAGCTGTATTGCTGTGTGTACACTGCTGCGCAGATTGCTTTTTACACAGCACTAATACTTTTATTCTTTTCTTCTGCACAGTTACCGAGTGTTCATTTTTTACCACACCGTATAGAGCTGTACGCTCCTCACACACTACCATGTACCGGCTGGTATCACAGACAAATACATGCTGATTATCTGTTTGTGACTCCGGAAATATATACGGATATTTAAATTTTCCCTTGCACCGTATACAGCTGTCCACTTCTGATACAGTACCGTATATCTGCTCTTTGTATTACGGTCAAATCCATACTGAGAGAGCGTCTGTGTGTGACTCCGGAAATATATGCGGAGATTTAAATTTTCCCCTACACCGTATACAGCTGTCAGATTCTGATACAGTACCGCATATCTTCTCTTTGTATTACTGTCAAATCCATACTGAGTGAGCATCTGTGTGTGACTCCGGAAATATATACGGAGATTTAAATTTTTCCCTACACCATATACAGCTGTACTCTCCTCATACAGTACCATATATCTGCTGGTATTTTTGGTACATTTTCCCAAACATGAGGAAGTATGCTGGAAGAGGCCGCGGACGTGGGTGGGGGGCCAGCTGGGACTGATGGTGGTGGTGGTGCATCTGCTGGTAGTGCCAAAAGCACAATTGCACCTAAGGCAGGAGGTGTTGAGCCTGCGTCATCGTCTGGCTCCAGAAGGCCTGGAAGGCTCCCTTTTCTGGGAGTAGGTGAACTGCTTTTAAAGCCGGAGTATTAGGAACAGGTTTTGGCTTACATTGCCGAAACAGCCTCCAGCTCTATCGCCTCCTCTTCTGAAGTTTCAAAAACTGCAAGCACTGAGTCATCAGTGCAGGCTCCTGGTCAGGAACGACACCTTTCCTTGTGTCCTTCACCCCCAAAAAAGTGAAGGATGCGGCAGGTCACACTTCAGATTACTCCTTGGAGCTCTTTTCACATACATTGCCTGGGTTATCAAGTCAAATCCTGATTTCCCAGTCCAAGATGAATATGACATGGAGTGCACTGATGCACAGCCACTGCTATATGATTCTGCTGGTACATTCACCCACAGCACTACATTGCCCTCGCAGTCTACTGAGCCAGAATCTGACCCTGAGATTTCCCCAGTCCAAGATGAATATGACATGGAGTGCACTGATGCACAGCCACTGCTATATGATTCTGCTGGTACATTCACCCACAGCACTACATTGCCCTCGCAGTCTACTGAGTCAGAATCTGACCCTGATGAAACTCAGGTGCCACTTCCCGCATACTATACCACCTTACACGGTGACACAGAGGAAGGTGTCGATGAAATTGAAGAGGAGGTGATGGATGAAACAGTTGTTGACCCGGATTGGCATCCATTGGGGGAAGAGGGTGCCGCTGGCAATAGCTCAGAAGAGGAAGAGGATCAGCAGCAGGCATCGACATCGCAGCTGCGGTTATCTGGCAGGCCCGTAGCAGTCCAAAAACGTGTTAAAACAACAAAAAGAGTTGCAGGAAACCTGGGCCAGATGGTCAAATTAGCACAGTAAGTTTTACCATAGTAGGAAGAGTGCAGTGTGGCACTTTTTTGACCAAAATCCTATTGATGAGGCAAAGGTTATCTGTAAGAAGTGAGGAAGGACCTTTAGCAGAGGGAAAAATATCTGAAATTTGAATACCAGTTGCATGCTTAAACATTTAAACATTATGCACTTGCAAGCGTGAACGGACTACAAGACCGAAGGTAGCACATGTGCACCTGCTCCGACTGAAGGTAGCCAGCAACGCTACATAGCTTCCCCCACTGTTAGCCCACCAGTAAGCACACCACCAGCAAGAAATGTTGAGGTGTCGTCGCCAGGCAAAAGCATTCAGGGAATCCCAATGTTTTTCCAACGAAAGACTGAATCTAGGCCATCACCACCACCATCACCATCACCAACCCCGTCTCAGTCCACAATGTCCATCACTAGTTCCCCCATATGCAGCTTTCAAGTCCAGCTCACCCTAGCAATCTGAGTAGGACAAGAAAGTACTCATCCTCTCATCCGCGTACACTGGCTTTAAGCGCCTACATTGCCAAACTGATCTAATTAGAAATGATACCCTTCCGTTTGGTTGAAAGCGCAGCGTTCTGAGAGCTCATGGCGAATGCTGTCCCATGCTATGACCTACCCAGTTGGCACTTCTTTGCTAGAAAAGCCATCCCTGCCCTCCACCTGCATGTGAAAGACCGCATTGTACATGCACTCAAACAATCGGCGAGTGGAAAGGTGCATGAGCCAGTAGGCATGTGTTGTGAATGTGTTAGAGATGAGTTCTGAGCAGAAGCTACCTCTGGTGGTTGCAGACAGTGCAGAACCATTTAGTGAAGATTGGCAATCAGGAGTTACAGACTGGTCCTATATAAGGGAGGTTCCCTCCCATCAGGGTTGCCGGTGATCAATTGTTCTTGTCTAACTGCTGTTGTTCCTGGTTCACTTGGAAGCCTGCTGAATCTTGCCTCTTCTCCTGCTCTCAGATAAGACATTTCCTGTTTTTATTTCTGTGCTTGCTTTTTGCATTTTTTCCTGCACTCTTGTGGAGGTCAGCCAGGTCCCCTCCGGGGGGCTTGTGCTCCTCTCAGTTTATCTGAGCCTCTGTTATTTGTTCATTTGCCTTTTCCAGTTTTTTCAGTGGCTGTGGCTTAGTTTTGTTACACCAGAGAACTAATTTAGGTGGTAGAGGTCGTGTGATCTCAGGTGTTTTTGTAATTAGTAGAGTTGGTACTTTTTAGGGTTTTTTGGGATTGCAGTAAGTTTTCCTTCCTATCCTTTTCTGTTTAGGAAGATTGGGCCCCAACGTTTGCTCATACTATTTTCTGTCTGTGTTTGTGTTTTCTCTTGTCTAACCGCCATTACATGTTTGGGGGCTTCCTAAGTTCTTTGGGGATCTGCTCCGGGGCAGATAGTTTTCCTCTTTCTATCTTTAGGTGTAGTTAGCTTCTCAGGCTGTGACGAGGCGTCTAGGACCAACGTAGGTACGCTCCACGGCTGCCTTTAGTTGTGGTGGTTAGTCAGGGTACTGCAATTCAGTAGATTCCAACCTCTCTGGTGTATTGGCGTTTTTGCCTGCTCTCCTCAGCTACCAAAACATAACAGTATCACCGGCCAAGCTGAAAATTATATGGTACTCACAGAAGGGAAAAATAGGGTAAAAAAAAAAAAAAAAAAAGTCAGAGTTGTCAGAGATTTTTTTTTCTGTTTGTTGCATTTTTTTTTTCCTCTGTTTCTCTGAGTGCTGAGGAGGATTTATTTATTTTTTCTCTCAATGGAGCTTGCACAGTTGTCTGGCCGTGTGGATCAGCTTGCCACTGAAGTTCGGAGTACTGCTATCTATCTTGCTAGGTTGCCGGTTGTCGAACCTAGGATCCCCATGCCAGATTTATTTTTGGGGGATTGAGCTAAATTTCTGAATTTCAAAAATAACTGTAAGTTGTTTTTGGCCTTAAAACCTAAGTACTCAGGGAACGCAGCACAGCAGGTTCAAATTGTCATCTCTCTCCTGCGCGGCGACCCTCTGGATTGGGCTTTTTCCCTGACATCTGGGGACCCTGTTTTGAGTAATGTCGATGCATTTTTTCTGGCTCTGGGGTTATTGTACAATGAACCTAATGTCACTGATCAAGCTGAAAAAAACCTTGTTGGCATTAAATCAGGGGCTTGAGGACGCTGAGTTATACTGTCAGAAATTTCGTAAGTGGGCAGTCCTGACCAAATGGAATGATGATGCTTTGGCAGCCATTTTTCGGAAGGGTCTGTCAGAGAATGTAAAAGATGTTATGGTGGGTTTCCCTGCTCCCTCTAGTCTCAATGATTCTATGTCATTAGCGATTCAAATTGACAGACGTTTGCGTGAGCGTAGAGGTATGCGTGGAATAGTGTTGCCTTGTGAACCAGCTTCTGAACCCATGCAGTGTGATAGAGTGGATTCTGGGGCACAGCGTCATGAGTTTCGAAAACGCAATGGGTTATGTTTCTACTGTGGTGAAGCCTCTCATGCTATTTCAGTCTGCCCTAAGCGGGGAAGACGTTTTGCACGCTCAGTTGTCTTGGGTAGTGTTCAGACTAAATTTCTGTTGACTGTTACCCTGATTTGCTCCCTGTCCACATTTTCTGCTCAGGATTTTGTTGATTCGGGAGCAGCTATTAACCTGATGGATTTTGATTTTGCTAAACGTTGTGGGTTTCCCTTGATACCCCTACGGAAGTCTATTCCCCTACTGGGGATTGATTCTACCCCTTTGGCTGAGAATAAACCCCAGTTCTCTACTCAGGTGATAATGAGGGTTGAACCTGATCATCAGGAGAGTTGCAAATTTTTGGTGCTGTATAATCTGCATGACATTATTGTACTAGGTTTCCCTTGGTTACAGTCTCATAATCCTGTTTTGGATTGGAAATCTGTGTCTGTGACCAGTTGGGGCTGCCAATGTGTTGGTGCCAACACTCCTGTTTTTTCTGCCTCTCCCCAGGCTCAGGATGTTCCTGACTTTTTGACTGATTTTTCTGATGTGTTTAGTGAAAGTAAATCTGCATCCTTGCCCCCCCGTAGGAGTTATGGCTGCGCCTCCTGACCCTGTTTTGGTTGAGGGCAATCTGGAGTATGTGGTTGAGAAAATATTGGATTCTCGTTTTTCTAGACGGAAACTCCAGTATTTGGTTAAGTGGAGAGGTTATGGTCAGGAGGACAATTCTTGGGTGTTTGCTTCGGACATCCATGCTAGGAGACTGATCCGTGCGTATCACAGAGCTCATCCTGACCGACCTGGTTGCCCAAGTGAGGGTTTGGTGACCCCTCCTCAAGGGGGGGGTACTGTTGTGAATGTGTTGGAGATGAGTTCTGAGCAGAAGCTCCCTCTGGTGGTTGCAGACAGTGCTGAACCATTTAGTGAAGATTGGCAATCAGGAGTTACAGACTGGTCCTATATAAGGGAGGTTCCCTCCCATCAGGGTTGGCGGTGATCAATTGTTTTTGTCTAACTGCTGTTGTTCCTGGTTCTCTTGGAAGCCTGCTGAATCTTGCCTCTTCTCCTGCTCTCAGTTAACACATTTTCTGTTTTTATTTCTGTGCTTGCTTTTTGCATTGTTTCCTGCACTCTTGTGGAGGTCAGCCAGGTCCCCTCCGGGGGGCTTGTGCTCCTCTCAGTTTATCTGAGCCTCTGTTATTTTTTCATTTGCCTTTTCCAGTTTTTTCAGTGGCTGCGGCTTAGTTTTGTTACACCAGAGAACTAATTTAGGTGGTAGAGGTCGTGTGATCTCAGGTGTTTTTGTAATTAGTAGAGTTGGTACTTTTTAGGGTTTTTTTTGTGATTGCAGTAAGTTTTCCTTCCTATCCTTTCTGTCTAGGAAGTTTGGGCCCCAACGTTTGCTCATACTATTTTCTGTCTGTGTTTGTGTTTCCTCTTGTCTAACCGCCATTACATGTTTGGGGGCTTCCTATGTTCTTTGGGGATCTGCTGCGGGGCAGATAGTTTTCCTCTTTCTATCTTTAGGTGTAGTTAGCTTCTCAGGCTGTGACGAGGCGTCTAGGACCAACGTAGGCTGCCATTAGTTGTGGTGGTTAGTCAGGGTACTGCAATCCAGTAGATTCCAACCTCTCTGGTGTATTGCCGTTTTTGCCTGTTCTCCTCAGCTACCAAAACATAACAGTATCACCGGCCAAAGTGAAAATTATATGGTACTCACAGAAAGGAAAAATAGGGTAAAAAAAAAAAAAAGTTGTCAGAGTTGTCAGAGATTTTTTTTTTCTGTTTGTTGCATTTTTTTTCCCTCTGTTTCTCTGAGTGCTGAGGAGGATTTTTTTTTTCTCTCAATGGAGCTTACACAGTTGTCTGGCCGTGTGGATCAGCTTGCCACTGAAGTTCAGAGTATTGCTACCTATCTTGCAGGGTTGCCGATTGTGGAACCTAGGATCCCCATGCCAGATTTATTTTTGGGGGATCGAGATAAATTTCTGAATTTCAAAAATAACTGTAAGTTGTTTTTTGCCTTAAAACCTAAGTCCTCAGGGAACGCAGCACAGCAGGTTCAAATTGTCATCTCTCTCCTACGCGGCGATCCTCAGGATTGGGCTTTTTCCCTGACACCTGGAGACCCTGTTTTGAGTAATGTCGATGCATTTTCTCTGGCTCTGGGGTTATTGTAAGATGAACCTAATGTCACTGATCAAGCTGAAAAAAACATTGTTGGCATTAAATCAGGGGCTTGAGGACGCTGAGTTATACTGTCAGAAATTTCGTAAGTGGGCAGTCCTGACCAAATGGAATGATGATGCTTTGGCATCCCTTTTTCGGAAGGGTCTGTCAGAGAATGTAAAAGATGTTATGGTGGGTTTCCCTGCTCCCTCTGGTCTCAATGATTCTATGTCATTAGCGATTCAAATTGACAGACGTTTGCGTGAGCGTAAAGGTATGCGTGGAATAGTGTTGCCTTGTGAACCAGCTTCTGAACCCATGCAGTGTGATAGAGTGGATTCTGGGGCACAGCGTCATGAGTTTCGAAAACGCAATGGGTTATGTTTCTACTGTGGTGACGCCTCTCATGCTATTTCAGTCTGCCCTAAGCGGGGAAGACGTTTTGCACTCTCAGTTGTCTTGGGTAGTGTTCAGACTAAATTTCTGTTGACTGTTACCCTGATTTGCTCCCTGTCCACATTTTCTACTCAGGATTTTGTTGATTCGGGAGCAGCTATTAACCTGATGGATTTTGATTTTGCTAAATGTTGTGGGTTTCCCTTGATACCCCTACGGAAGTCTATTCCCCTACTGGGGATTGATTCTACCCCTTTGGCTGAGAATAAACCCCAGTTCTCTACTCAGGTGATAATGAGGGTTGAACCTGATCATCAGGAGAGTTGCAAATTTTTGGTGCTGTATAATCTGCATGACATTATTGTACTAGGTTTCCCTTGGTTACAGTCTCATAATCCTGTTTTGGATTGGAAATCTGTGTCTGTGACCAGTTGGGACTGCCAATGTGTTGGTGCCAACACTCCTGTTTTTTCTGCCTCTCCCCAGGCTCAGGATGTTCCTGACTTTTTGACTGATTTTTCTGATGTGTTTAGCGAAAGTAAATGTGCATCCTTGCCCCCCATAGGAGCTATGACTGCGCTATTGAATTAGTGCCTGGTAGTAAATTCCCTAAAGGTCGCCTTTTTAACTTGTCTGTACCTGAACATGACGCTATGCGGTCTTATATCAAGGAGTCATTGGAGAAGGGTCATATCAGACCATCCTCTTCACCCTTGGGTGCCGGTTTTTTCTTTGTGGCCAAAAAGGATGGTTCATTAAGGCCGTGTATTGATTATCGTCTCTTGAATAATATCACTGTGAAATATCAATATCCGTTACCCTTGATTTCTGACCTGTTTTCCAGGGTGAAAAGTGCTACTTGGTTTACCAAGCTTGACCTCAGGGGGGCGTATAACCTTATTCGCATTAAGCACGGGGATGAATGGAAGACTGCATTCAATACCCCAGAGGGGCATTTTGAGTACCTAGTGATGCCCTTTGGGCTCACTAATGCTCCATCTGTCTTCCAGTCCTTCATGAATGACATTTTCAGGGATTTTGTGGATAAATTTCTGATTGTTTATTTGGATGATATCTTGATTTTTTCCAATGACTGGGACTCTCATGTGAAACATGTTCGGACTGTGTTCCAGATTTTGAGAGAGAATGCTCTGTATGTGAAGGGATCAAAGTGTCTTTTTGGCGTACAGAGGATCTCATTTCTGGGATTCATTTTGTCCCCATCTGTTGTTGAAATGGACTTGGTCAAGGTTCAGGCCATCTGTGATTGGGTCCAACCTACTTCATTAAAGGCTCTTCAGAGATTCTTGGGTTTTGCCAATTTTTATCGTAAATTTATTGGTAATTTCTCTGTTATTGTTAAACCATTGACTGATTTGACAAAAAGGGTTCTGATGTGGTGAATTGGCCTCCTGAGGCAATCTCTGCGTTTCAGGAACTTAAGCAGAGATTCACTTCTGCTCCTGTTCTACGGCAGCCTGATGTTTCTCTGCCATTTCAGGTGGAGGTTGATGCCTCTGAAATTGGGGCAGGTGCCGTTTTGTCCCAAAGAGATCCAGAGACCTCTAAAGGGTAACCCTTGTGCCTTTTTCTCTCGAAAATTTTCTCCAACTGAACATAATTATGACGTGGGTAATCGGGAGTTATTGGCCATGAAGTGGGCTTTTGAAGAGTGGAGACATTGGCTGGAGGGAGCCAAACATCAGGTGTGGTCCTCACGGACCATAAGAATCTGGTTTATCTGGAATCAGCCAAGCGACTTAATCCTAGACAGGCCAGGTGGGCCTTGTTTTTCACACGTTTTAATTTTGTGGTTTCCTTTCTTCCTGGCACTAAGAATGTTAAGGCGGATGCCCTATCGAGGAGTTTCCTTGCGGACTCTCCTGAGTTATCTGATCCTGCTGTTATTTTGAAAGAGGGTGTAGTTCTTTCCGCCATCTCGCCCAATTTGAGACTGGCTCTGGAAGGGTGTCAGGAGGATAAACCCGAGCGCTGCCCTATTGGGAAATTGTTTGTCCCAGACGGTTGGAAAAAGAGTGTGATGTCTGAGATTCATTGTTCCGCGTTGGCCGGTCATCCCGGAATTTTTGGTACCAGAGACTTGGTTAGTCGGTCCTTTTGGTGGCCTACTTTGTCTCGTGACGTCAGGGAATTTGTGCAGTCCTGCGGGACTTGCTCTCGCTCCAAGCCTTGCTCTCGCTCTAGTGGTTTGTTGATGTCATTGCCTGTGCCCAAGAGACCATGGACCCATATCTCTATGGATTTCATTTCCGACCTCCCTGTTTCTCAGAGAATGACCGTTATTTGGGTGATTTGTGATAGGTTTTCCAAAATGATACATCTTGTGCCATTACCTAAGTTGCCTTCCTCCTCTAAATTGGTGCCTTTGTTCCTTCAGCACGTGGTTCGGTTACACGGCATTCCTGAGAACATTGTGTCTGACAGAGGAGTCCAGTTTGTTTCCAGATTTTGGAGGACTTTTTGTTCTAAACTTGGTGTTCAATTGTCTTTCTCCTCGGCTTTTCATCCTCAGACCAATGGACAAACTGAGAGAACAAACCAGACATTGGAGACCTATCTGAGATGCTTTGTGTCTGCTGATCAGGATGACTGGGTCTCTTTTTTGCCTTTGGCTGAGTTTGCTCCTAATTAGTAGGGCTAGCTCTGCCACTTTGATGTCTCCATTTTTCTGCAATTTTGGGTTTCCCCTCGATTTTCTTCGGGACAGACGGAGGCTTCTGTCTGTCCGGGTGTTGACTCTGTTGTGGAGCGTATGCAGCAGATTTGGGACCAGGTAGTGGAGAGGTTGTCCCTCTCTCAGGAAAGGGCCCAGCGGTTTGCCAACCGGCATAGGACTGATGGTCCTCGGTTTGAAGTGGGGGACTTGGTCTGGTTGTCCTCAAAAATATCCCTATGAGAGTTGCATCTCCTAAGTTTAAGCCTAGATTCATTGGACCTTATAAGATAATGGAGATTCTTAATCCTGTTTCCTTTCGTTTACTTCTTCCAGGGACATTTAAGATCCATAACGTGTTCCACAAGTCCTTATTGAAGAGGTTTGTCGAGGCAGTGGTTCCTATGGCTGCGCCTCCTGACCCTGTTTTGGTTGAGGGCAATCTGGAGTATGTGGTTGAGAAAATATTGGATTCTCATTTTTCTAGATGGAAACTCCAGTATTTGGTTAAGTGGAGAGGTTATGGTCAGGAGGACAATTCTTGGGTGTTTGCTTTGGACATCCATGCTAGGAGACTGATCCGTGCGTATCACAGAGCTCATCCTGACCGACCTGGTTGCCCAAGTGAGGGTTCAGTGACCCCTCCTCAAGGGGGGGGTACTGTTGTGAATGTGTTGGAGATGAGTTCTGAGCAGAAGCTCCCTCTGGTGGTTGCAGACAGTGCTGAACCATTTAGTGAAGATTGGCAATCAGGAGTTACAGACTGGTCCTATATAAGGGAGGTTCCCTCCCATCAGGGTTGGCGGTGATCAATTGTTCTTGTCTAACTGCTGTTGTTCCTGGTTCACTTGGAAGCCTGCTGAATCTTGCCTCTTCTCCTGCTCTCAGATAAGACATTTTCTGTTTTTATTTCTGTGCTTGCTTTTTGCATTTTTTCCTGCACTCTTGTGGAGGTCAGCCAGGTTCCCTCCGGGGGGCTTGTGCTCCTCTCAGTTTATCTGAGCCTCTGTTATTTTTTCATTTGCCTTTTCCAGTTTTTTCAGTGGCTGCGGCTTAGTTTTGTTACACCAGAGAACTAATTTAGGTGGTAGAGGTCGTGTGATCTCAGGTGTTTTTGTAATTAGTAGAGTTGGTACTTTTTAGGGTTTTTTGGGATTGCAGTAAGTTTTCCTTCCTATCCTTTTCTGTTTAGGAAGATTGGGCCCCAACGTTTGCTCATACTATTTTCTGTCTGTGTTTGTGTTTCCTCTTGTCTAACCGCCATTACATGTTTGGGGGCTTCCTATGTTCTTTGGGGATCTGCTGCGGGGCAGATAGTTTTCCTCTTTCTATCTTTAGGTGTAGTTAGCTTCTCAGGCTGTGACGAGGCGTCTAGGACCAATGTAGGTACGCTCCACGGCTGCCTTTAGTTGTGGTGGTTAGTCAGGGTACTGCAATCCAGTAGATTCCAACCTCTCTAGTGTATTGCCGTTTTTGCCTGCTCTCCTCAGCTACCAAAACATAACAGCTACTATTATTAGAAATTAAATTAAGGTTGACAAGCTTAAGTAGTAAGAATTGATGTCGTTGGCATTGAAATGGGCACTGTAGGTGTGTTTACTGTCCTCCACTCACTGCAGACTTTTATTCCCCATTGACTTGCATCGGGGTCGGGTTTTCAAACTCCGAATCGACCTTTTCCGTTAGTTGGCCGACTTCGTTCGACTCGACTTTTGGGAAAGTCGGGTGGTCCGAAACCCGACTCGACCCTCCCGGAGACAAAGTCGCTCATCTCTATCTAACATGAATATGATAACATTGCACACTGAATAAATGGATAAGAATGCGTCAACCATAGTAGACCCGGAACTTGCACCTCATCGTAAGATGCCCACTTTTGCACAGTCCACCTAAAATGTAGTTGGAATGCCAAAGTGTTCCATCACAGGCGACGGCGCGCCTGAAAGGTTTAGAAGCTGTAGCTGCTTGCTGAAATCCACACCTGTGTAAGTTGAAGACTACGGTTTATCGAATACGCAGGTAACTGTGAGACAGTGAAGGAATATGTGTCGAATGGGGTGTACATTTCACCTAGGTACTGTGCTGTATGGTATAAGGGAAATGTGTGGCTTTGTAAACCTAGTGGTAGAGAAAGGTCACTACACCTTACATTCAGCACACACTTGCAGCTCAGGCCTGAAACCATTCAGCTGTTAATTAGGAGACCAGAAGAAGGTGTCTGCGAACACAGTCAGAGAGCTCGCTTCGTCTGGACACAGGAGGGGTCCAGGCACAGAAGGTGTCTCCAGGAGTTTGAGCTATCTCAGTCTGGGTGCTCGATGTACCCCGGACACAGGAGTAGTCTCTGTGAGAATCCATGCGGATAGCAGCTGAATAGGAGGGGAGCTCTCTCAAGTCTGGACGTTGAAGGTGCCTTCAGACACAAGGAGGAGACTCTGTGAACCTCAATGCTGGTAAATGCTGGTAAATGCTGGTAAATGCTGGTAAATGCTGAACATATGTGTTGTTTTGGCCCCGGCTGGTAGAGTCGGGACCCGGATAGATAGGGAAATCTATCTAAGTGTAGTAAGTGGCTAGACAAGCCTAGGTCTTCTGTTTATGATTTGTTTTATATCTGTTTGCTGTGGACTTTAATAAAGCTGGTTGCGGCCAGTTTTCACCAGAACTGCTGTCTGAATGAACTGTTTCTGTGCCACTCTGTCTACCCAGACGGCGATCCCAGAGCTATATCCCCTGAAAAGCTTACAATTGGCGGAGAATGCTGGGGCAGCACAGTGGCTGATACAAATGGTGCTGGAATGTGCGTGCAGCACAGTGGCGAGAGACAGCAATAAAGGTGAAGTCTGTTGAAATAGCAGCAGAGAAAAAAAAAAAAAAAGTGTGTCAAGAAAAACGTCTGATTGGAGCAGTCTTAAAGAGACAGTAGCCCTAATAGAGTTTGCAAAAGAAAAAAAAAAAAAAAGTGTGTCTGCACAGCAAAGCTGAACTTGTTGTGGAGAAGACTGTGGAGTGTGCAGCAGCAAAAGAGAAAAGTCTATTGGAGCAGTCTTAAAGAGACAGTGGCCCTAATAGAGTTTGCAGAGAAAAAAAAAAAAAAAAAAGTGTCTGCACAGCAGAGCTGAATTTTCTGTGGAAAAGACTGTGGAGTGTGTATGTCTTGAGTGAAGACTGCAGTTGTTGAGACAGAGAAGTCTGACAGCATGGATGACAGCATGGAGGCGCTGTTTGAACAAATGGCGCAAGTTAATGTGCAACATAAGACTGCCGTGGTTGAGACAGATAAGTCCGGCAGTATGGAGGAGCTCGTTGAGTACCTGGTCCAGGCCCAGCGGAGCATGCAGCAGAGCATGGAGTGGCAGCGCCTGCAGCACCAGCAGCGCATGCAGCAGACCCAGCAGCAATTCCTGCAGCAGCAGCAGGGGAATAACCGGTTATTTGTTGAGCGGATGGCAGCACAAAAAAAGGATTTCGGTGCCGCGTCCCGAAGTAATGTGGCAAAGCCACCTGCATTGTCCGCTGTAAAGAAGGCGGTAAGACGGTCCCTGAAAAAGATGACACCTCGTGATGATGTGGAGGTATATCTCACTAGGTTTGAGGGACTGGCAGAGAAGGAGAATCTGCCCCTATCTGAGTGGGCCATGATGGTCGCACCCTATCTGATTGGAGAGCCCCAAATGGCCTATGCTGACCTGAGCGAGCAGGACAGCCAAGACTATGCCAAGCTGAAAGCGGAGATTCTTACCCGGCTGGGTGTTACGGTGACAGCCCGTGCCAGGGGAGTTCATGACTGGAGATACAGTTGGGAGTCTGCAGTCAGCAAACCTGATTATGGAGTTGAAAAGGTGATAGTGAACCGCTACACCCGAGCATGTCCTCCTGAGGTACAGCCAGAGGTCGGACAAGGAGACCACCAGGACGCCAATCGTCTGGTCAGCCTGATGGAGAAGGCCTTCGCCAGCAAAGACTGTCTCCGTGACCAGCCGTCTGAGAGGTCGTCATTTCAGAGTTCCCGGACGCTGAACTCTCGCGGTAAGAGCGTTCCAGCTGTTGGGGACATGGGGTATGCTGATAAGCGGGTTCGGGCCCGAGGGGACATATGGGTGGGAGAGTGTGATGGACAGTGTTGGAGATGTCGTGAAATTGCAGCCAACTGTCCAATAGAGGGGGAGCCTCTGTGTTGTGATGTTGGCGGATCCCTCTCTCCCTGCGCAGAGCCTGTGTGTGTGTCCACCTCAGCCGAAGAGACTGGACCACAGGGGTCCCCGGTGGTTGTAAATGACTGCCCAGCACAGGCCCTCTTGGACTCAGAGAGTCCAGTGACTTCCGTATGTGACAGCCTGATTGATAGGGACTTCATCCCTGATAAGCACCTGAGTATGGTGTGCATCCATGGAGACACCAAAGTCTACCCAGAGACTGCCGTGGACTTGGTCCCCAAACTCGGGGAGGTTTCATATGAAGTGGGGGTAGTGAAGAACCTGGTGCACCCCGTCATATTGGGTAATGACTTTCCCCGATCTAAGGGTCTCTGGGAAAAAAATGTTTCTGATGGACAGTGTGATGAAGCTCCTATTGAGGGTGTGCAGTCCCGAGGGGCGGAACACAATGCTAGTGGGCCGTTAAACTTATGTGATGATAATGATGATGATGATGATGATGATGATGATGATCATGATAATGATGATGACCATGATAATGATGCTGATAATGATAATGATAATGATGATGATCATGATAGTGATGATGATACTGATCATAATCATGATAATGATATTGATAATAATGATGACTGTGATAGTGATGAAATTCCTTTGCAGGTGATGTTGGGAGACGAGGATGGTGGTTCTCGGGAACCGAGTGTCCCTGACTTGCCTGTGTCCTGTGACAATTTTGAGAGTGAGCAGTGGCGAGACCCCACTCTTAGGACGGCACAGGAAAATATGATTGTTCTAAATGAGGTTTCCCAGGAGCCTGGCTCTGAGGAGAGGTTTCCTCATGCTGCCATGGACAATAGCCTATTGTATAGGGACACTGAAGTCCAGGGAGAGGTCGTGAGTCAGCTCCTAGTACCTGAGCTATATAGAAGTATAGTGCTGGGGTTGTCACATAGTCACATACTTGAGGGACCAGATGGTGAAGTTAATGTTGTGGATGACATGTTAACTAAGGTTCCAGATCAAGATGTAAATGAGAATGAATTGTATAACCCTGACAGTGAGCAGGATGTGAATGAAAATGAATTGTATAACCCTGACAGTGAGCAGGATGTGAATGAAAATGAATTGTATAACCCTGACAGTGAGCAGGATGTGAATGAAAATGAATTGTATAACCCTGACAGTGAGCAGGATGTGAATGAAAATGAAGTGTATAGCCCTGACAGTGAGCCAGATGTGGCTGAGAAAAAGGGGTCAGACAGGGATAGTGGTAGTGATAGTGAATCATCTGATGACCATAAAGCAACCAGTGCAAATGAGGAAGGCATGGTAGCAGAGGAGGTTGAGAGTCCTGAGAAGAAAGCTGATGCTGACCTTACAGCCGGACAGAAGATGGCATCTGAAGATGTTTTACAGTTGGCCGGTTCCCTGGCGAAGACTAAGGTGAAAGGAGGAGAGCTGAGCTTTAAAGGCAGGACTCTGAAACTGAAAACAGCACAAGTGGATGCTGTTGAAGAGGAGAAGTTATCAATGTATGGTATGGAGCTGCATCCTGCCCAGGACTCTGAAGGTAATGCTTCAGAGGTGAAAAAAGCCATGGAAGTGGTGGTCACCAAGCCAGATGCCTCATCAGAAGCTGAGGTCTCAAGTGAAGCTGTGAGGAACAAGACTGAAGATATGGGGACTGACTCTGTCCAGGAATCTGTTTCTGCCGAAGACAGCGGCGTGGACGGGTTACGGTCCGGATCAGTAGCCGCAACTCGTGAAGCTCAGGCTGGAAGTTCGGCGCCCGGAGCCCCAGCGGTGTTCCCGAGTGATACCAAGGATCTGGATAAGTCACAAGATGAGATTTTGAGACATCAGGCTGGCGTTGGTGAGCTCAAGCGCACTTTCATGGAGTCTACATCGGAGCCACGTCCCAATAAATGGGAAAAGCGGTGTGTCACTCCGTTGCCGCTGCAGACACACGGGAGCTCAGATGGGATGCAGAACGTGGTGGAAGAGAAGAATCCGGCGGGTTCTGAGTATACAGATGCAGCTATCAAGGAGAACTTGAAAGCTGGAATAAATGGAGATATTGGAGACCATAATGATGTGAATGAAGAAGTAGAATGTAAGACTGACGGTAGGGCTTCTGAGCATGTCCTACCAGAAGAGCCTGAAGAAGGGGCTGAAGACATAAAGGACGGCCAACAGGTACAAGATGAATTGATTACTTCTCAGAAAAAACTCCAAACTGTGATGAAGGAGCGTGATGAGAGCCATGAGCATCTTCTGGAGAAGCTCAATGAAGTAAAGAAGGTTCAAGGGGAACTGGAGAAAAGTGAAAAACCCCCTATACCTTCTGTGATAGTTGGTGACACATGGTCAGTGCACCAGGGACAGGAAGTGCGTGAGTTTCTGAGAAAGAGTCAGCAGAAGTGTTCTGATGTGCCGGGTCGTACTTCTCTGGCCAGGCACTATATCGAAACTGAGCCCGGCCCTAAGGTCAAGATGAAACCGTGCAGGATACCCGAGGCCCGCAGAGAGCATAGGCCTGGGGGGGTACAGGGTAGTGCGGATGCTTCAGATGAAGAGAAAGCTGATGTTGGCTATGGCTCAGGTGAAGATACAGATGACAGTAGTGAAGATGAAGCTGATGAAGGCCATGACTGGTCCAGAGTTCGCTGTCTCTTTTGGATTGTTGACCAGCCCTCCGGTCTGGATGACCAGCCCTCCGGTCTGGAGAAGAGGGAGGGGATATGTGAGACAGTGAAGGAATATGTGTCGAATGGGGTGTACATTTCACCTAGGTACTGTGCTGTATGGTATAAGGGAAATGTGTGGCTATGTAAACCTAGTGGTAGAGAAAGGTCACTACACCTTACATTCAGCACACACTTGCAGCTCAGGCCTGAAACCATTCAGCTGTTAATTAGGAGACCAGAAGTAGGTGTCTGCGAACACAGTCAGAGAGCTCGCTTCGTCTGGACACAGGAGGGGTCCAGGCACAGAAGGTGTCTCCAGGAGTTTGAGCTATCTCAGTCTGGGTGCTCGATGTACCCCGGACACAGGAGTAGTCTCTGTGAGAATCCATGCGGATAGCAGCTGAATAGGAGGGGAGCTCTCTCAAGTCTGGACGTTGAAGGTGCCTTCAGACACAAGGAGGAGACTCTGTGAACCTCAATGCTGGTAAATGCTGGTAAATGCTGGTAAATGCTGGTAAATGCTGAACATATGTGTTGTTTTGGCCCCGGCTGGTAGAGTCGGGACCCGGATAGATAGGGAAATCTATCTAAGTGTAGTAAGTGGCTAGACAAGCCTAGGTCTTCTGTTTATGCTTTATTTTTATCTGTTTGCTGTGGACTTTAATAAAGCTGGTTGCGGCCAGTTTTCACCAGAACTGCTGTCTGAATGAACTGTTTCTGTGCCACTCTGTCTACCCAGACGGCGATCCCAGAGCTATATCCCCTGAAAAGCTTACATAACCTTGAATAACCCAGTGTCACGCAACTTCACTATGGTTCTAAGGAAAACTGAATGTTCCTTCTCCTTTTGGAAGCAAACGGTTTCCTTCATGATCCCAGATGACTGAAGCTGTTTGCTTCCGATACACCACAGCTAAAGTTTTTTACATATTGAACTATAACGAATTTTATAGGGAAATCTGGGGCAAGTGCCATACATGTAAGGCCGGGGTCACACTCGCGAGTGTGATGCGAGAAACTCGTGCGAGTCTCTCTCATCAATACTCGGCATTCGGACCAGAGTGCGCAGCCGCAAAGAAATCCAGTTCCTAGTGCCGGAGGCATTGCCGGGTATTGATGCGAGTTTCTCGCATCACACTTGCAAGTGTGACCCCGGCCTAAGGATGAAAATGTTTACAGAAATATTAATAAACGGGACTGTATACATCACCTCAAGTGGTCCTTTTCATTATTTCCCATAGTGCTAGTTGATATACTATTATTATAATACATTTTATTTTTTGCAAACTGTGGAATTTGCTATTCAACCAAAAGTATGGCAAATTAAGGATATTTAGTGCCAGGGCACGCTCTTTATTATTACACAGTAATATCTTTTGTACTGTAGAAACAATGACCGTGGAATTCCCCAATTTATGGACAAATGCTTAACCTGTTTCCTTCTATGTCAGCATGAAGTTTTGTGGCATGGCTCCAATCAAATGCTCCTGTACGTTCATCCACCCATCTTTTCAGCTCCATGATGCACCTGTCTCTCATCTTCAGCACTATGATGTGCTTGAAAAAGTCACAGGCTGCAAACAAATGATGAATCATGGAACCAGGACTGATGTCAATCAAGACGTCTCCTTTAATATGACCTGAAGAAAAAAATCCAAATATTGAAATATTTATACATAGAGGTGAAAAAAATCACAATATCAGTTATGAACGTCTAAATATGCTAATTTTACTGTAAACTGTAGGAGGATTATTTATGTTTTTTTTTATTTTTATGTCTTGTGATATTCATCTACTTTTCTGCAACAAATTCTTCAAGTTGGAGTATCTCCAGATTATAATAATAGACTCCGGATTATAATAAGGTACAAATTTCCTGGGAAAATTTACACGAACAGTCAATTTTGAAATTTGCCTGATCTGCTCATCTACCATATTTTTCGGACTATAAGACGCACTTTTTTCCCCAAAAAATTTGTGGGAAAATGGGGGTGCAGCTTATAGTCAGAATATACTTACAAATACTGCAGCGACAGCAGGAGTTGGGCGATTCTGCGGCTTTCCCATTCCAATGCTGTGGATGGTGCAACATGTGCGGCAGGTTCAGCGATGGTGCTCTGTGGTACAAGGGGGCTCTGCCAGCATTTTGTGAAAGCCCGGAGGCCCCGCACATCCAATGCTGCAATGCGGTGGCCTCCGGGAAAAGGGCCGCCCCATTTGACACATTATTTTTTTTTCCCTTTATTCCTTCTGAAACTTTGGGGTGCGTCTTAAGGTTCAGTGCATCTTATAGTCCAAAAAATACGGTATGTCCTTTTCTTTCCCTTTTTTTTGTCTTTGACTTGTTTTTCTTCCTCTTTTGGTTCAAAAAGCCCCATATTGGCACCAAATTTGCTGTGAAATATCTAGTGTACATGAAATCACCTTAAGGGAAGACTAAAGTACCCACTCATAATGTAAACACTGAGGAAAATAAGTATTTCATGCACTGTCAATTTTGTAAGTTTTCCCACCTACAAATGGTGTACAATAATAAATTATATTGTGGTACCGTGTTAGCCAGAAAAATCGATGTGAATACTTCTCCGTCCAATAAAGGTATCACTTTAAGAATGCTCTTGTCATAATTGGACGGAGAAGTATTCACACCCACCTACAAAGAATGGGGAGTTATGTAATTTTTATCATAGGTACACTTCACCTGTAAGAGACAGAATCTAAAAATAAAAAACAGAAAATCACATTGTAGGATTTTTAAATAATTAAATTGCAATTTATGGCATTAAATACTGTAATTATTTGATCATTTACCAACCAGCAAGAATTCTGGCTCTCACAGACTTGTTACTTTTTCTTTAAAAAGCCTCCTAGTCTGCACTCATTACCTGGATTAATTGCTCCTGTTTGATCTTGTTATCTGTATAAAAGACATCTGTCCACACACTCAATCAATCACACTCTAATCTGTCCCTCATGGCCAATACCACAGAGCTGTCTGAGGACACCAGGGATAAAATTGTAGACCTGCACAAGGCGAGATGAGCTACAGGACAATAGGCAAAAAAACCTACAAGAGACAAAATAAGCAAAAACCCTGCTGTAACAAAATAAGTAAAAAGCAAAAGTGCATTTAAATAACACAGGGCTTTTAGTAATAATATTTTTGATCAAAAATAGCATAAAAGCCATCCCACCATCAACAAAGTGACCCTGATCGGGACAGTCCTACACTGTCTAATATTAGAAACCTTACCATGTGTCAGAGTTGACATGAGTGTGTGTATAAGGGCAGACAAAAAGACTGGGTCCCAACCTGTGGACACCTGTCTGGGGAAGCCTTTAAAGGGAATCTATCACCCTAAATTGTCGGGATATTTAAATGATGGCAGTCAGGTCAGATGGGCGGTGTTTTGGGTACTTGCCTTAACATGTTGTTCGCCGCTGTCTCCATTATTTCTGGGAATTGTAGTAGTTGCCCTCCATATAACGCGCCTGCGCATTGCTATCTTGAATTGCGCACGCGCAGTATGCTTTGCCCGCAGATTGCAATGCGCAGGCGCGTTATATGGAGGGCAACGACTACAATTCAAAGAAATAATGGAGACAGCGGCGAACAACATGTTAAGGCAAGTACCCAAAACACCGCCCATCTGACCTGACTTCCATCATTTAAATATCCCGCCAATTTAGGGTGACAGATTCCCTTTAAATGTAACTATCAGCTCAGGAGAAGGAGGCCACACCCAGGCTTGCACAGAATGCAAAAATACAGAGAGAAAAAACACAAAAATTGAGCTTGATTTAGGTTGTTATACATGCAGCACATAAAAGCATTTCACATTGGCAATAAAGCATAAAAAACCTGCAAGAGTCAAAATGAGCAAAAACCCTGCTGTAACTAAATAAGTAAAAAGCAAAAGTTCATTTAAATAACACAGGGTTCTTAGTAATACTGCTTTTGATGAAAAATAGCATAAAAGTCATCCCACCATCGACAAGGTAACCCTGATGGGGACGGTCCTACACTATAGGACAATAGGCAAGCAGCTTGGTGAGAGGGGCAACAACTGTTGGCACAATTATGCTGCAATGTGGTGGCCTCCAGGAAAAGGGCCGCCCCATTTGACACATTAATTTTTTTCCCTTTATTCCTTCTGAAACTTTGGGGTACGTCTTACGGTCCAGTGTGTCTTATAGTCCAAAAATACGGTATATCCTTTTCTTTCCTTTTTTTTTTGTCTTTGACTTGTTTTCCATTACATCCCTCAGGACAGCACCATGGAGGTCGTCCTTCCTTGACCTATAGCGGGACAGGATCACAGAGAGGTTAAAAGGCCCCTCCCACCTCCACCCTCCAGTGTTTTTCCTGTCCCAACAGGGGATGGTTTTATGAGAGGTTGCTCCAGGAGTGAAGATAGGAGTTGGACGTTTTACAGGGCCCAAGGGGATCGTGCGGCTTGTCCAAGATCCTTCCCCCTGTCAAGTGGCCCAGGGCCGAATCTCCCCGGTGGGGAGTCCCTCTGCCCCAAAGACCAGTCGAGTGGACGTGCTCCTGGGTGAGCCGCTTCTCCCGGTGGGAGGCTCTCTGCTCGGACACCGACCGGCGGGCTTCTTCCGGAAGTCACGCTCCAGAAAGACGTCGCACTTCCAGGTGATGTTACTGATAGCGTCAGAGGTCGGCGTGCGTTCCAGGAGGAATGTGGAATAATTGCGAGACCAGATTGAGTCCCTGGATCTCGCTGAGCATACGGTGGCAGCATGGAAAAGCCGGGTGATAGACCAGGACGGTGAGGTAAGTGCGCTGTGCGCAGAAGATCCCCAGCTCCCGATGGTGACCTATAACCTGTTCTCATCACTTAGAACATCCTCAACAGGTAGCCTCTTTTCAACCATTCAGCCTATAGGTGGGGGTCTCGACCTTCCCTTCCCCCTGTCAAGCGGACCGTGGCAGACACCTCTTGGAGAGGTTCCTCAGCCAACAGCCAGCCTGCGCAATGGGCTCAGGGGGATCGTGTGGCGCGTCAAAATCCTTCCCCAGGTCAAGCAGCCCGGGGCTGACTCTTTCCGGTGGGGAGTCCCTCAGCCACAGAGACCAGTCGAGCGGACAGGCTCCTGGATAGAGCCGCTTCCTCCCGATGAGGGGCTCTCGGCTAGGATGCCGGATGGCAAAACACCGCTACTTCCTCAAGGCATGCGGTAGAGAAGGCTGTTGCGCCTCTGGTGATGTCAGAGCAGGTCATGGGGCACAGGAGAGGGAATCATTGGCTTTAATGCAACATTCCTGATTAGGACGCCGCTTCCCTCCGCGGTGGGCTCTCGGCGTTACCAGCTCCCTCTGTCTTTCTAGCAGGTATGGAGCCAGCACAAGTGGGTGCTTGTTAGATTGTTGTGTGGATGGCCTAGGCCTCTGGGCTGATGCTAGTCTCATGCCTTTGTGCCAAATCCGGGCCTAGAGCCTCATGTGCTGAGATGTGTTTTCACATATATACAGGTCCTTCTCAAAAAATTAGCATATAGTGCTAAATTTCATTATTTTCCATAATGTAATGATTAAAATTAAACTTTCATATATTTTAGATTCATTACACACCAACTGAAATTTTTCAGGTCTTTTATTGTTTTAATACTGATGATTTTGGCATACAGCTCATGAAAACCCAAAAATCCTGTCTCAAAAAATTAGCATATCAAGAAAAGGTTCTCTAAACGAGCTATTACCCTAATCTTCTGAATCAACTAATTAACTCTAAACACATGCAAAAGATTCCTGAGGCTTTTAAAAACTCCCTGCCTGGTTCATTACTCAAAACCCCCATCACGGGTAAGACTAGCGACATGACTGATGTCAAGAAGGCCATCATTGACACCCTCAAGCAAGAGGGTAAGACCCAGAAAGAAATTTCTGAACAATTAGGCTGTTCCCAGAGTGCTGTATCAAGGCACCTCAATGGGAAGTCTGTTGGAAGGAAACAATGTGGCAGAAAACGCTGTACAACGAGAAGAGGTGACCGGACCCTGAGGAAGATTGTGGAGAAGGACCGATTCCAGACCTTGGGGGACCTGCGGAAGCAGTGGACTGAGTCTGGAGTAGAAACATCCAGAGCCACCGTGCACAGGCGTGTGCAGGAAATGGGCTACAGGTGCCGCATTCCCCAGGTAAAGCCACTTTTGAACCAGAAACAGAGAAGCAGCACTGGGCTACAGAGAAGCAGCACTGGACTGTTGCTAAGTGGTCCCAAGTACTTTTTTCTGATGAAAGCAAATTTTGCATGTCATTCGGAAATCAAGGTGCCAGAGTCTGGAGGAAGACTGGGGAGAAGGAAATGCCAAAATGCCTGAAGTCCAGTGTCAAGTACCCACAGTCAGTGATGGTGTGGGGTGCCATGTCAGCTGCTGGTGTTGGTCAACTGTGTTTCATCAAGGGCAGGGTCAATGCAGCTAGCTATCAGGAGATTTTGGAGCACTTCATGCTTCCATCGGCTGAAATGCTTTATGGAGATGAAGATTTCATTTTTCAGCACGACCTGGCACCTGCTCACAGTGCCAAAACCACTGGTAAATGGTTTACTGACCATGGTATTACTGTGCTCAATTGGCCTGCCAACTCTCCTGACCTGAACCCCATAGAGAATCTGTGGGATATTGTGAAGAGAAAGTTGAGAGACGCAAGACCCAACACTCTGGATGAGCTTAAGGCCGCTATCGAAGCATCCTGGGCCTCCATAACACCTCAGCAGTGTCACAGGCTGATTGCCTCCATGCCACGCCGCATTGAAGCAGTCATTTCTGCAAAAGGATTCTCGACCAAGTATTGAGTGCATAACTGAACATTATTATTTGATGGGTTTTTTTATTTTGTTTTAAACACTTTTATTTTATTGGACGGATGAAATATGCTAATTTTTTGAGACAGGATTTTTGGGTTTTCATGAGCTGTATGCCAAAATCATCAGTATTAAAACAATAAAAGACCTGAAAAATTTCAGTTGGTGTGTAATGAATCTAAAATATATGAAAGTTTAATTTTAATCATTACATTATGGAAAATAATGAAATTTAGCACTATATGCTAATTTTTTGAGAAGGACCTGTACAGCTAGGCCTCGGACCTCTAGGCTATAGTAGAGCGATAGGTCCAGGCTACATCTCACGATGTGCCTTCAGTTACTTGCAGGCCATGTCTGCACAGAGCCTTAGGACTGGACACATGGCAATGCAGCACAGGGACTCCATGAAGACTGCCCTCCAGCTGCAGCTAATTAATTAGCTCATTCAGGAGGAGCCAGTCTGACAATTGAGATGTACTATTCAGAGTGGGGGTTTATCTGGAACTCTGATTACTCTATTGGATGTAACTGTGGACCTGGTCTGTCGTTTGGCAATTTCTCTCGCATGAACACCCGGCACTGCCGCCGGCACTCGGACCGGAGCGTGCAGCTGCATGTTTTTCTATGCTGCATGTATTTCTATGCAGCTGCACGCTCCAGTCTGAGAGCCAGCGGCAGTGCCGGGTGTTCACGAGAGAGATTCGCACAAAAATCTTGCAAATTTCTCGCATGTGTGACCCCGGCCTTATACTCACCCTCCAGCATCTTCACATAGTAGTTTACAGACACCACACTGGTCCTGCAGCACCATCTTCTACCCGTAGCTTCCTACATAATAACATGCTATTATATATAATAACACCACATATAATAGTATGTTATTTATGTTATTAAATATTTTACCACATTTTTTTGCTTCAAATATATTTTTCCCTATTTTCCACCTCTAAAACCTGGGTGCGTCTTATAGTCCGATGCGTCTTATAGTCCGAAAAATATGGTATTTCACACAAAATAGTTAACAAATAACATTTCCCACATGTCTACTTTACATCAGCACAACTTTGGAATGAATTTTTCTTTTTGTTAGGAAGTTATAAGGGTTAAAAGTTGACCAGCGAATTCTCATTTCTACAACACCCTTTTTTTAGGGACCACATCACATTTGAAGTGACTTTGAGGGGTCTATATGATAGAAAATACCCAAAAGTGACACCATTCTAAAAGCTGCACCCATCAAGATGCTCAAAACCACACTCAAGAAGTTTAGTAATCCTTCAAGTGCTTCACAGGAATTTTTGGAATATTTAAAAAAAATGAACATTTAACTTTTTTCACAAAAAAATTAATTCAGATCCAATTTGTTTTATTTTACCAAGGGTAACAGGAGAAATTAGACCACAAAAGTTGTTGTGCAATTTACCCTGAGTACGCTGATATCCCACATATGCAGGTAAACCACTGTTTTGTCGCACGGCAGAGCTCAGAAGGGAAGGAGTGTCGTTCGACTTTTCAATGCAAAATTGACTGAAATTGAGATCTGACACCATGTCGCGTTTGGAGAGCCCCTGATGTGCCTAAACAGTGGAAACTCCCCACAAGTGACACCATTTTGGTGGAAAGTAGACCCCCTAAGTAACTTATATAGATGTGTGGTGAGCACTTTGAACCCCAAGTGCTTCACGTAGAGCAGTAAAAATAAAAAATCATATTTCTTTCACAAAAATGATCTTTTCGTCCCCAATTTTTTATTTTCCCAAGGGTAACAGGAGAAATTGTACCCAAAAAATTGTTGTGAAATTTATCCTGAGTATGCTGATACCCCATATGTCAGGGTAATTCACTGTTTGGGTGCATGGCAGAGCTTGGAAGGGAAGGAGTACCGTTTTACTTTTTCAATGCAGAATTGGCTGAAATTGAGATCAGACGCCATATCGCGTTTGGAGAGCCCCTGATGTGCCTAAACAGTGGAAAACCTCCAATTGTAACTCCAACCCTTACCCAACACATCCTGTTATGATACGGTAACCGAGGAGGACAATTTAGAACTAGGCCAGGCAACGTGACACCCAGAAAGGTTGGTAACTTAGCGGATTGCAGACCCCTAAACTGCCAACACAACTAGAATTAGCCGTGGGTCATTCCTGCGATGCCCTAGATGCCTTGACACAGCCAAAGAGTTAACTAAGCCTACAGAGAGGAAGGGGGAAAACTAAACTGCCCCAGAGTAGAGCCCCAAAGGAATAGATAACCCCCAAACATATATTGCCGGTGAGACAGATGAAGCACAAAACACAGGCAGATAATAGAGTGAGCAAATGCTGGGGCCCAAACTGTCTGGATAGTACAGGACAGAAAAGGATACTGTCTGCAATCCCGCAAAAACCCTAGAAAAAATTCCAACACGTCTGATATGCAAAAATACTGAGGCCACACAACCTCTCCCCCACTAAATCAGAGCTCTGGTGTGTACTGGATGCAAAACAACAGATACTGAAATAATAGGGAACTAGGAATACTGAAGAGACTGACAATAGCTGTGGCAACTGAAACCAGAGTCCAGCGCAGGTCCCCAGCCAGGAACCCGGCTGAACTAACACAGTGTTAGGGGCCTGCAGAACACACCTAATAGATATTATAGAGAGGTGCGTTCGCAGCCCGGGGTCCACCGTGCAGGCAGAGCCTGCTGCTAGTAAGATGGTACAATAGGTGGTATGAGCGAACTCTGTTATCCCGCAGAGTCGCAGATGTGAACGCCGTAGCACTATATGGCGATATGAGCGAACTTTGTTATTCCACAGAGCCACTAAACTAAAATACTGTGGCGCTATATGGCGATATAAGCTGTCTCTGTTACTTCACAGAGCCGCTGTAATAGCGTCTGAGTCCTGTTAGCCTCACAGGAGACACAGATGACTGCTAAGTGGATTGCAGTCTGTGATCATGCAATCAGAACACAAGCAATAAACTCCTCACCGGAGTAGCCGGTATTCTAATGGTGTTTTTCAGCAGAGCCCTGAACACGTGCATACAATACTCCTCACCGGAGGTGCCGGTATTCTAGTGGCTTATTTCAGCCAAACCTAACCACATACATGACCACACTGGCGTAAGCACATAACAGTTTTTATACTAGCGCACGGCCGTGCGGTCATGCAAGCTTTTTATAGCAGCAACAACTGCAGGACCTTCCTGGAAGAACCAATGGAAGCCTGCCCCAAAATTCAAGCAACTTCAGGACCTTCCTGGAGGACCAATGGGAGTCGCTGCAGTGCCAGAGCATGTGACCCCTGATCTCCAATGAGAGACCTTACCCTGGGCATGCTCAGAAGGAAACACACAGGACTTAGTCCCAAATACGTCTGCTCGCCGCTGACCTGCACTGATTATAATAGCAGGACCTGGAGAGGCAGCAGTCATCCTCTGCACAATATTAAACTGGGCAAGATGCTGGGACTGACGTCTCCGCTGTGCAGGCTCCACTGCGGCCGGAGACGGATGGGGGACTGCAGCGGGACTGGCTCGAGATTCCCCTTGTGCAGCAGTGGGAACTCGATCCCTAACCACAAGTAAGGCAGAAATCAGAGCAAAGCAAAAAGGAAACAATGCTACAGATAAAAAACAGACAAATAACTTATCTGAAAGATGCAGGACTAAGCAGGATGCAAGCAGACTTCCAAATGGCTCAGGAAGAAAACCAAAATGACCGGCAACAGCTAAGGGGAGGCTGCTCATTTAAATCTCCCCAGTCTGTAACACCTGATCTCCAATCATTGTCTTCAGGTGATAGACTTCTGTCAGACAGACCAGCTCCATTACCAGCAGCAACCATCAGAGGGAGCCCAAACTCAGAAGCTAGATCTAAAGTGTTCACAACAACATCCATAACCTAATCCCAACCCTAAACGCAAACCTAACCCTAACACACACCTTACACTAATTCCAACCCTAATCCTAATACCAACCCTAACCCTAATTCCAACCATAAACATAATCCAAACCCTAACCCCAACTCTAGCCCAACTCTAACCCTAACCCTAACTTTAGTCCCAACCCTAACTCTAACCCTGACTTTAGCCCCAACCCTAACTTTAGTCCCAACCCTAACCCTAACCTTAACTTTAGCCCAAACCCTAACCCTAACTTTAGTCCCAACCCTATCCCTAACTTTAGCCCTAACCCTACCTTTAGCCTCAACCCTAACCCTAACTTTAGCCCTAACCCTAACCATAACCCTAATGGGAAAATGGAAATAAATACTTTTTTTTATCTTATTATTTTTCCCTAACTAAGGGGGTGATAAAGGGGGTTTGATTTACTATTTATAGTTGGTTTTTATAGCGGGTTTTTATGTTTGGCAGCTGTCACACACTAAAAGACGCTTTTTATTGCAAAAAATAGTTTTTGCATCACATTTTGAGAGCTATAATTTTTGCATCTTTTGGCCCACAGTCATGTGATGTCTTGTTTTTTGCAGGACAAGTTGACGGTTTTATTGGTACCATTTTTGGGCACATGACATTTATTGATCGCTTTCTATTCCGATATTTGGGAGACAGAATGAGCAAAAACCAGCAATTCATGAATTTCTTTTGGGGGGGCGTTTACACCGTTCCGCATGTGGTAAAATTGATAAGGCAGTTTTATTCTTCGGGTCAGTAAGATTACAGCGATATCTCATTTATATAATTTTTTTATGCTTTTGCGCTTTATATAATAAAAACTATTTTATAGAAAAAATAATTGTTTTTGCATCACTGTATTCTGAGAGCTATAACTTTTAATTTTTCGCCGATGATGCTATATCGCAGCTCGTTTTTTGTGGGACCAGATGACGTTTTCAGCAGTATCAAGTTTATTTATATCCATCTTTTTGATCGCGTGTTATTCCACTTTTTGTTTGGCGGTATGATGATAAAGCATTATTTTTTGCCTTTTTTTATGGTGTTCACTAAAGGGGTTAACTAGTGGGACAGTTTTATAGGTTTGGTCATTACGGATGTAGCGATACCAAGTATGTGTACTTTTATTGTTTAGATTTTTTTCAGTCATATATTTATTTAGTGATAGAATAAATATTGATTTTTTTTATTTTTCTTTTAAATAGTTTTACAATTATTAGTTTTTTTTTACTTCATTCTAAGATTTACACTTTGTCCCAAAATGAGACAATCATTTTGTGCAGCCTAATCGCTTCCATAGCATGCAGATGAAGCAGCATCTGCATGCTATAGAAGCTGTCAGCGCTGCAGTTTCTGTACACTGACCTGAGAGACTTCTTGACATGCACTGCACATGACAGGAAGTTTCTCAGCTCTGGAGACCCGGATGTCGTCATGACGACATCAGGTCTCCATGGCAGCGATCAGGACCCTGTGACGTGCCGCCGGATCTACGATCCCAAGGCAGAGGGGCTGTCAGTCCCTGTGCCGGCTCCGCAATGCTGCCATCTTGTTTGATCACAGTGTTCTGGGGGTTAAAGTGCCGGAAGCAGTCTGTGACCGCTCCTGCCACTTAATGCTGGGTGTCAGCTGTGAGAATCAGCTGACACCTGGCCGCTCTCCCCCCATGAGTGTGGCCGATTGCCTATGACGTAGTATTCCATTCCTGGGAATTAAGTCCAGGACACATGGACGGCAGAGTACGTCAGATAGCAGGGAGGGGTTAACTACATTTCGAACTGAGGAAAGGGCAGCTTGAAAATGCTTTCCTATCTTCTTGTAGCCTTCTCCTGTTTTTTGGGCCTCTACCATTTTCATTTTCAGAGTTCTAAGCAGCTGCTTAGAAGAATCCATGGCTGCTGCTTTTTGGCACAAGGTTAGAGGAGGATGGGTTTTTGTAAAGCTTGGAAATTTGCATAACCTGGCCTTTTCTAATGATAGTGAACAAGCCATAACTCTAACAAGCTAATTAACCCCTTTACCTCCAAGCTTGTTGACCTTCATGACCATGCCAAATTTTACAAATCTGACCAGTGTCACTTTATGAGGTAATAACTCTGGTACATTTTAACAGATTCTGAGAATCTTTTTGTGACATATTGTCATTCATGATAGTGAAAACATTTCTTCAATTTGACTTGCGTTTATTTGTGAAAAAAACAGAAATTTGGTGAAAATTTTGCAATTTTCAAACTGTTAATTTCTATGCCCTTAAATCAGAAAGTTAAGTCACAAAATAGTTAAAGCATAACATTTGCCTCATCTCTACTTTACATCAGCACAATTTTTGAAACATGTATTTTTTTGTTTGGTAGTTATAAGGGTTAAAATTTGACCATTACTTTGAGGACCTAATATCGCAGAAAAAAACCCAAAGTGACACCATTCTAAAAACTTCACCCCTCAAGGTGCTCAAAACCATATTCCAAAAGTTTATTAACCCTTCAGGTGCTTCATAGGTATGTTGGGAATGTAGAAAGAAAAAATGATTATGTAAATGTTAGGGTTCGAGTTCCCGCTGCTGCACAGGGGAGTCTCGAACCAGTCCCGCTGTAGTCCCCCATCCATCTCCGGCCACAGTGGAGCCTGCTCAGCAAAGACGTCGGTCCCAGCGTTTCACCCGGTCTAATACTGTGCAGAGACTTGCTGCTGCCTCTTCAGGTTCTGCTACTGTAGCCACTACTTGTCAGCGGCGAGCATACGTCTTTAGGTCTAAGTCCTTTGTTGCTTCATCTTAGCATGCCCAGGGCAAGATCTCCCATTGGAGATCAGGGGTCACATGCTTAGATACAGCTGCTACTCCTATTCGTCCTTCAGGAAGGTCCTCCGGCTGTTGATGTTCTGAAGCAGCTTCCCATTGGTCCTTCCTGGAAGGTCTTTTTCTCGTGGCTGCTATAAAAGGCTGTCCTTACCGCACGGCTGTGTGCTAGGATCAATTGCATTATGTTCTTTGCGCCAGTGTGATCATACATGCATGTGGTTAGGGCTCGGCTGAAATAAGCCCCTAGAATACCGGCACCTCCGGTAAGGAGATTTGAGTGCACGTGGTTAGGGCTTGGCTGAAATAAGCCCCTAGAATACCGGCTTCTCCAGTGAGGAGATTGCTTGATTGCGTTGCTGTCTGCATGATCACGGACTTCTATCCGCACAGCAGTTATTTGTGTATTCCTGTGATGTTAACAGGACACAGTACCTATCTCTGCGTCTTTACCTCAGCGACTCTGTGGTGTAACAGAGTTCGCTTATATAGCTATATAGCGCTGCGGCATTCTCGCTAGCGGCTCTGTGGATTAACAGCGTGCTACGGCGTTTATTTTAGCAACTCTGCGTGATAACAGAGTTCGCTACTTACGCCATCTTACTAGCAGCAGGCTCTGCCTGCACGGTGGACCCCGAGCTGCGAACACACCTCTCTACATTATTTATTAGGTGCGTTCCGCAGACCCTAACAGTAAGTTTTTGTCACAAAAAAATTGCTTTAGACACAAATTTCTCTATTTTAACAAGAGTAACAGGAAAAAATGGACAACAAAATTTGTTGTGCAATTTTTCCTGAGAATGCTGATACCCCATATGTAGGGGAAAAACACTGTTTGGGCACATGTCAGGGAAGGAGCGTCATTTGACTTTTTGAATGTAAAATTTGCTGGAATTAGTGGACGCCATGTCGAGTTTGGAGAGACCCTGATGTGCCTAAACAGTAGAAACTGCCACAAGTGACACTATTGTGGAAACTAGACCCCTCAGCGAACTTACATAGATGTGTGCAGAGCACCTTAAACCCCAAGGTGCTTTACAGAAGATTATAACGATGAGTAATGAAATGTATTTAAGCCCTAATTTTTGCATTTTCATAGGGGTAACAGGAGAAATTGCACCATTCAATTTGTTGTGCAATTTCTCCTGAGTGTACCGATGCCTGATATGAGGAGTAAAACTACTGTTTGGGCACAGAGCAGGGCTTGAAAGGGAAGGAGCGCCATTTGACTTTTTGAATGCATAATTTGCTGGAAGAATTACCGGATGCCATGTCCTGTTTGGAGAATCCCTGATGGTCCTAAGCAGTGGAAACCCCCCACAAGTGACACCATTTTGGAAACTAGAACCCTCAGGGAACTTTTCTAGGTGTGTGGTGAGTACCTTGAACCCCCAGTTGCTTCACAGAAGTTTATAACATTGACCCATGAAAATAAAAAAATCTCATTTTCCCAACAAAAATGTTACTTTAGCCCCAATATTTTATTTTCACAAAGATAGCAGGAGAAAATCAACCCCACAATTTGTTGTATAATTTCTCCTGAGTATGCAGATACCTGATATGTGGGAGTAAACTACTTTTTGGGCTCATGGCAGGGCTCAAAATAGAAGTGATATTTTGGAACGCAGACTTTGATGGAATGGTCTGCCGGTGTCATTGTCATGTCTCATTTCAAGAGCCCCTCATGTGCCTAAACAGCATAAAACCCCCAAAAGTGAAACCATTTTGGAAGCTAGAGCCCTCAAGGAATGTATGTAGATTGTGGTGAGCACCTTGAACCCCAAGATGCATCACAGAAGTTTATAACGTAGAGATGTGAAAATAAAAAATCACATTTTTCACACACAAATTTTATTTTAGCCACTTTTTTTATTTCAAAAAGAAAAGCTGGAGAAAATGGAACCTGAAATTTGTTTTGCAATTTCTTCTGAGTACACTGATTTCGCATATGTGATCAAAAACTACTTTTGAGGCACAGTACAAAGCTCAGAAGGGATGAAGCGCCATACTGGAGTTCACATTTTGTTGCACTGGTTAGAGGGTGCCATGTCATATTGGCAGAGCCCCTGAGGTGCCACAACAGAATTCCCAATAAGAGACCCCATTTTACAAACTACACCTCTCAATGAATTCATATACAGGTGCAGTGATAATATTGACCCCACAAGTGGGTCACAGAATTTTATACCATTGGACAATGAAGAAAAAATATTACATTTTTTACCACCAAAATTTTGTTTTAGCCCCAGACTTTACATTTTCTGGAAAATGTTTAAAAAGGGTACCAAAATTTTTCCCACAATTTCTTCTGAATGTAGGAATGCCCATACAGTATGTGGCTGTACAGTACAGCTTAGCCATACGGTGAGACTCGGGAGGGACGGCGCGCTATTAGCAAGTCTTGCCATATGGCTAAGCAGTACTGTTATACAGGAGGCATCATGGTGCTCAGAATGTTCTGCAATGGACAATAAAGTCTATAAATGGAGTCATAAGGACATTCCTAATAAAGAAGCCCTATGTCAGAATCTACCAGTGCTTCTAGTGCAGGGACATCTACTACGTCATTAAATCATGATGGGAGGTACCATTTGAGGTACAACTCGAGAAGATATGATAACCATCATCCGAGATATAATACAAAGAGACGACAGAATATAATACAACAATGAGACTTCTGATGATTCCATCATGAAGGTAATCAATCTCTCTGATGTAATGCTATCACCAGCGCAAATATCTTTATTAAGTAAAGGCCTTACTTTTTCTCCCTCATCTGCTCCAGATAATTTTTCTATCTGTAAAGATTTACAACTTTTCGCAAGAAAACTTGTATATAAAAAAATGTACTATCATCAATCTAATAATTATCTATTTCCAACAGAAGCGGAAGCAGAAGCACTCCAGATTCTAGAAGAATTGGGTGAAGAGGCAGATAGTTCTAGTCTTGACTATCCTAAGTACCTCCTTCCTAGATCTAAAAAATTTCCCCAGATAAATACTGTTCCTGAAATTGATCTATTTGTACGATTGGTGATGCAAGATATATTAAGTATTCCAGAAACTATTTTGAGTGATAATTTGACAAGAGATGAAAGAAGAGCCCTCAAGGAGTTACAAAATCTAAAGGAGGTAATCATTAAACCGTCTGATAAAGGGGGTAATGTGGTGGTGTGGTCAGTAGCAGCATATGAGAAAGAGATGCTGAGACAGCTCAAAAACCCACTATGTTACAAAAAACTCACCTTTAATCCCTTGTCCAAATACAGGGTAGAGCTCCATGATTTATTACAGGAGGCTGTGGAAGATGGTATCCTCAATTCAAAACAGAAGGAGGGTCTGTGGATTGAAGATCCCAGAATTGCTAGTATTTACCTGTTACCGAAAATTCATAAGGACCCAGTTACACCACCAGGTAGGCCTATAGTGTCTGGGGTCAATAATATTTCTGATCCGATCTCAAGAATGATTAATCATTATCTCAAAATATTGGTTGAAACCTTACCATCATTTTTGAAGGATACAACAGACACACTTAGGAAACTAGATGGGATCCAACTTGAGGAAGGCATGACTCTAGTCACTTGTGACGTGGAGTCGTTATATACTTCAATCCGACATGAGGATGGGATAGAAGCTACTTCTTTCTTTCTCGATAACAGTGGATTTGTCCCTAATCTATGCAGATTCCTCATCAAGGCATTGAGATTTGTCCTTACACATAATTTTTTTATTTTTCGGGAATCCTTCTACCTCCAAACGCAGGGTACTGCTATGGGGGTGTCTTGTGCGCCCTCATATGCAAATTTATTCCTAGGATTATGGGAGCGTGAGATATTCATCACTATGCCCCATAGATTGAGTCATAGGGTAGTCACTTGGTGGCGATATATAGATGATGTGCTGATGGTCTGGCAAGGCACTCAGGGTGAACTTGAGGAATTTTTAATGATCTTAATGTCAATACTCGAAACATTAAATTGACTTATAAAAGTGACCCAAGAAGGATTGAATTTCTGGATATCCTAATTAATGTTTATGATAATAGTTTTATCCATACAGATCTATTTCGGAAAAGCACGTCTGTTAATTCTCTGCTGCTTGCCTCTTCACAACATCCTTGGCATCTCATTAGAAATATTCCAACTGGTCAATTCCTACGTGCAAAAAGAATTTGTTCCAATGATGATCTATTTGAGCAACAAGCTACTGATTTATGTAAGCGATTCAAGGACCGTGGATATGGCAAAAGGACTATATGTCGATCGTATCGGAGGGAATATCAAAGTGATAGAGCTCAGCTATTACAGAAGAAGAAAAACAAAAAAGAAGTAGAACAGGTACGTTGTATCTTGGACTTTAACTCTAGGAGTAAAGAAGTGAGAGATGCTATCTCAAAATACTGGCATATTCTTTTGATGGACAATACGTTATCCAATTGCCTTGGACAGACCCCTTTACTTACATTTAGGAGGTCTAAGAACCTCAGAGATCAACTCGTTCATAGTTACCATAAGGGGAACAATTCTAACTTTATTTTTGGATCTAAAGGCCCGAAGTGGGGTTGCACACAATGCGGCAAATGCGTTGCTTGTGCAAACAGCAGTAATACTACGATATTTACCGATTCCAAAAATAATAGGACGTACAGGATTACTCATACTATTTCCTGTACCACAAAGGCTGTGGTGTACCATGCAACGTGCCCGTGTGGTCCAATCTATATTGGAATGACCACACGTGAGCTACGTAGAAGAGTGAGCGAACATGTTTTGGACATCGAGGGTGCTACCTCTGAGAATGACCTTTCAAAATTAAAATCGATCCCTCGACACTTTAAGGCCACACATGATTGTGACCCTAAGGGATTGGTAGTTTGTGGCATAGATAGGGTTTTCACTGGGGCTAGAGGAGGCAATTGGAAGAGACTTTTGGTTTAAAAAGAAGCACAGTGGATCTTCAAGCTAGATACCATTACACCATCTGGTCGTAATGAACACAATAGTTATGCCCCCTTTTTGCCCATTTAGATCAAATTTGTAGGTATTCAATCACCTCTCCCATATCCTAGTCTGTTCCTTTTTTATATGTTTTATGTGTGATTTGAGTAGTAGTTTCAGTGCTGTCATGAACTTACTCATTGGGTTTTGTGTCAAAATATTTTTTTTAAATATTAATTGTTTTATTTTTAGGGTCTTCATACTTTCTCCTGATTTGCTTGATTTCCAATTGGATTGGCCATGTTTATTGGAATGAATCATCTCTCCATTTATTTGAATTTGAGATTTGTTGGCTTATTACCATTATGCACCTTAATATGCACTCGTCACTTTATCATCTATAATGTCTTTCATTATATATTCATTATGGGATAATGTTTTGTGCCATTTTTATATATATAGGTTCCAGTGCCATTAATTACTATTTTAGTTCTATTTCAGGTTTAGCTTATGAGATATTTACTACTTCTAATCTTTGATCGCTATATATTTACTTGTTCAAATGGTTGCGATTTAACCTGTAATGATACCATTGTGATCTATGGTCACTATGTGGTTGGCACGGCAACTTATGTATCAGTATCGCTCCGATGTCCGGCCGAGAAATACCGGAAGTGACGACTGTGAAGATGGGCGTCGGATCGCTATGGTTACATTTACGAGCTTGTAACCACTCTGGAAGCCGCGGCAGGAAGGACCGGATGTGATGTATACCAACGCGTCACTGAGAGTGACGCATATTACATTGGTCTTCCAATACTGAGACTGTTCTGCTTACACACCTCCTATATGGGCGTGTGTTTACTATATGGGCGTGTGTTTACCTTATGGAGACCATGATCGCACGTATATTTGTATACTTTTGAATTGCGGCGCTCTGATTTTTGAGGGGATAGTCACAGTATTTGATACTATATGGCACGTAATTATAAATATGTATGTGGTGGTTTACTTTGGTGTGTATTATTTTCGGGAGAGTAGGAGGAGTCAAAATGAGTCACTTTTTTTACGAATGGCTCCTCTAAGCATAAAATGCCCTATCTGGCCAGTACCCAACCACCCCTGGATGAAGCATTTCTTGCAAAACGCGCATCGGGTGTGGTGGGTTACCCGGGCTCTGACTATTGGTAACTATGCCTTTACTTAGCTATATTTGACATTATGATGCTATTGCTGTGCAACATTGTTTCTGACCATTGTTTTTTCATATACATCTAATATATGTGCCTATATATGATTTTACTATTGCTAATGTTTGCTTTTGCAAATATAGTTTGCTTTTGCAAATATACATTGGCTTTTTGTCTATCATTATTAATATGTGCCTAGTTAGTTTATCCATACATGCTATGATCATGGATACTCTTTGCTAGCAGGAACACAGATGCGTTATTTTTTCTTTTTTATTTATTATTTTTTCTTGTATTATTGATTTTTTGGTCCCACTTGGGTTAAACCTATATTTATTTATTTATACGTTGATTATTACCAACACTGTGTGGTGTTTATATGATAATTTATATTTTTTTCTATGTGTTCCTCCTCGCATCAGTTGATACATCAGCAGCACTGTTAGTCATTAGATGCATAATGGTATTTAATTAGCATCACATGTTTTTTCTACCTGGGTGTACCCACCTTTCTTGTGTTCTGTGGTTACTGCGATTTTTTTATGTTTTTTGTGTCTCAATAAAATTTATATCTTTTTATTATTTTGGTTGTGTGCAAAGCTCTTTTCTCTGGTATTGGTTTATGATTTTGCTTTGTGACCTATTCTATGGGATTAATGTAGGTGTATATGCCTCAACAAAATTGTGAAGCAGCATCCAATCGTCCATAACAAAACAGTCTCCTGTCCATACAGATAATGCTGGGTCATCCTATTCTTAACCTGTTCCTAGTTCAACACCCAGTCTGGAGTCACAGGAAACTTTTGACCCCAACCTTGGCCAATCCAAGGATCTGTTTGGTCCATTTCCTTTTGTTGCCTCTGGCCTCTCACGGCGCAACATTGAAGAGGAACATGACGAGTTATCGTCTGTTGATGACGGCCAAATATTTGAAACCCCACGGCCAGAGGAAAGCCACTTTCATCCAAGTGATATACCGGGTGAAGAGGTGTAGGCTGATGGTGATGACACACAGTTGCCATCTGGCCAGTCGACAATATCAACACAGAAGGAGGATGACATGGACGACGAGGTGGTCAATGATGAGACCACCGATCTGACCTGGACCATTGGCATTCATAGCCAGCACATCAGCACAGAGGAAGAAGGTGGATACGTAGCACCAACAAAGGCACCAAGGGCTACTGGTTTGAGCAGAGTGCAAAGTGTGTTAACTGTTGCCAAGAGCAATCCCTCTGCGCCCCAAGTGAAGGCAAGGGTGAGTTTAGCCGTTGTCTTGAAATTTTTTTCAGATAGTCCTTCTGAACCAAATGTTGTCATCTGTACATCTGCCATACGAAGCTGAGCAGAGGCCAGGGAAAACGCAACCAAAGCACCTTCAGTATGCAGAAACTCATGGCAGCAAAGCACCCTAGTCGGTGGGTGAAACAACAAGGTACCAAATCGGTGTCTGCGCATCAAACAACTGTCATGTTGCCTGTGATCCGTCCTTCCCAATCTGCTGGGCAGGAAGCAGGTGATCATCATACCTCTTGCTCACAAGCTGCGGTTACACATACACAGGACAAAACAAGCTCATCCACTTGTTTGTCCCAGCCAAGTGTCCAGTTGTCCATGCCCCAGATATATGAAAGGAGGTGTAAATACCAAGCCACGCAATCACAAGCACAAATACTGAACGCGTAGATTGCCAAGTTGCTAGCCATGGAGTTGTTGCCATTTAAGCTTGTGGAGACACAGCCTTTCCATGATCTGTTGGCTGTGGCTGCCCCACGATACTCGGTTCCCAGCCGGCACTATGTTTCCCTGTGTGCCGTCCAGCGTTACACCAGCACGTCTTAAACAATCTAAAGTGTGCTCTCACCAATGCTGTAACCAGGAAGGTCCACCTTACAACAGACACATGGACAAGTACTAGTGGCCAGGGACGATACATCTTTGTTATGGCACACAGTCTCAACCTGGTGGAGGGTGGGACAAAGTCTGAACTGGACGGTCACATATCCTGCCCACTCCACAAATAGCGTGCCCAACCTCAATCAGGGTTTCCTCATCATCATATACGTCCTGTCTCCCTCCTCCTCCGCCTCGTCATCCTATGCTGAATTACCCTCCACATCACTCCCAAGTTGGGAGCTGTGCAGCAGCGCATCGGCAAAGCGGCAACATCCTCTGCTGAAGCTGATCTGCTTAGGTGAAACACCACACACTGCAGCAGAGCTGTGGCAAGGAATAAAATAACAGACCGATCAGTGGCTTTCCCCACTGCAACTCCAACTCGGTCTGGTTGTCTGCGATAATGGGCGTAAACTGGTGGCGGCTTTAAAGCTCAGGAAGCTGGTACACGTGCCATGCATGGCTCACGTGCTGAACCTAGTGGTGCAGAAATTTATAAAAACATACGTTGACTTGCCGTACCTACTTGAGAAGGTGCACCGTATTTGCGCCCATTTCGGCCATTCCTCAACCGCTGTTGCCGATCTTGCAGTGCTTCAAAAGCAATTTAATTTGCCAAACCACCGACTCATTTGTGACCTGCCAACACTGTGGAACTCAACATATCGTATGTTGGCAAGGATAAGTGAGCAGCAGAGGGTACTTGCTGAATACCAGTTTAAACATGCCCGTCACACTGAGACTCAGTCAAGACACATAATAACTGTTGAGTGGGTGTGGATCGCTGATATTTGTGAGGTGCTTGATAACTTTGAGTACTGAACCAAGCTTGTGAGCGGCTGATCAGGCTATTATCAGAGTAACCATTCCTATGCTATGTCTGTGGAAAAAATCGCTGCATAATCTAAAAATGGAATCTCTGAGTGCCCAGCAGCTGGCTATGGAGCAAGATTTCACAATGGGTGATCCTACCCAGCCCAGCCAATATCATCAAGCAAGATTGGGGGAAGAAGATGATGACGAAGACGAGGAGAGAGAGGACTTCTTTTTCAGTGGTACCGAGGGGACACCTCATGCTACAGAGAGGACTCCCAACCCCAGCTTCATGTCTGTCCAGCATGTGTGGGCTGGAGAGGAGGAGGTGGAGGAGGAGAGTCAGTGTGAGGAGGATGGGTATTGTTCCTCTTTCTGGGGTCACAGTAGATTTGACTCTTTGCAGCTTGGCACACATGGCACATTTCATATCTGACTGTCTGTGCCAAGACCCTCGTGTAATCCACATTTTCAATAGCAACCTATACTGGTTGGCCACCTTTCTAGACCCACGGTACAAGGACAAATTTCCTTCGCTACTGTTGCAGTCACCAAGGGGTTTCACAATTGAATCCTTCAAGAGGGCCGTTGTCGATCATTTGATGGCAACAGCACCCTCAGAAACCGCTGCTACCAGAGGTACCAGCTCTGTGCAACAGCATGCATTAATGGGGAGAGACATGCCAAGCAGGTCCAAAAGAGGTGGTGGTAAAATGTCCACAAACTGGGCCATCTTCAATAAACCAGCTCATCAGCAAGGACTAGATGGACCAGTAACAATGTCAAGGAGGGAGAAGTTGAACAAGATGGTAAACGACTATCTAATTGACCATACCTGCGTCCTTCCTGACGCTTCTGTTCCGTTTAATTACTGGGTATCCAAGCTGCATAGTTGACTAGACCTCTCCTTATATGCCTTGGAGGTGCTGGCCAGCCCTGCTGCTAGTGTGATGTCAGAGCGTGTTTTCAGTGCCGCTGAGGCAATCATCACAGATATACGCACACGATTGACTACAGAGAATGGTGACAGGCTTACTCTGATAAAATTTAACAATGACTGGATTTCGCAACAGTATTTAAGCCCACCAGATGACAGTATCCCAACCTAAAGTCACCCAAAACGTTATTTGATCCAACTAGTGATCACGTCCATCCTTTCCCATACAAACCCCTTTTCTTCTTCTTACACATGTTTTCAACTCCTGCTTCTGCCACTTGTGATGAGACCTTTCTTCCTTCATCAACCATGGTATCATGCCCCTTGGGCTAATTTTTGGAGACACTATGGCTAGGCCTGGACACTGGGCACTGCAACTACTGAGCTAGTAGTCTACTTTCATAATTGTCTGGCTCTTGAGGATTCCTTCCTGCATCAACCATGATGCAGCCCCTAGGGCTAATGCTTTGAAGACACTATGTCTATGCCTGCACATTGGGCACTGGAACTACCGTGCTAGTAGTCTACTTTCATAATTGTCTGGCACTTGAGACCTCCTTCCAGCGTCAATCATGATACAGCCCCTAGGGCTAATGTTTTGAAGGCACTATGTCTATGCTTCCACATTTGGCAGTGGCAGTGGAACAACAAGGACAGTAGTCCAAGCTTTATAATTGTGAATCCCTTGTGATGATGATGATTTCTGGCTTCCTCTTGCGTTAACCATCACACAGCCCCTAGGGCAGATCACTCTCCTTACATCAATTACACACTTAGCTGTAAGAAAATCGCCTCCATCATCACGCTCTCTTACTGCACTTCTGATATTTCACTGGCACTGCGTAAGTGGCACATGAGTCCCGCTCTTTCGACAAAAGACGACAGGACTTCAAACAGTATTTTTACATTCTGGTGAAGCAGTGGTGTAAAACCACTCGTGCAGCCCCTGACCAGGTGCCCCCATGTTATATACCGTATATACCCATGTATAAGCTGAGATTTTCAGCCCATTTTTTAGGGCTGAAAGTCCCCCTCTCGGCTTATACGCGGGTCATATACGGGGGTCGGCGGGGGAGAAGGAGCGGGGGTGTCGGATCATACTCACCCCTCCGCCGGCGCGGTCTCTGCAGCCCCCTGCTTCTCCCACGATCTCCGGCTCCTTCCTGCAGCGGTCACATTGCACCGCTCATTAAAGTCATGAATATGCACATATTCATGACTTTAATGAGCAGTAGCACGTGACCGCTGCAGGACTGAAGCGCTGCGGAGAGCGCCGGGAGAAGAGGAGAGGCTGCAGGGACGCGCGGCGGAGGGGTGAGTATATGCTATATTTACCTGTCCCTGGGTCCACCGCTGCACACTGCGTCCTCATCCGACTCCTCTTGCTGTGAATGATCAGGCAGAGGGCGCGATGACATCGCGATGACAAATGTCACATTAACACCAGAGCAAGAAATAACCATAGGTGGAATATAGTTACCAGCGTTAGTATAATCAGTGCAGATGCCTGTCGCCCGACAGGCTGGGGAGGGCTGTCGGGCGACAGGCATCTGCACTGATTATACTAACGCTGGTAACTATATTCCACCTATGGTTATTTCTTGCTCTGGTGTTAATGTGACATTTGTCTTTATATATTGCAGCACGTGCTAGTTACATTAGTCGATACATTAACTATTCAGTGTACTGACATATGACAAAGGTATTATCCTTTGTTTAGGTGTTTTTCTATTTTAATATCATATATATATAATTGTGGTGCCTTGCTGTCTTGATAGCCCATCTATCATGCGCACATTGTGATGCCATTTGTCCCATGTGTTTCCATTTCATCTTGTCCATTTTAATAATTTGTACAATAAATTTGTAATTTTGTAATTTTTCATTGACCTATTGACTGCAGTGCGTTTCCTTTGTTTGTTTTGTATGTTGTGCTGAAAAGTATGTTGTGCCCAGCTCAAACACCAGTAAGGCCTCTTTCACACATCAGTTTTTTGCCATCAGTCACAATCCATCATTTTGTAAAAAAACGGATCCTGCAATTGATGCTGCAGGATCCGTTTTTTTCTCGTAGACTTGTATTAGCGACGGATTGCGACGAATGGCTGTGCGTTTCATTCTTTGTCCGTCGGACGGAGGTAACGGACATAGGAACAGTTTTTGTGTATGTCGGAAAATCGGACAGCGACGGATCCAGTGCCATCCGTCATGGGCTATAATAGTAGCCTATGGGCGCAGGATCAGTCGCTGTCCGTCAAAAGACGGATTCCAGCGATGGATTCCATTTTTTAATACTGAGCATGCCCGTAACAATTTCTATACCTTTCTGGCAGATAAACTCTCTCTGAGTGAAAGAGGCCTAAATTATGCAGACTTTTATTGCTACAGCAATGGCAAACATGTGGACACTAAATATGGTTTAGGCACACTGGGGCTCAGAAGGGAGGGAGGGCATTTGGATTTGGGAGCACAGAACTTTCTGCACTGTGCATGATCTAACTAACTTGCTAGTGCCAAGTGACCCAGATGTCACCATGGCCGCAATGCAAGGGCAGAGGGGCTTTCTTCCCTCTGCCTGCTAGATAAATGCTGTGATCACAACATTTACTGGATTAAAGTTCGGGAAAGGTGCTGGCACCGCTTCAAGCACTAAGAGCCGAGTGTCAACTGTCAGTCTCTGTGCGTGTAAAATCACTTAGACGTATCCATATGTCCAAGGTCGTTAAGTACCAAGTGACCTGTGTAAGGTTGTAAAGGGGTTAAAGTCTGAAACCTCGGTCAAAATTATCTGAGCACACAAATCTCAAACTTTTGCATTGTCCCATTTTCCTTTTTGTAATAATTAAAATGAAAAAATGATGACAACATATATATTTTTTGCCTAAAATACAAAAGGATATATGTCATTTTTTAACTTTAGCTCTATTAGAGATCACTTCATATTCAAATTGCTGAACTGTTCACAGTGCTAGTAATTTTGACCAGAGGTGCCAAAACGTTTATATGCCATTGTATGAACAAATTATCAAAGAATTAATCAATAGTTCCCAATCGCCCCAGATGCAAAGTAAAAGTTCAAGATTTGGGTCTACTTCCTGCTGTCCGGGGTGGTCTACTGAATGTTCTTTGCAGCCACCATGTCCCACTGATGTCTCTTCCTATAAGGATGGAAAGAAATGGTAAATGGGTCTGTACAGGAGTGTGGTTATGGGTGCACCAAAAATTTGTCACATCGTACATATTTTGTCCCTCTTTCTCTTCTGTGAAAGTTGGGAGGTATGATGCTGGTGCGTTTCTTTAAACATTATACTGTGCTCATTCTTATCAATAGGTTATAATCTGAGCTCAATGCAAAAAAAGCTGAGCTTTGCACAATGCAAAAAATCTTCAGAAATTGACCCGAAGTGTGTTAACATTGGATTTTACCCTTTGCAAATTAGTATCAAAATCTACATTGAATATGGATTTTCTATTAATCTGCAGCAAAATCTGCATTTGTAAGTCTAAAAATGTGAACGATACGTTTACATCAAATTTAAGAGTAATTGGACCAACAAATGAAATGTTTGTTTAAACATTTATCATTCTCAACATATTTTCCAGGGTTCTGAAAATTACAGAGAAAAACAGCTACAGTACTACCCCTGAAATCTTATATTATTCATCATATGGAATAAACAAACATAGCTTTGCTCTACTTCTCTTGCTTGAGATGAGCCGGGTGCGGCATGGCCTAGCTGCATGAGGGGAAAGACGTGGCCGACGAGAGCTCCTGAGAAGCACAGGACAAATTAATGAATAAGTGAGCCCCTTCATAATAATTGACCCTCAGAGTGGATTGATCCTTAAACTGAACTCTCTGGGAGAGGATCTGAGACCAAGAGGGGACCCCCTGTCACTGTTTGCCGGGCGGCTGGAAGAGCTGTGAGATCTGAGGCAGGATAAGACAGGCGCCATCTTCCTACCCCAAGCGCCTGCTACTGACAGAGAACCAGGACTAGCGGTCTATACCACGAAGGCACCTCTAAGATCTGTTGGGTGCTTCCCCATCCCCCTTCCTCTGCTTACCTTGATTAACACCGACGCTCCACGTGGACCCGTCAGCGGCACTCGACCTCAGTACACAGAGCACAGCAGGGCTCCCTCTGTTTGCTTCCAGCACTGCTCCCGACTCCCCTGCTCTCTCGCACGGCAGCGGGGACTCCTACGGGTGAGTGACACACATCACCTGCCTCTTCCGGTGAGCACAGTGTCTCCCTAAGCACTCTCCCCGCTGCATATCATTAAGCCAGCGACCCTGCGGGACCAGATCGGCAGCTGGGAGGCAGTGTCTGGATTTCACCCGCTCTCAACAGGCGCCAGAGTAGATAGTGCTCAGCAGCGCAGGAAGGTTGTCTGG
>JARQOD010000003.1:384096067-384151228 GCA_033576555.1 Oophaga sylvatica
ATAATCTGTCAGCATATGGGGGCAAATCTGTGGGCTCTAGGGGGGCATTTCATTTTTCCCCCTGGTTATTCGCGAGTAAAAAAGTTTTCCCTTTTTTGTTGAAAATTGGGGGGGGTGGTTTATACCGGGTCGGCTTATACATGGTTTATACGGTACATTTGTTTCGCATACATTTTTTTTAACTTTAACATTTTTGCTTTCCGCCCCTCCAGCCAATTTTTTGGGGGTTCATAGCAATTACTGTTTTTCCATTGACTAACTTGGATCTTCCCCGTTACAAAATCCCCGGTATAAGTTATATCGGTTAGTATGCGACCCCGAAATTTCCTACTCGCTCCATATCTGAAATGTTTGCAGACCCCATTTACTGTAAGACCCCCTAAGTGCTAAAAAAACCCCCCCCCTCAAGTGACCCATTTTAAAAAATTAAAAACCTTTGGGGAATTTATCTACAGGTCGTGATGTTTTTGCCCCCATATGGTTTTCCAAAAATAACAGCAATGGATGTTGCTGAGTGAAAATTGCAAACTGCTGTTGTGCTGAAAAATTGTGTAACAAGTAGTGACCTGGCAAAATACTAAATGGCGATGGAATACTAAAAATCTAAAAAAATGCCCAGTATTTAGATGCCAAAAAAGAGGCCTAATGGACTATAGGAGCCAACTGCTAAATAAAATATACAAAACAAAAAAGGAAACGCCTGCAGTCAAAGGTCAATAAAAAAATTAAAAAATTAAAAAAAATTTTTGTACAATTTTTAAAAAGGGGAAAAGATAAAAGGGAAAAACCATGGGACAAATGGCATCACAATGGGGATGTGTGGGCTATCGGGGACAGCAGGCCCCAAAATTTTAAATATATATATTTTAAAATAGAAAAACCCCTAAAAAAAAGGATAAACCTTTGTCGTATGTCAGTAAAAATTTAGTTATGTATGAAAATGTAACTGCAGTGCTGAAATATTAAAGAAAAATGTCAATTAACCCCAGAGCAAGAAAAAACCCATGGGGAATATAGTTACCAGCGTTAGTATAATCAGTGCAGATGCCTGTCGCCCGACAGGCTGGGGAGGGCTGTCGGGCGACAGGCATCTGCACTGATTATACTAACGCTGGTAACTATATTCCACCTATGGTTATTTCTTGCTCTGGTGTTAATGTGACATTTGTCTTTATATATTGCAGCACGTGCTAGTTACATTAGTCGATACATTAACTATTCAGTGTACTGACATATGACAAAGGTATTATCCTTTGTTTAGGTGTTTTTCTATTTTAATATCATATATATATAATTGTGGTGCCTTGCTGTCTTGATAGCCCATCTATCATGCGCACATTGTGATGCCATTTGTCCCATGTGTTTCCATTTCATCTTGTCCATTTTAATAATTTGTACAATAAATTTGTAATTTGTAATTTTTCATTGACCTATTGACTGCAGTGCGTTTCCTTTGTTTGTTTTGTATGTTGTGCTGAAAAGTATGTTGTGCCCAGCTCAAACACCAGTAAGGCCTCTTTCACACATCAGTTTTTTGCCATCAGTCACAATCCATCATTTTGTAAAAAAACGGATCCTGCAATTGATGCTGCAGGATCCGTTTTTTTCTCGTAGACTTGTATTAGCGACGGATTGCGACGAATGGCTGTGCGTTTCATTCTTTGTCCGTCGGACGGAGGTAACGGACATAGGAACAGTTTTTGTGTATGTCGGAAAATCGGACAGCGACGGATCCAGTGCCATCCGTCATGGGCTATAATAGTAGCCTATGGGCGCAGGATCAGTCGCTGTCCGTCAAAAGACGGATTCCAGCGATGGATTCCATTTTTTAATACTGAGCATGCCCGTAACAATTTCTATACCTTTCTGGCAGATAAACTCTCTCTGAGTGAAAGAGGCCTAAATTATGCAGACTTTTATTGCTACAGCAATGGCAAACATGTGGACACTAAATATGGTTTAGGCACACTGGGGCTCAGAAGGGAGGGAGGGCATTTGGATTTGGGAGCACAGAACTTTCTGCACTGTGCATGATCTAACTAACTTGCTAGTGCCAAGTGACCCAGATGTCACCATGGCCGCAATGCAAGGGCAGAGGGGCTTTCTTCCCTCTGCCTGCTAGATAAATGCTGTGATCACAACATTTACTGGATTAAAGTTCGGGAAAGGTGCTGGCACCGCTTCAAGCACTAAGAGCCGAGTGTCAACTGTCAGTCTCTGTGCGTGTAAAATCACTTAGACGTATCCATATGTCCAAGGTCGTTAAGTACCAAGTGACCTGTGTAAGGTTGTAAAGGGGTTAAAGTCTGAAACCTCGGTCAAAATTATCTGAGCACACAAATCTCAAACTTTTGCATTGTCCCATTTTCCTTTTTGTAATAATTAAAATGAAAAAATGATGACAACATATATATTTTTTGCCTAAAATACAAAAGGATATATGTCATTTTTTAACTTTAGCTCTATTAGAGATCACTTCATATTCAAATTGCTGAACTGTTCACAGTGCTAGTAATTTTGACCAGAGGTGCCAAAACGTTTATATGCCATTGTATGAACAAATTATCAAAGAATTAATCAATAGTTCCCAATCGCCCCAGATGCAAAGTAAAAGTTCAAGATTTGGGTCTACTTCCTGCTGTCCGGGGTGGTCTACTGAATGTTCTTTGCAGCCACCATGTCCCACTGATGTCTCTTCCTATAAGGATGGAAAGAAATGGTAAATGGGTCTGTACAGGAGTGTGGTTATGGGTGCACCAAAAATTTGTCACATCGTACATATTTTGTCCCTCTTTCTCTTCTGTGAAAGTTGGGAGGTATGATGCTGGTGCGTTTCTTTAAACATTATACTGTGCTCATTCTTATCAATAGGTTATAATCTGAGCTCAATGCAAAAAAAGCTGAGCTTTGCACAATGCAAAAAATCTTCAGAAATTGACCCGAAGTGTGTTAACATTGGATTTTACCCTTTGCAAATTAGTATCAAAATCTACATTGAATATGGATTTTCTATTAATCTGCAGCAAAATCTGCATTTGTAAGTCTAAAAATGTGAACGATACGTTTACATCAAATTTAAGAGTAATTGGACCAACAAATGAAATGTTTGTTTAAACATTTATCATTCTCAACATATTTTCCAGGGTTCTGAAAATTACAGAGAAAAACAGCTACAGTACTACCCCTGAAATCTTATATTATTCATCATATGGAATAAACAAACATAGCTTTGCTCTACTTCTCTTGCTTGAGATGAGCCGGGTGCGGCATGGCCTAGCTGCATGAGGGGAAAGACGTGGCCGACGAGAGCTCCTGAGAAGCACAGGACAAATTAATGAATAAGTGAGCCCCTTCATAATAATTGACCTCAGAGTGGATTGATCCTTAAACTGAACTCTCTGGGAGAGGATCTGAGACCAAGAGGGGACCCCCTGTCACTGTTTGCCGGGCGGCTGGAAGAGCTGTGAGATCTGAGGCAGGATAAGACAGGCGCCATCTTCCTACCCCAAGCGCCTGCTACTGACAGAGAACCAGGACTAGCGGTCTATACCACGAAGGCACCTCTAAGATCTGTTGGGTGCTTCCCCATCCCCCTTCCTCTGCTTACCTTGATTAACACCGACGCTCCACGTGGACCCGTCAGCGGCACTCGACCTCAGTACACAGAGCACAGCAGGGCTCCCTCTGTTTGCTTCCAGCACTGCTCCCGACTCCCCTGCTCTCTCGCACGGCAGCGGGGACTCCTACGGGTGAGTGACACACATCACCTGCCTCTTCCGGTGAGCACAGTGTCTCCCTAAGCACTCTCCCCGCTGCATATCATTAAGCCAGCGACCCTGCGGGACCAGATCGGCAGCTGGGAGGCAGTGTCTGGATTTCACCCGCTCTCAACAGGCGCCAGAGTAGATAGTGCTCAGCAGCGCAGGAAGGTTGTCTGGTGAGACCCGGCGCCGCAGAGGGGTAAAGAACTCTTTAGCAGAATCTGCTGCCTCCTGAGACCATTGAGCTAGGGTTAATCAGCTACACCCCCACCCCTCTCTTATTAAAATCCTTTGATTTTCCCACTCCTCAACACCACTGTAGGGAACTTTCCTGATCTGTGCTCCTCAGCCAATACTGTATACTCAAGGACCCCCATACAATTTAGATACTTAATTTACAAAAGTCTGCTCCCCAATCTTCTTATCTAAAGAATCTAAAGACAGACTGCAGTGTTGCACTGAGGCATTTGAAATAACAAATAATACATTGGAAAGATCCTGTGGCATTCCACTGACTTCTAGTGGCCATTAGAAGGATCTGTTTTTCTTGAACTTTGCTATTTCTAGTTGAACAAAACGCAAATATTCTCACAATCCAAAGCAGGACTCTAGTAATAATGACATACTAGAAAGCCGATCTGCTAGTCTGGAAAGGTACAAGAAGCTGTCTCAGTATAAACCAACATTCCTCATAATGGTCAAATCAGGAGTTAAATCTCCCAGATCGGCCAAGACGACTAACATAACCACCCAGTCAGATCTTGATAAATACTTAAAAAAGCGTCCCCCAACTCCAGGAGCTAACAAAACAAATTGTCCATCCAACTCAGCACAAGAGGGAGAAACAGACTCATATAGAGAGCGACTCTGATACGGGCCAGCTATAAGGAACAACCTGTAACGCGCTCCTTTATCAAACAAATTCTATCCAAAGCTCTAGAACCCACTGGAAAAGAATTGATAGATATTAAGCAAGAAATCTCTCAACAATCAACAAGGTCAAAGACTCGAAACTCTGGAAAGTACCCATTCCACCTATGCGGAACACTCTAACGCCCTCCTGTCGTGCCTAAAAATACAAGAGGAAAAATTACACCTTGTCCACTCCACACTGGAGAACCATGAAAATCAGGAACGCAGAAATAACATACAGATAAAAGGACTACCAGAGTCTGTAGCTTTCGAAGCTTTGAATAACGCTGCAATTGAGATATTCCGTTCGCTCCTTCTGGAACAAGACCCTCAAGACATCGAAATAATAAGAATACATAGAGCACTATGTCCTAAGCCTAAACAAGGTGATCCGCCATGTGATGTACTATGCAGATTTTTAGATTTTCGTACCAAAAACTTGGTGCTAAAACGCGCTAGAGAAGTGCAGGATATTAAATACAAAGGAACACAACTCAGGCTTTTCCAGGATCTCTCAGCAATCACCCTGAAGAAACAAAAACTACTTAAACCGTTCACAGACGCTGTGCTCCAGAAAAAGCTACAATACCGCTAGCTCTTCCCATTTGGAATCCAGATAATTTCTGAAGATAAAAGGCTACAAGCTAGGTCCTCAGCAGAAATGCGAGCCTTATGCAATACTCTAAATATTTCTTTGGAATAATACCCGGACATTGGGGTTTTCCATGTGGCATCCATGATACAACCTCTTCCCCTCTCGACCCCTTGACACCAGGTCTCCACTCCTAAATCACAAAAGTCAAGAGTCAAGACGTAAAGTATCAAGATCAAGATCAACCCTTACTAAAGAACCAGATACCTGAGGAAGACTTCCCATGTCGGCGACAAAGATATTTTCCTGGCGAATAGACTCCCAGATGACCTTACCATCATGTTGGCCAGGAATTGATACTTTACCGGGGGACTGTTTGGTGAAACAGTTCACCGCGACCCCCTGATTGGAAATGTATATGTTGGTTTAGATTTAATGTTTTAGTTAATCAATATTGTGATAACCTGTTATTGAAATTACCTTCCTGTTGACTGGCAGCAATAGGCTCCTTCCAGTCTAATAATTGCCAATTTGATATATATAGTTATGCATCTTATTGAGCTGAATTATAACACTGTCTCTCTTATCTAACTTTTCTCCACTTGCTACCCCACTTTACTCTACTCCCCCCTCTCTTTCTCCTTCCCCTCAGGCACCTTGGGATTAATCCTACCAATGAACAAAGTTGACAGGACCTACACTCCCAAATGGCTAACATCCAAAAGGTATTTAAACTAATCACATTAATCAACTCACTGTCCTCCAGAGGCCAAACTCTCTCACAATTTAAGAAAAAAGGTATACACCTGTTACTTATACAAGAAACACATTTCAACGCGGAAAAGATTCCGTCTTTTGGGAAGGCATATGTGTGGCCCAGCTGCGCTTGGTACACATGTTCCAGGAGAGTGCACAGAAAAGGTAATTGCGTAACCTGATTGTGTAGCCCAGCTACGCAGGCACACATAAAAATCCAGGAGAGTGCACAGGAAGGTAACAGCAAAGCTTGATATCTATGCACTTCACTCACACTTTTAGACACACCCATCAGGGGTATAGGAGGTGGTGACACGTAGCAGAGCTCAGTCAAGCTTCCTGTCTCAGGACAGTGTAGTTCAGTCAGTTTCCTGTCTTCGGACAGTGCAGATCAGTGCCAGTGGAGTCTGGACTTGGAAGGAGAGGAGAAAGGATTGAATCCTCGCAGAGTTAGCGTAGCTCACCTGACAAGCAAGTGGAGGCTAGTACGGGTGAAGTGGATCATCCTAGCCTAGTCAGAGCTACCCTTAATCAGTACCTCAACAGAAGCAAGGAGGATACTGAGAGCTGCTCAGCGAGCTCTAGGAGAAAGCTGACATTACCAACGAAGCTCCAAGTGTTTATGCTAAGAGCGAGAGCAGGGCGAAGGGCGCAGTGGAGAAGTTAGAGAGAAGTGCTTTAGGTATTGGATTGCCTGCACTAAATTGCCGGACACCGGGGTCCGAAGTGTTGCTACTGTTTCAGGCATATTAACAAGAAATCCGGAGGCATCTGGACTACAGGTCGCAGAGTGCAGCCTTAAGTGTCAATACGTAATCGGAGTCAGGAGGAACAAGGACTTTTAGCTAGGCCAAGCATAGAAGGACTCTGTTCTCACCACATAGAAGGCTCCACCACAATATTGGCCGGGCAGTACAGCTATTGAGAAAGCTGGGGATTCAGAATTAACTTCGCTTCAGGCAAGTTGGATTCACATGTATATGGAGTAAAGGAGGCCTCTAACCTGCTCAGCTGTTACCCGAATGTGCACTCTCCACCCCGACCAGCTCCCCGGGATCTGCTTGAACCACCATCAGTAAAAGGTATGAAAAGAAGCTGCATTGTGTTTGGCTGAATTCTTACTACACCCTGCATCATCACTCCCATAGACTTCCAGGGACCCGTCTCACCTGTGGGAGACTTACTACCAAGCTGCCCCATAACATCCCCTGTGAAAGTCCTTAGAGCAGCGCTGGTTCAATTAACCAGATACCACAGGTGGCGTCACGAACTACCTATACCTAATAATCCCCTGTAAATATTCCCCATCGCATTGACTGCCAGGGCCACGGACCGAGCCACCGCTGCCAGTGACATCTCCCATGGAAATCGATGGGCTCGGCTCCGAGTACCCCATAGCCCTGGTATCCACAATTGTGGTGTGAGTCATGATATTCATTCACATCTCACACTTCCCAACACTTCCACTAGAGGGATTCTGGGATATATAAAGTAGTGAGACGTAGCAGTAGCCATTCAAGTTCAAGTCTTGGTGTGATTCAGGAGTGAGTCATACTGGTTAGTTCCTGTCAGAGCTCAGTCAGAGCTGGAGAGACAGACGTGTGTGAGATTTCCTGTCAGAGACAGAAGAGAGAGATTGCAAGCTGATAACTCAGAACAGACAGACTGCTAGAACCCTAGGAAAGTGGAGAGTGACTCTCGGAGCGGGCTTGTAATCAGTCTGACGAAACGTCCTGAAAGCTGCTCTGGACAGAGTCTTTGAAGGAAAGAAGGAAGGGGACTACAGTTTGCAGAACATCGAGTTAACTGTGAGTTTGTCAGTGAGCTTTGGAAAGAAGGAAGAAAGCTAATGACAGAACCTACTGCTACCCGTGCTTATGTTAAGGGTGAGAGCAGGGCGACAGGCGAGTGGAGAAGAAAGGAATAGTGACCTGGGTTATAATCACCGTCACGTGTTAACCGGACGCCGGGTCCGAAGCATTGCTAGTACTTCACGGCTAGTGATAGAAAACCGGAATCCTTGCTGGACTTCAAGTCGCAGAAGGTAGCCCTAAGTGTTGATACGTAACTGGAGTCAGGGAGAACAAGGACTTTTAGCAGTGCACTGCATAGGAGGACTTCGTTCTTGCCAACATCTGAGAACCAGAGACAGAAAAGGCTCTACCACAATGTCGACCGGGCGTAGCTGTTGCATTACGAGTTAAACTTGACTTTATGCAAGTTAGGACTCACATACATTTTAAAGGGAAAGGAGGCCTTAAACCTGCTCAGCGATTACCTGTATGTGCACTCTCTACCCTGACCAGCTTCCCGGGACATACCTGCAACCATCTACAGTAAAGGTATGGAAAGAGAACAACTTGTGTGTGACTGACTCATTGCCTGCACCACCATAGACTTTGAGGGAACAGTCCCACCTGTGGGGGACTTAACATCTAGCTGCCTAATAACATCCCCTCAGAAGATTCACCTTGCAGCGCTGGTCTACTTGATCAGAAACCACAGGTGGCGTCACAAACTAATCCTAAAATCCCCTGTAAATATCCCCCTTTGTATGAGCACCCAGGGCAACGGACTGAGCTGTGCTACTTGTGACATTCCCCATAGACTTCAATGGGCTCGGTGCCGAGTACCCCATAAGCCCTGGAACCCCAGTGTTGTGCGACTCACATACTATGACAGGTGGTTTCACGCCACCTCCCCCCAAATGAAGTCAAGCTAAGCCATAGCTAAGGTTATCCCATTCCTTTTACATGACCTGCTGGCGGACCCAGATGGATGCTTCTTGCTGGTCAAGGGGCTAATGGCAGGTGTCGGGGTTACCATCTGTAGTCTTTATGCGCCAAACAAAAGCATTTAAAATGGCTGCTTGCTGTGTTTAAGAAAATTAGAGACTTCAGAGAAGGCACACTGATCATAGGAGGGGACATAAATTTAGCTCTCGAACCAACCATAGACACTGTTATGAGCTCGGTTGCAACAACGTTATTATGTAATGGATTGCAACCGAACCCGGGGTCCGCGACTAAGTTTATTTTCACTGCTGCCGAACAACCTTGGATTAGGAGTATAATAACTGACAACTAAATATAAGGATCTTGCCTGTGTACTTCACATTAAGCAAGATATAGCATTTGCACTATCTCCGTTAACTTCACGGGAGAAGTGCTGACGACTGGCGTAGACGTAGCCCTGTTAAATAGCACAGAAGCCACTTGCCAGGTATTAGGTAGTGCATGGGACTCACGCCAGGAGTACATGCTGCCAGCCGGTGTGCGATCGGACTGAGCAACTTCAAGATACAGCTGATGGCTATGCCCGCGTGCTGCCTACCGGGCTACGACAGGACTGCATAGCTTCAATATTCAGCTGGTGGTGATGCCCGGGTGCTGCCAGCCAGTGTGAGATCGGACTGAGCAAGCTTCCTCTACAGTTGGCAGGTGATGCCCAGGTTACGTGCCCCGCAGTCTGCTGAGGGTGTATAGCTACCCTATATTCGTAGCAAGACTGCGACATTGGCTACCTGCCTGGCATAGCTGAACCTGCCTGAAGGACCTGAGCTAATAAGCTGAGCGAACTCTGGCATGGTCCCGAAGAGCAAAGCTAGAGAGAGCACGTGGAGCCCAGATTCTGGTACGTCCACACATGAGCACTGCCTAATTTAGTATGTGCCGCGGACAGAGAAGCTATTTAAGGGCTAAGCTCCGCCCCCAGCCATCTCGTCAATCGCATCACCGATGACATCATTCGTGATCAATCAGGTGATGCCAGGTCAGAGGATCATCTGACCTTAAACACGAATCATGGCTCGGACATGCTCAGTGCATGCTCAGTGCATGCATTTGCGGACTTAGGCAATTCTCCCCCTGCAGGTCTTGGCAACTAAGGGCCCCGTCTCACATAGCGAGATCGCTGCTGAGTCACAAGTTTTGTGACCCAGCAGCGATCTCGCTATGTCTGACACGTACCAGCGATCAGGCCCCTGCTGTGAATCGCTGGTCGTGTCAGAAATGCCTAAACTTTTTTTTGATCGCTGGTCTCCTGCTGGCCGGCACGCATCGCTGCGTGTGACAGGCAGGAGACCAGCGATCAGCTGGTAACCAAGGTACACATCGGGTTTCCAGGCTCGGGGTTGTGCCTGGAAAACCGATGTGTACGTTGGATACCAGCGCGCTGCTGCAGGGGAGCTGGTAACCAAGGTACACGTCGGGTTTCCAGGCACCGCGCAGCGCCTGGAAACCCGATGTGTACCTTGGTTACCAGCTCCCTGCAGTGTCGCTGTCCTGATCGCTGCCTGAGCTGCCTGTTTGGCAGCTCAGCAGCGATCATGTAGCGACACACCAGCGATCCTGACAAGTTCATATAGTTGTCGGGATCGCTGGTGCGTCACTATGTGAGACGGGGCCCTAGATGAATCTTTACTAGATAACCCTACAATTAAATCACAGGTCAGCAAGGCCATCTTATCATACTTTGAACTTAACAATGCTGAAGAAATCTCACCTTCAATAATATTGGAGGCACACAAACCTGTGATTAGGGGGGAACTTATCTCTATCGAGTCCCACTTAAATAGAACAAAAAAATCACGAAATAGATGCTTTGCATCAAGAAATAATACATTTAGAGTCCCAACATAAAAAATCACTATTGCCACAAACTCTACTAGAGCTTACGGCCAAAAGGCAAAACCTGAAAGATCTCCTCAAACAACAAGCTGTATATTCGTCCATGGTGATGGTGATAAGGATTCAAAATTAACCATGTCACTAATTAAGAAGAGGTAAGCATGTACCTTTATACACGCCATAAAAACCAAAACTGGCTCAAGAACCCAGAACTACTCCCAGATAGAAGCGGAGTTTCTACATTACTACAAAACCCTTTACCACCTACGCCCGAATGAAACGGCACAAGAGAAATCTTAAAGGAGGCAAGATATTCGAACCTTCTTAAAAAACCTAAACCTCCCAAATTTAACCGATTCCCAACAACAACAACTAACTAAACCATTCACTCTCAGAGAGCTCCAGTCTGCCCTGTCGAATAGCCCAAAAGGGAAGGTCCCTGGGCTGGATGGATTTACAGCATACTACTCAAAATCCTTTCCTGAAGCACTACTCGCCACCTCCTTAATATGTGCAATTCTCTTCAAAAAGGCGAAGAGGCTCTACGCCAATTTCTAGAGGCCAGGATGTCGCTGATTTATAAAGAAGGGAAAGACCCGAAGCAGTGTTGCAGTTTCATTGCTCAATACGGATCTAAAATTGTATGCGAGAATGCTGGCTAAAAGGGTTGAGGTTGTGCTGCCTCTAATAATCTCTTTAAATCAATCTGGGTTTGTGAGAGGGAGGGAGGGAGGGAAAGGATAATACTTACAAAATTTTGCACCTAATGCAATATGCAAAAATGCGCAAAATTCCATTAGTACCAATGAGTATAGATGCAGAGAAAGCATTCAACAGGGTAGACTGGTTGTTCCTAATAGAGACTTTAATAAAATTTTGCTTTCCTCCCTCAATAATAACCGCAATTATGGGGATGTATACAATGCCCATGGCAAGGATCAGGCTCAACGGCTCCCTCACAGACACGTTCCAAATTTATAACGGGACAAGGTAGGGCTGCCCACTGTCCCCATTGCTGTTTGTAATGGCAATGGAACCCCTTCTCCAGGCTGTCCAGCAAGGCCCTTAGGTGGAAGGCAAACAGATTCAAGACATTCATTATAAAACAGCGGCTTTCGCTGATGATCTATTGCTTGTATAATCTAAGCTACTGAGAGGAATACCTGCTATAATGGGAATTCTGGACAGCTATGGCAGACTTTCTAACTTTAAAATGAATGAGACTAAATCCGAGGTGTTGGGCCTGGGCCTGCCCAAACATATCATGGACAGACTCAAACTTAATTTCCCCTTTGCCTGGCGAGCAAGAAGTCTAACGTATCTAGGCATCAAATTAAGTGCAACTGACAAAGAGTACTTCGATCTCAATCTCAAACTCCTATTAGACTTAACGAATGCTTGCATTCGAACATGGAAAGATACATTTTTATCCTGGATAGGAAGGAAAAATAACTTAAAAAGCCTAATTCTGCCAAAATTTATTTACATTTTTAATATGCTTCCAATTCAAATTCCCATGTAATTTCTGATAAAAGTGCACTCCCTATTTTTCAAATATATATGGCAAAAATGCAAACCCCGTATAAATGCTAAAACACTCACCCTTCCAAAGGATTTGGGTGGGATGGGGGCGCCGGACATTGCAAAATACTACCAAGCTGCACACCTAGCTAGAACAGTAGATTGAGGGGCTCAATGGCTTAGAACAGAAGAATCAATGTCTTCATCCCCTCTAAGATCTGTCTTACCGGGCCACGTTAACGACCCAATACCGTCTGACTGCAAAAATATACATACGCTAGCTACAATTAAAATTTGTAGAAAGACACATAATGTTCTGCCCCCCACCCTCTCTCACCATTAACTAAAATCATGTATTTATTAGAAGTTCCATCCCATCAAGCTGCAAAAATCCAGATTGATCAAGTCTCGGAAGATGGAGCCCTTCTTCCTCTACAAGAAATACGCAAACTACCAGGACTGTTAAGCCTTACATTCCTTCAACATAGAAAGCTCTCATATCTCCTATGTCAACGAAGCCACCCGATTGATGTTGATAGATCTTTAACACCCTATGAAGTCCTATGTGTCAAAACAACAACGCCCACCAAAACTCTCTTAACAATCTATCAGTCGCTGCTTATGACTAATGTACCTTTAAACGGGCATCTCTAACTCAATGAGAAAAGGACATGGGTACTTCCTTCTCCGAAACACAATATTTAAATATTAAACATATTTATAGGAATTCCCATGGTCCTTTGTGTACACCTCCAGGAGAATTTGTTTAAAATTACCACTAGATGGTATATTACTCCCAATCAGATTCACAGATGGCACCATGCTACAGCTGCAACTTGTTGGAGGTGTGGAGAGGATGATGACAGTTATCTCCACATCTGGTGGGTCTGTCAGATCCTCCATCCTTTTTGGGAAGAAGCATCCACAATTATAAAAAAGGTGCTGAACAAACGTGCCATCTTGAAGCCAGAAAATATCCTATTGAACCTCCCAATATGGCAGAACAATGAAGATGCTAACAAACTAGCACATTATATCTTAGCAGTTTGGAAATCTTTGATCCCTCTTAATTGGAATTCTACAGCCCCACATACTACACAGCAACTTTGTTCCAAGATTGAACAAATTTTCCATATAGAAGAATTAGCAGCAAGAGTAAATCACAGCTCTGTTAACTTTAATAACATCTGGAAACACTGGATCCACTTCAGGATTCTATCATCCTTCTATTCTATAATTATGGCATAACTTCTTATTAAACACACATCCCAAGGTGCTACTTCTACCCTCCCACCCCCCTCCCTAGTTTTCTCCCCTTCATATGGTTCCCTCTCTCCACTTCTCTCTTCCGGATTCTCTTCGGTTTTCCTATTTCATCCTCAAAATCTAATATTGTAAGTATCGATAATTTTCTTGATCACAGTGATTGAGTCTTGTGTACAAAACTGCTTCTGTAAAATTTTTCTGATAGACTTATTAATGCTTGTATTATTGATATGACTTCTTCTCAAACACCTTTGTTATGTTTAAACTTTTATCAATAAAAAGAACATTGAAAGAAAGAAAAGAAAGAGATGAGTCGGGCGCTGTGCTTTCCAACTTTGATATCCCAAATCACTTAAAATCAAATTTGCCTTATTTGTATATAGTTAAAACCATCTAAACAGAACAATTAGGATACATACCCTCTGTAAACGTTTTTGTAAGATTTTCAATGGGAAATATCACTGAATCCTCTGCAGAGATCATATCAGATTTATCTGACAAATAACTCTCCAAATGTTGTCTGGAATCAAAGCCATCTTCATGGTAGCGCTTATAGGTGCAGGAATCCATCGTCTAATCTTCTATCACAGGCAGGGCAGAGTGACTCTTTCTCTTCTGCTACTCAAGGCCTTTTTATCGTCACCAGAAATCTATTTACAAAGCATGTTTAGCAAGGAATATGTTTACTTATCATATCACAAGTTCTTCTCTTCATTTATAGAGCCATTCAATTAAAATATAAAATACTGTAAGCAAAAAAATAATGTTTTACCCTTTAATGACTACTTTCAGGAATACACAATATTTTTAAGTTTGCTTTTCGTCAATGAAAAATGAATATTTTGTCCATGATTGCACATACAGTGAAGGAAATAATTATTTGATCACTTGCTGATTTTGTAAGTTTGCCCACTGACAAAGACATGAACAGTCATTAATTTTAAGGGTAGGTTAATTTTAACATTGAGAGATAGAATATAAAAAAAAATCCAGAAGATTACATTGTGTAAATTATATAAATTTATTAGCATTTTGCAGTGAGAAATAAGTATTTGATCCCTCTGGCAAACAAGACCTAATACTTGGTGGCAAAACCCTTGTTGACAAGCACAGCAGTCAGACTTTTTTGTAGTTGATGATGAGGTTTGCCCACGTCAGGAGGAATTTTGGTCCACTCCTCTTTGCAGATCGTCTCTAAATCATTAAGATTTTGAGGCTGTCGCTTGGCAACTCGGAGCTTCAACTCCCTCCATAAGTTTTCTTTGGGGTTATGGTCTGGAGACTAGCTAGGCCACTCCATGACCTTAATGTGCTTCTTTTTGAGCCACTCCTTTCTTGCCTTGGCTGTATGTCTTGCTTGAAGACCCAGCCACGATCGATTTTTAATGTCCTTGGGGAGGGAAGGAGGTTGTCACTCAGGATTTTAAGTACATGGCTCCATCCATTCTCCCATTGATGCGGTTAAGTAGTCCTGTGCCCTTAGCAGAGAAACATCGGCAAAACATAATGTTTCCATCTCCATGCTTGACAGTCGGGATGGTGTTCTTAGAGTCATAGGCAGCATTTCTCTTCCTCCAAACACGGCGAGTTGAGTTAATGCTAAAGAGATCAATTTTTGTCTCATCTGACCACAGCACCTTCTCCTAATCACTCACAGAATTATCCAGGTGTTCATTGGCAAAGTTCAGATAGGCCTGCACATGTGCCTTCTTGTGCAGGGGACCTTGCCGGCATTGCAGGATTTTAAACCTTTACGGCAATGTCAATCTCCACAAGGAGAAACAATACTTCTTGGATATCGGTCAGACGCCTCTCATACAGCCAAACCAGATCATCTCACACTTTGCACTGACGAGGGTCAAGTACCTCGAAACACAGTGTCTGCAAATTGAGATTCTGGTTTGGCTTTTACCATAGGTCATGTGACAAGGCTCGTTAAATGGTCGACATTGACTTTTAGGATTGCTACTTCCAATAGGTGGCACTAGAGTTCTAGTCCTCTTCCTCTCTGAAGAGACAATTTGCATATTTCCCAGAGGAGCATTGCGGCTTTAATTCTCCTCATCTCGGCATGCTTAGCATGTCAATCTCCGCAAGGAGAAACGATACTTCTTGGAAAACTTTACAGCGTAATATCTTACCAATGGTTTTCTTGGTGATTGAGGTTTCAGCTGCCTTGAGATCATTAATAAGTTCCCCCCGTGCAGTTTTAGGCTGATCTCTCACCTTCCTCATGATCAAGGATACTCCATGAAGTGATATTTTGCATGGTGCCCCAGATCGATGTCGATTAACAGTCATTTTGTATTTCTTCAAATTTCTTACTATTGCACCAACAGTTGTCTGCTTTTCACCCAGCGTCTTACTTATGGTTTTGTAGCCCATTTCAGCTTTGTACAGGTCTATGATCTTGTCCCTGACAAGTCTGTGGACAGGAGTCTTTAATAAAGGTGACTATGTAAGACAGCTGTCTTTAATGCAGGTAACAAGTTGATTAGGAGCATCTAACTGGTCTGTAGGAGCCAGAACTCTTAATGGTTGGTAGAGGATCAAATACTTATTTCTCACTGCAAAATGCAAATTTATACAATTTATACAATGTGATTTTCTGGATTTTTTTTTTTTTTTTATTTTTGATATTCTATCTCTCACTGTGAGGCTGGAGTCACACACAACGTATAAAAAATCGGACCGTATTTTACGGACGAGAATCGCACAAAAGTTCCCTGAACAGTGATCCGTATGTCAACCGTGTACAATGCGAGGATGCATCAAAATATCCATGTGCCTTCCGGACGGCGAGATTTTCTCGCCGACTTGCAAAACCGACATATAATGGATCCAAATGATAGTTTTTAAATCACAAAAGACAGAATACATATACACACATAGAATACATATACAGTACAGACCAAAAGTTTGGACACACCTTCTCATTTAAAGATTTTTCTGTATTTTCATGACTATGAAAATTGTACATTCACACTGAAGGCATCAAAACTATGAATTAACACATGTGGAATTATATACTTAACAAAAAAGTGTGTAACAACTGAAATTATGTCTTATATTCTAGGTTCTTCAAAGTAGCCACCTTTTGCTTTGATGACTGCTTTGCACACTCTTGGCATTCTCTTGATGAGCTTGATGAGGTAGTCACCGGAAATGGTTTTCACTTCACAGGTGTGCCCTGTCAGGTTTAATAAGTGGGATTTCTGGCCTTATAAATGGGGTTGGGACCATCAGTTGTGTTGTGCAGAAGTCTGGTGGATACACAGCTGATAGTCCTACTGAATAGACTGTTAGAATTTGTATTATGGCAAGAAAAAAGCAGCTAAGTAAAGAAAAACGAGTAGCCATCATTACTTTAAGAAATGAAGGTCAGTCAGTCTGAAAAATTGGGAAAACTTTGAAAGTGTCCCCAAGTGCAGTTGCAAAAACCATCAAGCGCTACAAAGAAACTGGCTCACATGAGGACTGCCCAGGAAAGGAAGACCAAGAGTCACCCCTGCTTCTGAGGATAAGTTTATCACCAGCCTCAGAAATCGCAGGTTTACAACAGCTCAGATTAGAGACCAGGTCAATGCCACACAGAGTTCTAGCAGCAGATACATCTCTACACAGTGTCTTTGTACGACACAGAAAAGGTAAACGGATGGACTCTACATGCCTGGTTCCCACCGTGAAGCATTGAGGAGGAGGTGTGATGGTGTGGGGGTGCTTTGCTGGTGACACTGTTGGGGATTTATTCAAAATTGAAGGCATACTGAACCAGCATGGCTACCACAGCATCTTGCAGCGGCATGCTATTCCATCCTTGTTTGCCTTTAGTTGGACCATCATTTATTTTTCAACAGGACAATGACCCCAAACACACTCCTGGCTGTGTAAGGGCTATTTGATCAAGTAGGAGAGTGAATGGGTGCTACGCCAGATGACCTGGCCTCCACAGTCACCAGACCTGAACCCAATTAAGATGGTTTGGGGTGAGCTGGACCGCAGAGTGAAAGCAAAAGGGCCAACAAGTGCTAAGCATCTCTGGAACTCCTTCAAGATTGTTGGAAGACCATTTCTGGTCACTACCTCTTGAAGCTCATCAAGAGAATGCCAAGAATGTGCAAAGCAGTCATCAAAGCAAAAGGTGGCTACTTTGAAGAACCTAGAATATAAGACATATTTTTAGTTGTTTCATACTTTTTTGTTAAGTATATAATTCCACGTGTGTTAATTCAAAGTGTTGATGCCTTCAGTGTGAATGTACAGTTTTCATAGTCATGAAAGTACAGAAAAATTTTGAAAAGAGAAGGTGTGTCCAAGCTTTTGGTCTGTACTGTTATATATATATATATATATATATATATATATATATGCAACCAAAGCAAAAAAGAAATAATAAATCAAATATATGCCCCTATCAGGTTATTGGGGTCAAAGGCTAAAAGCCAATGTATAGATATAATATCACAATGAGAGGTATATTTAGCAAAAATATCAATTTATTAAAGCAAAATTAACATGCAAGTATGTGAGACTTATGGACAAAAAATAGTGAGAAAACGATATTAAAACACAGCTAGTAACCTGTCAAACAGATGGAAATAGACAGCAAATGAGAAAGACAACACAAGAACACTCCTCCACGCCGGCGACCATGCAGGCATGAGTAATCAATCACAGTCTTATCATGCCAATACCCCAGTGAAGTATACTATTACAAAGTCATTTGCTGAGTACCAGAAATAACAAAAGCCAATGGTAGGTATGCACATTGGCGAATAACGTACTGATATTATGTCTACCGCAATTTAAGTGTGCTGGTGAAATCACCAATAGATAAGGACAAAAATGATTAAATTGTGTGCAGACATAAATAATCAATCATAAATTACCCCAGCAGAATGCAATCACTTGCATGATTGAAAAATTATTACATGCCAGTAATACATATACAAAAATCAGCAGTCGGTAATATATGACATACTAGTATTGTGCCTGCCGTAATAAGTGATTGGTGATGAAATTACCATAGAATCGTATGCAGACATGAATAATCAATCCTATATGCAGTCGTGGGCACTCAGTCAAATTGATTAAATATTGCCACAACGGAAATAATATCCGTAATAAGGTCACAGCTACGTGGCCTACTAAGACAAACTGCAACTAAAAAGCATGCTGGAACTCGTGTGTAAATCATTACCTTGTGCCATAATAATTGGGGAGCATATGGTGCCGGCAAGGAGGGAGGTGAAAGACAGCCCCGACGCGCGTTTCACCGCACTCGGCTTCGTCAGGAGGCCTCCTGACCACGTAGCTGTGACCTTATTACGGATATTATTTCCGTTGTGGCAATATTTAATCAATTTGACTGAGTGCCCACGACTGCATATAGGATTGATTATTCATGTCTGCATACGATTCTATGGTAATTTCATCACCAATCACTTATTACGGCAGGCACAATACTAGTATGTCATATATTACCGACTGCTGATTTTTGTATATGTATTACTGGCATGTAATAATTTTTCAATCATGCAAGTGATTGCATTCTGCTGGGGTAATTTATGATTGATTATTTATGTCTGCACACAATTTAATCATTTTTGTCCTTATCTATTGGTTATTTCACCAGCACACTTAAATTGCGGTAGACATAATATCAGTACGTTATTCGCCAATGTGCATACCTACCATTGGCTTTTGTTATTTCTGGTACTCAGCAAATGACTTTGTAATAGTATACTTCACTGGGGTATTGGCATGATAAGACCGTGATTGATTACTCATGCCTGCATGGTCGCCGGCGTGGAGGGAGTGTTCTTGTGTTGTCTTTCTCATTTACTGTCTATTTCCATCTGTTTGACAGGTTACTAGCTGTGTTTTAACATCGTTTTCTCACTATTTTTTGTCCATAAGTCTCACATACTTGCATGTTAATTTTGCTTTAATAAATTGATATTTTTGCTAAATATACCTCTCATTGTGATATTATATCTATACATTGGCTTTTAGCCTTTGACCCCAATAACCTGATAGGGGCATATATTTGATTTATTATTTCTTTTTTGCTTTGGTTGCATGTTTGGCTAGAGGTATGTCCGGTTAGCCACGGTGACAATGTTTTAGGTTTAATATATATATATATATATGTACACATATGTCATTGAGACACATATATATATATATATTCTACAGTATATTAATAGTTCATACACTTCTACATAGTGTGAGACAGTGAGAGTATGTGTATTGAATGGGGTGTACATTTCACCTAGCTACTTTACTGACTGGTATAAGGGACGTGTGTGGCTTTGTAGACCTAGTGGTAGAGAAAGGTCACTACACCTTACATTCAGTACACACGTGCAGCTCAGGCCTGAAATCACTCAGGTGTTAATTAGGAGACCAGAAGTAGGTGTGTTGGAACACAGTCAGAGAGCTGGCTTAGTCTGGACACAGGAAGGTGTCCCGGCACAAGAAGCAGTCTCCAGGAGTGGGAGCACGCTCAGCCTGGACACAGGAAGGTGTCCCGGCACAAGAAGCGTCTCCAGGAGTGTGAGCTATCTCAGTCTGGGTGCAGGAAGTACCCCGGACACAGGAGTAGTCTCAGTGAGAATCCGTGCGAATAGCGGCTGAATAGGAGTGGATCTCTCTCAAGTCTGGACGCTGAAGGGGCCTTCAGACACAAGGAGGAGTATCTGTGAAACTCCATACTGGTAACATATATCATATGTGTTGTTTTGGGCACAGACTGGTAGAGTCTGGACCCGGAGAGACAGGGAAATCGATCTATGTGTAATTAGTGGCTAGACAAGCCTAGGTTTTCTGTTTATGCTTTATTTTTATCTGTTTGCTGTGGACTTTAATAAAACTGGTTGCGGCCAGTTTTACACCAGAACTGCTGTCTGAATGAACTGTTTTCGTGCCATTCTGTCTACCCAGACAGCGATTCTAGAGCTATATCCCTGGAAATGTTACAATTGGCGGAGAATGCTGGGGCAGCGCAGTGGCTGATACAGTTAGTGCTGGAGTGTGAATGCAGCACAGTGGCTTAGAGACAGCAATAAAGGTGAAGTCTGTTGAAATAGCAGCAGAGGAAAAAAAAAGTGTGTCAGCAAAAACGTCTGATTGGAGCAGTCTTAAAGAGACAGTAGCCCTAATAGAGTTTGCAAAAGAGGAAAAAAAAAAAAGTGTGTCTGCACAGCAAAGCTGAACTTGTTGTGGAAAAGACTGTGGAGTGTGCAGCAGCAAAGAGAAACGTCTATTGGAGCAGTCTTAAAGAGACAGTGGCCCTAATAGAGTTTGCAGAAAAAAAAAAAAGTGTCTGCACAGCAGAGCTGAAGTTTCTGTGGAAAAGACTGTGGAGTGTGTATGTCTTGAGTGAAGACTGCCGTTGTTGAGACAGAGAAGTCTGACAGCATGGATGACAGCATGGAGGCGCTGTTTGAACAAATGGCGCAAGTTAATGTGCAACATAAGACTGCCGTGGTTGAGACAGATAAGTCCGGCAGTATGGAGGAGCTCATTGAGTACCTGGTCCAGGCCCAGCGAAGCATGCAGCAGAGCATGGAGCAGCAGCGCCTGCAGCACCAGCAGCGCATGCAGCAGGCCCAGCAGCAATTCCTGCAGCAGCAGCAGGAGAATAACCGGTTATTTGTTGAGCGGATGGCAGCACAAAAAAAGGATTTCGGTGCCGCATCCCGAAGTAATGTTGTGAAGGCACCTGCTTTGTCCGCTGTAAAGAAGGCGGTAAGACGGTCCTTGGAAAAAATGACACCTCGTGACGATGTGGAGGTATATCTCACTAGGTTTGAGAGACTGGCAGAGAAGGAGAATCTGCCCCTATCTGAATGGGCCATGATGGTCGCACCCTATCTGATTGGAGAGCCCCAAAGGGCCTATGCTGACCTGAGCGAGCAGGACAGCCAAGACTATGCCAAGCTGAAAGCGGAGATTCTTGCCCGGCTGGGTGTTACGGTGACAGCCCGTGCCAGGGGAGTTCATGACTGGAGATGCAGTTGGGAGTCTGCAGTCAGCAAACCTGATTATGGAATTGAAAAGGTGATAGTGAACCGCTACACCCGAGCATGTCCTCCTGAGGACGCCAATCGTCTGGTCAGCCTGATGGAGAAGGCCTTCGCCAGCAAAGACTGTCTCCGTGACCAGCCGTCTGAGAGGTCGTCACTTCAGAGTTCCCGGACGCTGAACTCTCGCGGTAAGAGCGTTCCAGCTGTTGGGGACATGGGGTATGCTGATAAGCGGGTTCGGGCCCGAGGGGACATATGGGTGGGAGAGTGTGGTGGACAGTGTTGGAGATGTCGTGAAATTGCTGCCAACTGTCCAATAGAGGGGGAGCCTATGTATTGTGATGTTGGCAGATCCCTCTCTCCCTGCGCAGAGCCTGTGTGTGTGTCCACCTCAGCCGAAGAGACTGGACCACAGGGGTCCCCGGTGGTTGTAAATGACTGCCCAGCACAGGCCCTCTTGGACTCAGAGAGTCCAGTGACTTCCGTATGTGACAGCCTGATTGATAGGGACTTCATCCCTGATAAGCACCTGAGTGTGGTGTGCATCCATGGAGACACCAAAGTTTACCCAGAGACTGCCGTGGACTTGGTTCCTAAACTCGGGGAGGTTTCATATGAAGTGGGGGTAGTGAAGAACCTGGTGCACCCCGTCATATTGGGTAATGACTTTCCCCGATCTAAGGGTCTCTGGGGGAAAAATGTTTCTGATGGACAGTGTGATGAAGCTCCTACTGAGGGTGCGCAGTCCCGAGGGGCGGAACACAATGCTAGTGGGTCGTTAAACTTATGTGATAATGATGATGACCATGATAATGATGATGATGATAATGATAATGATGATGATGATGATGTTGATGATCATGATAATGATGATGACCATGATAATGATGCTGATAATGATAATGATAATGATGATGATCATGATAGTGATGATGATACTGATCATAGTCATGATAATGATGTGGATAATAATGATGACTGTGATGGTGATGAAATTCCTTTGCAGGTGATGTTGGTAGACGAGGATGGTGGTTCTCGGGAACCGAGTGTCCCTGACTTGCCTGTGTCCTGTGACAATTTTGAGAGTGAGCAGTGGCGAGACCCCACTCTTAGGACGACACAGGAAAATATGATTGTTCTAAATGAGGTTTCCCAGGAGCCTGGCTCTGAGGAGAGGTTTCCTCATGCTGCCATGGACAATGGCCTATTGTATAGGGACACTGAAGTCCAGGGAGAGGTCGTGAGTCAGCTCCTAGTGCCTGAGCTATATGGAAGTGTAGTGCTGGGGTTGTCACATAGTCACATACTTGAGGGACCAGATGGTGAAGTTAATGTTGTGGATGACATGTTAACTAAGGTTCCAGATCAGGATGTGAATGAGAATGAATTGTATACTCCTGAAAGTGAGCAGGATGAGAATGAGAATGAATTGTATAACCCTGAAAGTGACCCGGATGTGGCTGAGAAAAAGGGGTCAGACAGGGATAGTGGGAATGATAGTGAATCATCTGATGACAATAAAGCAACCAGTGCAAATGAGGAAGGCATGGTAGCAGAGGAGGTTGAGAGTCCTGAGAAGAAAGCTGATGCTGACCTTACAGCCAGACAGAAGATGGCATCTGAAGATGTTTTACAGTAGCCGGTTCCCTGGCGAAGACTAAGGTGAAAGGAGGAGAGCTGAGCTTTAAAGGTAGGACTCTGAAACTGAACACAGCACAAGTGGATGCTGTCGAAGATGAGAAGTTATCGATGTATGGTATGGAGCTGCATCATGCCCAGGACTCTGAAGGTAATGCTGCAGAGGTTGAAAAAGCCATGGAAGTGGTGGTCACCAAGCCAGATGCCTCATCAGAAGCTGAGGTCTCAAGTGAGGCTGTGAGGAACAAGACTGACGGTAGGGCTTCTGAGCATGTTCTACCAGAAGAGCCTGAAGAAGGGGCCGAGGACGTAAAGGACGTCCAACAGCTACAGGAGAAGATGCGTCTCCATGAGGCCTTCCCCAAAGAAATGAAGACTGAGAATGTTGTGTTACGCGAGCAGCTGCAGCAGTGTGAACTGGATGTGGCATCTTTTCTCCGGGAACGTGAGCGGTTCCAGCAGTTTCTCCAGAGAGCACGAAATGAAGGGGAAAGTGTATATAGTACCTTGCAGGATCAAAGAAAAGTGGTTGCACAGGTACCAGATGAATTGATTACTTCTCAGAAAAAACTCCAAACTGTGATGAAGGAGTGTGATGAAAACCATGAGCATCTTCGTGAGAAAGTAGATGTGCTAAAGAAGGTTCAAAGGGAATTAGAGAAAGGTGAAAAAACCCCTATACCTCCTGTGACAGTTGGTGACACAGGGTCAGTGCCCCAAAAACAGGAGGTACGAGAGTTTCCGTGGAAGAATCAGCAGAGGTGTTCTGACGTGCCTGGTCGTACTTCTCTGGCCAGGCACTATATCGAAACTGAGCCCGGCCTAAGGTCAAGATGAAACCGTGCAGGATACCCGAGGCCCGCAGAGAGCATAGGCCTGGGAGGGTACAGGGTAGTACGGATGCTTCGGATGAAGAGAAAGCTGATGTTGGCTATGACTCAGGTGAAGATACAAATGACAGTGGTGAAGATGAAGCTGATGAGGGCCATGACTGGTCCAGAGTTCACTGTCTCTGTTGGATTGTTAACCAGCCCTCCGGTCTGGATGACCAGCCCTCCGGTCTGGAGAAGAGGGGGGGGATATGTGAGACAGTGAGAGTATGTGTATTGAATGGGGTGTACATTTCACCTAGCTACTTTACTGACTGGTATAAGGGAGGTGTGTGGCTTTGTAGACCTAGTGGTAGAGAAAGGTCACTACACCTTACATTCAGTACACACGTGCAGCTCAGGCCTGAAATCACTCAGGTGTTAATTAGGAGACCAGAAGTAGGTGTGTTGGAACACAGTCAGAGAGCTGGCTTAGTCTGGACACAGGAAGGTGTCCCGGCACAAGAAGCAGTCTCCAGGAGTGGGAGCACGCTCAGCCTGGACACAGGAAGGTGTCCCGGCACAAGAAGCGTCTCCAGGAGTGTGAGCTATCTCAGTCTGGGTGCAGGAAGTACCCCGGACACAGGAGTAGTCTCAGTGAGAATCCGTGCGAATAGCGGCTGAATAGGAGTGGATCTCTCTCAAGTCTGGACGCTGAAGGGGCCTTCAGACACAAGGAGGAGTATCTGTGAAACTCCATACTGGTAACATATATCATATGTGTTGTTTTGGGCACAGACTGGTAGAGTCTGGACCCGGAGAGACAGGGAAATCGATCTATGTGTAATTAGTGGCTAGACAAGCCTAGGTTTTCTGTTTATGCTTTATTTTTATCTGTTTGCTGTGGACTTTAATAAAACTGGTTGCGGCCAGTTTTACACCAGAACTGCTGTCTGAATGAACTGTTTTCGTGCCATTCTGTCTACCCAGACAGCGATTCTAGAGCTATATCCCCTGGAAATGTTACAATAGGATAATAACCGCTAATTCAATTGCTGGCTTCGGTAAAATCATTACAGAACCCGACATGAAATGAAACATGGTTTACATACAATAAACCATTTCATTTCATGTAGTTTGATATATGGTTTTGATTAACAATTATATGAGTGCATGTGTGCAAAATTTCAGACATGTAGGTGTTAATTTAATGTGTAAATTTGTTGAAAAAAAAAATGTGTGGGCTCCCTCAGTATTTTCTCCACCAGATAGGGAAAGCCAGTGACTAAAGACAGATAATAATAGCCTAGGGAGGGAGCATTGTTTTTGTGCCCCCCCTGGCTACTAACATCTGCCCCCAGCCACCCCAGAAAAGGCACATCTATTATTAGATGCGCCTTTTCTGGCACTTAGCCCGTCTATTCTCATTGCCTTTAGCCGTGGCTAATGGGTTAATAATGGGTTAATGCCACCTTGCTATTGAAAGGTGACATTAAGCCGGGTTAATATTGGAGAGTTGACAATTAGACAACTGTCCATTATCAATCCTATTGTATTAAATGGTTAAAAAAAACACACACACATTAATTAAAAATTATTTTAATGAAATAAATACACATAGTTTTTGACCATATTTTATTGCACTGGTAATAATTCTGAATCCCTTGTTCTCCTGTAATAAAAATAAAATAAAAAAGCAGCAATATCCATACTTCTGTGGCTGTCATGTATAGTGTACAGTTCCTATAGCGTCTTGTGCTTGGGTGCGAGGAAAACACAGGAGACATAGGTTGAAATGAAATGACTTGTATTACTTCATACAAGCATGCTGAAAAGTTCACACAGTTTGCAGGAACAGCGACAGGAGACACAGCAGGCCAGAGTAACTTCAAGCACTACAATAAATCTCCAAAGCAGGTTCAGGATCTCTTCTCTGTACCGTAATTCCTCTGCAAACATGGATTCACCAAACAGCAGGTTTCCAGAGTCCAAAAGTGTTCCAAGGTTCCTCAGTAGGGAATAGCTGGAGTACAAGTCCAAGGCTTCCAGGAGTCAGGTCACAGACTGACTGAGGCTTGATTCAGGAGCACTGATTGTTCAGCTGAGGCTGCTTAAGAAGCAAGAGGGAAGAATCAGGGCGGGAACATGAAAACTGGAAACTCCATATTAACTGAGGGCAAGAGCTGCAGAAAGACAGAAAGCAAAATGGCCGACGAAAAACTGAGTTTCAAGGAACATGTCAACAGAGACAAAGAACCTTACATTACTCCCCCTTAGGGACAACCTCCGGATGACCTCAGACCAGGCTTGTCAGGGTACCTCTGAAGAAACTGGCGGAGCAGGCGAGGAGCATTTACATTATTGGCTGGTTCCCATGAGTTGTCCTCCACTGGGTAGCCCTGCCATTTAATCAAATATTGCAACTGATTTCTGTACAACCTGGAATCTAGAATCCTTTCCACCATAAATTCTTCCTGACCATCGACCAGCACTGGGTCAGGGCAAGGAGAAGAACGTCCAGGAAACGTATTGGGTGTTGCAGCCCTTAGTAGGGATACATGAAAGACAGGGTGGATTCTCATAGTTCTGGGCAGTTGAAGACGACAAGCAACAGCACTTATAATCTTATTGATCTTATAAGGTCCAATGTACTTATGTCCCAATTTAGACGATGGAATCTTTAATTTAAGATTTCTGGTTGACAGCCAGACCAAATCTCCTACCTTGAAAGCTGGTGCAGGTTTACGAAATTTATCTGCTGCTTTCTTGTACCTTTCCTGAGCCAATTCTAGATTTTCCTTTAGAAGATCCATATTCTTTTGTAAAGAAGTGATTATTTCAGCCACTGCCGGCAAGGGTGTATCTATGGGAAATCAAGGAAGAATGTTAGGATGATAACCTAGATTGGAGTAAAAAGGAGACTGCTTAGTGAAGGCGCTCTGAGAGTTGTTATAAGAGAACTCAGCCAGTGGAAGTAGATCCACCCAATCATCCTGTAGGTGGCAGATAAAACAGCGAGATACTGCTCCAGGGTCTGATTGGTTCGTTCTGTCTGTCCATTAGTCTGGGGATGAAAAGCAGAAGAAAGGTTTACTTTAATGTCCAATGCTGCACAGAAATTTTGCCAAAACCTTGAAGTGAATTGCACCCCTCGATCCGAAATGACCTCATCCGGTACTCCATGTAAGCGAAACACATTCTTAATCATCAAGTCTGATGTCTGTTTTGCAGTGGGTAAGCCGACACAAGGGATAAAATGAGCTGCCTTTGTTAGACGGTCAACCACCACTAGAATGGTGTTCTTCCCTTGAGAGGTTGGTAACTCCACAATGAAGTCCATAGAAATGGATCCCCACGGGCGGGACGGGGTGGGAAGAGGTTGCAACAGACCAGTTGGTGAGGAGCGAGGTGTTTTGCATCTTGCACAGACTTCACATGAAGTGACATAGTTTAAGACATCTTTCCTGTAAGTGGGCCACCAAAAGAAACGAGAAAGAAATTCTTGTGTCTTTAAAATTCCCTATGCCCGGCTATCTTGGAATCGTGGATGAGTTGCAATACTCTCAATCTGACTGTTTCAGGTATATACAGACGTTGTCCCTGAATCCACACACCATTCTTAAAGACAAGACTTACGTCCCTTGGGGGTTGAGCCAACAAAGAATCCGCATGGTATGCTTCCTTGATGTCCTTAAGTAGGTCTTGATTATGAATCACTCCCAGGAATCTAGAGTCAGGAAGAATAGTCTTAGGAGGAGTAAGTGGACGTGTCTCTGCTGAATGAATCCTAGAGAGTGCATCAGCCTTTCCATTGCACGATCCTGGTCTATAAGAAATGACAAAATTAAATTGGTTTAGGAAAAGATTCCAGCGAGCCTGGCGAGGAGTCAGGCACTTAGCCGACCTGATAAATTCAAGGTTACGATGGTCTGTCAGGACGACTATTTGCTGTGCAGCTCCCTGAAGAAGGTGTCTCCATTCCTTGAAGGCGGCAATAATGGCCAACAATTCTCTATTGCCCACATCGTAGTTCCTCTCAGCCGAAGACAACTGCTGGGAAAAGAAGGCACAGGGATGCAAGACATTCTTCTCACCTGTTCTCTGAGAGAGTATAGCTCCAACGGCACAGTCTGAAGCATCCACCTCTATTATGAAGGCAAGCTCGGGGTTGGGATGTACTAAGATAGGTGCGGTGGTAAATTTATCCTTTAAACAGGAAAATGCTTCCTGAGCTTGCGGGGTCCAGGAGAACCTAGACTGTTTCCGGGTAAGTTGGGTGATAGGTGACACTACCTCAGAAAAATTGTTAATGAAACGTCTATAGAAGTTGGCAAACCCGATGAAACGCTGCACCTCCTTCACATTTCTAGGAATTGGCCAATCCTTGATGGCTTGGGTCTTGCTTCCATCCATACTAATCCCTTGCGTAGATAGTACATACCCCAGAAATTGAATTTCGGTCCTATGGAATTCACATTTTTCAAGTTTGATGTAGAGATGGTTTTGTCTTAGGCGTTCTAAGACCATTCTCACATGTCCATGATGTTCCTCTGTGGAGTTAGAAAAAATTAGAATATCATCCAGATAAATCACCACAAATGTATCTAGGAGATCCCTGAAGATATCATTCACGAAGTGTTGGAAAGTGGCTGGGGCGGTACTCAGACCAAAAGGCATAACTAGATATTCAAAGTGTCCATAGCGTGACCTGAAAGCAGTCTTCCATTCATCCCCAGGTCTAATACGGACCAAGTTATAGGCCCCACGGAGATCCAATTTAGAGAAAATTTTGGCATGCCGCACTCTCTCCAACAACTCAGGGATTAAAGGCAATGGATAACGGTTTCTAATAGTAACCTTATTGAGTTCCCTATAGTCTATGCAGGGTCTCAGAGATCCATCTTTCTTCTTCACAAAGAAGATGGGTGCACCTGCGGGAGATGAAGAGGGGCGTATGAAGCCCTTGGCTAAATTTTCATCTATATAATCCTTCAAAGCTTTTAGCTCGGGCCCCGCTAGGGGGTACATCTTACCAAAAGGTATCTCTGCTCCAGGCAATAATTCAATTGGACAATCATATGGACGGTGAGGAGGAAGCTGATCAGCGTTCTTCTTGTCACATAAATCCACATAGTCCTGGTATACAGCTGGTAGTTCAGGGACTGACATGGTTCCTTTAGGAACAGAGCAAGCTGAAACTCCTTGACTCATCTGTTTCTCCGGAAAGTGTAATTCCTTGGTCTCCCAGTTAATCGTAGGATTCTGCGCCTGCAGCCATGGTAGCCCTAGAATGATGGGAAAGTGGGGAGAAGAGATAAGCAAAAAAGACATTTTCTCCTGATGATCTTTACCCATAAGGACCCTCAAAGGCTATGTTTCTTGATCCACTGGTCCAGAAGTCAGTAGAGAGCCATCCACAGTCTCCATCTGTACTGGAGTAGCCTTCTTCACTGAACGTATCCCCTGTTTCAGAGCAAAGGAGATATCCATGAAATTTCCACTTGCTCCTGAGTCGATCATAGCAGAGCTAGACACCCAGACTGAGTCAACCCAGAGTTTGATGGAAAGGAAGCAATGAGAATTGTTTCTTTTACAACTCAGCTGGGACACCGCTGAGGAAACTTGAAAAATTGCAGCGTTTATACCGTCATCGTCCCCAGAACTAACAGAGTTTAAGTCCGAGAAATCAAGATCTCTTGCAGCAGATCTCTCTGGAGCCTGAGGCTCGGACATGACAGAGCTCCTCTCGCAACACTCACAGTGAATGACTGCTGCAGTAGTCTTACGAGAACGGCTGGGGCAGTTTATAATGAAGTGCCCTGACTTACCACAGTAGAAACATAGATTTTCCTTTATACGATGTTCTTTGCGTGCATCACTAACCCGTCTTTGTAAAGAGTCCACCTGCATGGGTTCAGGTTCTGGTTCCCTTGTGATCCTACTCAAAGGTTCCTTAGCTGAGGAGGGAGGTAGTAAAAGGTTAGTGCGATTATTTTCGAACCATCTCTCTTGTCTGCGTTCAGTCAGACGAGCATCAATACGGATACAATAGTTAATAAAGTCACCTAACGCAGTGGGAGGGTCGGCACGAGCAAGTTCATCCTTAATCAGTGGAGACAACCCTTTCCGAAAAATAGATTTTTTAGCGGAAGTGTCCCAAGTGGTATCAAGAGCCCATCTCCTGAAATCCAGGGCATATTCGGCTACTGAACGCTTACCTTGGCGCAAGGTTAACATGGCTGCTTCAGCTGTTGCACCTCGATTGGGGTCATCAAACACCTGCCCCATGGCTGAAATAAAAGCATCAAGGTAATTCAAACAATCATCCTCAGTCTCAATCAGAGGGTTTGCCCACATCAAAGCCTTATTGGTAAGCAACATGATTATAGTAAGCACTTTGGATCGTTCAGTGGGAAATTGTGAAGCATGTGCAGAGAAAAATAAATTGCATTGATTAATAAATCCCCTGAATTTCTCACGTTCACCGCCAAAACGAAAAGGAGGTAATTTGGGGATCCCAGAACTCGGGGTTATGGCAGGAGCCTGGGCTCGTTCCTCTAGAGCCTCAATCCTGGCTCGCAATTCCTGGGTAGTCTGTCCAAACACTTGCAAATTATGATTAGTGAGGTCCTGTAGGCTTGCAAAACGGGTTTTTAAAGTCTGTACATCTGAAAAGATTGTATCAGTCACTCCGCAAAGTTCCTTTATGCGGGCCTCCATCTTCCAGATCTTTTAAGGCAGAAGTGCTGGAAGAGGAAAGGAAAAAAAAAAAAAAACAATAGTGTTTACCTGTGGTAACACTGCAGAGTAAAATTTTAAGGGAATGCGCTCACCTGGAATGGTTGTGAGTAGAGTTGAGCGATACTTTCCGATATCCTAAAGTATCGGAATCGGAATGGTATCGCCGATATCACTAAAATATCGGCGATACCCGATACCGATACCGGAAGTCCCATGTAAGTCTATGGGAACAAAATATCGCAATTAAAAAAACCCCATTCTTTCCTTGTAAACACTAAATATACACACATAGAATAGATATATATATATATATACATGTCATTGTGACATATATATATATACATATATGTATAGTTTATACACTTCTACATAGTAAAATATCCTCTGATTCAATTGCCGGGTAAAGCCGGCTTCAGTGAAAAGACAGAAGCACCCGACATGAAATGACACTTGGTGTACATAGGGTTAACCATGTCTTTTCATGTCGTTTGCTATCTGATTTGCACAAACAATTAAATCAGTCTATGTGTGCAAAATTTCACACCTGTAGGGGTTAATTAAAGGTGTAAATTCGTTGTAAAAAAAACGGACTTTTTTGCTACGAATTTACACCTTTAATTAACCCCTACAGGTGTGAAATTTTGCACACATAGTCTGATTTAATTGTTTGTGCAAATTAGATAGCAAAGGACATGAAAAGACATGGTTAACCCTATGTACACCAAGTGTCATTTCATGTCGGGTTCTGCATTTTCACAAAAGCCGGCAATTGAATTAGCGGCTATTATACTATGTAGAAGTGTATGAACTACAAATATAAATATATATATATATGTGTCACAAATTCAATGACATGTATATATATATATGAGGTGTAAAATTGCTGAAAAAAAATGCGTGGGCTCCCGCCCTATTTTCGCAACCAGACAGACAAAGCCAGTGAGTGGGGGCAGATAATAATAGCCCAGAGAGGGACCATTATTTTTGCCCCCCCCCGGCTACTAACATCTGCCCCCAGACACCCCAGGAAAGACAAATCTATAATTAGATTCGCCCTTTCTGGCACTTTGCCCGTCTATTCCCATTGCCCTGTAGCGGTGGCGAATGGGTTAATATGGGGTTAAAGCCACCTTGCTATTGAAAGGTGACCTTAAGCCAGGTTAATAATTGAGAGCTGTCAATTAGACAACTATCAATTATTAATCCTATTGCATGAAATAAAAATAAAACACACACACTTTAATTAAAAATCATTTTAATGAAATAAAGACACATGTTTTTGACCATCTTTTATTTTACTGCAAAAACCATTTCCTGTAATAAAAATAAAATAAAAAAGCAAAATTATTCTTACCTATCTCATGCACAGTCAGGTCCCACGGTGTAATCCTTCAGAAAGGGTTAATGTTTACTGCAGGGACCGCAGCTAATGCTGCAGCCTCAAAGTAAACCCCAAATGAATGAGTTCCTCTCCTGCCTGACAGGAGAGTAAAGGCTGGGTGTCACATAACGATACACCAGCGATCCCGACAACGATATGCACTTGTCAGGATCGCTGGTGTATCGCTACATGATCGCTGCTGAGCTGCCAAACAGGCAGCTCAGGCAGCGATCTGGGACAGCGACACTGCGGGTAACATCGCTTAAGGGCCCGTCTCACATAGCGATATCGCTACCGAGATTGCTGCTGAGTCACTAGTTTTGTGACGCAGCAGCGAGCTCACCAGCGATATCGCTGTGTGTGACATTCAGCGACGATCAGCCCCCCTGCCGGGTATCGCTGATCGTCGCAGAAATGTCAGGACCTTTTTTTGATCGCTGGTTTCCCTCTGACAGGCACGCATCGCTGCGTGTGACAGGCGGGAGACCAGCGATCCGCTGGTAACCAAGGTACACAGCGGGTTTCCAGGCACCGCGCAGCGCTTGGAAACCCGCTGTGTACCTTGGATACCAGCTCCCTGCATCAGGGCGCTGGTATCCAAGGTACACAGCGGGTTTCTAGGCACAGCCCCGCGCCTGGAAACCCGCTGTGTACCTTGGTTACCAGCAGATCGCTGGTCTCCCGCCTGTCACACGCAGCGATGTGTGCCTGTCAGCGGGAAACCAGCGATCAAAAAAAGGTCCTGACATTTCAGCGACGATCAGCGATACCCGGCAGGGGGGCTGATCGTCGCTGAATGTCACACACAGCGATATCGCTGGTGAGCTCGCTGCTGCGTCACAAAACTAGTGACTCAGCAGCGATCTCGGTAGCGATATCGCTATGTGAGACGGGCCCTTAAGTGGAAAGCTTAATTGATTGCTTTCCACTTTCACTTCAGGTCAGCCAGGGACACAATCAGTGATGTCAGAGGGAACTGATTAACAAAAATAGGGGTTCCCTTCGAAAAAAAAATGGCGTGGGGTCCCCCCTATTTTTGTTAACCAGCCAGATGAAGCAGACCGCTGAGGCCTGGATTTTCAGGCTGTTAAGGAGCCAAGATCCATGGACCTTGCCAGCCTGATAATACTAGGCCACAGCAGTCTGCATATCTTGGCTGATTAACAAAAATAGGGGATCCCCTCGAAAAAAATTGGCGTGGGGTCCCCCCTATTTTTGTTAACCAGCCAGATGAAGCAGACCGCTGAGGCCTGGTTTTTCAGGCTGTTAAGGAGCCAAGATCCATGGACCTTGCCAGCCTGATAATACCAGGCCACAGCAGTCTGCATATCTTGGCTGATTAACAAAAATAGGGATCCCCTCGAAAAAAATTGGCGTGGGGTCCCCCCTATTTTTGTTAACCAGCCAGATGAAGCAGACCGCTGAGGCCTGGTTTTTCAGGCTGGTAAGGATCCAATATCCATGGACCTTGCCAGCCTGATAATACCAGGCCACAGCAGTCTGCTTAGCTTGGCTGGTTAACAAAAATAGGGGATCCCCTCGAAAAAAAAACGGCATGGGGATCCCCCCTATTTTTGTTAACCAGCCAAGTAAAATGCAGACTGCTGCGGCCTGGTATTAAAAGACTGTCAAGGCCCATGGATTTTGGCCCTCAACAGCCTGATAATACCAGGCTACAGCAGCCCCACATTTGGCGCATCAAAAGATGTGCCAATTGTGGCACTTTACCCGGCTCTTCCCACTTGCCCTGTAGCGGTGGCAAGCGGGGTAATAAGGGGTTAATGTCACCGTTGATTGCACGGTGACAATAAGCCCGGTTAATAATGGAGAGGCGTCAATAAGACACCGATCCATTATTAATCCCAAAGTTATTAAATGTTTAAAAAAAAGACAAAGCAAGAAAAAAGTATTTTAATGAAATAAAAGAGACAACACAGTTTTCATTAATTTTATTGTACTCTCATTCCTGCGACGCCATCGATCTCCTGTAAAAAAAGAAAAAAAACAAACCAACAGTATACCACCTGTCCGACGCAGTCCATAACGACAGTCCCACGACGATCCAACTCTGCTACATCGCAATGACAGGCAGAGCCTGTCATCGCGACGCAGCACAGCTGATTACCTGCTTCCCCGGCGGTGACGTCATCGGACTGACTGCTTTACGGCCGGGATTACCCAGCAGTCACTGCAGTTATCGCGAGAAACTGCATGTGACCGCCGGGGAAAGAAGATTGCGGCCATCAAGCAGTCCAGGACGTGACCGCCGGAGATCTTCTGCCAGGTAAGTGCCGCTGACTCCTGACAGACCCGACCGACGGACACTGACAGTGACAGTAACAATCCCGATTCCGGTATCCGATAAGACGAAAATATCGGTACTCGGAATCGGAATTCCGATACAGCCAATATCGGCCGATACCCGATATTTGCAGTATCGGAATGCTCAACCCTAGTTGTGAGAAGTCACAACCACTGTCATCACATAAGGTATTAAACGGACATCTGATATCCACAGTCACAGCAGACACGGCTTTCCCAGACCCAGCAGACACTAAACATTGGCTCCTGAATCTTGTCATGTATAGTGTACAGTTCCTATAGCGTCTTGTGCTTGGGTGCGAGGAAAACACAGGAGACATAGGTTGAAATGAAATGACTTGTATTACTTCATACAAGCATGCTGAAAAGTTCACACAGTTTGCAGGAACAGCGACAGGAGACACAGCAGGCCAGAGTAACTTCAAGCACTACAATAAATCTCCAAAGCAGGTTCAGGATCTCTTCTCTGTACCGTAATTCCTCTGCAAACATGGATTCACCAAACAGCAGGTTTCCAGAGTCCAAAAGTGTTCCAAGGTTCCTCAGTAGGGAATAGCTGGAGTACAAGTCCAAGGCTTCCAGGAGTCAGGTCACAGACTGACTGAGGCTTGATTCAGGAGCACTGATTGTTCAGCTGAGGCTGCTTAAGAAGCAAGAGGGAAGAATCAGGGTGGGAACATGAAAACTGGAAACTCCATATTAACTGAGGGCAAGAGCTGCAGAAAGACAGAAAGCAAAATGGCCGACGAAAAACTGAGTTTCAAGGAACATGTCAACAGAGACAAAGAACCTTACAGTGGCGTTCAGTCAGGTCCCACGCTGCAATCCATCTAAAGGGGTTAATGTTATGATATGGTAACTGAGAAGGACAGGAGCAAATCAGCAAGGCAGCCGAACACCTGAGAGGTTGGAAACTAATAGGTTGCAGATCCCTAAACTAACCGCACAACTAGAAGCAGCCATGGAGCGTACCTACGGTGGTCCTAGACGCCTCGGCACAGCCGGAGAGCTAGCTACACATAAAGATAGAAACAGGAACACTAACTGCCCCGGAGTAGAGCCCCAAAGGAATAGGCAGTCCCCAAACATATAATGGCGGTTAGACAAGACGAAACACAAATACAGGCAGAAAATAGAGTGAGCAAACGCTGTGGCCAAACACTGCCTAAATAGGACAGGACAGGACAGAATACTATCTGCAACCCAGCAAAACCCTAGCAAAACTTCCAACACTTCTTATTTCAAAAATGCTGAGATCACATGATCTCGCCACCCACTAAATCAGATCTCAGTGTGAACAAGGCTAACACGCAGCCACTCAAAAAGCAGGGAAAGAGCAATTGAACAAATAACAGTGGCTACTGAAAAACAGAGAGTAGCATAGGCCCCCGGAGGGGACCCGGCTAACCTCCACAAAGGTGCAGACAAAATTGGAAATAGCAAATACAATAGAAACAAGCAGAAAATATCTTATCTGAAGATAGCAGATGAAGGCAAGACACCAGCAGACTTCCAAATGAACCAGGAAACAACAATTGATCACCGGCGAGGATCATGGGAAGGCAGCTCCCTTATATCAGCCCAGTCAGTGACTCCTGATTGCCAGTCGTCGCTGGCAGGTGAGGAGGCCCTGTCATTCGATACAGCCTCAGTACCTTCAGCAACCCCCAGAGGGAGCCTCAGCCCAGAAATTGTCTCCAACACGTTCACAACAGTACTCCCCCCTTGAGAAGGGGTCACCGAACCCTCACCTGCCCCACCATGCCGATCAGGATGAGCTCGGTGATAGGCATGAACCAGTCTCTCCGCATGAATGTCAGAAGCAAACACCCAAGAATTGTCCTCCTGACCGTAACCTCTCCACTTAACCAAGTACTGGAGTCTCCGTCTAGCGAAACGAGAATCCAATACCTTCTCCACTTCATACTCCAGATTGCCCTCAATCAAAACAGGATTAGGAGGCACAGCCATAGAAACCACTGGCTCGACAAACCTTTTCAATAAAGATTTGTGGAAGACGTTATGAATCTTAAACGTCCCTGGAAGAGCCAAGCGAAAAGAAACTGAATTAAGGACTTTCAAGATCCTATAAGGTCCCTTGAACCTTGGCTTAAACTTTGGAGACACAACCTTCATAGGGATATTCTTTGAGGATAACCAAACCAAGTCACCCACTTTAAACCGAGGACCATCAATCCTATGCCATTTGGCAAACCGTTGGCCTTCTCCTGAGAGAGAGACAACTTATCCACTACTTGATCCCAAATCTGCTGCATTCCCTCTACCACAGAGTCAACACCTGGACAGACAGAAGTCTCCACCTGCCCCGAAGAAAATTGAGGATGACACCCGGAATTGCAGAAGAAAGGGGACATCAAAGTGGCAGAACTGGCCCTATTATTAAGAGCGAATTCAGCCAGGGGCAAAAAAGAGACCCAGTCATCCTGATCCGTAGGCATAAAACATCTCAAATAAGTCTCCAAGGTCTGGTTTGTTCTCTCTGTGTGCCCATTGGTCTGAGGATGAAACGCAGAGTAGAAAGACAGCTGAACTCCCAGTTTAGAACAGAATTTCCTCCAAAATCTGGAAACAAACTGGACTCCCCTGTCAGACACAATGTTCTCCGGAATGCCGTGCAAACGAACCACATGCTGAAAAAACAAGGGTACCAACTCGGAAGAGGATGGCAACTTAGGTAGTGGCACAAGATGGATCATCTTGGAGAATCTATCACAGATCACCCAAATGACAGTCATTCTCTGAGAGACAGGGAGGTTGGAGATAAAATCCATAGAGATATGGGTCCATGGCCTCCTGGGCACCGGCAGCAGCATCAATAATCAACTAGAGCGGGAACAGGGCTTGGAACGAGAACAAGTCCCACAGGACTGCACAAAATTCCTGACATCGCAAGATAAAGTGGGCCACCAAAATGACCGACTCACCAAATCTCTAGTACCAAAAATACTAGGATGACCAACCAACGCAGAGCAATGAACTTCAGACATAACTTTTTCTCTCCATTGGTCTGGGACATACAATTTCCCCGCAGGGCAACACTCAGGTTTATCCCCCTGAAATTGCTCCTGGGCCAGTCTCAAATCGGGTGAGATAGCGGAAAGAATGACACCCTCCTTCAGAATGGCAGTAGGCTCAGCCACATCAATAGAATCCGCAAGGAAACTCCTAGAGAGGGCATCCACCTTAACATTCTTAGAACCCAGGAGGAAGGAGACCACAAAGTTAAAACGTGTGAAAAACAAGGCCCACCTGGCCTGTCTGGGATTCAATCGTTTGGCTGATTTGAGATAGATCAAGTTTTTGTGATCAGTGAGGACCACAACTTGATGTTTGGCTCCCTCCAACCAATGTCTCCACTCTTCGAATGCCCAATTCATAGCCAATAATTCCCGATTCCCCACATCATAATTAGGGTCAGCTGGGGAAAACTTTCTGGAGAAGAAGGAACAAGGGTTAATCTTAGAGGTTACAGGATTTCTTTGGGATAAAATGGCTCTTGCATCAATCTCAGACGCATCTATCTCCACCTGAAGTGGTAGAGAAACATCAGGTTGCCGTAGAATCTGCGCTTAAGCTCCTGAAACGCATAAACTGCCTCAGGAGACCAATTTACAACATCAGAACCCTTCTTGGTTAAATCAGTCAGTGGTTTCACAATACCATAGAAATTACTTATAAATTTACTGTAGAAATTAGCAAAACCCAAAAATCTCTGAAGAGCCTTCAATGAAGTGGGCTGAACCCAATCACAAATGGCCTGAACCTTGACCGGGTCCATTTCAATAGCAGACGGGGACAAAATGAATCCCAAAAATGAAACCTTCTGTACTCCAAAGAGACATTTCGATCCCTTAACATACAAACCATTCTCTCTCAAAATCCGGAATACCCTCTGAACATGTTCCACATGAGTGTCATGCTGTCACTGCATACAGGAGGTCCGGGGTCTATGCTGACCCTAAGCAGGGGCCCTGACTAATCCCTCTACCTGGAGGTACTGTTGATGGTACAGAGGTCCAGGCCACCAGCGTAACCCTATCTCCTGCAAATCCCTGACCCTCAGTAATCTAGTCCTGAGAAGGACCCCGATCACAACACAGGGGACTGGAAGCTATATGCCTAAACACAGTAATAGACGAACGAGACAGAACAAGGGGTAAACTAAAATCCACCTTGCATACAAAACTCACTCTACAACAACAGAGGGAACACCAACGGGTACGGAGATAAATGATAAAGCGAGGAGGGGAAAAAAACCACACCAGGTACTCTTCACTTCAGACTTCACAATACCACGATCCGCTCTGCTGGTCTGCATGAATGCTTTCACCGACACATTCCTAGCAGACCGGCAGGTATTTGAAGGAATCTCATTACTGCAGCATTAACTGCGGCTGGTCGAGGCTGGGCCTCGTCTAGCACAGAGAATTAACTCCCTCACTGCCGAAAAGCACCAAGCACCAAAAACTCAGCTGTGCGAAGTCAGGTTGTGTAATCGCGACGATCTTCGTGGCGACACACCCATGACAGTACCCCCCCTTCTACGCCTCCCCTAAGGTCAAGCTTGGCAAACCAACAGGCACCTTTCACTCTGGAAAACAAATCAGAAATCAGGGGTAACGGATATTGATATTTAACCGTGATCTTATTAAGGAGACGATAGTCAATACATGGCCTCAATATCCTTTTTGGCCAAAAAGAAAAAGCCGGCGCCCAAGGGTGAAGAGGATGGTCTGATATGACCCTTTTCCAAAGACTCTTTGCTATATGATCGCATAGCCTCATGCTCGGGTACAGATAAATTGAAGAGCTGACCCTTGGGAAATTTACAACGGGGTACCAACTCAATCGCACAATCATAACTCCTATGCGGAGGCAAGGACGCAGATTTACTCTCACTAAATACATCAGAAAACTCAGCTAAATAGTCGGGGACATCTTCCGACTGGGGAGAGGTAGAAAAAACAGGAGTGTCACTACGAACATAGATAAATATAGGTATAGTACAATGACAAATACTTCACTACTTACATTACATGACTGACATCTATTTTAAATTCTACAATATCTCAAAAACCGGACAGTATATTCCTCCATACAGTATTATGGCCACCACATAGTGCACCATACAGAATAATGAGCCCCATATATTGCTCCATACATAATTGGTCCCATATAATGTTCCATATAGTATATGATGAGCTCCACATAATGCTACAGTATATGATGGTCCCCATATAATGTGCCATACAGTATAGGATGGTCCCCATAGAGTATAATGAGCCCCACATTTTTTCTCCATACAGTATAATGAGTCACATATAAAGCTCCATACAGTATATGATGAACCCCATCTATTGCTCCATACAGAATGGGCTCCATATAATGCTCCATACAGAATAGACCCCATATGTGCTCCATATAATGCTCCATATCCTATATGAGGCCCCATAAATAATGAACTCCATATGATGCTCTAGTATATGATGGGCCCCATGGATGATGCTCCAGTGTATGATGAGCCTATATAATGCCCAATATATAATGGGCCCCATATGATGCTCCAGTATATGATGGGCCCCATGGATGATGCTCCAGTGTATGATGGGCCCCATTTATAATGCTACAGTGTATGATGTGGAGAAAATGAAGGGAGCAGTCCAGCTTCTGTAGAAAGTGCATTTCTTTATTCAATCCAAAAATAAATCGTCACATAACGGTGTCCTCCAAATACAAAAAGCAGAGAGTATGCACTACCAGCTGTACCAGCAATGCATTTTGACCTTAGATGGTCTTTGTCAAAGCGTATGATGTGCCCCATATATAATGCTACAGTTTATAATGGGCCCTATCTATGATGCTCAAGTATATGATTGGCCACATGTATAATTCTCCAGTGTATCATGCTCCCCATATATTGCTCCAAACCTTTAAAAAAATGAAATACCACCATCCAATCAATGTCTTTGATTGATGGGGTGGTCAAGAACGAGGAACCCATGTGCACAGGGCCGGCGTCAGCACCCGACATACCCGGGCAAGTGCCGGGGCACTGAGCAAGCGGGGGGCCCACTCGCCGTCGGGCACCCTGGCGCCCGTTAGCGGATGAGAGCGGTACCAGCGCCGCTACTGGGCCCCCCCGCTTGCTCAGGGCCCCAGCAGCAGCCGGCGCAATGCTTACCTCTCCCCGTGCCTCCGCTGCCGCAGCTCCGGGCTCCAAGGGGCGCCTGCAGGGCGCCTGCGCTTCCTCTCACAGCAGCGCAGCTGAGTGACATCATCATTCAGCGGCTGGCTGTGGCAGAGAGAGCGCGGACGCCGGACAGGTGAGATGTGAGGTGTGTGTGTGTGTCTGTGTGTATCAGTGTGTGTGTATTATGTAGTGCAGTGCTTTGTGTGTGTGTATGTGAGAGAGTGCTGCGGTGCTGTCTGTGTGTGGTGCTGTATGTATGATGGTGGTGGGGGAGGAAGAGGCAAGTGTCAGGTGCAGGCAGCAAGTGACAATGGAAAATACAGTACTGCCATATGGATACAGAAATGATATCCTGCAGAAAGTAGCACGTGTTAGAAACAGAGCCTTCAGGACATACTTGGCTGCAGTGGTGGGGAGAGCGTGGTCTATTCACAAACATCCAGCTAATTACTAGTCAGACGCTTCATCCAACCCCACAAGGAAGCTACAAGCTGATCCATGTTTTATGATGGGGTGAGAGGGTTCCACTCAGGCAGTGATGGTGGTGAGGAGGCGATGATGATGATGATGGGGAGGCAATGATAATGATGATGTGGAGGAAATTATGTTAAATGAAGATGGGGAGACAATGATGATGATGATTATGATGGGGAGGCAATGATGATGATGATGTTGTTGATGGGGAGTCAATGATGATGATAAGAATGGATGTTAGGGTCTGCGAAACGCACCTAATAGATATAGTAGAGAGGTGCGTTCGCAGCCCGGGATCCACCATGCAGGCGAAGCCCACTGCTAGTAAGATGGCGAAAGTAGTGAACTCTGTTATCCCGCAGAGTCGCTAAAATAAACGCAGTAGCGCGGGAATGCCACAGCGCTATATGGCGATAAGTGCGAACTCACTTAGCTTCAGTGAGCCCCAAAGTAAAACACTAGGGCGCTGAACCAGCGTTATAAAGCGAACCCTGTTGCATCACAGAGCCGCTGAGAAAAAGACTGTGTCCTGTTAGACTCACAGGGATACACAGATAACTGCTGTGCGTATAGCAGTCCGTGATCATGCAAACAGCAACGCAATCAAGCAATCTCCTCACCGGAGAAGCCGGTATTCTAGGGGCTTATTTCAGCCGAGCCCTAACCACATGCGTACATGATCACACTGGCGCAAAGCAAATAATGCAATTGATACTAGCGCATGGCGGCCCAGCCATGCCACCCTTTTATATTAACAGCTACAGGACCTGCCAGAAACAAGGACCAATGAGAAACTGTTCCAAAACACATGCAGTTTCAGGACCTTCCTGGTGGACCAATAGGAGCTGCTGCAGTACCTGAACATGTGACCCCTGATCTCAAATGAGAGATCTTACCCTGGGCATGCTCAGAAGGGGAAACGCAGGACTTCATCCCAAAGGCGTCTGCTAAGGCACTGGCTATAATAGAAGATCCAGGAAGGGCAGCAGCAAGTCTCTGCACAGTATTGGAATGGGCAAGACGCTGGGACCGACGTCTCTGATGAGCAGGCTCCACTGCGGACGGAGATGAATGGAGAACCACAGCGGGACTGGTTCGAGACTCCCCTTGTGAAGCAGCGGGAACTCGAATCCTAACATTACCCCACTTTCTAGGGCCCCCCCTTCTTTGGGCCTCGCTGCGCTCAAAGGCAGCGATGAGCTGCGGAGCGTGAACAGGCTCCCAGGACCTATCCTCAGGCCCATAACCCCTCCAATCCACCAAATAAAATTTTTTGCCTCGTACCACCTTGCACCCAACAATGGCGTTCACCTCATGATCGTCGGTAGATGAACCCGACGTCCCGGCAGATAACTCGGAAAACCGGGAAATGGCCACGGGTTTCAGGAGGAACACGTGAAAGGTGTTGGTGATACCAAGGCGAGGCGGAAGGGCTAGGCGGTAAACCACCGAGTTCACCTGCTCAAGAACTTTAAAGGGGCCCAAAAAGCAAGGTGCCAACTTGGTGGACTCTACACGTAGCCTGATGTTTCGGGCAGAAAGCCACACTAGGTCACCCGGAGCAAATGTAAGAGCGGGGCGCCGATGGGCATCGGCCGAAGACCTCATCCTCTCTTTGGAGGCCTGAATGGCATCTTGGGTGTGGTCCCAAATGTCCCGTGCCTCCACAGCCCAGTCTGCCACCCTGGAATCGGCGGAAGACACAGGCATGGGCACTGGTACCCGCGGATGCTGACCGTAGTTCAGGAGGAATGGGTCTGTCCGGTGGAGTCAGCCACAGCATTATTTAGCGCGAACTCAGCCCATGGTAGCAAGGATGCCCAGTCATCCTGCCTGGCAGAGACAAAATGTCGCAAGTATGTGACCAAGGTCTGGTTGGCCCTCTCTACCAACCAATTCGTCTTGGGATGGTATGCAGAGGAGAGATTCAACTCAATGCTGAGTAAACGACACAGCTCTCTCCAGAACCGAGACGCAAACTGGGGACCTCGATCTCTGACAATTTTGTCTGACATATCGTGTAGGCGGAAAATATGCCTGATTAATAATGCTGCCAAGGCCCGTGCAGACGGTAACCGTGGTAACGGCACCAAGTGCACCATTTTGGAGAAGTGGTCGGTTATCACCCAGATGATGGTGCAGCCCCGAGACTTGGGTAAGCCCACCACAAAATCCATCCCAACCATCTCCCAGGGCCTGTCTGCCACCGGTAAAGGGAAAAGTAACCCAGCTGGCTGTGGTCAAGGAGACTTATTCTTGGCACAGGAGATGCATGCCTGAACGTATTCCCTGACGTCACGGACCATATGTTGCCACCAGTATGTCCTCGCCAGCAACTCAGATGTCCTCTTTGCCCCAAAATGACCACCCACCCTGGACGAGTGTGCCCAAGAGAGTACCTCCGGTCACAAATTGATGGGCACAAAAGTCTTGCCCGGAGGCACAGACTCAAGCGAAACCGGGGCCACAGTCCTTAGGCTCTCTGTGGGGACAATCAGCAAAGGCTCCTCCTCCACCTCCTCAGAGGACACCACGGGGCGAGACAGAGCATTGGCACGAATATTCTTCTCCCTGGAGAGAAAATGGAGGGTGAAATGGAACCGGGAGAAGAACAGGGACCATCTGGCCTGACGGGAATTTAGCCGCTGGGCGGTCTGTAAATAGACCAAATTTTTGTGGTCAGTGAACACTTGGAAGGGAAAGCGAGCCCCCTCCAGGAGATGTCTCCACTCGGAAAAGGCCAACTTCATGGCTAGCAACTCCCTATCCCCAATGGAATAATTCCTCTCCGCTGGTGTGAAGGTCTTGGAGAAGAAGAAGCACGGATGTTTACAACCTTGAGAATCCTTTTGAAAAAGGACTGCTCCAGCACCAACGGACGAGGCATCTACCTCCAATATAAAAGGCTTATCAACCTCGGGACGATGTAGGATAGGAGCGCTAGCAAAATGGGACTTGATTGAAGTAAAGGCCTTGGAGACCTCCTCTGACCACAATTTGGGATTGGCTCCTTTCTTGGTGAGGGCTACCAAGGGAGCAAACAAAGTAGAGAAGTGGGGAATGAATTGGCGATAGTAATTAATGAACCCCATAAAGCGCTGCACCGCTTTAAGAGAGTGGGGTTCTTGCCAATCCATTACAGCCTGTAGTTTGGCAGGATCCATAGCCAATCCGTGAGTGGAGATGATATAGCCCAGGAATGGCAAAGACTCCTGCTCAAACACACACTTCTCCAACTTCGCATATAAGGAATTTGCCCGCAAGAGGTCGAAGACCCTGCAAACATCTCTCCGGTGGGTGTCCATATCTGGAGAAAAGATGAGAATGTCATCCAGATAGACCACCACAGAGGTGGCAAGCATGTCCCGGAAGATGTCATTTACGAAATCTTGGAAGATGGCTGGAGCATTACAGAGCCCGAAGGGCATCACAAGATATTCGTAATGTCCATCTCTGGTATTGAACACCGTCTTCCATTCGTCCCCCTCACGGATGTGGATCAGGTTATAGGCACCACGAAGATCCAGCTTAATAAATACCCTTGCTCCCCGGAGCCTATCAAAGAGCTCAGATATTAGGGCAAAGGATATTTGTTCTTAACGGAAATTGTGTTAAGACCCCTATAGTCTATACACGGTCGTAATTCTCCATTCTTCTTCTGCACGAAGAAAAATCCTGCCCTGCTGGTGACACTGACTTCCTAATAAACCCTCTTGCCAGATTTTCCTGGATGTATTGTGACATGGCCTCCGTCTCAGGAAGGGAGAGAGGATACACTCTTCCCCGAGGGGGCTCCGTTCCAGGCAAGAGGTCTATAGGACAGTTATAGGGGCGATGAGGCGGAAGAGTCTCCGCTGCCTTTTTGGAGAATACGTCCGCGTATGACCGATAAACCTTGGGAAGAGAATCAAGATCTATGGGTATCTCCGTGGTGAAAACCTGAACGTCCTCTCTGAGACATCTGTCTCTGCAATGATCACCCCAACCCAGTATTCTCCCAGAGGACCACTCAATATGGGGAGAGTGGTGGCGAAGCCAGGGTAATCCCAACAAAACCTCATCTATTCCCTCAGGAAGAACAAAAAGGGATATATTCTCCGGATATGAAGGAGACATAGACAGAGGTAGAGAGACAGTCTGGTGGGTGATTTGTGAGGGCAGGATTGCTCCATTCAACACTCTCACCGATATTAGCTCGGCGAGCGTCACCAGCGGTATGGAATGGCGAGAGGCAAAGGAGGAGGACATAAAATTCCCCTCTGCCCCAGAGTCCACACAAAGCTTGGCGGGAAGAGTGGATGAACCTAGAGAGATTAACCCTTTAAGGAGCACTTTCGGAGCAAAATCCCTCGCGTCTAATGACCCTGCATCCATGGTCACGGAACATGACCGTTTACTCATTCGCTGAGGACATTGGTTGGCATAATGTCCTGGCTGCTGACACACTCTACAGACCACGGATACTCGAGTGGTCCGAGACATAGATCCCACTCGAGTAGTCTCCACGGTCTCTGGGGAGTAGGACGCCCGAACGGGAAATTCCAGAGTTTTGGCAAAGGTGGGTGCCAGCCGAAACCTCTGCCTACACTGGGTCCGCTCTAACCTCCGCTCATGCGTATAGATATAGAAATGAGTTTCTCCAGTGTGGCAGGAATCTCCCTGGTAGCCAAAGCATCCTTTACATGGTCTGCCAGTCCTCTCCAGAACACTGGAATAAGAACTTTATCTGGCCACTCTAATTCAGAGGCCAAAGTCCGAAATTGAACTGAGAACTGGCTGACCATGGACAAGCCCTGTGACATTGCCAGCAGTTGGAGTGCCGTATCGTGCGTGACCTGAGGTCCTAAAAAGACCTTTTTCAGAGCCTCCAAAAACCGAGGAGCACTCCGCACTACACGATCGTCGCTCTCTCACAGCGGTGTTGCCCACTCCAATGCTCTGTCCGAGAGGAGAGACAGTACAAAACCCACTTGTGCCCGATCCGTGGGGAAACGTGCAGTCAGAAGCTCAAGCTGTATAGAGCACAGACTCACGAATCCCCGACATTGCTTGCTGTCACCGGCAAACTTGTCAGGAAGCGGGAGGTGGGATAATGTAGGGGCAGAGGTGGCAGAGGACAAACTGGCTGCAGCCATGCTAGCAGCCTGAACAGCGACTGCGGTAACAACCACAGCTGAGGTTGTGCGCTCAAGAGCCGCCAACCTACCCTCCAGCTGCTGGATGTACTGCAGTAGACGCTGGTCATCTGCCATTTTACTAGCCAGACCCTGGCTCTAGTATTATGTTAGGGTCTGTGGAACGCACCAGATATATGATATAAAGAGGTGCGTTCGCAGCCCCGGGGTCCACCGTGCAGGCGGAGCCTGCTGCTAGTAAAATGGCGCAAGAAGCGAACTCTGTCATCCCACAGAGTCGCCAAAATAAACGCCGTAACGCGTGTGGCAATATGTGCAAACTCTGTTATTCCACAGAGCCGCTAGAAGGAGTGCCGCAGCGCTATATGGCGATGTGTGCGAACTCACTTAACACAACTGAGGCGCAAAATAAACACGCTAGGGGGCTATCTAGCGTTGAAAGTGAACCCTGTTACGTCACAGAGCTGCTGAGACAAACTTCTGTGTCCTGTCAGGCACCCAGGTACACAGTCGACTGCTAAGCGAACATAGAATGTGATCATGTGCTAATGTCCTCGTGGGAGACACCCGCAATCTATGGCGTCTGAACGCCAGGCCCTGAATACGGCAATCAAACTCCTCACCGGTTATGCCATTAATCTAGGGCATCTAGGACACCGACCCTGACCAGCTAGCATACCAAACTCCTCACCGATTAAGTCGGTATTCTAGGGGCTTATTTCAGCCGGGCCCTAACCACACACACGCATGACCACACTGGCGCAAAGCATATAATGGTTGATATTAGCGCATGGCGGCCCAGCCATGCTACCCTTTTATAGTAACAGCTACAGGACCTGCCAGAAACAAGGACCAATGAAACTTGTTCCAGAACACCAGTAGTCACAGAACCTTCCTGGCGGACCAATAGGAGCTGCTGCAGCACCTGAGCATGTGACCCCTGATCTCCAATGAGAGATCTCACTCTGGGCATGCTCAGAAGGGGAAAACAAGGACTTTGTCCTTAAGACGTCTGCTCGCCGCTAACCAGTACTGGCCACAATAGCAGAGCCTGGAGGAGCAGCAGTAATCCTCTGCACACTGTTAGACTGGGCGAGACGCTGGGACCGACATCTAAGCTGAGCAGGCTCCACTGTGGATGGAGATGAATGCGGGACTGGTTCGAGACTCCCCTTGTGCAGCAGCGGGAGCTCAAACCCTAACACTTTGTACTCTAATATCCCACACCAGGATGGATTAAATGCCTGCAAAGACTTCATGGAAAACACCGAGAATGATGCTGTCTCTGTGGTGAAACTCACAAAATACATCCTCACCCACAATTACTTTGAATTTGACAATAAGATCTATTTACAGGAGACAGGCACAGCTATGGGAAGCAAAATGGCTCCACAGTATGCAAGTCTTTTCATGGCCAAGCTTGAAAGCGACTTTCTGTCCTCATGTCCCATCAGGCCTCTGGCCTACTACCGCTACATTGATGACATTTTAATCATCTGGACGGAGTCTGAGCAACAGCTAAAGACGTTCAATGAACAGTTCAATCAATTTCAACCCACCATCAATTTAACACTCAACTACTCCAGCACTGAAATTAACTTTTTGGACACCATCATTAAGCTAAAGGACAATGAAATAGAGACATCCCTGTATCAGAAGCCAATCGACCGTCCAACATACCTTAAATGGGACAGTTTCCATCCAAAACACATAAAAAACTCTATTGTCTACAGCCAAGCCATCAGATACAACCGTATATGTTCCAACCCCATGGATAGAGATGAACAACTTGGTCGCCTTAGAAAGACCTTTTTAAATCAGGGCTACCATTCAAGAACAATTGAAAACCAAATTACAAGAGCCACCAGAATATCAAGGAATCACCTGCTACATTACAAAACTAAAGAAGAAAATAACCGGGTGCCTCTAGTGGTCACCTACAATCCAAATCTGGAGGTGCTAAGGGGAGCTGCACGGAAACTACAACCTTTACTACAAAAAGATGCCCGATTACAATCCATATTTCCAGACCCCCACTACTGTGTTTTAGGCAGCCCCCAAATGTAAGAAGCATCATTGTCAGAAGTTCCCTGTCCTCCCCAACAGCAGCAGGAACCTTTCCTTGTAACCAGAAGAAATGCAAAACCTGTCCATTTATAATGACCACGGACAAGATAAAGATCCCCAACTCCCATCGGGACTACAAGATACCAGGTACTTTCAGCTGCATCACATCTAATGTGGTGTACCTAATTATATGTACTAAATGTCCAACTGGGGGTATGTATGTGGGAGAGACCGGGCAAAAACTGAGAACAAGGATGAATTCTCATCGCCACACTATAAGAGAAAAAAGAATGGATCTACCTGTGGCAAAACATTTTTGTTCCCCTGGTCATAGCATGTTGGATATGAAATTACTTGTACTGAAAGGTAGTTTCACATCTCAGAGACACAGAAGAGTTTGCGAATACAAATTTATGGTGTCCTTTGACACTCTTAATGTTGGAATGAACCTGTCACACGGATTTATGACGTTTTACATCAATTAAGGAATTTACTCCAAAGACCCTGTGAGAGCATCACAAAACATTACCAGACCCCAATCAGAGGGCAATAAAACTTTCACACTCCTTATCTTTGAACTGTTCCAATATTTATGCTCATCCCCCTGCCATAATGACTGTTCTGCTTCACATCACTTGTCTTACCTATTGCATTTTTTCTGTGCTGTGTTGTGTATAAATATGTGATTCTTCAGATTTTGTATTAGTCTAGCCTGATGAAGAGACCTGAGTAGTCTTGAAAGCTTGCAATTTGTTACCATCTTTTCAGTTAGCCATTAAAAGGTATCAACCACTGAGGACTCTCAATTCTAAATATTTTTCTATCTACTGGCTAACACGGTACAAAGATATACATCTTTACTGTAAACACATCAGAAAAATCAGTCAAAAAGTCAGGGACATCCTGGGACTGGGGAGAGGCAGAAAAAACAGGAGTGTCAGCATTAACACATTGGCAGCCTCAGCTGGTCAAAGACACAGATTTCCAATCCAAAACAGGATTATGAGTCTGTAATCAAGGGAAACCCAGTACAGTCATGGCCAAAAGTTTTGAGAATGACACAAATATTAATTTTTACAAAGTCTACTGCTTCACTTTCTCTAATGGCAATTGGTATATACTCCAGAATGTTATAAAGAGTGATCAGCTTAACAGCAATTACTTGCAAAGTCAATATTTGGCTAGAAAATGAACTTTATCCCCCAAAACACATTTCAACATCATTGCAGCCCTGCCTTAAAAGGACCAGCTAACCTCTTTTCAGTGATTGCTCCATTAACACAGGTGTGGGTGTTGATGAGGACATGGCTGGAGATCAATCTGTCATGATTAAGTAAGAATGACACCACTGGACACTTTAAAAGGAGGCTGGTGCTTGGCATCATTGTTTCTCTTCTGTTAACCATGGTTATCTCTAAAGAAAAACGTGCAGTCATCATTGCAATGCACAAAAATGGCCTAACAGGGAAGAGTATCGCAGCTAGAAAGATTGCACCTCAGTCAACAATCTATCGCATCATCAAGAACTTCAAGGAGAGAGGTTCCATTGTTGCCAAAAAGGCTTCAGGGCGCCCAAGAAAGACCAGCAAGCGCCAGGACCGTCTCTTAAAAGTGTTTCAGCTGCGGGATCGGGCTACCAGCAGTGCAGAGCTTGCTCAGGAATGGCAGCAGGCAGGTGTGAGTGCATCTGCACGCACTGTGAGGCGGAGACTCTTGGAGCAAGGCCTGGTCTCAAGGAGGGCAGCAAAGAAGCCACTTCTCTCCAGAAAAAACATCATGGACAGACTGATATTCTGCAAAAGGTACAGGCAGTGGACTGCTGAGGACTGGGGTAAAGTTATTTTCTCTGATGAATCCCCTTTTCGATTGTTTGGGACAATCAGGAAAACGCCTCATTCAGAGAAGACAAGGTGAGCGCTACCACCAGTCTTGTCTCATGCCAACTGTTAAGCATCCTGAAACCATTCATGTGTGGGGTTGCTTCTCAGCCAAGGGAATCGGCTCTCTCACAGTCTTGCCTAAAAACACAGCCATGAATAAAGAATGGTACCAGAATGTCCTCCAAGAGCAACTTCTCCCAACCCTCCAAGAGCAGTTTGGCGATCAACAATGCCTTTTCCAGCATGATGGAGCACCATGCCATAAAGCAAAGGTGATAACTAAATGGCTCAGGGAACAAAACATAGAGATTTTGGGTCCATGGCCTGGAAACTCCCCAGATCTTAATCCCATTGAGAACTTGTGGTCAATCATCAAGAGACGGGTGGACAAACAAAAACCTAAAAATTCTGACAAAATGAAAGCATTGATTGTGCAAGAATGGACTGCTATTAGTGTTGAGCGATATTGCTCGATATCTAAAAATATCGTATCGAAATTGTATCGCCGATAGCACTAAATATCGTCGATATCCGATTTCGATACCGGAAGTCCCATGTAAGTCTATGGGAACAAAATATCGCAACAAAAAAAACCCTTTCTTTCGTTGTAAACACAAAATATACACACATAGAATACATATATATATATATACATGTCATTGTGACATATATATATACATATATTTATAGTTTATACACTTCTACATAGTAAAATCGACTCTAATTCAATTGCCGGGTAAAGATGTGACATACCCCATAGAAGTCGACGGGCTCGGTGCCGAGTACCCCCAAAACCTCTGGCTCTGTGCGACTCAACTTGGGCGTCACGAACAGGATTCTGTAGCTCGCTATAAGCGAGTCCTGTGTGCCTGAATTGCACTGGTTTTGTGCTTGAGAATTGCTAAAATCATCAGAGAATGTATTTGCCATTTTTCCGCCATATCTGCGTCACGACGAGGCACTGGTGAAGAAGAAGGGCGTGCTCTTCGTGGGTGTCACTCACTCAGTGGCGTGAAAACGATGGCCGCCCACTGTAAATGGTACTGCAGTGTAACATCGTGCCCCACAGCTCTGGAGTTCCGCCTCCTCATCCTCCTCAGTGTGAGGAGGTCCCGCCTCCCTACAAAAGAGGGGCCCTCTCCAGATATGACACATGTGACTTGGCAGAGATGGCTAATGGACACGAGCAGAAGTGGGAAGGGATGGAGCAGTCAGAGCTCTCCCCCCACGGAAGCGACCCGATCGCCACGGAATCACCGTTGGGCACCCGGCCTGTAAACCCTCCTACGCTGCAAGAAGCGGAGGATACCCTGAGAGGCCTGGCCCGGCACCGGGAGGAGGTCGCCAGGATGGAAGCCAGCTGGCGTGCCCTAAAACTAAACTTGGAGCGGCGCCAATCCCTCTTACCTGAAGTGTCTGACTCTGTACCGGAAGGTGAGGCACCCGTTCTAGTAGAGGAGCCCTTGCAATGTGATCCGGTTGACGTTGTCGCAGTGGAGGCACCCGTTCCTGCAAAAACCGCAGCACCGTCAGCAGCACCCCAGATCCCGCTGTCTGCCCCGGTCGCTGAGACAGAAGAAGCGACACCCGTCCTCATGGAGGAGGCCGCGCAGGCACCAGAGCACTACCTGCCTGTACCGGAGCCCCGACTGTCATCTGATTTAGAGCCGTCTGCTTCCTCCGCAGGGGAGCGCCGCCAGGACTGGGGGGCGACAGGAGAGCTGCCGCAAACCGGACACTGTAAGCTGCAGTGGAGTGGTGGAGACATGGAGCAACTAGTGGAGGAGAATTTTAACCGGCATCAGGAGGAAGAGTGGAGACGTTGGGAGAAGGAAGCAGAGCGACAAAGGGAGCAGCGAGAAACCCTAAAACTTCGCCAACGTCACCTGGAGAAGGACCGGGCAGATAAGGACCGGATGAGAAAGGACAAAGGAACCCTGAGTGAGCCGCGGCGTAAGGGTGCAGTACGGAACTTTAAATTGAAAGGTGGGTGGGGCTTCATCAAGGAGCCTGGACTTTATTTAGAAGTCTTTGTGACCCGGCGGGACGTGGAGGCTCACCTCCCAGAAGGACACCCGGGGAGGGACCTGTTGCCAGGAGACTTGGTGACTTACACCCGACACTGGGGTTACAATGGGTGGTACGCCCTAAATGTTACCAGGTGCGACCCCTACTCCCCAGTGTGTCAGGAACCTGTGAGACCCTCGAAGCCTTCAGCCTCCCACATCCAGGCCTCTGCAAAAGTGCCCACCCCACGCCGTAAATCTCCCCAGCCTCCCTCAGTGGTCTCCTCAGCAGCCCCAGCTATGGACATGATAAGTATAGCTGGCCCGTACCCGGCGCCTGTTAGGCCCCCTGGGGTTCGTACAGTCCGTGACATAGGGCTCCAGACCCGGAGAGAGATGAAAGAGGTGGCCACACAGACCCAGATAGCGGGTCACGACGTCACTGTACAGGCCACACGACGTCATCAGGTCCTGGTGGTCCTTGGTGCCTCGGATGTTTGGCAATCTCAAGAAGAGTACCAGGTGGTACCTGGAAGAGGCCAGCCAAAGAAGTCTAAATAACCCGGACAGGGTCCCTGTATGTAAATAAATAGTTAAATTGTTTATGTACCCGGACGGGTGAATGTTCCAAAAAATTTTTTTAATTTAATAAAAAAAAAAAAAACACAGTTTTCATTTCTTTTATTACTGTCTCATCCTGCTGCGACGCCATCGATCTCCTGTAAAAAAATGAAAAAAAAAAAAAAAAAAAGTATACCACCTGACCGACGCAGTCCATAGTAACGAGTGTCCCACGACGATCCAGCTCTGCTACATCAGAATGACAGGCAGAGCCTGTCATCCCGACGCAGCACAGCTGATTACCTGCTTCCCCGGCGGTGACGTCATCGGACTGACTGCTTTATGGCCGGGATTACCCGCGAAAAACTGCATGTGACCGCCAGGGAGAAGATAATGGCGGCCATCAAGCAGTCCAGGACGTGACCGCCGGAGATCTTCTGCCAGGTAAGTGCTGCTGACTCCTGACAGACCCGACCGACGGACACTCACAGTGACAGTGACAAATCCGATTCCGGTATTCGATAAGACGAAAATATCGAAACGAATTATCGAAAGGCCGATAGAGCTAATATCGGCCGATAGCCGATATTTGCATTATCGTATCGCTCAACACTAACTGCTATCAGTCAGGATTTGGTCCAGAAGTTGATTGAGAGCATGCCAGCGAGAATTACAGAGGTCCTGAAGAAGAAGGGTCAACACTGCAAATATTGACTTGCTGCATTAACTCATTCTAACTGTCAATATAAGCTTTTGTTACTCATATGTTTGCAATTGTTATATTTCTGTCTGTGATAAAAACATCTGTCAAACACACATAAAAACCAGAGGGCAGCAGATCATGTGAAAATATAATATTTGTGTCATTCTCAAAATTTTTGGCCATGACTGTACAATAATGTCATGCAGATTATGCAACACCAGAAATTTGCAACTCTCCTGATGATCTGGCTCAACCCTCATTATCACCTGAGTAGAAAACTGGGGTTTATTCTCCACCAAGGGGGTAGAATCAATGCCCAGCAAATGAATAGACTTCAGCAGGAGGGGTATCATGGGAAACCCACAACGTTTGGCAAAGTCAAAATCCATCAGGTTAATAGCTGCTCCTGAATCAACAAAAGCCTGAGCCGAAAATGCGGACAGGGAGCAAATCAGGGTAACAGTCAACAGAAATTTAGTCTGAACACTACCCAAGACAACTGAGCGCTCAAAACGTCTTCCCCGCTTAGGGCAGACGGAAATAGCATGAGAAGCGTCACCACAGTAGAAACATAACCCATTGCGCTTTCGAAACTCATGACGTTGAGCCCCAGAAGTCACTCCATCACACTGCATGGGCTCAGGAGCTGGCTCACAAGGCAACACTATCTCACGCATACCTCTGCGCTCACGCAAATGTCTGTCAATTTGAATAGCCAAAGACGTAGAATCATTGAGACCAGAGGTAACAGGGAATCCCACCATAATGTCCTTTATATTTTCTGACAGACCCTTCTGAAAAAGGGCTGCCAAAGCATCATCATTCCATTTGGTCAGGACTGGCCACTTTCAGAATTTCTGACAGTACAGCTCAGCGTCTTCATGACCCTGATTTAATGCCAGCAAGGTCTTTTCAGCTTGATCAGTGACATTAGGTTCATCGTACAATAACCCCAGAGCCTGAAAAAATACATGAACATCATTCAAAACAGGATCCCCAGGTGTCAGGGAAAAAGCCCAATCCTGAGGGTCGCCGCGCAGCAGAGAGATGACAATTTGAACCTGCTGTGCTGCGTTCCCTGAGGACTTAGGCTTCAAGGCAAAAAACAACTTACAGTTATTTTTGAAATTCAGAAATTTAGACCGATCCCCTAAAAATAAATCTGGTATGGTGATCCTAGGTTCCATAACCGGCAACCTAGCAAGATAGGTAGCAATGCTCTGAACCTCAGCGGCAAGCTGATCCACACGGCCAGACAACTGTGCAAAGTCCATTGAGGACAAAGAAAAAATTCCTTCTCAGCACCCAGAGAAAAAGAGGGAAAAAACGCAACAAATCCCTTTTTTATTTTTTTTTCCTTTTTTACTATTTTTCCCTTCTGTTGAGAACCATATAATTTTCAGTGTGGCCGGTAATACTGTTATGTTTCGGTAGCTGAGGAGAAAGAGCAAAAATAGCCAAAGTAGCAATACACCAGAGAGGCTGGAAACTACTGGGTTGCAGAACCCTAAACTAACCGCAACACTAGAAGTAGCCGTGGAGCGTACCTACGGTGATCCTAGATGCCTCGTCACAGCCGGAGAGATAGCTACACCTAAAGACAGAAAGATGAAAGCTAACTGCCCCGTAGCAGAACCCCCAAAGAAATAGGAAGCCACCAAACATGTAATGGCGGTTAGACAAGAAGAAAATACGAAAACACACACAGAAAATAGAATGAGCAAACGCTGGGGCCCAATTCTGTCTAGATAGAACACAACACACAAA
>JARQOD010000003.1:384151328-384415782 GCA_033576555.1 Oophaga sylvatica
CCAAAAAACCAATGACTAAGGAGGTGCCCTATAAAAATTTTAAAAAATTGGTGAAAGGGGAAAGGTATTTGCGATCCCACCCGAGACCCCTAAAATGGCTCCCGCTGAAAAAGCACTTACACCGGGTAAAGCCATCCCCTCCCCCCATCCCGCGGGGCAAAGATACAAACAATAGACAATAGGAGGTGCCCATAAAAATTTTAAAAGGGAAAATTTTGAGATCCCCCCAAACCCCCCAAAAATAGAAAAGGAATTCATTTAAACCCAAAAAAAATATACAAGCTAGTTGGTAATTGACATTAAAAAAAAACAATTGAACCCAAATAAACCTCCGTCACAAAATAAGTGGTCAAAAGCTGGAGAATAGCTGTAGGGGTTTTTCGGAGTCGCAACCGAGAACGCTACTGAGACCCCGGAAAAAAGCAGGACGCAAGCAGGAAAAAACCCCACAAGTGCTAAAGGGACTCCCAGGAAAAATGAAAAAAGAGCGCGCTACGTTCCCTTTTTTCACAAAATTTGAGAACAAGGCAGTGCGCCGCCAATAAAACGCGTAGGAGCAAAATGGGAAGAGGGGGGGGGAAAAGGCGACGTTTCCACGCCTTTCCAAAAACGTCACCGTCAGCCCACATCGAGCGCTGTGTCGTTCGAATAGGTATGGCAGGGGTTTTCCGACCGCCGATCCGAAATTTGCATGTCATCCGATCGTTCAAAACGCTTGGGGCGGCGGGAGTTACCCCTTCACCCGGGGGCCAAAAACGATCCCACAGTGGCATCGCGCGGGTCCCCCGGCGCTAGTAGCCAGCCCTTTTAACGAGTTTTAAAAACCTTTTTTTGAACCCGCGATGGGGTGATTTTAACATTTGGAATGCCTTATTCCCCAACAACAACAAAGGTATTTGCGGACCCCAGGAGTTTAGTTTCCCACAATGCCCTTGCCTCCCCCCGGGGGATGATGTCATGCCGGGGAAGCAACGGGGGATCCCCTTTAAAGGTAGTTCCGTGAACACAGTTCCTGCCCGGCCAGCGGGGGAGTTCAAACCCCGACTCTCTCTCGGTCAGAAGCAGGAAGTTAGTAATTAGTGTCTGAGCAAGGTTGATGAAGGACGTGTGGCTACGAGCTGGGGTACAGGAGCTATAGCTGAGCTCACCCCTAGTCCTGAGCACCAGAAACCAGACCCCAGGGTCTGAGGCTGATTGGGTACTAAAGCCCCAGCAGCAGAATCCGGAGGACAGAAGTCCGCAGATCCTCTGTCCCCAACTGATACTCGACGACAAAGCATCACGTGTGAGCCGGAGACGCCAGATAGGAGCGATCCCTGAAGCAGGCTACAGCTACCTGTCATGCGAGTGGAGTTCTACTTAGGTAGCAGACAGAGAAAGGAACTTGAACAGAGTCTACAGCAGCAAGTACCTCAGAGAATAGCGCTAAAAATGAGGCCTCACAACTCACCTGACTAAGGAGATTCCCAAATTGCTTTCATTCTGACCGACTCCAGTACCATCTGTAACCAGTGCCCTGGACACTTTACCTGCAGAACTGTGACTAAAGCTTTGGAAACTGCACCTGACTGTGTCTTCTCAAATTCTTCCTACAACACCCACTCAACACTGCTACATCCCTTGCCAAATACTGCATAATTACCATCCACCTTCTAAATTACATCTGCCCTGGGACTTAGCTCCACCTGTGGGGAGCTTCACCAACTCTGCTGCATCACCAACTGTCCCAGAGGACTGCATCTGCAGCGTCGGCTAAAATCCCTATTGCTGAATACCACAGGTGGCGTCACGAACACTTTACTATAAACTCTTTAATTTCCCCTTTTTCAACATTCCACTTTTTATTGGAGACCCAGGGCCACGGACCAGGTCACTGCTGCCGTGTCCCTGCCTCTTTTAGAAGCGGCCCGGTACCGAGTATCCCACTGCCCTGGCAGGCGCTCCAACTTGGCGTCATGAACAGGATCCGTACCCCGGTATATTCCGGTTACTCTGTGCCATAGATTGCATTGAACTGTGTGATTGCTGCCATTACAGCGCCACGAGGCGCGCAGGAGAAGAAGGGGCGTGCCGTCATGGGAGGAGCCAGAGAAAGAGCACGAAAAGAGAAGTGCTGTGTTTGGAGACAGCAGCTGTCAAAGAACAGGGACCTGAGGCCTGGAATCTCGGCGTGCACCGTTCATACCGCCAACGGAGCAACAGCCTGGTAAGTCAGTGGAAATTCAGAGACCCGAGAATTTTTGCTGCGATCCCCACCGGGGGTGCTTTTAACCCCTTAATGTCCAATGACGTGCAGAGTCCGTCATGACAAGGTGCCAGTTCCGGCACCAGGACGGACTCTGCACGTCATGCCTTTGATCTACCACAGCGTGTAAACACGCTGTGGTAGATCAGTGCCGACAGCTGTCACAGACAGCTGACAGGCACGGCAAGCGGTCGGGGACCTTTGCCGTCGGTCCCCGCACTCACAGCGCTGTGGTTGGTCAGTCAATCTGACTGACCAAACACAGCAGCGATCGCGCAGGAGAAGCTGAAATTTCAGCTTCCCCAGCGCGATCAGTGCAGGAGCCGGCGCTGCAGTGGCCAGGCTTCCTGCACTGACAGCCAGGAGCGGAGCCCCACCGCCCCTGGCTGTTAACCCCCTGACTGCTGCGATCGAGCACGATCGCAGAGCTCAGGGGGGAGGCAGAGGGTCGGGTGCTCCCTCTGCCTCAGATCAGCGTCCCAGCGATGTAATCGCAGGGCCTAATCTCTGCCTTGATGACCCGGGGGTTGTCATGACAACCTCCGGGTCATCTAGCTACGGGAAGCTGCTGTGATAATGTCACAGCAGCTTTCCCCATAGGTACAATGCATTGCAATGCCAGAGCATTGCAATGCATTGTAACTGCAATCAAAAGTAAAAAAAGTGAAATTCCCATAAAGGGACAAGTTGAAAAAATCATTTTTTTAAAAAAATTGTAAAAAAAATATTAAAAAATAATAAAAAAAAATCCCCTAAAAAATACACATTTTTATGTAATAAAAAAAATAAAAAACAAAAAAAATACACATGTTAGGTATCGCCACGTCCGTAAAAATCCCATCTATAAAAGCATAACCCTAGTTAACCCCTTCAGTGAAAGCCGTAAAAAAAAAACACAAAAAAGTAGTAAATTATACTTTTTCCAAGCGGTATCATTATACCGCTTGGAAAAAGTGCAATAACACGCGATCAAAAAGTCAGATATAAATAATCATGGTACCGCTGAAAACGTCATCTTGTCCCGCAAAAAACAAGCCGCTATACAGCATCATCAGCGAAAAAATAAAAAAGTTATAGCTCGCGGAATAAACTGATGCAAAAATAATTATTTTTTCTATAAAATTCTTTATTGTGTAAAAAACGCCAAAACATAAAAAAAATATAAATGAGGTATCGCTGTAACCGTAGTAACCCGAAGAATAAAGCTGCTTTATCAATTTTACCACACGCGGAACGGGGGAAAAAAAAAAAAAAAAAAAACCAATTCCTGAATTGCTGGTTTTTGTTCATTCTGCTTCCACAAAAATCGGAATAGGAAGCGATCAAAAAATGTTATGTGCCCGAATATGGTACCAATAAAAACGTCAGCTCGTCCCGCAAAAAATAAGCCCACAGATAACTCTGTCGGCCGAAATATGGAAAAATTATAGCTCTCAAAATACGGCGATGCAAAAAATTCTTACAAAAAATTATTCCAAAAAAAAGCATCTTTTAGTGTGTGACAGAAGCTAAACATGAAAAAAGGGTGTAAATCTGGTATCGCTGTAATCGCACCGATCCGAGGAATAAAGTCGCCTAATCACTAATATCGCACGAGGAACGGCGTAAAAAAGAAAACCAATTCTTCACCTTTGGTAGATTTGTTCATTATGCCTCCCAAAGATCGCAGTAAGGCGATCACAGTGGTTCCCCCCCGCATATGGGGTATCAGCGTACTCAGGACAAAATGCACAATAGCTTTTGGGGTCCTATTTCTCCTGTTACCCTTATAAAAATAAAAATTTGGGGGCAAAAAGGTCATTTTTGTGGAAAAAAATATGATTTTTTTTATTTTCACGGCTCTACGTTATAGAACTTCTGTGAAGCCCTTGGGGGTTCAAAGTGCTGACCACACTCTAGATAAGTTCCTTGGGGGTCTAGTTTGCAAAATGGGGTCATTTGTGGGGGTTTCTACTGTTTAGGTACATCAGGGGCTCTCCAAGCGCGACATGACACCCGCAGACCATTCCATCAAAGTCTGCATTTAAAAACGGTGCTCCTTCCCTTCCGATCTCTGCCATGCGTCAAAATAGTGGTTCCCCCCCACATATGGGATATCAGCGTACTCAGGACAAATTGCACAATAGCTTTTGGGGTCCTATTTCTCCTGTTACCATTATAAAAATAAAAATTTGGGGCAAAAAGTTTATTTTTGTGGAAAAAAATATGATTTTTTTATTTTCACGGCTCTATGTTATAAACTTCTGTGAAGCACTTGGGGGTTTAAAGTGCTCACCACACATCTAGAAAAGTTCCTTGGGGGGTCTAGTTTCCAAAATGGAGTCACTTGGGGGGGTTTCTACTGTTTAGGCAATCAGGGGCTATCCAAACGTGACATGACACCCGCAGACCATTCCATCAAAGTCTGCATTTGAAAAAGGCGCTACTTCCCTTTCGATCTCTGCCATGCGTCAAAATAGTGGTTCCCCCCCACATATGGGATATCAGCGTACTCAGGACAAATTGCACAATAGCTTTTGGGGTCCTATTTCTCCTGTTACCATTATAAAAATAAAAATTTGGGGCAAAAAGACTATTTTTGTGGAAAAAAATATGATTTTTTTATTTTCACGGCTCTACGTTATAAACTTCTGTGAAGCACTTGGGGTTCAAAGTGCTCACCACACATCTAGAAAAGTTCCTTGGGGGGTCTAGTTTCCAAAATGGAGTCACTTGTGGGGGGTTTCTACTGTTTAGGCACATCAGGGGCTATCCAAACGTGACATGACACCCACAGACCATTCCATCAAAGTCTGCATTTGAAAAAGGCGCTACTTCCCTTTCGAGCTCTGCCATGCGTCAAAATAGTGGTTTCCCCCCACATATGGGGTATCAGCGTACTCAGGACAAATTGCACAATAACTTTTGGGGTCCTGTTACCCTTTGGAAAATAACAATTGGGGGTGGAAAGATCATTTTTGTGGAAAAGATATGATTTTTTAATTTTACTGCTCTACGTTATAAACCTTCTGTGAAGCCCTTGGGGGTTCAAAGCTCTCACCACACATCTAGATAAGTTCCTTTGGGGGTCTAGTTTCCAAAATGGGGTCACTTGTGGGGGTTTCCACTGTTTAGGCACACAGGGACTCTCCAAATGCGACATGGCGTCCAATCTCAATTCCAGCCAAAAAGTCAAATGGCGCTGCTTCCCTTCCGAGCTTGCCATGCGCCCAAATAGTGGTTTACCCCCACATATGGGGTATCAGCGTACTCAGGACTAATTGCCCAATAACTTTTGGGGTCCTTTTATCCTTTGGAAAATAATAATTGGGATGAAAAGATCATTTTTGTGGAAAAAATATGATTTTTTAATTTTACGGCTCTACGTTATAACCTTCTGTGAAGCCCTTGGGGGTTAAAAGCTCTCACAACACATTTAGATGAGTTCCTTGAGGGGTCCAGTTTCCAAAATGGGGTCACTTGTGGGGGGTTTCCACTGTTTAGGCACACAGGGACTCTCCAAATGCGACATGGCGTCCAATCTCAATTCCAGCCAAAAAAGTCAAATGGCGCTGCTTCCCTTCCGAGCTCTGCCATGCGCCCAAATAGTGGTTTACCCCCACATATGTGGTATCAGCGTACTCAGGACTAATTGCCCAATAACTTTTGGGGTCCTTTTATCCTTTGGAAAATAATAATTGGGATGAAAAGATAATTTTTGTGGAAAAAATATGATTTTTTAATTTTACGGCTCTACGTTATAACCTTCTGTGAAGCCCTTGGGGGTTAAAAGCTCTCACAACACATTTAGATGAGTTCCTTGAGGGGTCCAGTTTCCAAAATGGGGTCACTTGTGGGGGGTTTCCACTGTTTAGGCACACAGGGACTCTCCAAATGCGACGTGGCGTCCAATCTCAATTCCAGCCAAAAAAGTCAAATGGCGCTGCTTCCATTCCGAGCTCTGCCATGCGCCCAAATAGTGGTTTACCCCCACACATGGTATATCGGTGTACTCTGGAGAAATTGTACAACAAATATTGTGGTTCATTTTCTCCTGATACCCTTGACAAAATTTAAAAAAAATTGTGTCGAAAGAAAAATTTTGGGAAAAAAAGTTAAATGTTCATTTTTTCCTTCCACATTGCTTCAATTCTTGTGAAGTACCTAAAGGGTTAATAAACTTCTTGAATGTGGCTTTGAACACGTTGAGGGGTGCAGTTTTTAGAATGGTGTCACTTTTGGGTATTTTCTGTCATATTGACCCCTCAAATTCACTTCAAATGTGAGGTGGTCTCTAAAAAAATGGTTTTGTAAATTTTGTTGGAAAAATGAGAAATTGCTGGTCAACTTTTAACACTTATAACTTCGTAACAAAAAAAATTTTGGTTCCAAAATTGTGCTGATGTAAAGTAGACATGTGGGAAATGTTATTTATTAACTAATTTTTGTGACATATCTCTCTGATTTAATGGCATAAAAATTAAAAGTTTGAAAATTGCAAAATTTTCAAAATTTTTGCCATATTTCCATTTTTTTCATAAAAAAAACGCAAGTTATATTGAAGAAATTTTACCACTATCATGAAGTACAATATGTCACGAGAAAACAATCTCAGAATCGCCAAGATCCGTAGAAGCGTTCCAGAGTTATAACCTCATAAAGAGACAGTGGTCAGAATTGTAAAAATTGGCCTGGTCTTTAACCTACAAAATGGCTTGGTCATTAAGGGGTTAAGGTCTAAATGCATCTGAAAATGATGGAAACACTGCTCAAATGACATAGGGACATCATGGGGATCGCCCCTGGAAGCATTCCTGACTCCTAGTTCACAGCTTTAAACAATGTTGTCAGAATTTTATGCCATTTTTACCGATGCACCAAAAAACATATCAAAACGAAACAAAAACGGATTTGCTGGGAAATATGTAAAGGTACATCCTTTCCAGGTTAATGATATGTATATAAGACAAAATAATTAACCCCAGTCCAAAATGTTCCTCCACCACTTGGGCTATGTTCAGATGCAGCGTTTTTGAAGCGTTTTTTAACTTTAATATTGCGTGCAACCAAAACAAATGCATTCACTGGAAAATGTCATTGTAACATTTAACAACCCTAGTTGGCCATGTGGTGTGTGACACATAAGCAGACACATCTTGCTTCAATTATGAAGGAGGGACTCTTAAAGTCACAGAGCCTATTTTTACAGGGGCATCAGGCAGCATTAATCTGCTGAAAGGGCCATTATTAAACACTGGTTCTCCTAAACTTTTATAGCCTATGCTGTGAGTGGATGGGCTGCTAACAATTACGACGCACCCTAATACCCTTTTCACGAGAGGGCTTCCATAAAAAGTGTTGCATTGAATGCAAGGCCTGCCCTGCTACCAAGTCATATGCACCACAATAAGCCTTTGAACCCAGGTACTGGATGGGCCCAGGAAAATCCACTTCACATTAATCATTTTGATCTCCCATTCTGTTTTCTTATGCATTGACTGCAAGGCCTGCCCTGCTACCAAGTCATATGCACCCCAATAAGCATTTGAACCCACAAACTGGCTGGGGCCAGGAAAATCCACTTCACATTATACATTTTGTCCTCCTATTCTGTTTTTTTTTGCATTGTCTGCAAGGCTTGCCCTGCTACCAAGTCATATGCACCCCAATAAGCCTTTGAACCCAGGTACTGGATGGGCCCAGGAAAATCAACTTCACATTGTTCATTTTTTCCTCACATTCTGTTTTTTTGCATTGACTGCAAGGTCTGCCCTGCTATCAAGTCATATGCAGCCCAATAACCCCTATCCCCCCTAGGAAGAAGCATGGAGGAGGGCATCTTACCAAAAAAATGTGCCATTATAAAGAAGCGGGTCTCCTAGACTTGTAATGCCCATACCCTAAGTGTTTTGGCTGGCCAACATTTTCCCCTGTATGCCCAGCAAAAACACCTACCCTTGTTAGGAATTCGACACTGGCTGGAGCAGCACAGAACAAGTTAACCCTGGTGATCTACTGGCAGCGACTGATGAGACTCGGAGGAAGGCCTGATTCAAATCTAGGCCCAATTTAAAGTAGTGGGTCTCCTACACTTGGAATGCCCATACACTTGCTGGCAAACATTTCCCCCTGGGGGTAGATATGAACATAGTGTCCTTGCTGCCAATGTGTAAAACAAAGAGTACGGGAGTACAAAATTAATATGGTGAAGTGTTTTTTATGAGGCCCATCAGTTTGTGGGTTCCAAGGAGTAATGGGGTGCATATGACTTTGCAGCAGGGCAGACATTCCTGTCACTGTGTAAACAAAAGAGTACGGGAGTACAAAATGAATATGGTGAAGTGGTTTTTAAGGGGCCCATCCAGTATGTGGGTTCCAAGGTGTAATGAGGTGCATATGACTTTGCAGCAGGGTAGACATTACTGTCACTGTATAAACAAAAGAGTATGGGAGTACAAAAGGAATATGGTGACGTGGATTTTACGTGGTCCATCCAGTATGTGGGTTCAAAGGCTTATTGGGGTGCATATAAATTGGTAGCAGGGCAGACCTTGCATTCAATGCAACATTTTTTATGGAGGCCCTCCTGGACCTCTTATGAAAGGGGTATTGGGTTGTGTCATAATTCTTGGCAGCTCATCCACTCACCGCATAGGCTACAACAGTTTAGGAGACCCACTGTTTAATAATGGCCCTTTAAGAAGATTAATGCTGCCTGATGACCCTGTGAAAATAGGCTCTGTGACTTTAAGAGTCCCTCTTTCATAAATGAAGCAAGATTGGTCTGCTTATGTGTCACACACCACATGGCCAGCTATGCTTGTTAAATGTTACAATGACATTTCCCAGTTAATGCATTTGTTTTTGTTGAAATCAATATTAAAGTAGCAAAAACGCTTCTAAAACGCTGTGTCAGAACATATCTCAAGTGGTGGAGGAACATTTTGGTCTGGGGTTTTTTATTTTGCCTTATATACAAGTCATTAACATGGAAAGGATGTGCCTTCATATATTTCGCTGCTAAATCAGTTTCAGTTTCGTTTTGGTATGTTTTTGTGTGCATCGGAAACAAAGGCATGAAACTCTGACAACACTGTTTACAGCTGTGAACTAGGAGTCAGAAATGCTTCCAGGGGCGATCCCCATGAAGTCCCCGTGTCATTTGTCCTGTGTTTACATCATTTTCAGACGTTTTTAGACCTTTAAAGGACCACCGGGGGGGATCGCGGCAAAAATACTCGGGTCTCCCATAGACTTACATTGGGCTCAGGGTTCTGTTCGAGTACTCGAGTGTTCCAATCTCCTCGACCCAAACAACGAGCACCTGAGCATTTTAGTGCTCGCTCATCACTTGGAACTCACATACTGGATGGGCCCCGTAAAAACCACGTCACCATATTACTTTTGTACTCCCGTCCTCTTTTGTTTACACAGTGACAGCAATGTCTACCATGCTGCAAAGTTATATGCAAGTCCAGCCCTGCTGCCAAGTCACATGCACCCCATTACGCCTTGGAGTCCACATACTGCATGGGCCCCGTAAAATCCAAGTCACCATATTCCATTTGTACTCCCGTACTCTTTTGTTGAAACAGTAACAGCAATGTCCACCATGCTGCAAAGTTATATGCACCCCTTTACGCCTTGGAACCCACATACTGAACGGGCCTCGTAAAAACCACGTCACCATATTCCTTTTGTACTCCCGTCCTCTTTTGTTTACACAGTGACAGCAATGTCTGCCCTGCTGCAAAGTTATATGCACCCCATCACGCCTTGGATCCCATATACTGGATGGGCCCCGTAAAAACCACTTCACCATATAAGTCTATAACTAAATGTATTGGCCGTTAGCCAGTTATAGAGAAACACTTTGTGAACAATATTGTTGTGCGGTGGAAATAAGGCCGGAGTCACACACAACCACAAAAAATCGGTCCGTTTTAGACGGTCGACAATCGGATCAAAATAAAAAACATCACACATCCTTCTGGCATCCGATTTTCCTTCAAAGATGCGATTTAATCGCATGTGTGTGTACCTTGTAACATCCGATTTTCATCCGACTTGCGAGATTTTCTCGCAGGCTTGCAAAACTGACATATAATGGATCCAAAAGAATAGTATTTAAATGCCAAAAGAAAGAATAGATATATACACATAGAGCACATATATATATATATATGTCATTGTGACATATATATATACATATATTTATAGTTCTTACACTTCTACATACTGTTATAGCCGCTAATTCAATTGCCGGCTTCAGTGAAATCACAGAAGCCGACATGAAATGATACATTGTTTCCACACATTTAACCATGTAATTTCATGTATTTTTATATATGTTTGAAACATACAATTACATGAGTATATGTGTGCTAAATTTCAGACATGTAGGGGTTAATTAAAGGTGTAAATTCGTTAAAAAAAAATGCGTGGGCTCCCGCTGTATTTTCTCCACCAGACAGACAAAGCAAAGCGAGTGGGGGCAGATAATAATAGCCTAGGGAGGGTACATTTTTTTTGTGCCCCCCCTGGCTACTAACATCTGCCCCCAGACACCCCAGAAAGGGCAAATCTATAATTAGATTCGCCCTTTCTGGCACTTTGCCCGTCTATTCCCATTGCCCTGTAGCGGTGGCGAATGGGTTAATCTCACCTTACTGTCACCTTAGTATTGAAAGGTGACCTTAAGGCAGGTTAATAATTGAGAGCTGTCAATTAGACAACTATCAATTATTAATCCTATTGTATGAAAGAAAAATCAAACACACACAGTTTAATAAAAAATAAGTTTAATTAAATAATCACACAGTTTTTGACCATATTTTATTTTCCTGCTAAAACCATTTCCTGTAATAAAAATAAAATAAAAAAGCAAAATTATACTTACCAATCCGATGTACAGTCAGGTCCCACGGTGTAATCCATCAGAAAGGGTTAACTGGTTACAGGTCGCAGAGAGCTAATAATGCTGTCTCAGACCTGTATTCCCCTGAATGAATAACTTCCTCTCCCAGCGAAAGTAGAAGAATAGATTCATGAATGGAGCTTAATTGATTTATTGCCAATTTAACTGTAGTGACCTGACCTAAAGGGAAAGTGGACACAATCAATTAAGCTTCATTCATGAAACACATCCTCTCCTGTCGCCAGGAGAGGAACTTATTCATTCATGAGCTTTGAGCTGAGCATGCAGGATTACTTGCACTGCTTGGCTCAAAGCTAGTTAACCCTTTGTGAAGGATTACAGCGTGGGACGTGACAGATCGGCGGAATAGGTAAGAATAATGTTGTTTTATTTCTTTTTCTTTATTTTAGGAGATCAATGGCTTCGCACGGATTAAGTGTAAAATAAAATATGGTCAAAAAAATGTGTTTTTATTTCATTAAAATTATTTATTCTTAAAGTGTGTGTGTTTTTTTATTTACTTCAATAGGATTAATAATTGATAGTTGTCTAATTGACAGCTATCAATCATTAACCTGCCTTAAGGTCACCTTTCAATTGCAAGGTGACAGTAAGGTGAGATTAACCCATTCGCCACCGCTACAGGGCAATGGGAATAGACGGGCAAAGTGCCAGAAAGGGCGAATCTAATTATAGATTTGCCCTTTCTGGGGTGTCTGGGGGCAGATGTTAGTAGCCAGGGGGGGCACAAAAAAATGCACCCTCCCTGGGCTATTATTATCTGCCCCCACTCGCTTTGCTTTGTCTGTCTGGTGGAGAAAATACAGCGGGAGCCCACGCATTTTTTTTCAACGAAATTACACCTTTAATTAACCCCTACATGTCTGAAATTTTGCACAAATACACTCATGTAATTGTATGTTTCAAACATATATAAAAATACATGAAATTACATGGTTAAATGTGTGGAAATAATGTATCATTTCATGTCGGCTTCTGTGATTTCACAAAACCCGGCAATTGAATTAGCGGCTATTACAGTATGTAGAAGTCTAGGAACTATAAATATATGTATATATACATGTCACAATGACATGTATATATATATGTATGTGTTCTATGTGTATATATCTATTCTTTCTAGTCTTTATTAAAGCTGTCAGTGTGATTTTACAGTATAGGCGGGGATGAATTGCCGGCTTTTCTAAAGGACACCGATGCGATTTCATCGCAAGTCACACAGTGTGGTCCGTTTGTAATCAGATTTTTCATCGCTCCCATAGACTTGCATTGGCGATAGTCGACCCACAATCGGTGACAATCGCAGCATGCTGCGATTGTACACGGACGTTTAAAACGGACCACAAAAAATCTGATACTGGGAGCTGCTCCATAGATTAACATAGGTCCGACTGCAATGCGATATTTCATCGCATTGCAGTCGTCCGATTTTGTCGCCAGTGTGACTCCGGCCTAACCATGCGTGCGGATACACTCCCATTCACTGCATCGAGCACAGTTTTCTGAGAATTTTTGGACTTAGGGAAATTTGGATTTTTACACAAAATTCAAAAAAAACGACTTTCTCTCACCTCCAGGTGGCTTTAATATGTTGTGGGGCCCCCCGAAAGTGTCACCTAGGCGGGTGCAAAGTTTTGGGTTCATGGGTGAAAAATTTAATTTTTGGTCAAAAAACGTTTTTTTTAATTTTGTATTAAAATCCAAATTTCCCCTTCTCTCACCTCCAGGGGGCTTCAGTATGTTGTGGGGCCCCCGAGAGGGTCACCCAGGCGGGTGCAAAGTTTTGGGTTCATGGGTGAAAAATTTTATTTTTGTTCAAAAATCGTTTTTTGGACTTAGTCATTTTTCTGAGTTGTTTCAGACTTCCAGGCTGGGGGTGCCACGGGAGCTGTACCCAGGACACTTCCAGAGGCCTGGGTATGATTTTGAAAAAGAGTCCTTGGGTCATTTTTCTGAGAATTTTTGGACTTTGTTGTTTTTTTGAATTTTGTGTAAAAATCCAAATTTCCCTTTCTCTCACTTCCAGGGGGCTTTCATATGTTGTGGGGCCCCACGAGAGGGTCACGTAGGCGGTTATAAAGTTTGGTGTTACTGGGTGAATTATTGAATTTTTTACCAAAAAACTTTTTTGAGAACAAACAGAGCGACAGAAAACAGAGCGTCAGAGTTCCAGGCGGCAAAATCCCAGTAGCTGTACCGAAGACGCTTCCAGAGCCCTGTGTATAATTTTTACAAAGAGTCCATGGGACTTAGTCATTTTTCTGAGAATTTTTGGACTTAGTCGTTTTTTTGAATTTTGTGCTAAAATTAAATTTTCCCCTTCTCTAACCTCCAGGGGGCTTCAGTATGTTGTGGGGCCCCCCGAGAGTGTCACTTAGGCGGGTGCAAAGTTTTGGGTTCATGGGTGAAAAATTGAATTTTTGGTCAAAAACCGTTTTATTTTAATTTTGTGTAAAAATCCAAATTTCCCCTTCTCTCACCTCCAGGGAGCTTCAGTATGTTGTGGGGCCCCCTGAGAGTGTCACTTAGGCGGGTGCAAAGTTTTGGGTTCATGGGTGAAAAATTGAATTTTTGGTCAAAAACCGTTTTATTTTAATTTTGTGTAAAAATCCAAATTTCCCCTTCTCTCACCTCCAGGGGGCTTCAGTATGTTGTGGGGCCCCCCGAGAGGGTCAGTTAGGTGGGTGCAAAGTTTTGGGTTCATGGGTGAAAAATTGAATTTTTGGTCAAAACGTTTTTTTTTAATATTGTGTAAAAATCCAAATTTCCCCTTCTCTCACGTCCAGGGGGCTTCAGTATGTTGTGGGGCCCCCCGAGAGGGTCACTTAGGCGGGTGCAAAGTTTTGGGTTCATGGGTGAAAAATTTAACTTTTGGTCAAAAACCATTTTTTTTAATTTTGTGTAAAAATCCAAATTTCCCCTTCTCTCACCTCCAGGGGGCTTCAATATGTTGTGGGGCCCCCGAAAGTGTCACCTTGGCGGGTGCAAAGTTTTGGGTTCATGAGTGAAAAATTGAATTTTTGGTCAAAAAACGTTTTTTTTTAATTTTGTGTAAAAATCCAAATTTCCCCTTCTCTCACCTCCAGGGGGCTACAGTTTGTTGTGGGGCCCCCCAAGAGGGTCACTTTGGCAGGTGCAAAGTTTTGGGTTCATGGGTGAAAAATTGAATTTTTGGTCAAAAATCTTTTTTTTTTAATTTTGTGTAAAAATCCAAATTTCCTCTTCTCTCACCTCCAGGGGGCTTCAATATATTGTGGGGCCCCCTGAAAGTGTCACTTTGGCAGGTGCAAAGTTTTGGGTTCATGAGTGAAAAATTGAATTTTTGGTCAAAAACCGTTTTTTTAATTTTGTGTAAAAATCCAAATTTCCCCTTCTCTCACCTCCAGGGGGCTTTAGTATGTTGTTGGGCCCCCCGAGAGGGTCCCCTAAGTGTGGGTAAAGATAGTGGTTTCTGGGTGGAAAAATTGTATTTTTGGCCAAAATAAGTTTTTTTCAATGTTGTGTAAACATTCAAATTTCCACTTCCTCCACCACAAGGAGGCTTCAATATGTTGAGGGGCACACCGAGAGGGTCCCCTATGATGCGTAAAGTTGGGGGAGTTCAGAACTGGCTAACGACCTACCTATAAGCATACCCGTTAGCCAGTTATGGAGGCACTGTAAGACGGGGGGTTGAGAACTGGCTAATGGCCTACCTAAATGTGTGGGCTGTTAGCCAGAGAAACGCCTTTTTATGGAACCGGGGGTGCTTGCGCTGCAATAAATGGAAAATGACCAAGGCTAGGCAGAAAAAAAGCACGCCGTTGTTTTTCCGGCGAAATTCTCCATACGATTGTCATATCACACGCGTGGGGAAAGACGTTTTATACCCCCCCACAATGTCAAAATGGCCGACGTTTCCGTCTTGTCGCTGGATAGCTCCGCAGCCTAAGCTCAAGCCGCTAGCCATTCTGGGGGTGAAAACCAAGGGAATTCCCCAGCTGCCAGGACCCGCTTCGCCTGGCTGCGACTCGCGGTTTCGGAGACAAAAGGCGCATCCGCGAGCTCCCCTTCAATGCCACCTGTCATGTTGAGAGTTCGTCCAGCCTCTGACAACCTGCCTCCCCCTCCCCGGGCTCCTCCAGCCTCTGACAACCTGCCCCCAGGGCAATAGTTCCAATAGATATCCCTCTCCTGTAATGACAATTCTGCTTCACGTCACTTGTCTTAACTATTGCGTTATATCTATGCTGTGCTGTGCATAAATATGAAATTTTTCAGATTTTGTATTAGGCTACTTTCACACTTGCGTTTTTTAGCGCTGCGCATCGTGCGCTATTGGCCATGCGCAATGTTCCCCTATCATTAACATGGCGGGCGCAGTGTCTTGCGCTTGCACGCGCTCATTAGCGTTTGGCGTGCGCTGCGCATTTTCCAGGTGTGCGCCCAGACGCGCTAGACGCTACATGTTGCATTTTTTTTTCCGGCACACCTATTTAAAAATCCGCGACGTGTGCCACGCATCCAAAAAATAACATTGGCGTCTATGTGGGCGCTGGCGTGCGCGTGCCTTTGCGATTGTCAGCGCTTGTGCGCGCAAGCGATTTTTTAGTAAACATTGTCTAGACACTTGTCCAATGACCCCCTAGACAAGATACATTGTTTCTGAGGAGTCTAGATAAAATGAGTATAGATAAAGGAAGGTGTCAGTGCCACACAGACCCTACTCAGACTGCCTGGAGACTGCATGCTGATAAGACCTGAAGATACAGCCTGGATCCCTATAAAAAGGCCTGCAAACAGCGTGCACCAAACTACACTGCCTGTAGACTGGAGCTGGACACTGGACGATCCATCTTGGACCACAACAGCCTGGATATTGCCTGGAGACACTGTGCCTGGACTCAAGAGCGATCCAAAGTGCAAGAATGTGAGTATTCTTTAAACAAATGACAGGCTGTCCTTATAATGTAATATGTGCTCATGTAATTTTTTTTTTTTTTGCAGCATGTCTTCTGGATCAGAATATTCACCATCCCGGCAAGAACTGGCCGAAGCAGAGCATGATGTGAGTATCTTCCTGCCTTTGGGTAAGTATAGCTGCTGAATCTACAAATGGCTAAAATTTGTGTTTCTTTTTCAGACATCATCGTCGGACACGGGCATTGAGGAGTCTCAGCAGGAGCAGTCGCAGCCGAGTCAAGTCCCGGTGGCGAGACGGAATGTAAGTATATAGCCTTTGAATGTCTATTTCTTTTCTACTCCTATTGTTCTTTTCTTTGTAAAAAAAATACAAGATTGTAATTTTTATTTTGTTTCTTCTAGGTTCCACAACGGGATGACGACCTGTATGTGTATAATGAGGCCCTCATCTGCCAGGTCCATGAGCGTGTCCCGTTGTGGGACAGCCGTGATCCGCAGTACAAGGACAATGTGGTGACCCGACGGCTATGGAACGAGGTGGCCGCAGCGTTGATGGATGGCTGGGACAGCGCCTCTCCAAACCTCAAAAAGGCGTTTAGTAAGTATTTTCATTCTCTGTAATGCTGCACTCAGTGTTGTTCCTGAGGCCACTGATGGGTTTACTGGCAGATATATTCTGCCAGTAAACCCAACAGTGCCCTCTGGTTCAACACTGACTGCCCTGTGTATGCTATTGCAATGTGTTCTGCATTCTAGTGTTTGTTTTTATGCTGCACTCAGTGTTGTTCTTGAGGCCACTGATGGGTTTACTGGCAGATATATTCTGCCAGTAAACCCAACAGTGCCCTCTGCTTCAACACTGACTGCCCTGTGTATGCTATTGCAATGTGTTCTGCATTCTAGTGTTTGTTTTTATGCTGCACTCACTGTTGTTCTTGAGGCCACTGATGGGTTTACTGGCAGATATATTCTGCCAGTAAACCCAACAGTGCCCTCTGCTTCAACACTGACTGCCCTGTGTATGCTATTGCAATGTGTTCTGCATTCTAGTGTTTGTTTTTATGCTGCACTCAGTGTTGTTCTTGAGGCCACTGATGGGTTTACTGGCAGATATATTCTGCCAGTAAACCCAACAGTGCCATCTGCTTCAACACTGACTGCCCTGTGTATGCTATTGCAATGTGTTCTGCATTCTAGTGTTTGTTTTTATGCTGCACTCAGTGTTGTTCTTGAGGCCACTGATGGGTTTACTGGCAGATATATTCTGCCAGTAAACCCAACAGTGCCATCTGCTTCAACACTGACTGCCCTGTGTATGCTATTGCAATGTGTTCTGCATTCTAGTGTTTGTTTTTATGCTGCACTCACTGTTGTTCCTGAGGCCACTGATGGGTTTACTGGCAGATATATTCTGCCAGTAAACCCAACAGTGCCCTATGGTTCAACACTGACTGCCCTGTGTATGCTATTGCAATGTGTTCTGCATTATAGTGTTTGTTTTTATGCTGCACTCACTGTTGTTCCTGAGGCCACTGATGGGTTTACTGGCAGATATATTCTGCCAGTAAACCCAACAGTGCCCTATGGTTCAACACTGACTGCCCTGTGTATGCTATTGCAATGTGTTCTGCATTCTAGTGTTTGTTTTTATGCTGCACTCACTGTTGTTCCTGAGGCCACTGATGGGTTTACTGGCAGATATATTCTGCCAGCAAACCCAACAGTGCCATGTGTTTCAACAGTCACTGACCTGTGGTTTCTTATGTGTTGTGCATTCTATTGGTTTTTGTTATTGCCCAGTCACTCTTGGTCCTCATGGTAATGTTGGTTTTGCTGCCAGATATATTCTAACAGCAAACACAACAGTGTCATCTGGGTCAACAGTCACTATCCTGTTTTTTCTTGAGCTATGTGTTGTGCATTCTATTGGTTTTTGTTATTGCCCAGTCACTCTTGGTCCTCATGGTAATGTTGGTTTTGCTGCCAGATATATTCTAACAGCAAACACAACAGTGTCATCTGGGTCAACAGTCACTATCCTGTGTATTGTATAGCTTTTTATAATGCTGCATTGACAGTTTGACATTTTCATTCAGGTATGTGTGTTGAGACTGATTTTGCCCTGACTGCATTCTATAATTGTTTTCTTTTTTTCTCAACAGTGAACAAAGTCCGCACACGATGGCGCTCGATGAAGGACCGCTTCAACACTGATGTTCGAGCAGAGGGACAGGTTCGCAGTGGTTCTGCAGCAAGGCCCAGAAATAAATATAGTTATTATCGCGAGTTGGCGTTCCTGAGACCGGTCCTTGCTAGCAGAGCGTAAGTTTTTTCTTTTTTTTTTAATTTTTTTCTTTATTTTCTTTTCTACAGCTGATGCTTCTTGTTCATGCATTATAGTAATGTTTTGTTTTTCTTTCCACAGCACCTGGAGCAGCACCATGCAGCCTGTCCCTGAAGCGGTCCTTCCTCGGACAACCTTGGACTCGTCCCAGCCATCCGACAGCCTGGAAGCAACTTGCAGGTCAGCAACACAGACAGCTGGTGACCAGGAAGCTGGTCCATCAGGTGTTCCCCTCTCCCAGGTCTCTGCCACTGGTTTTGCGGGCACTTCCCGGCAGCGGCAGAGGGCCATGGAGAGGAATGTCTTGCCCGAGTTTGTTCACTTGAGCGAGTCCTTTCAAGGCAATATCAAGACGCTTGGAGGCAGAGTTGGAAGCGGTTTTTTCACTGATGGAACGTGGTTTTACCCACATGGATCACCGTTTCAACTGTGTCGAACAGCGTCTTGATCGCTTGGAGGCCGACCTCAACAGACCAGCGCACCATTTTTTCAGTAAAATAGAACGGGGCATGGCGGAACACCTTACTCCTGAGCAACAGCTGTGTGTGATGCAGGCCTGCAGCAATGCTTACTTGCAGCAGATGCAGCAGAATCGGTACGTGCAGCAGTCAGTGGTTGCATATCCAACAGTGCCACCACTGATTCGCCACACATCACTACCGACTTCTGCTGCATACCACTGCACGGCCACCAGCATTCCGAGTCACCACTACACCACCACAAGTCCGAGTACTGTTGGACACTCCACCGTCGCCACCACCATGGCAAGCGCTGCTCCTGTGTGGAGCAACACCCCCACAGACACTGGTCCACAGTCATGGACTCAAGCCACCGCAGTACCTGCTTGGGCCACGGCACCCACTTCTCCTTCTAGGAGTACCGCCACCAGTCAACAATTTCCCACAACAGCACCCACTGATCCTATGAGTACCGTCACCAGTCAGCAACAATCCATTTCAAGGGCACCCACTTCTCCTTCTAGGAGTACCGCCACCAGTCAACAATTTACCGCCACAGCACCCACTGATCCTATGAGTACCGCCACCAGTCAGCAACAATCCATTTCAAGGGCACCCACTTCTCCTTGGAACACCGCCAACCCTTTGGTTACTCCGAGCACTGCCAACACTTCCACCGCCACTGCCACCACCGAGCATGAGAGCGGTGACCCACATTCAGTCTTTTTTGATTCAAGGACAAGGTCAACCAGCTCAAGGCGGACAAAGAGAAGTCGGTCCATGCATGTTACTCCTGTCTCCAAGAAGAAAAATAAAAAATCTTTGTTTGTCCATCCACCCTCTCCTCCTAATGTGTCTCAAAGTGCCTCTCATTTGATGTGTGATCTTCCTTCACCCACTACTTTTGTTGCCCCTTCCCCTGTAACCCTTTCATCGGTTTCCAGCCGCTCTTCATCTCTGCACACCCCCAGATTATCGAAATCACCACCAAAACGCGGGAAGCAATAAAAATTGGTAATAAAAAGCACATTTCTATAAAACTTCTGTGGCAGTGACGATACATATGGCATCTTGTACACACATTGTAATAATCTGTTTTTTCTATTACTACTGGGGCAGTGACTACCAATTTCATCTTGTACAAACATTGTACTAATCTGATTTTTCTATTACTACTGGGGCAGTGACTACCAATTGCATCTTGGACAAACATTGTACTAATCTGTATTTTCTATTACTACTGGGCAGTGACTACCAATTTCATCTTGTACAAACATTGTACTAATCTGATTTTTATATTACTACTGGGCCAGTGTCTACCAATTGCATCTTGGACAAACATTGTACTAATCTGTTTTTTCTATTACTACTGGGGCAGTGACTGCCAATTGCATCTAAACATTGTACTAATCTGTATTTTCTATTACTACTGGGGCAGTGACTACCAATTTCATCTTGTACAAACATTGTACTAATCTGATTTTTCTATTACTACTGGGGCAGTGACTACCAATTGCATCTTGTACAAACATTGTACTAATCTGTATTTTCTATTACTACTGGGGCAGTGACTACCAATTTCATCTTGTACAAACATTATACTAATCTGATTTTTATATTACTACTGGGCCAGTGTCTACCAATTGCATCTTGGACAAACATTGTACTAATCTGTTTTTTCTATTACTACTGGGGCAGTGACTACCAATTGCATCTTGGACAAACATTGTACTAATGTTTTTTCTATTACTACTGGGGCAGTGACTACCAATTTCATCTTGTACAAACATTGTACTAATCTGTTTTTTCTATTACTACTGGGGCAGTGACTACCAATTGCATCTTGGACAAACATTGTACTAATCTGTTTTTTCTATTACTACTGGGGCAGTGACTACCAATTGCATCTTGGACAAACATTGTACTAATCTGTTTTTTCTATTACTACTGGGGCAGTGACTACCAATTGCATCTTGGACAAACATTGTACTAATCTGTTTTTCTATTACTACTGGGGCAGTGACTACCAATTGCATCTTGGACAAACATTGTACTAATCTGTTTTTTCTATTACTACTGGGGCAGTGACTACCAATTGCATCTTGGACAAACATTGTACTAATCTGTTTTTTCTATTACTACTGGGGCAGTGACTACCAATTGCATCTTGTACAAACATTGTACTAATCTGATTTTTCTATTACTTCTGGGGCAGTGACAATACCATGCTCATGTTGGACACAAATTGTACTAATGTGATCTTTCTAAAACCTTTGTGTGAATATAATTATTTTATTTTTTTAATAAAAAAAAATTATAATGTGATCTATACAAATGTAATCCAAAAATCATTGCCAATTCAAATGTTGTTTTCCTGTTGTACAAAATAAATGTGCCAATCTTCTTTTAGTAATTTTTGTTTGCTTTGTGTTTATTTTGCCACCTACACACTGCGACGTACACACACTGCGATGTACACTTTGCGTTTTTGACTACACATAACTACAGGAATGACACAAGTTTGTGTACTTCATGGAGATATGTTTAGTCCAAAACACAAATATATTCCTTTTTTTGCACCAACAGTCTGTCTGTCTGCTAATATTGCACAGACTGAATAGAGGATGGTGTTGAGTGCAAGGCATATCTATTTAACCTTGCCAGATATACTAAAAAATTAAATGAGTGTGGTGTGTTTTGGACATTATTTCACTTTGTGATAGAAGGCCAGGGATTCTAGATATAGCTTGTAATTGAGCACATCCTCTATTCAGTGTGTGTTGAAGAAACAGAGGAGATGATGGTGAAAATTCACTTTATATGTACAATACCCTGACCTTCGATCATTACTATCACACCTGGCCAGGTGAATAGACATGAGTTTTAACCAGCAGCGTTGCTTCAGTCTGCATTAATTTGAAGCATACTGTAGCGATGCTGCTGTTTAGAACTCATGTGTACTCACCTGCCCAGGCCTGATAGATTCTGAAGTGACGATGCGTTATTTGGTGCATCACCACTTCAGCATGCCACCAGGCATTGGTATAGAACAAGATGTATAATCTTTATTATCTCTGCGTTCCAAATAAAGTCACAGTGACACAAATAATTGTTGTGTTAAATAAAGGTCATACAACTTGTGTACATGTATATTTAACTACCTAGTCAGGATTACAAATAAATTCATGATGCACCCAAAAATATGCATAATGAATTCACTGGTAACCTGACCATTTCATAATTGTTTTTTAATTTAAAAACAGACTGCACGTGGTACAGGTATAAACAGAGGTATTTTATTTAAATTAAAAAAAAAAAAATTTGATTAACATACAGACAAGAACATTATTTTACACCATTTGTTCTTGCCAATCCACCCGTCCTACATCTGAGATGAAGTAGGCCGCAAATTGGTCTCTCATTTGCCCTACTTCAACAGAAGACCTGAGAGGGTGCTGAGTGAACTCAGGCAATGGGTTAGGAGCTGCATCATCAAGTTCAAAGTTTGGGTGCTCTTTTGCCATGACAAAGTTATGTAGCACCACACAGGCCTTCACAACTTCATCCACTGTTTGCACTTTCAGATGAATGGCTGTGCCCAGAATGCGCCACCTGGAAACCAGTATACCGAAGGCACACTCTACAGTTCTTCTTGCCCTGGTCAGCCTGTAATTGAAAATTTTTTTGTTGTGGTCCAAGTCCCGGCTGGAGTAGGGTTTAAGTAGGTGTTGGCTCATCTGGAATGCCTCATCCCCAACCATTACAAATGGCATGGGTGGACCTTCGGTGTGGGGAAGAGGCCGTGGCATGGGGAAAGTAAACTGGTTTCCATACAACCTCCGTCCCATGTCCGAGTTCTTAAACGTCTGTGAGTCATTCCCACGGCCAAATGCCCCAATGTCCACCGCAACAAACATACAGTCTGCATCCGCAATGGCCATAAGAACTGTAGAATAGTACTTCTTGTAATTGTAGTACTCCGAGCCTGTTCTTTTAGGTTTGATGATGCGGATGTGTTTCCCATCAACTGCTCCCAAACAGTTGGGGAAATTGCAGGTTGTCCAGAATTTTTCTGCTATTTCTAGCCACTTTTCGGTGGTGGGCAGGGGCATAAATTCCGGACAGAGAACAGTCCACAATGCCCGGCAGGTGTCAACAACAATTCTGACAACGTGGAGATACCAATCCGGTACTGGAAGTGGAGTGAAGACAGGCTCTCTCCAGTAGCAAGGAATCTATAGAAAGAACAAAAAAATTATTATTGTATATGTTTTTGTAAAACATTAATAAACAAAAAAATGGAATAAAAATAATTCAGCAGGTCTTTGTTTACTAGCTGGCAGAACAATAATTCTGTCATCTTTGTAATAGTACATGGCATTAGTAATACAATGATGCAGGCATTTGTTTATCAATAATAATACATACCGTAATGTCACCAGGAGTCTTTCCTCTGGAGGAATCGCCCGACGGAGCTGGGTGTCCTGTCTCCTTATTAATTGTTGTACCTGAGCAAGTAAATCCATGAAGGATTGTTGTGACATACGGGTGTAGTCGTTAAATTTCTCCGGGTTTGACTGCAGCTCACTGTAGAGGGTGTGATACGCTCCACGGCTCTCCCGGAGTTCAACAATGGGATGTACCCACAAACGCCGCCGCTGCCGTCTCCGCTGTCTATCTCTCTTCCTTTGTTCATGGCAAGCAACGGCATAAGCCAGAGCCATAGCCATGTCCACATCAAGGTTGAAGAAGAAAGTCTGCATAAGCTGATCCATGTTCATCAAGGCAAATGCAAGCAAATGTAAAAAAGGGCTGTGAACAGGCTCTATATGAAGATTTTCAATGAGACACGCCCACTGGTGTCCCATTGGTGGGTTCTGTTGCAAGAATTTTTCAAGGATTTTCACTGAGGACTCTCAACTCTAAATATTTTTCAAGGATTTTCATCATGTGTTTTGGCCAGAAAAAACGCAAACGCATACAAAAACGCTTTAAATCGCATACAATCGCTTACAATCGCTGCGTTTTTCCAAAGCAATGCGCACTATTCGACTGCAAAATATCGCAGCGATTACACGCGTTTGCACGCGGATTTTTCATGCGTTTCATGTGCGCTCGATACGCAGCGCTAAAAAACGCAAGTGTGAAAGTAGCCTTAGTCTTTGCAGCTTTTGAAACTACTTAGGTCTCTTCATCAGGCAATTTGTTACCATCTTTTCAGTTAGCCATTAAAAGGTATCAACCACTGAGGACTCTCAATGCTAAATATACAGAGATCCTTCCTGTATCTTCCTAAAAAGGCATCTTGGAGGCTGCTGCAACATGCATTTATTATCAGCGGTAACAGACATATTCAGATGCTAAATATGGCCAAATATATTGGCTAAATACTACACCCCACCAATATACTAGAGAGGCAAACAAAATCACGGCAAACTTTTACAACATTTTATTTGTGGAAAAAGTGATGAGGCCTAGGCAAAATACATTTAATGCAGAAACAAAATACAAGGAAATAAACAGCAGAGATTGGCATTGGTTACATTTTGAAGCATTCAACCTTTAGAGAGAGAAAAAAAATAAAAAAATTATTGCACAATGCAGTATACTATAAAGGTAAATAGTGTGTGTTTGGGTATAGAGTACAGAAAGGCGATTGCATCGGTGTGATACTATAAACACATACTAATGGGGACCTTAGATTGTGAGCCCCAACTGATGTATGTAAAGCTCTATGGAAATAATGGCGCTATACAAGTGAATAAATATTGTATTAACGCACATATTGCAGAAACAAAATACAAGGAAAAAAAACAGCAGAGATTGGCATTGGTTACATTTTGAAGCATTCAACCTTTGGAGAGAGAAAAAAAAACTCCATGGTCCTCCATGCAATATATTACACAGCCCATATTTTCCTTAGATTAAAATATACAGACCATAGACTCCCATGAGTGTACACTGATTTAAAAAAAAATACAATATGTGTGTTAATACAATATTTATTCACTTGTATTGCGCCATTATTTCCAATTAGGTCCCCATTAGTATGTGTTTATAGTATATAAACATATATATATAGACTACATAGGCACCATTACATTGGTGCGTTCACCCCTCCGTATTATACACACGAGAAATACACGCTATCACACCGATGCAATCGCCTTTCTGTACTCTATACCCAAACACACACTATTTACCTTTATAGTATACTGCATTGTGCAAAATTTTTTTAATTTTTTTTTTCTCTCTCTAAAGTAACCAATGCCAATCTCTGCTGTTTTTTTTCCTTGTATTTTGTTTCTGCAATATGTGCGTTAATACAATATTTATTCACTTGTATAGCGCCATTATTTCCATAGAGCTTTACATACATCAGTTGGGGCTCACAATCTAAGGTCCCCATTAGTATGTGTTTATAGTATCACACCGATGCAATCGCCTTTCTGTACTCTATACCCAACTACACACTATTTACCTTTATAGTATACTGCATTGTGTAATATTTTTTTAATGTTTGGAGATGTAGGGTAGATACTGGGGTACATCCCAAAAAAGTTTGGGGTTAGGGTTAGCTACTGATTTGTGGGATCTGCTGGGGAAAAAAATAAGGATCCTGCCCTATAAGGCTCTCGAGTTATGGGCGCTAGAGTGACCACCTTATACCAGGCATCAGCATTGACATCCACACCAGGTCACCATATAAACAGTCATAGCTGCCCAGGGAAGGCTCACAGAGACTTGCCAATAGTCTCACTAGATCTGGGGTGCAGAAATTGACTAGGGGGGACCCCTTAAAGGTGACAGAACATCAGCATTCCCTCGGCAAATTCAAAATTATACTGCACTGCCCAAGCAAAGCCATGCACTGCTTGAGTTCAAAATGCACCTCAGAATCAAGGGCCTGGATCCTGAATCAAGCCACTCACACACACCAACCATGGCTTAAATTGAAGCTACTGATTTGTGGGATCTGCTGGGGAACAAATTAGGACCCTGCCCAATAAGGCTCTCGAGTTATGGGGGCTAGAGTGACCCCCTTATACCAGGTCTCAGCATTGACATCCACACCAGGTCACCATATAAACAGCCATAGCTGCCCAGGGAAGGCTCACAGAGACTTGCCAATGGTCTCACTAGATCCGGGGTGCAGAAATTGACTAGGGGGGACTCCTTTTAGGCGACAGAACATCAGCATTCCCTCGGCAAATTCAAAATTATACTGCGCTGCCCGAGCAAAGCCATGCACTGCTTGAGTTCAAAATGCACCTCAGAATCAAGGGCCTGGATCCTGAACCAAGCCACTCACACACACCACCCATGGCTTAAATTGAAGCTACTGATTTGTGGGATCTGCTGGGGAACAAATTAGGACCCTGCCCTATAAGGCTCTCGAGTTATGGGGGCTAGAGTGACCCCCTTATACCAGGCCTCAGTATTGACATCCACACCAGGTCACCATATAAACAGCCATAGCTGCCCAGGGAAGGCTCACAGAGACTTGCCAATGGTCTCATTAGATCTGGGGTGCGGAAATTGACTAGGGGGGACTCCTTTTAGGTGACAGAACGTCAGCATTCCCTCGGCAAATTCAAAATTATACTGCACTGCCCAAGCAAAGCCATGCACTGCTTGAGTTCAAAATGCACCTCAGACCGCGAGCTCCCCTTCAAAGCCAACTGTCATGTTGAGAGCTCCTCCAGCCTGACAACCTGTCCTGGACACCAGATGTAGAGCACGTCTGTGATGCATTGTGACGTGTCACCCATCCCCCAGCCTGTCTTGCCTGCAATGATCTAAGTACCATGTGAGTTTTTCACCTTAAACCCTGTTTTTATTTTAATTGCATTGTACATAATTGTATTCTCAGCTTGTTACATCTCTTTTTATACTGTATAAACACTGCCTGCATTTTAGGAATAACATATAAAATTATTAGTTTGGTTCTCCTGCTCTATAAACGAATTAGCACGTGCCTGAAGTAACTACGCTACTAATTCGGGGTTGCTACGGACCCTCTTAATAAATTGTTCATTAAGAGAATCGTAGCTGGTGGCAGCTAGATTGTGTAAAGTGTTGAACTTTTGGGTGCAAAGTTATTAGGGTTCAAAATGGGCCAACCTCTAAAATGCACCCTCTTGGCTGCATTGGGGGGGGTCTGGCTCCGCCCCCGTGGGCCAATAGACCCCAAACTTTTTGGAGATATACCCCAGTATCTCCCCTTCATCACCAAACAATTTGGGGTCGATTGGCCCATGGGGGGCGGAGCCAGACCCCCTCAGGGCAGCCAAGAGGGTGCATTTTAGGGGTCAGCCCACTTTGAAATCTTAATAACGGAGCTATGACCTCCCAAAGTGGGCACCCCTTCCCATTGACTTGAATGAGGCGGACTGGCCCACAAGGATCAAGAACCTCAAACTTACCTAACATTTGCCGCACGTTTACCCCATAACTTGGACATGAAGTGTCCTACAGCTTTGGGGATGGTCTCATGTGAATCAGGGTGAAAAAGCCATGTTGATAAAGTACCCTTTTGCTTCCTATCGACGACAGGCCCCAAGCATCTGTATAAGTCACAGCAGACCTCCTCTGTTGTTCTGCGCAAAAATTGTGCTTTTCATGACATTTGATATGCCAAAAGCTGAAGGATTATTAGCTGAGTGTCATGCAAATAAATAAAGTGTGCTGGGGGTGCAGCCCCCTCAACTAGTGAGAGGTGGGGCATGAGCGGCTTTGTATTTATTCACAAATGTATTAACATATTTATTGTTTCTCCTACCCAAACGCACACACTGATGCATGCAGGTGGGCGTTTAAACCTTGGGATACTGCAGTAAAAAAAATTAAAACAAATCAAGATAACCTTTATTGTACAACCTGGTTATTTTATTTATGCATTATGCATTTCTTAAACAACAAAGCAATACAAAAGAACTTCATTGGAAAACTTACAGAAAGGGTTAATTTTTTTTTCATTATGTAGAATCATAGAATAGTAGAGTTGGAAGGGACCTCTTGGGCCATCTGGTCCAACCCCCTGCTCAAAGCATGATTCTCTAAATCATCCCAGACAGATGTCTGTCCAGCCTCTGTTTGAAGACTTCCATTGAAGGAGAACTCACCAACTCTCGTGGCAGCCTGTTCCACTCATTGATCACCCTAACTGTCAAAAAGTTTTTTCTAATATCTAATCTGTGTCTCCTCCCATTCAGTTTCATCCCATTGCTTCTAGTCTTTCCTTGTGCAAATGAGAATAAAGATGAACCTTATACAATGTGACAGCCCTTGAGATATTTGTAGATAGCTATTAAGTCTCCTCTCAGTCTTCTTTTTTGCAAGCTAAACATTCCCAAATCCTGCAACCGTTCCTCATAGGACATGGTTTGCAGACCGGTCACCATTCTGGTGGCTCTTCTCTGAACTTGCTCCAGTTTGTTAATGTCTTTTTTAAAATGTGGTGCCCAAAACTGGACACAGTATTCCAGATGAGGTCTGACCAAAGAGGAGTAGAGGGCAATAATGCACTCACGTGATCTAGACTGTATGCTTCTGTTGATACATCCTAAAATTGCATTTGCCTTTTTTGCTGCTGCATCACACTGTTGACTCATGTTCAGTCTGTGATTAATTCGTATACCCAAGTCTTTTTCACATGTGCTGTTACTTAGCCCTATTCCTCCCATTTTGAATATGCTTTTTTCATTTTTATTGTCCAGATGTAGTACTTTGCATTTTTCCCTGTTAAAATCCATTCTGTTAGTTGCTGCCCACTGCTCCAGTTTATTTATATCTTTTTGAATCCTCTCTCTCTCTTCTCTAGCATTAGCTAACCCTCCTACCTTTGTGTCATCAGCAAATTTGAACAGTTTACCCTCAATTCCTTCATCTAAATCATTGATAAAGATGTTGAACAATACAGGGCCCAAAACAGAGCCTTGTGGTACCCCACTTGATACATTCTTCCAACTGGATGTGCAGCCATTTACGACCACTCTTTGGGTCCTATCACTAAGCCAGTTATGAATCCACCTAACAGTTGCCTTGTCCATTCCATACTTAGTCATTTTTTCAATAAGGATTGTGTGAGATACTTTGTCAAATGTTTTGCTGAAGTCAAGATATACTACAGTCATGGCCAAAAGTTTTGAGAATGACACAAATATTATATTTTCACATGCTCTGCTGCCCTCTGGTTTTTATGTGTGTGTTTGACAGATGTTTTTATCACAGACAGAAATATAATTGCAAACATATGAGTAACAAAAGCTTATATTGACAGTTAGAATGAGTTAATGCAGCAAGTCAATATTTGCAGTGTTGACCCTTCTTCTTCAGGACCTCTGCAATTCTCCCTGGCATGCTCTCAATCAACTTCTGGACCAAATCCTGACTGATAGCAGTCCATTCTTGCACAATCAATGCTTTCATTTTGTCAGAATTTTTAGGTTTTTGTTTGTCCACCCGTCTCTTGATGATTGACCACAAGTTCTCAATGGGATTAAGATCTGGGGAGTTTCCAGGCCATGGACCCAAAATCTCTATGTTTTGTTCCCTGAGCCATTTAGTTATCACCTTTGCTTTATGGCAGGGTGCTCCATCATGCTGGAAAAGGCATTGTTGATCACCAAACTGCTCTTGGAGGGTTGGGAGAAGTTGCTCTTGGAGGACATTCTGGTACCATTCTTTATTCATGGCTGTGTTTTAGGCAAGACTGTGAGAGAGCCGATTCCCTTGGCTGAGAAGCAACCCCACACATGAATGGTTTCAGGATGCTTAACAGTTGGCATGAGACAAGACTGGTGGTAGCGCTCACCTTGTCTTCTCCGAATGAGGCGTTTTCCTGATGTCCCAAACAATCGAAAAGGGGATTCATCAGAGAAAATAACTTTACCCCAGTCCTCAGCAGTCCACTGCCTGTACCTTTTGCAGAATATCAGTCTGTCCATGATGTTTTTTCTGGAGAGAAGTGGCTTCTTTGCTGCCCTCCTTGAGACCAGGCCTTGCTCCAAGAGTCTCCGCCTCATAGTGCGTGCAGATGCACTCACACCTGCCTGCTGCCATTCCTGAGCAAGCTCTGCACTGCTGGTAGCCCGATCCCGCAGCTGTAACACTTTTAAGAGACGGTCCTGGCGCTTGCTGGTCTTTCTTGGGCGCCGTGGAGCCTTTTTGGCAACAATGGAACCTCTCTCCTTGAAGTTCTTGATGATGCGATAGATTGTTGACTGAGGTGCAATCTTTCTAGCTGCGATACTCTTCCCTGTTAGACCATTTTTGTGCATTGCAATGATGACTGCACGTGTTTCTTTAGAGATAACCATGGTTAACAGAAGAGAAACAATGATGCCAAGCACCAGCCTCCTTTTAAAGTGTCCAGTGGTGTCATTCGTACTTAAGTTCAGCGATTGTAGTAATCTATGTAAACTTCGCAAAGTTTTTTGAAAGTGGACAGTGTGACCTGAGGAGGTATCAAGAATAGGATTTAGATAAATATTCATATCTCCTCCTAAAATTAGAAAACCTTCTTTGAAAAGCGTCAAAATTCCACTGTTTAAGAAATCCACCTTTTCTGACCCTGATTGGGGGCATATAAATTACCTAATGTTACAAAGGTGTTGGTGATATAACCCTTTACAAAAATATACATGCCTTCTGGATCAGAGAGGCTATTTTTTGAGTGAGAACGGGAATCCTTTCCTTAACGCTATGCTTAGTCCTTTGGAAGCAGATGAGGTGGTGCTATTAAACTATATAGGGTAAATAGAACGGGAGAGGTCAGGGAAATGCCCCATTTTATAATGTGTCTCTTGTAGAAAAATTAAATGTGATTTATTTTTTTTCAGTAAAAGTCAAGATTTGATTATATTTGTTAGGTGAATTAATACCTTTAACATTAAATGAGGCCACCGTGACCAGATCCGGAAGAGTCTTGTCAGCCATAAAAGAGGCATTTGGGTTATCACATGAGTCTTAGATTTTGCCTGTAAAAAAGAACAATTAAATCAAACAACCAGCTATTAACAAGTAAGATCTCATCTTCCACAGGAGGGGGCCGACGCATTCCATTAATGCAGATGAGACAGTTGAGTGGTAAGCTGACTTTGTAATTAGATGAAAGGGATCCAAGAAGTAACATTTTTCCTTGCGGAGAGTGACATAGAATCATAGAATCATAGAATGGTAGAGTTGGAAGGGACCTCCTGGGTCATCTGGTCCAACCCCCTGCTCAAAGCAGGATTAACTAAATCATCCCAGACAGATGTCTGTCCAGCCTCTGTTTGAAGACTTACATTGAAGGAGAACTCACCACTTCTCGTGGCAGCTTGTTCCACTCATTGATCACTCTAACTGTCAAAAAGTTTTTTCTAAAATCTAATTTGTGTCTCCTCCCATTCAGTTTCATCCCATTGCTTCTAGTTTTTCCTTGTGCAAATGAGAATAAAGATAATCCTTCTATAATGTGACAGCCGTTGAGATATTTGTAGACAGCTTTTAAGTCTCCTCTCAGTCTCCTTTTTTGCAAGCTAAACATTCCCAAATCCTGTAACCGTTCCTCATAAGACATGGTTTGCTGACCGGACACCATTCTGGTCGCTCTTCTCTGAATTTGCTCCAGTTTGTTGATGTCTTTTTTAGAATGTGGTGCCCAAAACTGGACACAGTATTCTAGATGAGGTCTGACCAAAGAGGAGTAGAGGGCAATAATGACTTCACATGATCTAGACTGTATGTTTCTGTTAATACATCCCAGAATTGTATTTGCCTTTTTTGCTGCTGCATCACACTGTTGACTCATGTTCAGTCTGTGATCTATTAGAATACCCAAGTCTTTTTCACATGTGCTGTTGCTTAGCCCTATTCCTCCCATTCTGTATATGCTTTTTTCATTTTTATTTCCCAGATGTAGTACTTTGCATTTTTCCAATTAAAAATCATTCTGTTAGTTGCTGCCCACTGCTCCAGTTTATTTATATCTTTTTGAATCCTCTCTCTCTCTTCTCTAGTATTAGCTATCCCTCCTAGCTTTGTGTCATCAGCAAATTTAATCAGTTTACCCTCAATTCCTTCATCTAAATCATAGATAAAGATGTTGAACAATACAGGGCCCAAGACAGAGCCCTGTGGTACCTCACTTGATACATTCTTCCAACTGGATGTGCAGCCATTTACTACCACTCTTTGGGTCCTATCACTAAGCCAGTTATGAATCCACCTAACAGTTGCCTTGTCCATTCCATACTTAGTCATTTTTTCAATAAGGATTGTGTGAGATACTTTGTCAAATGCTTTGCTGAAGTCAAGATATAATATATCTACAGCATTTCCCTGATCCACCCAGTCAGTGATTCTGTCATAGAAGGAAATTAAATCAGTCTGACATGACTTATTAGTTACAAACCCATGCTGACTCTGGTTAAGCATTTCAGTCTTGTCCAGGTACTTGTTAAGGGGACGGTTGCAACAACTTTATTACATAATAGTTAGCAACCGAAACCTGGGGTCCGAGGTGCAGCTAGAGATGCTGCAGCCGAACACCCCTCGGGTATGAGGGTGAAAACTGACAACAGAAATATAAGATCTTGCCTATCTTACTTCACACTAGGGAAGATATTGGATTTTGCACTATCTCCATTAACGCCACGGAAGATGTGCTGCAGGCTGGTGTAGACGTAGCCCTGTTAACTGCACAGAAGCTACTTGCCAGCCGCTAGGACATGCATGCGACTCATGCCAGGCGTACGTGCTGCCAGCCAGTGTGCGACCGGACTGAGCAACTCTACTTTAAGCTGGCAGGTGATGCCCAGGTTACGCGCCCCGCAGTCTGCTCAGGGTGTATCGCTCCCTCTGTTGGAGCTAGACTGCGCCACATTGACTACCTGCCTAGCATTAGCTAACCTGACTGAAGGACATGTGCTAATTAGCTGAGCGAACTCTGGCATCGGCAGGTCCCGGAGAGCAAAACTAGAGAGCACGTGGAGTCCAGATTTGAGAGGTGTCCACACATTGTTAGGGTCTGCGGAACGCACCTAATAGATAAAGTAGAGAGGTGCGGTCACAGACGGGGTCCACCGTGCAGGCAAAGCCCGCTGCTAGTAAGATGGCGTAAGTAGCGAACCCTGTTATCCCGCAGAGTTGCTAAAATAAACGCCGTAGCACGCTGTGGCAGTTAGTGCAAACTCTGTTAATCCCCAGAGCCGCTAGCGGGAATGCCACAGCGCTATATGGCGATAAGTGCGAACTCACTTAGCTTCAGTGAGCCGCAAAGTAAAACGCTAGGGCGCTGACTAGCGTTATAAAGCGAACCCTGTTGATTCACAGAGCCGCTGAGAAAAAGACTGTGTCCTGTTAGACTCACAGGGAACACAGATGACTGCAAAGCGGATTACAGTCTGTGGTCATGCAGTCAGAACACAAGCAATAATCTCCTCACCGGAGTAGCCGGTATTCTAATGGCGTTTTCAGCCGAGCCCTGAACAAGTGCATACAATCTCCTCACCGGAGGTGCCGGTATTCTAGAGGCTTATTTCAGCCAGACCTAACCACATGCATACATGACCACACTGGCGCAAGCACGTAACAGATTTGATACTAGCGCATGGCGGCCCGGCCATGCCACCCTTTTATAGTAGCAACTGCAGGACCTACCAGAAAAGGACCAATGCGAAACCATTCCAGAACACATGTAGTTTCTGGACCTTCCTGGCGGACCAATGGGAGTCGCTGCTGTAACCGAGCATGTGACCCCTGATCTCCAATGGGAGATCTTGCCCTGGGCATGCTCAGATAGAGAAAGAAGGGCCTTAGTTCCCGAACTGCCTGCTCCAGCACTGGTTATAATAGAGGAACCAGGAAAGACCGCAACAAGCCTCTGCACAGTGTTAAACTGGGTGAGACGCTGGGTACCGATGTCTCTGCTGAGCAGGCTCCACTGTGGCTGGAGATGGATGGGGAACAGCAGCACGACTGGCTCGAGATTCCCCTTGTGCAGCAGTGGGAACTTGAACCCTAACATTACCCCCCCTTCTTTGGGCCTCGCTACGTTCAAAGGCAGCGATGAGCTGCGGAGCGTGAATATGCTCGGCAGGCTCCCAGGACCTGTCCTCAGGCCCATAACCCCTCCAATCCACCAAATAAATTTTTTTGCCCCGTACCACCTTGCACCCAACAATGGCATTCACATCATGATGGTCAGTAGATGAACCCGACGTCCGGCAGATGACTCGGAAAACCGCAAAATGGCCACGGGTTTCAGGAGGGACATGTAATAGGTGTCGGTGATACCAAGGCGAGGCGGAAGGGCTAGGCGGTAAACCACCGGGTTCACCTGCTCCAGAACTTTAAAGGGACCCAAAAAGCGAGGTGTCAACTTGGTGGACTCTACACGTAGCCTGATGTTTCGGGCAGAGAGCCACACTAGGTCACCCGGAGCAAATGTAGGAGCGGGGCGCCGATGGACATTGGCCGAAGACCTCATCCTCTCTTTTGAGGCCTGAATGGCATCCTGGGTGTGGTCCCAAATGTCCCGTGCCTCCACAGCCCAGTCTGCCACCCTGGAATTGGCGGAAGACACGGGCATGGGCACTGGTACCTGCGGATGCTGACCGTAGTTCAGGAGGAATGGGGTCTGTCCGGTGGAATCAGCCACAGCATTATTTAGAGCGAACTCAGCCCATGGTAGCAAGGATGCACAGTCATCCTGCCTGGCAGAGACAAAATGTTGCAAGTATGTGACCAAGGTCTGATTGGCCCTCTCTACCAACCCATTTGTCTCGGGATGGTATGCAGAGGAGAGATTCAACTCAATGCTGAGTAAACTACACAGCTCTCTCCAGAACCGAGATGCAAACTGGGGACCTCGATCGCTGACAATTTTGTCTGGCATACCGTGTAGGCGGAAAATATGCCTTATGAATAATGCTGCCAATGTCCGTGCAGACGGTAACCGTGGTAACGGCACCAAGTATACCATTTTGGAGAAGTGGTCGGTTATCACCCAGATGATGGTGCAGCCCCGAGACTTGGGTAAGCCCACCACAAAATCCATCCCGACCATCTCCCAAGGCCTGTCTGCCACCGGTAAAGGGAAAAGTAGTCCAGCTGGCTGTTGTCGAGGGGACTTATTCTTGGCGCAGGAGACGCACGCCTGAACGTATTCCCTGACATCATGAACCATATGTGGCCACCAGTATGTCCTCGCCAGCAACTCCGATGTCCTTTTTGTCCCAAAATGTCCACCCACCCTGGACGAATGTGCCCAAGAGAGTACCTCCGGTCGCAAATTGGTGGGCACAAAAGTCTTGCCCAGAGGCACAGACTCAAGCGAAACCAGGGCCACCGTTCTTAGGCTGTCATGTATAGTGTACAGTTCCTATAGCGTCTTGTGCTTGGGTGCGAGGAAAACACAGGAGACACAGGTTGATATGAAATAACTTGTATTACTTCATACAATCATGCTGAAAAGTTCACACAGTTTGCAGGAACAGCGACAGGAGACACAGCAGGCCAGAGTAACTTCAAGCACTACAATAAATCTCCAAAGCAGGTTCAGGATCTCTTCTCTGTACCGTAATTCCTCTGCAAACATGGATTCACCAAACAGCAGGTTTCCAGAGTCCAAAAGTGTTCCAAGGTTCCTCAGTAGGGAATAGCTGGAGTACAAGTCCAAGGTTTCCAGAAGTCAGGTCACAGACTGACTGAGGCTTGATTCAGGAGCACTGATTGTTCAGCTGAGGCTGCTTAAGAAGCAAGAGGGAAGAATCAGGGCGGGAACATGAAAACTGGAAACTCCATATTAACTGAGGGCAGAAAGACAGAAAGCAAAATGGCCGACGGAAAACTGAGTTTCAAGGAACATGTCAACAGAGACAAAGAACCTTACATAGGCTTTCTGTGGGGACAATCAACCGAGGCTCCTCCTCCACCTCTTCAGAGGACACCACGGAGCGAGACAGAGCGTCAGCACGAATGTTTTTCTCACCGGAGAGGAAATGGAGGGTGAAATGGAACCGGGAGAAAAACAAGGACCATCTGGCCTGGCGCGAATTTAGCCGCTGGGCAGTCTGTAAATAAACCAAGTTTTTGTGGTCAGTAATTACTTGAAAGGGAAAACGAGCACCCTCCAGGAGATGTCTCCACTCGGAAAAGGCCAACTTCATGGCTAGTAACTCCCTGTCCCCAATGGAATAATTCCTATCCGCTGGTGTGAAGGTCTTGGAAAAGAAGAAACAAGGATGCTTCCGACCTTGAGCATCCTTTTGGAAGAGGACTGCTCCAGCACCAACGGGCGAGGCATCCACCTCTAATACAAAAGGCCTATCAACATCGGGACGATGTAAGATTGGAGCGCTAGCAAAATGAGATTTAACTGAAGTAAAGGCCTTGGAGACCTCCTCTGACCATAACTTGGGATTGGCTCCCTTCTTGGTGAGGGCTACCAAGGGAGCTACCAGAGTAGAGAAGTGGGGAATGAATTGGCGATAGTTGTTAATGAACCCCATAAAACGCTGCACCGCTTTAAGAGAGTGGGGTTCTTGCCAATCCATTACCGCCTGTAGTTTGGTAGGATCCATACCCAATCCCTGGGCGGAGATGATATAGCCCAGGAAAGGTAAAGACTCTGCTCAAACACGCACTTCTCCAATTTTGCATATAGGGATTTTGCCCGCAAGAGGTCGAAAACCTTGCAGACATCTCTACGATGGGAATCTATATCTGGAGAAAAGATGAGAATGTCGTCCAGGTAGACTACCACAGAGGTGGCAAGCATATCCCGGAAGATGTCATTTACAAAGTCTTGGAAGATGGCTGGAGCATTACAAAGCCCGAAGGGCATCACCAAGTATTCGTAATGCCGTCCCTGGTATTGAATGCCGTCTTCCATTCGTCCCCCTCACGGATGCGAATCAGGTTATACGCACCCCGCAGATCTAACTTGGTAAATACCCTTGCTTCCGAAACCTATCAAAGGGCTCAGAGATCAGCGGCAAAGGGTATTTATTTTTCACGGTGACAGCGTTAAGACCCCTATAGTCTATACATGGACGTAACTCTCTGTTCTTCTTCTGCACGAAGAAGAACACCGCTCCCGCTTGTGATACCGACTTCCTAATAAATCCTCTTGCCAAGTTCTCCTGAATGTATTGGGGCATAGCCTCCGTTTCAGGGAGAGAGAGGGAATAAACTCTTCCCATAGGAGGTTCAGCTCCAGGCAAGAGATCGATAGGACAGTCGTAGGGGCGATGAGGCTGAAGAGTCTCTGCAGCTCTCTTGGAGAATACGTCTGTGTAAGACCAGTAAACCTTGGGAATCGGAGTGAGGTCTATGGGTATCTCTGTGGTGGTAACCTGAACGCTGTCCCTAATGCATCTGCCTTTACATGATTCACCTCAACCCATAATTCTCCCAAAAGACCACTCAATATGTGGAGAGTGGTGGCGGAGCCAGGGTAATCCCAACAGAACCTCATTCATTCCTTCAGGAAGGACAAAAAGAGATACATTCTCCTGATGGGACAGCAACACAGACAGGGGAAGAGGGACAGTCTGATGGGTGATTGGTGAGGACAGAATTGATCCATTTACCACTCTAACCGACACTGGCTCGGTGAGCTTCACCAGAGGTATGTTGTGGCGAGAAGCAAACGTGGAAGACACAAAATTTCCCTCTGCCCCAGAATCCACACAGAGCTTGACTGGAAGAGTGGATGGACCTATGTTAATTGTCCCTCTAAGAAGCACTTTCGGAACAAAAGCCGTTGCATCCAGTGACCCTGCTCTCATGCTTACTGGACACGGCCGTTTGCGCAACCGCTGTGGACATTGGTTGGCATAATGCCCCTGCTGCTGGCACACACTACAGACCATGGAAGTTCGAGCGGCCTGAGACTGAGGTCCCACTCGAGTAGCCTCTATGGTCTCCTGGGGGTCGGACACCTGAACGGGGGATTCCAAAGGTTTGGCAAAGGTGGGAGCCAGCCGAAACCTCTGCCTACACTGGGCCCGCTCCAACCTCCGCTCGTGAAAACGGAGGTCGATGTGGGTAGAGATGCAGATAAGCTTCTCCAGTGAGGCAGGAATCTCCCTGGTGGCCAAAGCGTCCTTTACATGATCAGCCAGACCTCTCCAGTATACCGGAATGAGGACTTTATCCGGCCACTCTAACTTGGACGCCAGTGTCCGGAATTGACCCGAAAACTGACTGACCATGGACGAACCCTGTGAAATTACCAGCAGTTGGAGCGCCGTATCGTGGGTGACCTGAGGGCCTAAAAAGACCTTTCTAAGAGCCTCCAGAAACCGTGGAGCACTCCACACCACACGATTATCGCGCTCCCACAGCGGCGTTGCCCATTCCAAAGCTCTGCCCAAAAGAAGTGATACTATGAAACCCACTTGTGCCCGCTCCGTGGGAAAACGTGCAGTGAGAAGCTCGAGCTGGATAGAGCACTGGCTTACGAATTCCCGACAATGTTTACTGTCACCAGAAAACTTGGTTGGAAGCGGGAGATGGGATAAGGTTGGAGAAGAGGTGGTGGAGGACAAACTGGCTGCCGCTGTGCTAGCAGCCTGGACAGCGACTGCGGTAACATCCACAGCTGAGGTTGTGCGCTCAAGAGCCGCCAACCTACCCTCCAGCTGCTGGATGAACTGCCGTAGACGCTGGTCGTCCGCCATTTTACTAGCCAGACCCTGGCGCTAGTATTATGTTAGGGTCTGCGGAATGCACCTAACAGATAATGTAGAGAGGTGCATTGGCAGCCCGGGGTCCACCGTGCAGGCAGAGCCCGCTGCTAGTAAGGTGGCGTAAGTAGCAAACTCTGTTATCCCGCAGAGTCGCTAAAATAAACGCCGTAGCAGTTAGTGCAAACTCTGTTAATTCCCAGAGCCGCTAGCGGGAATGCCACAGTGCTATATGGTGATAAGTGCGAACTCACTTAGCTTCAGTGAGCCGCAAAGTAAAATGCTAGGGCGCTGACCAGCGTTATAAAGCGAACCCTGTTGCGTCACAGAGCCGCTGAGAAAAAGACTGTGTCCTGTTAGACTCACAGGGAACACAGATGACTGCTAAGCGGATTGCAGTCTGTGGTCATGCAGTCAGAACACAAGCAATAATCTCCTCACTGGAGTAGCCGGTATTCTAATGGCGTTTTCAGCTGAGCCCTGAACACGTGCATACAATCCGGTATTCTAGGGGCTTATGTCAGCCAGATCTAACCACATGCATACATGACCACACTGGCGCAAGCACATAACAGATTTGATACTAGCGCATGGCGGCCCGGCCATGCCACCATTTTATAGAAGCAACTGCAGGACCTACCGGAAAAGGACCAATGCGAAACCATTCCAGAACACATGCAGTTTCAGGACCTTCTTGGCGGACCAATGGGAGTCACTGCTGTAACCGAGCTTGTGACCCCTGATCTCCAATGGGAGATCTTGCCATGGGCATGCTCAGATGGAGAAAGCAGGGACTTAGCTCCCGAACTGTCTGCTCTATTATAACCAGAACTGCCTGCTCCAGCACTGGTTATAATAGAGGAACCAGGAAAGACAGCAACAAGCCTCTGCACAGTGTTAAACTGGGCTAGACGCTGGAACCGATGTCTCTGCTGAGCAGGCTCCACTGGAGATGGATGGGGGACCGCAGCGGGACTGGATCGAGATTCCCCTTGTGCAGCAGTGGGGATCCCTAACACACATGAACACGACTTATTTAGAATGATCTGACTGCGCCGCCACGCTAGCAAAGGTTATTAAAAGGTTACGCCCTACCCCCAGCCATCTCATTAATCGCATCACTGAGGACGTCACCCGTGACCAATCAGGCTTTGCCAGGTCACCGGATCAGCTGACACTAGAGTTGAGCGATACTTTCCGATATCAATAAGTATCGGATCGGAATGGGTATCGCCGATACCCAAAAAGTATCGGCGATACCCGATACCGATACCGGAAATCCAATGTAAGTCTATGGGAACAAAAATCGGAATTAAAAAAACCCCATTCTTGCCTTGTAGGTTAACCCCTTAATGACCAAGCCATTTTGTAGGTTAAAGACCAGGCCAATTTTTACAATTCTGACCACTGTCTCTTTCTGAGGTTATAACTCTGGAACGCTTCTACGGATCTTGGCGATTCTGAGAATGTTTTCTCGTGACATATTGTACTTCATGATAGTGGTAAAATTTCTTCAATATAACTTGCGTTTTTTTATGAAAAAAATGGAAATATGGCAAAAATTTTGAAAATTTTGCAATTTTCAAACTTTTAATTTTTATGCCATTAAATCAGAGAGATATGTCACAAAAATTAGTTAATAAATAACATTTCCCACATGTCTACTTTACATCAGCACAATTTTGGAACCAAAATTTTTTTTTGTTACGAAGTTATGTGTTAAAAGTTGACCAGCAATTTCTCATTTTTCCAACAAAATTTACAAAACCATTTTTTTAGGGACCACCTCACATTTGAAGTGAATTTGAGGGGTCAATATGACAGAAAATACCCAAAAGTGACACCATTCTAAAAACTGCACCCCTCAACGTGTTCAAAGCCACATTCAAGAAGTTTATTAACCCTTTAGGTACTTCACAAGAATTGAAGCAATGTGGAAGGAAAAAATGAACATTTAACTTTTTTTCCCAAAATTTTTCTTTCGACACAATTTTTTTAAATTTTGTCAAGGGTATCAGGAGAAAATGAACCACAATATTTGTTGTACAATTTCTCCAGAGTACACCGATATACCATGTGTGGGGGTAAACCACTATTTGGGCGCATGGCAGAGCTCGGAAGGGAAGCAGCGCCATTTGACTTTTTTGGCTGGAATTGAGATTGGACGCCATGTCGCATTTGGAGAGTCCCTGTGTGCCTAAACAGTGGAAACCCCCCACAAGTGACCCCATTTTGGAAACTGGACCCCTCAAGGAACTCATCTAAATGTGTTGTGAGAGTTTTTAACCCCCAAGGGCTTCACAGAAGGTTATAACGTAGAGCCGTAAAATTAAAAAATCATATTTTTTCCACAAAAATGATCTTTTCATCCCAATTATTATTTTCCAAAGAATAAAAGGACCCCAAAAGTTATTGGGCAATTAGTCCTGAGTACGCTGATACCCCATATGTGGGGGTAAACCACTATTTGGGCGCATGGCAGAGCTCGGAAGGGAAGCAGCGCCATTTGACTTTTTTGGCTGGAATTGAGATTGGACGCCATGTCGCATTTGGAGAGTCCCTGTGTGCCTAAACAGTGGAAACCCCCAGAAGTGACCCCATTTTGGAAACTAGACCCCCCAAGGAACTTATCTAGATGTGTGGTCAGAGCTTTGAACCCCCAAGGGCTTCACAGAAGGTTATAACGTAGAGCAGTAAAATTAAAAAATCATATCTTTTCCACAAAAATGATCTTTCCACCCCCAATTGTTATTTTCCAAAGGGTAACAGGACCCCAAAAGGTATTGTGCAATTTGTCCTGAGTACGCTGATATCCCATATGTGGGGGGAACCACTATTTTGACGCATGGCAGAGCTCGAAAGGGAAGTAGCGCCTTTTTCAAATGCAGACTTTGATGGAATGGTCTGTGGGTGTCATGTCACGTTTGGATAGCCCCTGATGTGCCTAAACAGTAGAAACCCCCACAAGTGACTCCATTTTGGAAACTAGACCCCCCAAGGAACTTTTCTAGATGTGTGGTGAGCACTTTGAACCCCAAGTGCTTCACAGAAGTTTATAACGTAGAGCCGTGAAAATATAAAAATCATATTTTTTTCCACAAAAATAATCTTTTTGCCCCAAATTTTTATTTTTATAATGGTAACAGGAGAAATAGGACCCCAAAAGCTATTGTGCAATTTGTCCTGAGTACGCTGATATCCCATATGTGGGGGGAACCACTATTTTGACGCATGGCAGAGCTCGAAAGGGAAGTAGCGCCTTTTTCAAATGCAGACTTTGATGGAATGGTCTGTGGGTGTCATGTCACGTTTGGAAAGCCCCTGATGTGCCTAAACAGTAGAAACCCCCCACAAGTGACTCCATTTTGGAAACTAGACCCCCCAAGGAACTTTTCTAGATGTGTGGTGAGCACTTTGAACCCCCAAGTGCTTCACAGAAGTTTATAACGTAGAGCCGTGAAAATAAAAAAATCATATTTTTTTCCACAAAAATAATCTTTTTGCCCCAAATTTTTATTTTTATAATGGTAACAGGAGAAATAGGACCCCAAAAACTATTGTGCAATTTGTCCTGAGTACGCTGATATCCCATATGTGGGGGGGAACCACTATTTTGACGCATGGCAGAGATCGGAAGGGAAGGAGCACCGTTTTTAAATGCAGACTTTGATGGAATGGTCTGCGGGTGTCATGTCGCGCTTGGAGAGCCTCTGATGTGCCTAAACAGTAGAAACCCCCCAAAAATGACCCCATTTTGCAAACTAGACCCCCCAAGGAACTTATCTAGATGTGTGGTCAGCACTTTGAACCCCCAAGGGCTTCACAGAAGTTTATAACGTAGAGCCGTGAAAATAAAAAAAATCATATTTTTTTTTGCCCCCAAATTTTTATTTTTATAAGGGTAACAGGAGAAATAGGACCCCAAAAGCTATTGTGCATTTTGTCCTGAGTACGCTGATACCCCATATGCGGGGGGGCACCACTGTGATCGCCTAACTGCGATCTTTGGGAGGCACAATGAACAAATCTACTAAAGGTGAAGAATTGGTTTTCTTTTTTACGCCGTTCCTCGTGCGGTATTAGTGATTTGGCAACTTTATTCTTCGGATCGGTGCGATTACAGCGATACCAGATTTACACCCTTTTTTCATGTTTAGCTTCTGTCACACTCTAAAAGATGCTTTTTTTTGGAATAATTTTTTGTAAGAATTTTTTGCATCGCCGTATTTTGAGAGCTATAATTTTTCCATATTTCGGCCGACAGAGTTATCTGTGGGCTTATTTTTTGCGGGACGAGCTGACGTATTTATTGGTACCTTATTCGGGCACATAACGTTTTTTGATCGCTTCCTATTCCGATTTTTGTGGAAGCAGAATGAACAAAAACCAGCAATTCAGGAATTGTTTTTTTTTTTATTTTTTTTCCCCCGTTCCGCGTGTGGTAAAATTGATAAAGCAGCTTTATTCTTCGGGTCACTACGATTACAGCGATACCTCATTTATATATTTTTTTTTATGTTTTGGCGTTTTTTACACAATAAAGAATTTTATAGAAAAAATAATTATTTTTGCATCAGTTTATTCCGCGAGCTATAACTTTTTTATTTTTTCGCTGATGATGCTATATAGCGGCTTGCTTTTTGCGGGACAAGATGACATTTTAAGCGGTACCATGATTATTTATATCTGACTTTTTGATCGCGTGTTATTGCACTTTTTCCAAGCGGTATAATGATACCGCTTGGAAAAAGTATAATTTACTACTTTTTTGTGTTTTTTTTTTACGGCTTTCACTAAAGGGGTTAACTAGGGTTATGCTTTTATAGATGGGATTTTTACGGACATGGCGATACCTAACATGTGTATTTTTTTTTTTTTTTTTTTTTATACATAAAAATGTGTATTTTTTAGGGGATTTTTTTTAAATTATTTTTTAATATTTTTTTTACAATTTTTTTTAAAAAATGATTTTTTTCAACTTGTCCCTTTATGGGACTTTCACTTTTTTTACTTTTGATTGCAGTTACAATGCATTGCAATGCTCTGGCATTGCAATGCATTGCAACTATAGTGGAAGCTGCTGTGACATGATCACAGCAGTTTCCCGTAGCTAAATGACCCGGAGGTTGTCATGACAACCCCCGGGTCATCAAGGCAGAGATCGGGCCCTGCGATTACATCGCTGGGACGCTGATCTGAGGCAGAGGGAGCTCCCGACCCTCTGCCTCCCCCCCTGAGCTCTGCGATCGCGCTGGATCGCAGCAGTCAGGGGGTTAACAGCCAGGGGCGGTGGGGGCTCCGCTCCTGGCTGTCAGTGCAGGAAGCCTGGCCACTGCAGCGCCGGCTCCTGCACTGATCGCGCTGGGGAAGCTGAAATTTCAGCTTCTCCTGCGCGATCGCTGCTGTGTTTGGTCAGTCAGATTGACTGACCAAGCACAGCGCTGTGGGTGCGGGGACCGACGGCAAAGGTCCCCGCACTGCTTGCCGTGCCTGTCAGCTGTCTGTGACAGCTGTCGGCACTGATCTACCACTGCATGTTTACACGCAGTGGTAGATCAAAGGCATGACGTGCAGAGTCCGTCCTGGTGCCGGAACTGGCACCTTGCCATGACGGACTCTGCACGTCAGTGGACATTAAGGGGTTAATTGTACATGAAGGAAAACAACAAAGAGTAATGTAGAATGTATTGGGGGAGGTTGAGGAGACATTAAAGGCATAGATGTTTAACCCAATCAAATGGAATAGCAGTAATACTTTTTTTTTTAAAGACGTTCGAAGAAATTGACAATGTTGTTAACCTTTTTTCTATTTTGGCACATATGTATGTTTCACAACTTCCATTCTCTTCACCTTTTTTACTTCTGCCACACTTTCTCCTTCATGATCTTCAGCAGCATCATCTTTTTCATCAAATTATTCTTCATCTTCACCTTATTTATCTTCTTAAACTTCTTGCTATTCATCTTTTGTTAGCATTACTCATATTCTTCTTATTCAACTATTATTCTTCTTCATATTCAACTTCATCTTCTTCCTATTCATCTTCTTCATCATATTCTTATTTGTGACAGACATTCCTGTACTTGTAATCTGTAAAAGTATGAAGTTTTCATCCTTCCGTTCTTGCTGTCACAAAAGATTTAAATTACAACAGTATTTGTCCGCGTTCAGTTTAGCCTGCAGCAGCAGGCATTTTCCAGGGGCACCACGAGGAGGAACGGACTCACCCCCATACACTGCTTAGTCTTCTTCTGCTTATAATTTAGAGCATATATTTTGCTCTTAATTTTGGTCTTATACTTCATGTTCTTCTGCTTTTTGTTCTTCTGCTTATTGTTCTTCTGTCTCTTGTTCTGTATCTTGTAGTTTGTCTTAACCTTCTTTGTCCTGTTGGTGATCTTCTTCTGGGTAATCTTTTAATTCTTCTTTGTGATGGTGTTCAGGCTGGTTGGCTTGATGCTCGTCGTCCTTGGGGTCGTCGTCTTCTTCGGGGTGGTCTTCAGGGTCGTCGTCGTCTTCAGAGTCCTCGTCTTCGGGGTCCTCGTCTTCGGGCTCGTCGTCTTCTTCGGGGTGGTCATCAGTGTCGTCGTCTTCATTGTTGGAGATCCAGAGTGATTACCCAAAAAAACATTTAAAAAATCTTCAATTTTGAAATGTAACTGAAGGTACAAGAAGGCTGACTAACTTCCGAGAACCAGCTGACGTTACTGGAACCCGGACGGGTATCAGATGGTACAAGAGACAATGGAAGTAACGAGGACCAGCTGACTGTGCTGGAACCCGGAGGGGCAGCAGAAGGAAAAGAGCCAATGGCACAACCGAGGACCAGCTGACGTTACTGGGACACGGTTACTAAGCAGAAGGTACCTGTGCTCCAAAGCACTACCAAGGACCAGCAGACGTTGCTGGAACTCGGATACCGAGATGGAGGCACCTAGGCCAAAGGCACTGCGGAGAACCAGCTGACGGTACTGGAACCCGGACGGGTAGCAGAAGGTACAAGAGCCAATGGAAGTAACGAGGACCAGCTGACTGTGCTGGAACCCGGAGGGCCAGCAGAAGGAACAGAGCCAATGGCACAACCGAGGACCAGCTGACGTTACTGGGACACGGTTACTAAGCAGGAGGTACCTGTGCTCCAAAGAACTACCAAGGACCAGCAGACGTTGATGGAACTCGGATACCGAGATGGAGGCACCTAGGCCAAAGGCACTGCGGAGAACCAGCTGACGGTACTGGAACCCGGACGGGTAGCAGAAGGTACAAGAGCCAATGGAAGTAACGAGGACCAGCTGACTGTGCTGGAACCCGGAGGGCCAGCAGAAGGAACAGAGCCAATGGCACAACCGAGGACCAGCTGACGTTACTGGGACACGGTTACTAAGCAGGAGGTACCTGTGCTCCAAAGAACTACCAAGGACCAGCAGACGTTGATGGAACTCGGATACCGAGATGGAGGCACCTAGGCCAAAGGCACTGCGGAGAACCAGCTGACGGTACTGGAACCCGGACGGGTAGCAGAAGGTACAAGAGCCAATGGAAGTAACGAGGACCAGCTGACTGTGCTGGAACCCGGAGGGCCAGCAGAAGGAACAGAGCCAATGGCACAACCGAGGACCAGCTGACGTTACTGGGACACGGTTACTAAGCAGGAGGTACCTGTGCTCCAAAGCACTACCAAGGACCAGCAGACGTTGCTGGAACTCGGATACCGAGATGGAGGCACCTAGGCCAAAGGCACTGCGGAGAACCAGCTGACGGTACTGGAACCCGGACGGGTACCATAAGGTACCCATGAAAATGTAAGTTGACAGGCCGCAAGCTGTCCGCAGTTACCGAATCACACAGTCCTACAGTGGGTGCTTGTCCTATTGTCACAACGGAAACAGCCTTTATTTACATATCCCGCAGCACACATAGGAAGCACATAAACTGCAGGCACCATAGAGTCGGCTAACCCGAATGCAACACGACAGGACAACTTATTGGAGGCTAATTGACGTTGACACTGCCAGGAAACAGCTGTCGTGCTGTAACCAGGCTGGGCAGGAGTGAGTACCCGTGCCAATCACTTCCAGGCAACAACTGGCGGTGTTGGAGCCCAGGGATGAGAGGAGAACAGGGTTGAGGCAGCAGAACTTTTTGCCATACACACAGCAGGGGAACAGCTGACATTACTGAACCCAGTAACACAGGAGCAAGTGTTGACTGTGCTAACAGCACTTCCAAGCAACAACTGGCGGTGTTGGAGCCCAGGGATGAGAGGAGAACAGGGTTGAGGCAGCAGGACTTTTTGCCGTACACACAGCAGGGGAACAGCTGACATTACTGAACCCCAGTAACACAGGAGCAAGTGTTGACTGTGCTAACAGCACTTCCAAGCAACAACTGGCGGTGTTGGAGCCCAGTGATGAGAGGAGAACAGGGTGGAGGCAGCAGGACTTTTTGCTGTACACACAGCAGGGGAACAGCTGACATTACTGAACCCCAGTAACACAGGAGCAAGTGTTGACTGTGCTAACAGCACTTCCGAGCAACAACTGGCGGTGTTGGAGCCCAGGGATGAGAGGAGAACAGGGTTGAGGCAGCAGGACTTTTTGCCGTACACACAGCAGGGGAACAGCTGACATTACTGAACCCCAGTAACACAGGAGCAAGTGTTGACCGTGCAAACAGCACTTCCGAGCAACAACTGGCGGTGTTGGAGCCCAGGGATGAGAGGAGAACAGGGTTGAGGCAGCATTACTTTTTGCCGTACACACAGCAGGGGAACAGCTGACATTAGTGAACCCCAGTAACACAGGAGCAAGTGTTGACTGTGCTAACAGCACTTCCGAGCAACAACTGGCGGTGTTGGAGCCCAGGGATGAGAGGAGAACAGGGTGGAGGCAGCAGGACTTTTTGCCGTACACACAGCAGGGGAACAGCTGACATTACTGAACCCCAGTAACACAGGAGCAAGTGTTGACTGTGCAAACAGCACTTCCAGACAACAACTGGCGGTGTTGGAGACCAGGGATGGGAGGAGAACAGGGTTGAGGCAGCAGGACTTTTTGCCGTACACACAGCAGGGGAACAGCTGACATTACTGAACCCCAGTAACACAGGAGCAAGTGTTGACTGTGCAAACAGCACTTCCAGGCAACAACTGGCGGTGTTGGAGGCCCAGGGATGAGAGGAGAACAGGGTGGAGGCAGCAGGACTTTTTGCCGTACACACAACGACATTACTGAACCCCAGTAACACAGGAGCAAGTGTTGACTGTGCTAACAGCACTTCCGAGCAACAACTGGCGGTGTTGGAGCCCAGGGATGAAAGGAGAACAGGGTTGAGGCAGCAGGACTTTTTGCCGTACACACAGCAGGGGAACAGCTGACATTACTGAACCCCAGTAACACAGGAGCAAGTGTTGACTGTGCTAACAGCACTTCCGAGCAACAACTGGCGGTGTTGGAGCCCAGGGATGAGAGGAGAACAGGGTGGAGGCAGCAGGACTTTTTGCCGTACACACAGCAGGGGAACAGTTGACATTACTGAACCCCAGTAACACAGGAGCAAGTGTTGACTGTGCTAACAGCACTCCCAGACAACAACTGGCGGTGTTGGAGCCCAGGGATGAGAGGAGAACAGGGTGGAGGCAGCAGGACTTTTTGCCGTACACACAGCAGGGGAACAGCTGACATTACTGAACCCCAGTAACACAGGAGCAAGTGTTGACTGTGCTAACAGCACTTCCAGACAACAACTGGCGGTGTTGGAGACCAGGGATGAGAGGAGAACAGGGTTGAGGCAGCAGAACTTTTTGCCGTACACACAGCAGGGGAACAGCTGACATTACTGAACCCCAGTAACACAGGAGCAAGTGTTGACTGTGCAAACAGCACTTCCAGCAACAACTGGCGGTGTTGGAGCCCAGGGATGAGAGGAGAACAGGGTGGAGGCAGCAGGACTTTTTTCCGTGCACACAGCAGGGGAACAGCTGACATTACTGAACCCCAGTAACACAGGAGCAAGTGTTGACTGTGCTAACAGCACTTCCGAGCAACAACTGGCGGTGTTGGAGCCCAGGGATGAAAGGAGAACAGGGTTGAGGCAGCAGGACTTTTTGCCGTACACACAGCAGGGGAACAGCTGACATTACTGAACCCCAGTAACACAGGAGCAAGTGTTGACTGTGCTAACAGCACTTCCGAGAAAACAACTGGCGGTGTTGGAGCCCAGGGATGAGAGGAGAACAGGGTGGAGGCAGCAGGACTTTTTGCCGTACACACAGCAGGGGAACAGCTGACATTACTGAACCCCAGTAACACAGGAGCAAGTGTTGACTGTGCTAACAGCACTTCCGAGCAACAACTGGCGGTGTTGGAGCCCAGGGATGAGAGGAGAACAGGGTTGAGGCAGCAGGACTTTTTGCCGTACACACAGCAGGGGAACAGCTGACATTACTGAACCCCAGTAACACAGGAGCAAGTGTTGACTGTGCTAACAGCACTTCCAAGCAACAACTGGCGGTGTTGGAGCCCAGGGATGAGAGGAGAACGGGGTTGAGGCAGCAGGACTTTTTGCCGTACACACAGCAGGGGAACAGCTGACATTACTGAACCCCAGTAACACAGGAGCAAGTGTTGACTGTGCAAACAGCACTTCCAGGCAACAACTGGCGGTGTTGGAGCCCAGGGATGAGAGGAGAACAGGGTGGAGGCAGCAGGACTTTTTGCCGTACACACAACGACATTACTGAACCCCAGTAACACAGGAGCAAGTGTTGACTGTGCTAACAGCACTTCCGAGCAACAACTGGCGGTGTTGGAGCCCAGGGTCAAGGAGGATGTTTAAATACTAGATCAAGTATTTTCCTTGTTACGTGTCAATTAAAAATGTCTATACTCCAAACAAGAGAAAGATAACCTTTACTACCATAAGATGATGATTTTAGTGAAAAAAATCAATAAAAATAAAGAATTGACAAACATAAACGCATACATTAACATGTTGAAAAGCAATGCAAACCCAAAAAAAAATTGGTTAAGGAATCTGCTATACGGTTTTAAATAAAAGCATACAAATACATATCAGAATCCATTAATGATGGATAAGTAACAGTATGTACACCATTTTTATTGTATAGACAATGAATGTCTGACTTCAAAACATCATCAGCATTACAAGTTATCTGTGACATTCAAAAATGAATAATGTCACTAAACAGTTTATAAAAATATATAAAAAATATATAAAATTTCCATCATGTAATTCTCATAATATGTGCCAATAATCATTTATATTAACAAACATAACCTTTAAAAAGTGCATAGTGCATAGTGACAATTGCTATTTATGCCTGACTGTGGACTTGCAAGCATGACAACGGATAGATAAGGTATAGATGGTGAATGGCAATGTAATACTGTACCTCAATAAAGTGTGGTCACTACTACATAAATTTTTTTATATAGCTTTATAAACAGGGTACGTGCATGTATGCTTGCGCCTTTGTTTGGACGCACAGACTGCCTTCCTGCTGTGACGCGTTGGGTAGTGGAGCGTCTGTGCGTCTTATGACGCAGACTAACATTCACGTTGCGCATCGTTCATCATCGCTAGCGTACCGACAACACAAAGCCGTTGTCATGACTGCTTTACTCAGTAAACATGCACCTATGATGAAACATACACGCATGTGCCCTATTACATAAGAAGCTACAAGAAAAACGCGTGTGAGGTGTGACGCAGCCTTTTTGTTAAGGTACAGTATTATATCGGCATTGTACAGGTGTCGCTATTCAGTCTGATAACTAGATATCATTCACCTTTTCTATCAGTTGTCGTTGTTTCAGCACCACTTGCAGGTATATATTTTGGTATTGTCACTATGCACTATTGACTTTAACAAGGTAATGCATGATTTTTGTTACCGATTATCATGTTTACATGATGGACCTTTATGATATGGGGTGTTAAATTTCTAATTAAATATGTATTTTTTCAAATGACACAAATATAAGTAATGTTGAAGAGGACTAGTCCTACATCCATTGTTTGCACAATATTACAGGTGTACATCACGTCCCTTAATCAACAATGGATTATTATATTTACTTGTATGCTTTTATTTAAAAGCCAAGAACACTGAAGGCTAACCTTCGCACTGCAGCTGTTGTCAAAGTTCAACCCACATTATGCACTTCCAACATTGCAGCATTTGAGGCATGATGTGAGTTGGATTTGTCTAAGTTATGGAGTGACAAGGTTCACCATCAGTACCCTATAGCATAAGTAGGCTTTTGTGTTAGCATTTGTGTTCGACATGTGCATATCTGCACTAATATGTCACAATTATTTTGTTACAGATTTGTGACAAAGACTAATCATTTTATGGTTTTAAAGCTGACGTTTCACTTGTTTACAGCTTAGAAATCAGGGTGTAGCCTCATATCTATGTGTAGCACTAGCCACTTTGACATGTCATGTTTTTTTCACCATGTGTACCTATCAGTAATTTTTGCCGGACACACAGCTGGGGAACAGCAGGCGTTACTGAACCCCACAAACACATCAGCGATTGTTTTGATCTGTGCATCCAACATTTCTGAGCAGCAACTGGCGGTGTTGAAGCCCAGGATCAAGGAGGGTGTAGGCAGAGGCCTAGTATGAGATGTTGGAAGTTTAATTTGGAGTTAGCAGCTGTAATTTTTGCCAGACACACAGCAGGGGAACAGCAGGCGTTACTGAACCCCACAAACACATCAGCGATTGTTTTGATCTGTGCATCCAACACTTCTGAGCAGCAACTGGCGGTGTTGAAGCCCAGGGTCAAGGAGGGTGTAGGCAGAGGCCTAGTATGAGATGTTGGAAGTTTAATTTGGAGTTAGCAGCAGTAATTTTTGCCAGACACACAGCAGGGGAACAGCAGGCGTTACTGAACCCCACAAACACATCAGCGATTGTTTTGATCTGTGCATCCAACACTTCTGAGCAGCAACTGGCGGTATTGAAGCCCAGGGTCAAGGAGGGTTTTGAAATAAAATATTGAGTTATTGCCTTGTTACGTGGCCATTGCAAATGTATGTACTTCAAACAAGAATAAATGAAGTTTTACTAGGACAATAAAATGATGAATTTCAATTCCAAGACTAAAAATAAACACCCTGAAAATATAAACGCATATAAGCACATGGCAACAAGAAATGGAACAACACACCACCCAAAATTTATTTTACAAAATATAGTGTTGTAAATTTCTGAATAAAAGTCCATTTTTGTATTTAGGAATGATGCGTAAGGAACGCTATGTTAAACCATAACATAGTGAAGACAATGGATTTTGTAATAGTCACTCATCATCATCATTACAATTTATATGTGACAGTCACACAGATTAAAATTATTTCAGTTACGAAAATTGTTACTTCGGACAGCATTTATTACATGTCCAGCATGGACTCATCAATGTGATGACGCAATAATGTACGATAAAAAATAAACATTTAAAAAAAACATTATGCATTGTCACAATTTAAGTGTGTGCCTGCAAGTGGAGGTGAAGCAAAGGCTACGGATAGCAAAGGTATATTCTATGTCTGTATCAGACAGTGGACAGCCTCTGATGGGTAATGGCGATGTTATACTGTACGTCAATAAAGGCTGCGGCTGCAATCATGCATTTTTTGCTTGTACAGTGTTGAAAGAAGGTAAAAGCATGTCTGGTTGCGCAAGGCTTTATCCGGCAACACTACCTTCCTACTGTCACGCGTAGGGTAGGGTATCGTGTGTCTATTATATGACTCTCTCTAAAATGTGACGTTACGCAGCGTTATTCTGCCCTAGGGATGCAAAAAATATGACAGCAGTAATCATTTACTGTATAAAACTCCACCTATGAGCAACAAAACAAGCACGTTCCCTCTTCAACAATCTACAAGACAAACAAGCATGATGGGTGACGCTGCCTTTATTGAGGTACAGTATTAGATCGACATTGTCCATGAGTAACTATGCACTGTGATACCTATATACCATTATTAATTTATATTGTTGTGGTTGTTTCACCAGCACTTGCAGGTCTAACTACCTATTGTCAGTATGCATGATGCACTTTCTAGATGTAATTATTTATTATTGCGCATTATTACCAGGTTTAGATGCTGGCCATTTCATATATGGTGTGTGAAGTTACAGTTGTCCTCAGTCTGTGTATTTTATTATGTCTGTCATAAATATAACTCGTGAGGATGATGATGATGATGATGTTTATGATTCGTACATCCATTGACTGCATTATCTTACAGGTCCAGTTAACGTTCCTTAAGAAGCATTAATTGATAATTATGAAATGTACTTTTATGCATTAATTTCAAAAAGTGGACACTATGTTTTATTTTTTGTTACCATTTCTAATAGCCATGTGCAGATATGCGCTGTGATGACAAATTAATATTTGTCCATATTTCTTATAAAAATGTATCATTTTAGGCCTTGAAAACTTCAATCTTTCCTGTTTTAAGCATAACAATCAGGGTGACGGCTCTTCCCTATTTGGAGCATGTTCGACATGGGTTTTTCTGTGCATGTGTAGGGAACAGGAGACTTGTTGCCGGACACACAGCAGGGGAACAGCTGGCGTTACTGAACCCCACTAACACTATAGCTTGTGTATTGGTCTGTGGACACGACACTTCTGAGCAGCAACTGGCAGTGTTGTAGCCCAGGAAGTAGAGTTCAGGTGGTAGAAAGATGAACATAACAGGAGACATGGATAACGTTGCCAACCAGTTATTTAATAGGAAACCGGACAGGCAAATTCAGGCGAGATCCATGCCTTGTTCATTTTCAGAAAAGTAAGCCGGTCTACATTATCGGAAGATAGTCGCATGCAACGTTCTGTTAGTACACCACCTGCAGCACTAAAGACGCGCTCCGATAATACACTGGCAGCAGGGCAAGCCAGCACCTCCAATGCATACTGGCTAAGCTCTGGCCATGTATCCAGCTTAGAGACCCAAAACTTGAATGGGGAAGAGCCATGTGGGAGTACACTGAGAGGGCAAGACATGTAGTCTGTCACCATCTTACGGAAACGTTGCCTCCTGCTGACTGGAGCCGTCTCGGATGGTGTAGACATTTGTGGCGCTGCCACAAAACTTTGCCACATTTGGAACATACTGGTCTTGCCCTGTGCAGAGGCGCTGTTTCTGCTCCCTCTTGTTGCAGAGCTGTCTCCACTGCCTCGACGCACAGAGCTGCTTTGTAAAGCAGTAGCAGCAGCAGTACTCTCGGCTGGAGAACATTATGGATTGCACCAGTGTGTCTTGGTACTCCTGCATTTTACGCTCCCGGTTCAACGGTGTGATGAGGCTTTGTAAGTTGTCCCGGTAGCGAGGGTCTAGGAGGGTGTACACCCAATAATCAGACGTGGTGAGAATGTGGGCGATGCGGCGGTCGTTTCTCAGGCACTGCAGCATGAAATCAACCATGTGCTGCAGACTCCCAACTGGCCAAGAAACGCTGTCCCCTGCAAGAGGCGTCATATCTGCCTGCTCTGCATCACCCCACCCTCGCTCTACATACTGACTAGAGCGTTGTGTACCTCCCTCTGGAGCGATGTCTTCCTCCTCCATTGACTCCTCCTCATCCTCCTCACAAAGTGAGCCCTGCCCAGCCCTTTGTGAGGAACCACGTTGCGCTGACTGTCCAGAAGGTGATGGAATTTGTGACTCCTCATCCTCCACCTCTTCCAAAACCTCATCCCTTAGTGCTTGCAGTGTTTTTTGAAGCAGGCAGATAAGGGGGACAGTCAGGCTGACTAGTGCATCATCTGCACTCGCCATCCGCGTTGACTCATCAAATGCAAGCAAAACGTGGCAGATGTCCTTCATAGAGGCCCACTCAGTAGTGGTGAAGTGTGAACGGTGCAAATTGCGAGTTGATTGCGCCTGATGCAGCTGATACTCCATTACTGCTGGCTGTTGCTCACACAACCGCTCCAACATATGTAACGTGGAATTCCACCTGGTGGGTACGTCAAATATGATGCGATGTTCAGGAAGGCGAAATCTGCGTTGCAGAGCTGCAATGCGTGATCTGGCCATGCTGGAACGTCACATGTGAGCGCACTCTAGGCGGACCTTGTGCAGCAGTGCATCAAGATCCGGATAGTCCCTCAAAAAACTCTGCACGACCAAGTTGAGCACATGTGCCAGACATGGTATGTGAGTGAGGTTGCCAAGGCCCAGAGCTGCCACCAGATTTCGGCCATTGTCACACACTACCAAGCCTGGCTGGAGATTCGCTGGCAAAAACCACACGTCGCTCTCCTGCTTGATGGCATTCCAGAGCTCCTGCGCTGTGTGGCTTCGATTCCCCATGGAAATTAATTTCAAGACGGCCTGTTGACGTTCGGCCACGGCTGTGCTCATATCGGTCGCAACAGGTAAGCGTTCACGGGTCCATGTGGAGGTAGACCGTGACGGCTCCTGCAGCGATGATTCTGAGGAACTGGAGTAGGAGGAGGAGTCAATGTGTACAGACTGGATTCCTGCAATCCTTGGAGTTGGCAGAACACGTACAGTGCCACTCGCAAGATCTGTACCCGGCTCCACAACATTGACCCAATGGGCAGTGAGGGAAAGGTATCGTCCTGGCCATGCGTACTGGTCCACGCATCGGTGGTCAGGTGGACCTTGCTACTGACGGCGTTTAGTAGCGCATGTTTAATTTTTCCCTCAACATGCTTTTGCAGACCAGGGACGGCTTGCCTGCTGAAATAAAATCGGCTTGGCACATTGTATTGTGGGACTGCCAATGCCATTAAGTTACGGAAACTGTCAGTCTCCACCAGCCTGAATGACAGCATTTCAAGGGACAGGCGTTTTGCAATGCCAGCATTCAGAGCCTGTGCTCGGGGATGGTTTGCCGAGTATGGCCGTCTTTTATCCCATGCCTGTGCTACCGATGGCTGTTTTGTGGCCTGGGAGTGTGAGGATGACAGGGAACTTGCTGCTGTGGGTGGATTAACACTTTGTCTCTGGACAACACTGACCGAGGTTCTTCCATGGCGATCCTGTGAGGAAGCCGAACCAGCTGTGTGTGAGCTGGAGGAAGAGGCTCCAACACGAGCTGAAGATGTAGGTGGTGCTGTAGGTTGGCCTACATCTCCAGTGTGTCTTTGTAACTCAACCACGTGCTTTGTCCGCACATGTTTCCACATATTAGTGGTATTGAGGTTACTGACACTTTTACCTCTTTTTACTTTTTGATTACACAGCTTGCATTTGACATAGCAAATATCATCTGCAAGTGTGTCAAAAAAGGACCACGCAGTGCAAGTCCTGGGAGCGCCTGTTTTGGCTTTTGGAAGAGAACTGCTCCGAAACTGCCAAACTGCCAAACTGGAGGCTACAGGCAACCGAGTCTGCAGCCTACCTCTCCCTCCTGTTTGGACCGTTGGGGCAATCTCTTCCTCAGAGCTGCTCCCACCACCTTCCTGTTCCTCACGCCATGTTGGGTCTTGGACCTCATCATCTCCACTACCCTCTTCCAACACCTGCTGCTGTTGGGTGGTCTGGCCAGCACCATGCTCAACAGAAACTGGCACCTGAGTCTCATCATCATCAGATGCGTTCTGCGGTGTGCTGACCATCGGCACTGGCTCACCCGCCTCTTCAGATTCAGAGAGACACAGCTGTTGCGCGTTACTGCATACTCCCTCTTCTTCACATTCCAGAATGCTGCTTGGCTGGGCCCCTGTTTGCAAGCCAACAGATTCTGAGAACAGAAGCAGAGACTCAGCTGGCTCCTGTACAGAGCTCTCTGACTGCCTGGGCAATTTGGCAGGCGGTGAAGAGACAGATGGTTGCTCAACAGTGCTGTGGTCCTGAGAGGAGGTGGAAGCAATTGAAGTCGATGCATTGGCTGCCATCCAACCAACAACGGCTTCAATTTGTTCTTCCCGCAGCAGGGGGGTACGCCGAGCTCCTACAAAAGTGTGCATAAAGAACGCTCACGGGGAAAACTTGTGGATGCTGTGTCACTGGGGGCGGCAGCAGCCAAAGAATCCCCACGTCCTCTCCCTGCTGAAACTCCACGACCACGTGCCTTACTCCCTGCCTTCTTCATCTTGGTAGATTGATAAAGAAAGTCAGAAAAGTTATAAGGCCTAAGTGTGGTTAATCCTCAGAGACTGCAGTGAACACTGCAGACAACTGTTCAGTAGCTGTGAAAGGCCCCTTTGTGTACTTCTATAGTGTTTGCAACCAAAGTTTTGTATACGGATGGAAGCGTGTCACACTAATAGATTTGAGTTTTTTTAAATAGAATGGAGCAGCACCAATTAGAGAAAAAGGTCAAGGATGAGGCAGTGACACACGCTCAGCAGACTCCAACCAGCAGTGGTTGAAGAACTAACTGGACCGTGATCTGCACTTCAAAAATGAAACCTCACAGACTGCAGTGAACACTGCACACAACTGTTCACTAGCTCTGAAAGGCCCCTTTGTGTACTTCTATAGTGTTTGCAACCAATGTATTGTATACGGATGGAAGCGCGTCACACTAATAGATTTGAGTTTTTTTAAATAGAATGGAGCAGCACCAATTAGAGAAAAATGTCAAGGATGAGGCAGTGACACACGCTCAGCAGACTCCAACCAGCAGTGGTTGAAGAACTAACTTGAGCGTGATCTGCACTCCAAAAATCAAAACCTCAGACTACAGTGAACACTGCACACAACTGTTCACTAGCTGTGAAAGGCCCCTTTGTGTACTTCTATAGTGTTTGCAACCAATGTATTGTATACGGATGGAAGCGCGTCACACTAATAGATTTGAGTTTTTTGAAATAGAATGGAGCAGCACCAATTAGAGAAAAAGGTCAAGGATGAGGCAGTGACACACGCTCAGCAGACTCCAACCAGCAGTGGTTGAAGAAATAACTGGAGCGTGATCTGCACTCCAAAAATGAAACCTCACAGACTGCAGTGAACACTGCACACAACTGTTCACTAGCTCTGAAAGGCCCCTTTGTGTACTTTTATAGTGTTTGCAACCAATGTATTGTATACGGATGGAAGCACGTCACACTAATAGATTTTATTTTTTTGAAATAGAATGGAGCAGCACCAATTAGAGAAAAATGTCAAGGATGAGTCAGTGACACACGCTCAGCAGACTCCAACCAGCAGTGGTTTAAGAACTAACTGGAGCGTGATCTGCACTCCAAAAATCAAAACCTCAGACTACAGTGAACACTGCACACAACTGTTCACTAGCTCTGAAAGGCTCCTTTGTGTACTTCTATAGTGTTTGCAACCAATGTATTGTATACGGATGGAAGGCGTCACACTAATAGATCTGAGTTTTTTTAAATAGAATGGAGCAGCACCAATTAGAGAAAAATGTCAAGGATGAGGCAGTGACACACGCTCAGCAGACTCCAACCAGCAGTGGTTGAAGAACTAACTGGAGCGTGATCTGCACTCCAAAAATCAAAACCTCAGACTACAGTGAACACTGCACACAACTGTTCACTAGCTGTGAAAGGCCCCTTTGTGTACTTCTATAGTGTTTGCAACCAATGTATTGGATACGGATGGAAGCACGTCACACTAATAGATCACTGTTAATTTCAATTGAATGGAGCAGCACCAATTCCACAAAATAAAAAAAAAAGAGTCAGTGAGTGACACGTGCAGATGACTACAAACAGCGTTGGATGCAGAGCAAACTGCAGCGTCACGTGCACTCACACACACACCTTGCACAGAGCTGTGAAAACAACACTGCAAGGAAAAAAGATGATTTACAAAGCGGTTTCTCAAATAGCCTGCCTACAGAACAATTCACAAAAACGCTATCTGTAACTGTCCCTCAGAGTCAGCAGAGCAGCGTTCTGTCCCTAACTGAATTCACAGCACAGTGAAGCTAAAATGGCGGCGGCGCCTTTTATAGTGCATTCTGACATCATTTCAGCAGCCAATCACAGCCATGCCATTAGTTAACATGACCGCAGCATTACAGGATGTGCCCACACTTCTTAGGATTCCTCATTGGCTGAATAAAATCACACTGCCTCTCAAAGAATTATGGGAACTTCCGATTCCGGTATACGATATAGGAAAAGTATCGGAACTAAGTATCGGAATTCCGATACAGCGAATATCGGCCGATACCCGATACTTGCGGTATCGGAATGCTCAACATTAGCTGACACCAAAACACCAATCATGGTCCGCCACGTCATGGGCATGCTCAGCGCAGGAAATCCTGGACTTAGGCTGTAACAGCCCTGTTTCCTTCTGTAACCTATACTTAAGGCCACTATTAACAAAGAGCCTGGACACAGCTTGTACTTCTCTCGTATTGGCTGGGTGCTGGGACTGACAGTGAAGATGAGCAGCATCTGCCCTGGCTGGACCTGGAAGGGAGACCACAGACTCCTTAGATCCAAGTTCAGATCCAGCCATTGCCCGATGCCTAACAGTACTTACATACATGTTGTTTAATAATTTGTTCAAAGATCTTTCTAGGTATAGATGTCAGACTCACCGGCCTATAGTTCCCTGGGTCCACCTTCTTCCCCTTTTTGAAGATAGGAACAACATTTGCTCTTCTCCAGTCTTCTGGGACTTCTCCTGTTCTCCAAGAATTTTCAAAGATTATGGAGAGTGGTTCAAAAATTTCCTCTGCTATCTCCTTCAGTAGTCTGGGGTGTAATTCATCTGGACCTGGAGACTTGAATTCATTTATGTTAGCCAAGTGTTTCCTCACTATTTTTCTGTTTATAGATATCCTGGATTCTTCTATTCCCTTAATAGGACAGTGAAGATCAGTTGATGTTACATTTCCTTTCTGAGAGAAAACAGATGCAAAATAGAAATTTAAAAGTTTGGCCTTCTCAACATCCTTTCTTACCATTTCATAATTTTTATCCTGTAAAAATCCTATAGCATCTTTGACTTTTCTGTATGCCAAGAAGAGGAGACTTAAAGCCGCAATGCTCCTGTGGGAAATATGCAAATAGTCTCTTCAGAGAGGAAGAGGACTAGAACTCTAGTACCACGTAGCAATCCTAGAATTCTATGTCGACCCTTTAACGAGCCTGGTTATATGACTTAGGATAAAAGCCAAAAGCAGAGTCTCAGTTCTAGTCCTCTTCCATATTTCCTTGATTTCAGAGAGGTTGCCTTCAGATCAATACTTCTGTCTTGGGAGCTGTGGAATATCTCAACCGTATCTAATGGCATCCAAGAAGGTTCCTCCACATGCGGCACCTCCAGAACATTCCACACTTTCTTAAGATCTTCAGGGGTTTTATAGTAATTTGTTTTCCATCTTTGAGTATTCCCAGTCTGAAGGGAAAAAGCCACCTGTAATTAAGTTTATTGGATCTTAAGATATCTAAGAGCATCTTCATCTTTCTCCCTTTAGCTAGAGTACTTGGAGAAATGTCTTGAAACAGAAGAATGGGAGAGCCACCATAGTTAACATCTTTTTTTCCTCTGGCCCCTGACAAAATTGCTGATGTATCAACAAAGCTGAGAAGACCACAGATGACATCTCTGGGAGGGTCTGCTGATTTTGGTCTGGGTCTGAGGGCTCTGTGCACTCTCTCAATAATGATAATTTTGGCTCTTTTTTGACCAAGTATCAAAGGCAAAAATTTCTTTAACGACTTTTTCCAAGGACTCAGAGGCAAAGGACTCTGTAATTCCCTTGAGGCGAATATTCTTTCTTCTGCTTCTGTTCTCTTGATCCTCCAGTGCCAATAATGCTGTATTAATCTGGTGGTGGTGTTGGATCAAGTGTTCTCTCAAAGTATGAGAGACTTCCAGTAGCTTCACATGTGAGGTTTACAAAGTTTCTACCCTTTGACCCACTTGTTATAGATCAGTGTGTAGATCCCGAAATTTCCTGGAGGAGTGGTTTCATGGCCTGGGCAAGAGTCTTCTTTAGAAAGGACCAAGATATTGGGTCTGGATCAAAATTCATTGAATCACAATCTGTGTCCTCGTGGCTGGAATTTGAACCTCCATCTGGGTAGAGGAAAGAGAGTGACCTGACAGAGTTTTAGAGGGAGTTTGGTTCATTGTTTGTCTCTTCCTGAGAAATGTATCTAATTCTCCTTGTTTTTGGGAGACTTGACGTTCTGTATAATTTTTTACATTCTCTTTATTTGTTTTCACCATTTTTGTTTATCTAAAAGCATGCGTTCGCAGATTACCACTCGTATATACAAGATGAGAATTTACATCGTCACTCTTTTTAATCATATAGAGAACTTTCTGGGAAAAAAGGTAGCAAAATAAAGTGAGCTGTAATTTATTCTAAAGTTCAGCAGATGGCAGTAAAACCTTTCACACTCTGTGTGAAATTAGTTGAAATATACTCTACTGTTCAGCAGGTGGCAGTAGAAAAGAATAGATGAGCAGTCATTGGATCCAAAGAACAGCAGACGGCAATGGAACAATAGAAGCTGAATTCAACAACAAGAAAAAAAAAGTCAAATATTTGGTATTTGTTTTAAATTCAATGTCTCTCTGAACCCTATGGTTAACTTATTAATTATTCGTCCCCAATTGTTTTCTGAAGAAAAATGAATTGCAAAACTAACCCCAAAGACTTCAAGGGTATGGGGATTTATATATTTTAATTATCCTCCTGAGAATTATCTGATGTTAAGTAGTCAAAGCAGCCTCTCAGCAGAGCAGAGGGGGCCTTGAAGGACACAGAGTGCAATAATCTCCTTAGCCAGCAAAAACAGAGAAGGGAATGTTCCAAGAAACCCCTGCACCAGTTCTGTCACTCTCACTCCTGTCTCTTCAAAATTTTGGCAACGGAGAATAGGGATCTCTGCTAGCACAGTCCCAGGCAGGTTCTGTGTCAGCTCTAGCTATCTTCCTCTCACCTCCAAAGATGACCGCCGGGAGACTCATGACCGCCTTCATCCACTCCATGCGGTCTGGCATCGGAGGCCCCCGGATCTCTCTCGTCCCCCCCACCGGGGCAGACCGCCCGTGGGACCAACTGTCGAGGTCACAAGGAGAGCAGCAAATAACACTGCCAACCACACTAGCAGGGGGAAGAAATGAGGGAGTCTGGCGCACTGACACTGCTGCAGCGCTCAGGCCTTATAGCAGGGGAATCTTGCTCACCTCTCTCATCCTCCCAGTTGCCTCTTCCCGACAGTTTCTCCAGACGATCAGGCACTCCTGCAGCGTACAAGGCAGTAGGCAAACAACAGCCCTGTCAATTCCCACTACACCGGCCCTGAAACTCCAGCTCATAAGGTCCTCTGTTTCTGCATCAGGGGGCCAGCGGAGCAACCTCCAGAGGTCTCACACTGGTAAACTGTGGCTGATAGGAGCTTTTTTGAATCTTGGAGACTGTTTTTGTAATCTATACAATGGTAAATAGTAGCCTACGGCAAGGAGCTGAAGTGAAGCATGTCTTTCCTGCAAGATGCCTAGGCCACGCCCCCAATATTAGGGCTTTTGAAAATTTGAAATAGTGTTTTATGTCTGCTCATGTTCGTATCCAATCCAATCCCAAAGAACCATTCATTGTGGAGATGGATGCTTTAGAGATTGGGGTAGAGGCCCTTTTATCTCAAGGTTCCAAAACTCTGACCAATTTGCTTTTCTCTCAATAATAACTCTCAGACAGGCCAGGAGGTCCTTATTTTTCTCTAGATTAAATTTCTCTATTATGTTCAGGCTGGGGTACAGGAATGTGAAAGGTGGCCCATTATCATTCAGTCTTCAGTTTCTCCTCCATAACCACCATCCTCCATTCTCCCTAAGGGCATTGTGGTTTGTGTGGAATCCTTGGAGTTGGAGTCTGAGATACGAGAAGTACAGTCGTGGCCCCTTCCGCCACTCCAGGGACCAAATTATTTGTTTCTGTGTACCTAAGATTGCATCTGTTGCAGCAGTTTCCTGATTCTGTGATCATATTGGGGTCACAGCATGGCAGAGAGCTATTACTAGGCTTTTTTGGTGGCCATTTATGAATAATAATATTAAATATTTTGGATCCGCTTGTGACGTTTGCGCACATGCTAAAGTGTGTCATATCCAGCCGTCCTGGGAAAGGGTTCTATTGTCAAGTTCAGAAAAACCGTAGACAAGACCGTGGACTCATCTGTCCATGGATTTAATCATGGATTTCCCTCTGTCTGGTGGGAAAATTGTTATTTGGGTGATGGTTGACTGATTCAGCCAGCAGGCTCATTTTGTTCCTTTATCAGGGTTACCTAATGTTGAGATTATCCAGGTTGTTTATTTGTCATGTTGTGAGATTGCATGAAATTTCTCTTAACATTGTGTCTTATAAAGGAGTGCAACTTGTTTCCAAATTCTGGAAAGCTTTTTGTAAGAAACTGGGGATCAGGGCCGGCGTCAGCACCCGGCCTACCCGGGCAAGTGCCAGGCCTGAGCAGGCGGGGGGCCCACTCGCCGTTGGGTACCCTGGCGCCCGTTAGCAGATGAGAGTGGTACCAGCACCGCCACTGGGCCCCCCCGTTTGCTCAGGGCCCCGGCAGCAGCCGGCACAATACTTATCTCTCCACGTGTCTCCGCAGCTCTGGGCTTCAGGGGTGCCTGCAAGGCGCCCGCGCTTCCTCTCACAGCAGCGCCGCTGGATGACGGCATCATTCAGCGGCCGGCTGTGGCAGAGAGTAAACGCGGGTGCCGGACAGGTGAGATGTGAGGTGTGTGTGTCTGTGTGTATCAGTGTGTGTGTGTGTCTGTGTCTGCCTACGTGTGTGTATGTAGTGCAGTGCTTTGTGTGTATGTAAGAGTGCTGCGGTGCTGTCTGTGTGTGGTGCTGTATATGTGATAGTGGTGGGCGGAGGCAGTGATGGTGGTGAGGAGGCAATGATGATGATGTTGGTAAGACAATGATGATGATGGGGAGGCAATGATGATGGGGAGGCAATGATGATGATGATGGGGAGGCAATGATGATAATGGGGAGGCAATGATGATGATAATGGGGAGGCAATGATGATAATGGGGAGGCAATGATGATGATAATGGGGAGGCAATGATAATGATAATGGGGAGGCAATGATGATGATGATAATGGAGAGGCAATGATGATGATAATGGGGAGGCAATGATGAAAATGGGAAGGCAATGATGATAATGTGGAGGCAATGATGATGATAATGGGAAGGCAATGATGATGATAATGGGGAGACAATGATGATGATAATGGGGAGTCTTTCCACAGCGCCCTATCCTGAGCCGTAACAGTGCAGAACGCAGCACAGTGCAGAGGAGAGCTCCATATTTTGTATGGAGCATTATATGGGGACCAGTATCCTGTATGGAGCATTATTTGGGGTCCAATATTCTTTATGGAGCATTATATTTGGCCCATAATACTGTATGGAGGACTATGTGGTGCCCATAATATTTTATGGAGGACTGTACTGTCCAGTCTGTACTGTGCGCTGTGAGGATTTGGCGGTTTCTGAGCGATTGTAGAATTTACAATAGATATCACTCATGTAATGGAAGAAGTGAAGTGTTTGGCATTGTACTATGCCCATATTTCTCTGCAGTATCTGTGCATCATGAATCGTGGTCTGTGTTAAAGGGGCAGACTGGGACTCTTTCGCCCGGGGCCCATAAAAACCTGGAGCCGGCCCTGCTGGGGATACACTCTTATTTTCTTCACAAATGTCGCACAACATGCTTGATAATTCACCGTTAATGGAATAGTATGCTTAGTAGTAACAGAACTAAGTGGCATGATCAATTCTCAGCTGTTCTTTACTGCAGCCAGAGACAGATGGTCCAAAGTATTCACCACAGTCAGGTTTCACAAAAAGGGGCTGTTGGCTTTTGCTCATCCATAAGATCATCCATGAAATGAGCTGCTACTGAAGATAGGTGGCACCACTCATCTGATCTTTTTTTCACACTCTGTGGACTCACAAAAGGACCCTGAAAACACAGTAAGAATATGCAAGCAAATCTGGCAACTTGGTCACACTTTGATATAAGAACACATAAAGTCTTCTTGTGGACTCTGTATGGTGCTATGTGGGTAAAGTATAATTCTGTGTGGCTACTTGTTAAATATGAAGCCATGTAAAACCATATCACTAGGTTTACTCATTGTAAATGGATATGGATGTCACCAAATGTGCTTCATGTACTGACACTTAGCTCGGGAGATGGTAGTACAATTGGAATCAGGATGCCATAGATAGACACAAGGTGGTTGGGTTAAATATATAAAAAAAAAAGTTACATGAGAGCAAGGGGGCTGCTGGTCTTGGACACTCTTGTGGATTCATCAGCCATCACCAGCTTTCTTTTCATGATTCAAAGAAAGGGAAATATTCTCTTCAACCCATCCAATGTACTGACAATGGACACATGCACTGTTTTCCTGTAACTTTCACATATTCTATATTTTCTTGCAATAATTACTTTATGAAGACAATTCAATTAACTGCTCTATTTTTACAAGAATTATCATGAAGTCATCCATATGTACAGGATAGTGAATAAAATTATTACAAGACACAGAAAGGTCCCGATTCATCAAACCCAGCTTTTCCAATGCCAGTTTTGATGAGAGGGTGGACTGGAAAGTGAGGCAACTGATTCATTACCAGGTGCACTCAACTTAATGAATCCAGTGAGGTGCGTAGGGATGTGTGTCTCTGTGTGTGTCTTGAAGCAAATCTTATTCCAATCACAGACGGGAGTAAGGCTTGTGGTGTAAAGAGTGTCACCATTTGTCATTAATTTGATAAGCAGGGTGTCACTACGCTCCTGTCCTGAACCAGCTCCAACCACTTTGTCAGAGCTGGTTATAAATGTTATGAAAATATAAGGCTGCACAACAATTTTGCAACTTTTCAAAGCTTTTTGTGTCAATTTTCTGGCATAAAAGCTTTGATAAAACTGTGGCTTCAGAATATCCCTTAAAAATAAATATGTAACCTATTTATTTGTAACACTGCAATTTGGCACTTTGTTGACTTTTTGACATCATGTAATCATCTGATGTCTTATGATTTCTTTGTCATTAGAATGAATGTGTTTTGTTTAAAGAAGTCATCTTCAACAAATAAAGAGAGCGCATGAGAATCAGGAGAACCGAATCACCTGCTAACTAATGAGAATACCTACATCATAAAGTCACATAGCAGTTATTGCTATTATCCCTTCTTTTGCCATAAGCAATAACTTTCACAGAATCACAAGGTCCTTTGTTTGGCCCCTGATCATCAACTTATGTAATTATTTTAAGGACCAGTATGAACTGAGCTAAATATTTCATACCAATATGGCCGCCACAATAAAAAAAAAAACAATATCTCAAAATCTAAATAAAAAAACAGTAACTAATTTATTGCAAGATGCTATTTTGAGTTTATTTATCCCTCTTTTCTATCTAGTTGTACACGTAAATGTTGGATTGTGATGTCATGGATGTAATGTGGTGGAAAACTGTTAGGAGAAGCAACGTATTGGAATTGTTTCTCATAAATAAACTTGTCTAGAATATATTGAAAAACCTGAAGCAAGTTCAGAGAAGATCTACCAGGATGGTGAGTGCACTACCAAGTATGTCCTATGAGAAATGGTTAAAAGATCTGGGAATGTTTAGCTTGCAAAAAAGAAGGCTAAGAAGAGACTCAATAGCTGTCCACATATATCTAAAAGGTCTGTCACAGTGTAGAGGGATCACCCTTATTCTCATTTATGTGTTTTTTTTATGTTTATTTACATTACAGGGGTATTTCTGCTTTTGGTTTTAATCAGAATTGAATAAAATTATAATTTTAGTGGATAACTCTGTAAGCAAGTGTGAGACAGTGAGGGTATGTGTGATGAATGGGGTGTACATTTCACCTAGGTACTTTGCTGACTGGTATAAAGGAAATGTATGGCTTTGTAAACCTAGTGGTAGAGAAAGGTCACTACACCTTACATTCATTACACACTTGCAGCTCAGGCCTGAAACTACTCAGGTGTTAATTAGGAGACCAGAAGTAGGTGTCTGCGAACACAGACAGAGAGCTCGCTTAGTCTGGACACAGGAGGGGTCCAGGCACAGAAGGTGTCTCCAGGAGTATGAGCTGTCTCATTCTGGGTGCTCGATGTACCCCGGACACAGGAGTAGTCTCAGTGAGAATCCATGCGGATAGCTGCTGAATAGGAGGGGAGCTCTCTCAAGTCTGGACGTTGAAGGTGCCTTCAGACACAAGGAGGAGACTCTGTGAAACTCCACGCTGGTAAATGCTGAACATATGTGTTGTTTTGGCCCAGGCTGGTAGAGTCTGGACCCAGATAGATAGGGAAATCTATCTAAGTGTAGTAAGTGGCTAGACAAGCCCAGGTCTTATGTTTATGATTTGTTTTTATCTGTTTGCTGTGGAATTTAATAAAGCTGGTTGCGGCCAGTTTTCACCAGAACTGCTGTCTGAAGGAACTGTTTCTGTGCCATTCCGTCTACCCGGACGGCGATCTCAGAGCTATATCCCCTGAAAAGCTTACACAAGTTACTGATAATCCTCAGCTACATATCCATTTTTTGTAAACTTATACATACATTTTTCAATATTGAAATTGTAAAAACTGTAAAGGAACCAGTGGTTAGACCATTTCTTCATAGTGTCTCAACACTACACCGTGGTATTCATGCTCCCGTCAGCAGCCTGCATGTCCTAAATGTGCTCCAGTGGCTTGAGTGTCTCCAAGCATTCAGCACATCTGGGACGTCATTTTTCAGTGATTAAACAGGAGCTGCCAGCAGAGGATCTTGATGATTTGCCCAAGGGCATTTAGCGCAGAAGAACCTTCTTCAGATGTCCATTAATAACCTCAGTGAAGGGCAGAGATCTCTACACCTATCGCTCATACTCAATATTATTATTATAGATTATTATTATTATTATAGATTTTTATAGCGCCATTTATTCCATGGCGCTTTACATGTGAAGAGGGGCAGATATAGACAAGTACAGTAAACATGAGCAATACAAGGCACACACAAGTACAGAAGGAGAGAGGACCCTGCCCGCAAGGGCTCACAATCTACAGGGATGGGTGAGGATACACTAGGAGAGGGTAGAGCTGGTCGTGCGGTGGTTCAGTAGACTGATGATCACTGCAGGTTGTAGGCTTGTCGGAAGAGGTGGGTCTTCAGGTTCTTTTTGAAGGTTTCCATGGTAGGCGCGAGTCTGATGTGTTGGGGTAGAGAGTTCCAGAGTATGGGAGAGGCACGGGAGAAGCTTTGTATGCGGTTGTGGGAAGAAGAGATAAGGGGAGTATATATATTTAATATTTTGTTTCCAATTTTTCATCTTTTACCGATCAGTAACATGTCTATCCATCCTGTGATCTCCATTATTCTCGGACTTTTCCTTCTCCATGTTGCGCTTTTAACGTTGAGGAGTGCAGTGTTACATCATATGCAATATGATCATAAATCTATTTTTGCAAAACTTACAGCAAGTATGAAAAAAATTCTGTCTATTAAAGGACACAAATAGGTAACTAGGACATTTATAATGACTTCATGTGTGCACTTATAATACTAAACATCCAACCCTTTCATGATAGACGCAACTGTGAATCGAGGTTCATCAGTATTTGACACCTTATAAATGATGTTTCCCCTAGGATACAAATATATTTATATCAACTTGTATCATGCACTAGACATAGATATTAAAAGAATTTAAGATTTACATATAATTTTTGACATTGAGACGCATCTTGTGTCATCACAAAGCTACTTCTCTTTGTGAGACGCAATGATTAAGGCAGCCTAATAGTCAACAAGGTCACTCACAACCATTCTATTCTTAATCACGCAGCTATCATTGATAAAACCTTCTCTAACTAGCTCTTTTCCTAGCAAAATCCTCATCAAAATTGAGAGCATGGAGTTTGTCTTACCCGACAGTATAATAATTTGTCCCTAATACCCCAATTAATAGGAGGTGTCCTCCAGGTTTTAACAACCTTGATAACTTCCTGAGATACAGTATCTGATGTAATCATTCTGATCTTTACTAATATGTTCTAGGAGGCAAACACTAATGACACAATCTGCTGGTGGTAAGACGATCAGATCCATCATATCTTCTTTCTCGAGGTCACATTTCATAACGTTGAAGGGCTGATTGCACTGTTCCTTCTTTGTCTTCTAATTGGTAACTGAAAGAAATGCAAAATAATGATGAAAGTGATTATCCTATAGTCAATATTGAATAAGATAGCATTGGATCTCAGTGGTTAGCTCTGGATCATCGGCTTCAAGTGTCGGGGGAAAGAATTGAATTCAACAAAGACTTGTATTTTCACACTTTATCTGGAAACAAATATTTAGATAGCATGATATGCAATAAAGCCATACATCCCCATACACCCAATTGTGGCCTAACTAATGTCTTACTGTTCTCTATTAAAGGTGTTGTCCACTACCAGGACAACCCCTTCTTAAACTAAATGTTTGGCCCCAATAAAATAATAAAGCCTTTGCTCACCTTCCATGTCAGGTCCATTCTAGCTGTGTCAGCACTCGCAGTCCCGGTGCTGTGTTGCGGTGGAATGAAACGTGTTGCCTGACGCCCAATCAGCGCAGGCATCACTGTCCTTTGGATAAACTGAACATGAAGAGGAAGGCCAGGATGAGCTGCAGGAAGGCCAGGAAGAGCCCCGGGAAGAGCGAGTGCCGACACCGCGGGAAAGGCGCTGGTATGGGAGGTGAGTATAGGCTTTATTACTTTATCAGGGCAGAACATCTAGTTTAAAAGGTGGTCCTAGTAGTGAACAACTCCTTTAAGGTATAGACATTATATACTAAATAGAAAATTACAGAAAATTGTGCTTTCCTATGCAGTAAGCCACTGCAAAATTATACTGTGATTTACTCTGTTTTGCAAGTTGATTAAGATGTACACGGAAACGTGCGTCGGTGTAAGCATCACACTCATCCATCTTACGATATTTCCTTTCATATACCTTATTAAATAGAAAAGTGCAGAAAATTGTGCTTTCTTATACAGTGGGCTAATGCAAAAAAAAACTATACCGTGGTTTACTATTTTCTGCACTTTGTTAATGGCAAACATTTTCCACTGTATGGAGAATCAGTCACCAAAGTGTAAAAAAGAGTATATCACAGTATAGCTTTTTTGCAGTGGCCCACTGTATAAGAAAGCACAATTTTCTGCACTTTTCTATTTAGTAATCTAGTTTTGCCTTAAGGGTATGCCACATTAACCCTTCACCCCCAAGGGTGATTTGCACGTTAATGATAGGGCCAATTTTTACAATTCTGACCACTGTCTCTTTATGAGGCTATAACTCTGGAACGCTTCAACGGATCTGCGCGATTCTGAGACTGTTTTCTCGTGACATATTGTACTTCACGTTACTCGTAAAATTTCTTCGATATAACTTGCGTTTATTTTTGAAAAAAATGCAAATATGGCGAAAATTTGAAAATTTTGCAATTTTCAAACTTTGAATTTTTATTCCCTTAAAAAGAGAAATATGTCACACAAAATAGTTAATAAATAACATTTCCCAAATGTCTACTTCACATCAGCACAATTTTGGAATCAAATTTTTTTTTTCTTAGGAAATTATAAGGGTTAAATTTGACCAGCGATTTCTCATTTTTACAACAAAATTTACAAAGCCATTTTTTTTAGGGACCACCTCATATTTGAAGTCACTTTGAGGGGTCTATATAGCAGAAAATACCCAAAAGTGACACTATTCTAAAAACTGCACCCCTCAAGGTACTCAAAACCACATTCAAGAAGTTTATTAACCCTTCAGGTGCTTCACAGGAGCTGAAGCAACATGGAAGGAAAAAATGAATATTTAACTTTTTAGCCACAAAAATGATCTTTTACAAACTTTTTTTTTATTTTCACAAGGGTAAAAGGAGAAAATGGACAGATAAAGTTGTTGTTTAATTTCTCCTGAGTACGCCAATACCCCATAAGTGGGGGAAAACCACTGTCTGTGCACACAGCAGAGCTCGTAAGGGAAGGAGCGCCGTTTGACTTTTTCAAACTAAAATTGGCTGGAATTGAGATAGGATGCCATGTCGCGTTTGGAGAGCCCCTGATGCGCCTAAACAGTGGAAACCCCCCACAAGTTACACCATTTTGGAAACTAGACCCCTAAGGTACTTATCTAGATCTGTTGTGAGTAATTTGAACCCCCAAGTGTTTCACAAAAGTTTATAATGCCTGGGTGTGAAAAAAAAAAGAAACAATTTTCCACAAAAATGATTTTTTAATCCCTAATTTTTGATTTTTCCCAAGGAAATTGGACCCCAAAAGTTGTTGGCCAATTTGTCCTGAGTACGCTGATACCCAATATGTGGGGGGGGAACTGTTTGGGCGCACGGCAGGGCTTGGAAAGGAAGTAGTAACGTTTTGGAATGCAGACGTTGATGGGGGTCATGTTCCGTTTGCAGTGCCCCAGATGAGCCTAAACAGTAGAAACCCCCCATAAGTGACCACATTTTGGAAACTAGACCCCCTAAGGAACTTATCTAGAGCTTTGGTGAGCACTTTGAACCCCCAAGTGCTTCACACAAGTTTATAATGCCCGGGCATGAAAATAAAAAATCCTATTTTTTTCCCACAAAATTATTTTTAGTCACTAATTTTTTTATTTTCCCAAGGGTAACAGGAGAAATTGGATCACAACGTTGTTGTCCAATTTGTCCTGAGTACGCTGATACCCGATATGTGGGGGGGAACCACTGTTTGGGCGCACGGCAGAGCTCGGAATGGAAGGAGCACCATTTGACTTTTTCCAACCAAAATTGGCTAGAATTGAGATTGGACGCCATGTTGCATTTGAGAGCCCCTGATGTGCCTAAACAGTGGAACCCCCACAAGTGACCCATTTGGGAAACTAGACCCCTAATGAACTTATCTAGATCTTTGGTGAGCAATTTGAACCCCAAGTGCTCACACAAGTTATACGTAGAGCCGTAAAATTAAAAAATCATATTTTTTCCACAAAAATTATTTTAGTCACTAATTTTTTTATTTTCCCAAGGGTAACAGGAAAATGGATCACAACGTTGTTGTCCAATTTGTCTGAGTACGCTGATACCCGATATGTGGGGGGGAACACTTTTGGCGCACGGCAGAGCTCGGATGGAAGGACACCATTTGACTTTTTCCAACCAAATTGGCTAGAATTGAGATTGGACGCCATGTTGCATTTGGAGAGCCCTGATGTGCCTAAACATGGAAACCCACAAGTGACCCATTTGGGAAACTAGACCCCTAAGGAACTTATCTAGATCTTGGTGAGCATTTGAACCCCAAGGCTTCACACAAGTTATAACGTAGAGCCGTAAAATTAAAAAATCATATTTTTTCCACAAAAATGATCTTTTCACCCCAATTTTTATTTTCCCAAGGGTAACAAGACTCCAAAAGTTATTGTGCAATTTGTCCTGAGTACGCTGATACCCCATATGTGGGGGTAAACCACTGTTTGGGTGAATGGCAGAGTTTGGAAGGGAAGGAGTGCCGTTTGACTTTTTCAACGCAGAATTGGCTGGATGCCATGTCGTGTTTGGAAAGCTTCTGATCTGCCTAAACAGTGGAAACCCCCCACAAATGACACCATTTTGGAAACTAGACCCCTCAAGGAACTTATGTAGATGTGTGGTGAGCACCTTGAACCCCCAAGTGCTTCACAGAAGTTTATAACGTACAGCCGTAAAATAAAATTTTTTTTTTTTTACAAAAATGATTTTTTCGTCCCCAATATTTTATTTTCACAAGGGTAACAGGAGAAATTGGACCCCAAAAGTTGTTGTCCAATTTGTCCTGAGTACGCTGATACCCAATATGTGGGAGAAAACTACTGTATGGGTACACGTGGGGGCTCGGAAGGGAAGTAGTGACGTTTTGGATTGCAGACTTTGATGGAATGCTCTGGGGGCGTCATGTCGCATTTGGAGAGCCCCTGATGCACCTAAACAGTGGAAATCCCCCACAAGTGACCCCATTTTGGAAAATAGACCCCACAAGGAACTTATCTAGATGCGTGGTGAGTACTTTGAACCCCGAAGTGCTTCACAGAAGTTTATAATTAGTGTTGAGGGATACTGCTTGGTATCGGAAAATATCGGATCGGAATGCAGTCGCCGTTATCACTAAATATCGCCGATATCCGATTCCGATAGCGGAAGTCCCATGTAAGTCTATGGGAACAAAATATCGACATTAAAAAAAACCATTCTTGCCTTGTTGGTTAATTGTACATGAAGGAAAACAACAAAGAGTAATGTAGAATGTATTGGGGGAGGTTGAGGAGACAATAAAGGCATACATGTTTAACCCAATGCATTGGAATAGCATTAATATATATTTTTTTTAAATACGTTTGCATTGACTAACAAATTGACAATGTTGTTAACCTTTTTCTATTTTGGCAAATATGTATGTTTCACAACTTCCATGCTCTTCACCTTTTTAACTTTTGCCAGTGCCACACTTTCTCCTTCATAATCTTCATCAGCATCATCATCTTTCTCATCAAATTATTCTTCATCTTCACCTTCTTAATCTTCTTCTTAAACTTCTTGCTATTCATGTTTTTGTTTACATTACTCATATTGTTATTATTAAACTAATTAATCTTCTTCATATTCAAATTATTCATCTTCTTCCTCTTCATCTTCTTCATCATATTAGAATTTCTTATTTGTGACAGAGATTCCTGTACTTGTAATCTGTAAAAGTATGAATTGTTCATCCTTCCGTTCTTGCTGTCACAAAAGATTTAAATTACAACAGTATTTGTCCGTGTTCAGTTTAGCCTGCAGCAGCAGGCATTTTCCAGGGGCACCACGAGGAGGAACGGACTCACCCCCATACACTGCTTAGTCTTCTTCTGCTTAGAATTTAGAGCATATATTTTGCTCTTCATTTTGGTCTTATACTTCATGTTCTTCTGCTTTTTGATCTTCTGCTTATTGTTCTTCTGTCTCTTGTTCTGTATCTTGTAGTTTGTCTTAACCTTCTTTGTCCTGTTGGTGATCTTCTTCTGGGTAATCTTTTATTTTTTCTTTGTGATGGTGTTCAGGCTGGTTGGCTTCCTGATTGTCGTCCTGGTTGTCATCATCTTCTTCTGGGTGGTCTTTAAGGTCGTCTAATTTCCGAGAACCAGCTGACGTTACTGGAACCCTGACGGGTATGACATGGAGCAAGAGACAATGGAAGTAACGAGGACCAGCTGACTGTGCTGGAACCCGGACGGGTAGCAGAAGGAAAAGAGGCAATGTCACAACCGAGTACCAGCTGACGTTACTGTGACACGGTTACTAAGCAGGAGGTACCTGTGCTCCAAAGCACTACCAAGGACCAGCAGACGTTGCTGGAACTCGGATACGAAGATGGAGGCACCTAGGCCAAAGGCACTGGGGAGAACCAGTTGACGGTTCTGGACCCCGGACGGGTAGCAGAAGGAAAAGAGGCAATGTCACAACCGAGTACCAGCTGACGTTACTGTGACACGGTTACTAAGCAGGAGGTACCTGTGCTCCAAAGCACTACCAAGGACCAGCAGACGTTGCTGGAACTCGGATACGGAGATGGAGGCACCTAGGCCAAAGGCACTGGGGAGAACCAGTTGACGGTTCTGGACCCCGGACGGGTAGCAGAAGGAAAAGAGGCAATGTCACAACCGAGTACCAGCTGACGTTACTGTGACACGGTTACTAAGCAGGAGGTACCTGTGCTCCAAAGCACTACCAAGGACCAGCAGACGTTGCTGGAACTCGGATACGGAGATGGAGGCACCTAGGCCAAAGGCACTGGGGAGAACCAGTTGACGGTTCTGGACCCCGGACGGGTAGCAGAAGGAAAAGAGGCAATGTCACAACCGAGTACCAGCTGACTTTACTGTGACACGGTTACTAAGCAGGAGGTACCTGTGCTCCAAAGCACTACCAAGGACCAGCAGACGTTGCTGGAACTCGGATACGGAGATGGAGGCACCTAGGCCAAAGGCACTGGGGAGAACCAGTTGACGGTTCTGGACCCCGGACGGGTAGCAGAAGGAAAACAGGCAATGTCACAACCGAGTACCAGCTGACGTTACTGTGACACGGTTACTAAGCAGGAGGTACCTGTGCTCCAAAGCACTACCAAGGACCAGCAGACGTTGCTGGAACTCGGATACGGAGATGGAGGCACCTAGGCCAAAGGCACTGGGGAGAACCAGTTGACGGTTCTGGACCCCGGACGGGTAGCAGAAGGAAAAGAGGCAATGTCACAACCGAGTACCAGCTGACGTTACTGTGACACGGTTACTAAGCAGGAGGTACCTGTGCTCCAAAGCACTACCAAGGACCAGCAGACGTTGCTGGAACTCGGATACGGAGATGGAGGCACCTAGGCCAAAGGCACTGGGGAGAACCAGTTGACGGTACTGGACCCCGGACGGGTAGCAGAACGCACCCATGAAAATGTAAGTTGACAGGACGCAAGCCGTCCGCAGTTACCGAATCACACAGTCCTACAGTGGGTGCTTGTCCTATTGTCACAATGGAAACAGCCTTTATTTACATATCCCACAGCACACATAGGAATCACCTAAACTGCAGGCACCATAGAGTCGGCTAACCCGAATGCAACACGACAGCACAACTTATTGGAGGATAATTGACGTTCACACTGCCAGGAAACAGCTGTCGTGCTGTAACCAGGCTGGCCAGGAGTCAGTACCCCTGCCAATTACTTCCGAGCAACAAATGGCGGTGTTGTAGCCCAGGGAGTAGAGTTCAGGTGGTAGAAAGATGAACATAACAGGAGACATGGAAAACGTTGCCAAACAGTTACTTAATCTGAAAACGGACAGGCAAATTCAGGTGAGATCCATGCCTTGTTCATTTTCAGAAAAGTAAGCCGGTCTACATTCTCTGAGGATAGTCGCATGCGACGGTCTGTTACTACACCACCTGCAGCACTAAAGACGCGCTCAGATAATACACTGGCAGCAGGGCAAGCCAGCACCTCCAATGCATACTGGCTAAGCTCTGGCCATGTATCCAACTTAGAGACCCAAAATTTGAAAGGGGAAGAGGCATCTGGGAGTACACTTAGAGGGAAAGCCAAGTAGTCTGTCACCATCTTACGGAAACGTTTCTTCCTGGTGACTGGAGCCGTCTCGGATGGTGTAGACCTTGCTGGCGCTGTCACAAAACTTCGCCACATTTCTAACATACAGCTCTTGCCCTGTGCAGAGGCGCTGCTTCTGCTCCCTCTTGTTGTAGAGGTGTCTACACTGCCTCGACGCACAGAGCTGCTTTGTAAAGCAGTAGCAGCAGCAGCTCTCTCGGCTGGAATGTACAACAGTATGGATTGCACCAGTGTGTCTTGGTACTCCTGCATTTTACGGTCCCGGTTCACCGGTGTGATGAGGGTTTGTAAGTTGTCCCGGTATCGAGGGTCTAGGAGGGTGTACACCCAATAATCTGACGTGGTGAGAATGTGGGCGATGCGGCGGTCGTTTCTCAGGCAATGAAGCATGAAATCAACCATGTGCTGCAGACTCCCAACTGGCCAACAAAAGCTGTCCTCTGGAAGAGGCGTCATCTCTGCCTCCTCTGCATCACCCCACCCTCGCTCTACATACTGACTACAGCGTTGTGTACCTCCCTCTGTAGGGATTTCTTCCTCCTCCATTGACTCCTCCTCCTCATCCTCCTCACAAAGTGAGCCCTGCCCAGCCCTTTGTGAGGAACCATGGTGCGCTGACTGTCCTGAAGGTATTTTAATTTGTGACTCCTCATCCACCTCTTCCAAAACCTCTTCCTTTAGTGCTTTCAGTGATTTCTGAAGCAGGCAGATAAGGGGGACAGTCATGCTGACTAGTGCATCATCTGCACTCGCCATCCGCGTTGAGACATCAAACGCACGCAAAACGTCACAGATGTCCTTCATAGAGGCCCACTCAGTAGTGGTGAAGTGTGAACGGCGCAAATTGCGAGTTGATTGCGCCTGTTGCAGCTGATACTCCATTACTGCTGGCTGCTGTTCACACAACCGCTCCAACATATGTAACGTGGAATTCCACCTGGTGGGTACGTCACATATGATGCGATGTTCAGGAAGGCGAAATCTGACTTGCAGAGCTGCAATGCGCGATCTGGCCATGCTGGAACGTCGCAAGTGAGCGCACTCTAGGCGGACCTTGTGCAGCAGTGCATCAAGATCCGGATAGTCCCTCAAAAAACTCTGCACGACCAAGTTGAGCACATGTGCCAGACATGGTATGTGAGTGAGGTTGCCAAGGCCCAGAGCTGCCACCAGATTTCGGCCATTGTCACACACTACCAAGCCTGGCTGGAGATTAGCTGACAAAAACCACACGTCGCTCTCCTGCTTGATGGCATCCCAGAGCTCCTGCGCTGTGTGGCTTCAAATTCCCATGGGAATTAATTTAAGGATAGCCTGTTGACGTTTGGCCACGGCTGTGCTCATATCGGTCGCAACAGGTAAGCGTTCACGGGTCCATGTGGAGGTATACCGTGACGGCTCGTGCAGCGATGATTCTGAGGAACTGGAGTAGGAGGAGGAATCAATGTGTACAGACTGGATTCCTGCAATCCTTGGAGTTGGCAGAACACGTACAGCGCCACTGGCAAGATCTGTACCCGGCTCCACAACATTGACCCAATGGGCAGTGAGGGAAAGGTATCGTCCCTGGCCATGGGTACTGGTCCACGCATCGGTGGTCAGGTGGACCCTGCTACTGACGGCGTTTAGTAGCGCATGTTTAATGTTTCCCTCGACATGTTTTTGCAGAGCAGGGACGGCTTGCCTGCTGAAATAAAATCGGCTTGGCACATTATATTGTGGGACTGCCAATGCCATAAAGTTCCTGAAACTGTCAGTCTCCACCAGCCTGAATCACAGCATTTCAAGGACAGGAGTTTTGCAAGGCCAGCATTCAGAGCCTGTGCTCGTGGATGGTTTGCCGAGTATGGCCGTCTTTTATCCCATGCCTGTGCTACCGATGGCTGTTTTGTGGCCTGGGAGTGTGAGGATGACAGGGAACTTGCAGCTGTGGGTGCAATAACACTGGGTCTCTGGACAACAGTGAAAGAGGTTCTTCCATGCCGATCCTGTGAGGAAGCCGAACCAGCTGTGTGTGAGCTGGAGTAAGAGGCTCCAACACGACCTGAAGATGTAGGTGCTGCTGAAGGTTGGCCTACATCTCCAGTGTGTCTTTGTAACTCAGCTACGTGCTTTGTCCGTACATGTTTCCACATATTTGTGGTATTCAGGTTACTGATATTTTTACCTCTTTTAACTTTTTGCTTACACAGCTTGCATTGAACATAGCAAATATCATCTACAACTCTGTCAAAAAAGGACCACGCAGTGCAAGTCATGGGAGCGCCAATTTTGACATTTCTAACACAACTGCTCCCAACAGGTGGCAAACTGGAGGCTACAGGCAAGCGAGTCTGCAGCCTACCTCTCCCTCCTCTTTGTACCGTTGGGCCAATCTCTTCCTCAGAGCTGCTCCCACCACCTTCCTGCTGCTCACGCCATGTTGGGTCTCGGACTTCATCATCTCCAGTACCCTCTTCCAACACCTGCTGCTGTTGGGTGGTCTGGCCAGCACCATGCTCAACAGAAAATGGCAACTGAGTCTCATCATTATCAGATGCGTTCTGCGGTGTGCTGACCATCGGCACTGGCTCACCCGCCTCTTCACATTCAGAGAGACACAGCTGTTGCGCATCACTGCATACTGCCTCTTCTTCACATTCCAGAATGCTGCTTGGCTGGGCCCCTGTTTGCAAGCCAACAGATTCTGAGAACAGAAGCAGAGACTCACCTGGCTCCAGTTCAGAACTCTCTGACTGCCTGGGCAATTTGGCAGGCGGTGAAGAGACAGATGGTTGTTCAACAGTGCTGTGTTCCTGAGAGGAGGTGGAAGGAATTGAAGTCGATGCATTGGCTGCCATCCAACCAACAACGGCTTCAATTTGTTCTTCCCGCAGCAGGGGGGTACGCTGAGCTCCTACCAAAGTGCGCATAAAGGAACGCTGACGGGGAAAACTGGTGGATGCTGTGTCACTGGGTGCGGCAGCAGCCACAGAATCCCCACGTCCTCTCCCTGCTGAAACTCCACGGCCACGACCACGTGCCTTACTCCCTGCCTTCTTCATCTTGGTAGATTGATAAAGAAAGTCAGAAAAGTTATAAGGCCTAAGTGTGGTTATTACGCAGAGACTGAAGTGAACACTGAAACACAACTGTTCACAATCTGTGAAAGGCTACTCCTTTGTCTACTTCTATAGTGTTTGCAACCAATGTATTGGATACGGATGGAAGCGCGTCACACTAATAGTTAAATTGCATGGAGCAGCAAGAATTACACTGAAGAAAAAAAAAAAGAGTCTGTGAGTGACACGTGCAGATGCCTACAGACAGCGTTGCATACAGAGCATACTGCAGCGTCACCTGCACTCACACACACCTTGCAGAGCTGTTAAAACAACACTGCAGGCAAAAGGAAGCTTTACACAGCGGTTGGTGCTAGCCTGCCTACAGCACAGTACAGTAAATCGCAATCTCTAACTGTCCCTCAGAGTCAGCACAGTAGCGTTCTGTCCCTTACTGAATTCACAGCACAGTGACGCTAAAATGGCGGCGGCGCCTTTTATAGTGCATTCTGACATCATTTCAGCATCCAATCACAGCCATGCCATTAGTTAACATGACCGCAGCAGTACAGGATGTGCCCACACTTCTTAGGATTCCTCATTGGCTGACTAAAATCACATTGCCTCTCAAAGAATTATGGGAACTTCCGATTCCGGTATACGATATATGGAAAATATCGAAACAAATTATCGAAAGGCCGATAGAGCTAATATCGGCCGATACCCGATACTTGCAGTATCGTATCGCTCAACACTATTTATAATGTATAGCCGTAAAAATAAAAAAATATTTTTTTTTACAAAAATTATTTTTTTCGCCCCCAATATTTTATTTTCACAAGGGTAACAGGAGAAATTGGACCCCAAAAGTTGTTGTCCAATTTGTCCTGAGTACGCGGATACCCAATATGTGGGAGAAAACTACTGTATGGGTACACGTTGGGGCTCGGAAGGGAAGTAGTGACGTTATGGATTGTAGACTTTGATGGAATGGTCTGGGGCGCAATGTCGCATTTGGAGAGCCCCTGATGCGCCTAAACAGTGGAAACCCCCCACAAGTGACCCCATTTTGGAAAATAGACCCCATAAGGAACTTATCTAGATGTGTGGTGAGCGCTATGAAGCCCCAAGTGCTTCACAGAAGTTTATAACGTACAGCCGTAAAAACAAAAAAAATCATTTTTTTAAAAATAAAATGATACTTTTGCCCCCAGTTTTTTATTTTCCCAAGGGTAACAGAAGAAATAGGACAAATTGCACAATAACTCTTAGGGTCCAGAGTACGCTGATACCCCATGTGGGAGTAAACTACTGTTTGGGCGCATGGCAGAGGTCAGAAGGGAAGGAGCACCGTTTGACTTTTTCACGCAGAATTGGCTGGAATTGAGATCAGACGTCATGTCACATTTGGAGAGCCCCTGATGTGCCTAAACAGCCGAAAACCCCCAATTCTAACTCCAACCCTAACCCCAACACACCCCTAACCCTAGTCCCAACCCTAACCACAAACCTAACCTTAACACACCCCTATCCCTAATCCCAACCATAACCCTAATACTAACTTTAGTGCCAACCCTAACCCTAACTTTAGCCGCAACCCTAACCTTCACCATAACCCTAATGGGAAAATGGAAATAAATACATTTTTTTAATTTTATTATTTTTCCCTAACTAAGGTGATGATAAAGGGGGGTTTGATTTACTATTTATAGCGGGTTTTTATGATTGGCAGCTGTCACGCTAAAAGACGCTTTTTATTGCAAAAAATAGTTTTTTGCATCGCCACATTTTGAGAGCTATAATTTTTGCATATTTTGGCCCACAGAGTCATGTGAGGTCTTATTTTTTGCGGTACGAGTTGACATTTTTATTGGTACCATTTTTGAGCACGTGACATTTTTTTATCGCTTTTTATTTAGATTTTTGGGAGGTTAGAATGAACAAAAATCAGCAATTCATGAATTTCTTTTGGGGGAGGCGTTCATACCATTCCGCGTGTGGTAAAATTGATAATGCAGTTTTATTCTTCGGGTCAGTACAATTACAGTGATACCTCATTTATGTCATTTTTTTAAGTTTTGGCGCTTTTATAGAATAAAAACAATTTTATATAAAAAATAATTATTTTTGCATCGCTTTATTCTGCGAGCTATAACTTTTATATTTTTTTGCTGATGATGCTGTATGGCAGCTCGTTTTTTGCGGGACAATATGACGTTTTCAGCGGTACCATGTTTATTTATATCGGTCTTTTTTATCGCGTGTTATTCCACTTTTTGTTCGGCGGTATGATGATAAAGCATTGATTTTTTGCTTTGTTTTTATTTTTTGTTTTTAAGGGGTTCACAAAAGGGGTTAACTAGTGGGACAGTTTTATACGGGGGGTCGTTACGGACGCGGCGATACCAAATATGTGTACTTTTATTGTTTTATTTTTTTTATTTACAGGAAGAAATGAATTTATTGGGGAATATTTTTTTTATTTTTTTATTTATTTTGGAAATTTTTTTTTACACGTTTATTTTTTATTTTTTTTACTTTTTTACATTGTCCCAGGGTGGGACATCACTGTAAAATGTCAGATCGCTGGTCTGACAGTGTGCACAGCACTCTGTGAGACCAGCGATCTCACAGGCAGCGCTGCAGGCTTCTCAGTGCCTTCTCTCGGCAGGCACTGAGGAAGCCGCCTCCCTCCAGGACCCCGGCACCATCTTGGATCCGGGTCCTGGGAGGGAGGAAGCCCTCAGAACAGCGCGATCACATCGCACTGTTCTGAGGGTCTCAGGGGGGCGCACTTGGAGCCCCCTCCCTGCGCGATGCTCCCCTGTGCCCCCAGTACACCGCGATCATGTTTGATCGCGGTGTGCTAGGGGTTAATGTGCCGGGAGCGGTCCGTGACCGCTCCTGACACACAGTTCTGGGTGTCAGCTGTGATAATCAGCTGACACTCGGCAGCGATTAGCTGCTCTCCCCCCGGAAGCGCAGCTAATCGCCTATGACGTACTATCCCGTCCATGGTCAGATTGTCACGGGTTTTATGGACGGGATAGTACGTCAGATGTCAGAGAGGGGTTAAACGAGATCGCTAACGAGATCGTTAACAACATCGCTAATACGTCACTATTTAGCAATCTCGTTAGCGACGTCGTTGTGTGTGGCATGTAGCAACGATGTGGCCTCTGCTGTGATGTCGCTGATCGTTCACTAGTGTTCTGGACTGTTTTTTGATCGTTGGCGTCCCGCTGGTGAGCCTGAATCGCTGTGTTTGGCACCTTTTGTGAACGATGTGCGACCTCGTTGACGACGCATCAGTCAGCGGCGCAGGCGGGACTGGGTTTTCTTTAGTTAACGCCCTTCAGCTCTGATTGGTGACCTCAACATCACCTCAGCTATAATAACTGCGCCGCCATCCATTGTTTCCAGAGTGCTTTGTGGGTGACTCAAACGGTGCTTTTTGCATTGTTGCGAGGATAGTATCGTGTGTCGGAGTTTTACGTTCCTGTTTGTGGCGCAGTGGTGGGTTTTGCGATCCTGTCTGAGTCGCTAGAGCGCTTCATATTTTCCATTTGGATTTGGATATTCAGGATATTTGGATTCAAGGTACATATTGTTTGTGATGTTGTTTGATACGTTTTTTGACCTTATTTTTTTTTTTCGTCTGCTTTATTTATTTTACACCCCCACCATTTTAGGCATTTGTAAACTGTATTTTAAATGTTAACTGAAAATTTAACAAACATTTTTTTTTATATACAGTACAGACCAAAAGTTTGGACACACCTTCTCATTCAAAGATTCTTCTGTATTTTCATGACTATGAAAATTGTAGAATCACACTGAAGGCATCAAAACTATGAATTAACACATGTGGAATTATATATTACACTTTACAAAAAAGTGTGAAACAACTGAAAATATGTCTTATATTCTAGGTTCTTCAAAGTAGCTACCTTTTGTTTTGATTACTGCTTTGCACACAGAAAAGGTGAACGGATGGACTCTACATGCCTGGTTCCCACCATGAAGCATGGAGGAGGTGGTGTGATGGTGTGGGGGTGCTTTGCTGGTGACACTGTTGGGGATTATTCAAAATTGAAGCGGTGAGCGGTCCAGCTCACCCCAAACCATCTTGATTGGGTTCAGGTCTGGTGACTGTGGAGGCCAGGTCATCTGGCGTAGCACTCCATCACTCTTCTTCTTGGTCAAATAGCCCTTACACAGCCTGGAGGTGTGTTTGGGGTCATTGGGCCGTTGAAAAATAAATGATGGTCCAACTAAACGCAAACCGAATGGAATAGCATGCTGCTGCAAGATGCTGTGGTAGCCATGCTGGTTCAGTATGCCTTCAATTTTGAATAAATCCCCAACAGTGTCACCAGCAAAGCACCCCCACACCATCACACCTCCTCCTCCATGCTTCACGGTGGGCACCAGGCATGTAGAGTCCATCCGTTCACCTTTTCTGCGTGCAAAGCAGTAATCAAAGCAAAAGGTGGCTACTTTGAAGAACCTAGAATATAAGACATATTTTCAGTTGTTTCACGCTTTTTTGTAAAGTGTAATATATAATTCCACATGTGTTAAGTCATAGTTTTGATGCCTTCAGTGTGATTCTACAATTTTCACAGTCATGAAAATACAGAAAAACGTTGAATGAGAAGGTGTGTCCAAACTTTTGGTCTGTACTGTATATTTTTTATTTTATTCTTTATTTTATTTTGTTTAAACACTTTAGTAATAGTAATTAATTAATAATTAACTTTTCTCTTCTTTACCGTACAGGTTGCACATAATGAACCTGTCCACCGCGGAGCGTGTGATTGTGGCAGTTGCATTATCAATGGAGGCAGATCGACAAGAAGAGGCACGGGTGGAAGAGAGGCGCTCCAAACGAAAGCGTCGCATGTGGACCAGAGAATGGCTGGAGCAGAGGTCCAAATTCACCCACATGCATCTAGTGAGGGAGTTGCAGGAGAAGAATCCGCAGGATTTCCGGAATTATCTACGGATGTCAGAGGATTCATTCAAGCTCCTACTTGAATGTGTGAGGCCACTCATTGAATGGCAGGTAAAACGGATGCGTGCAGCTGTTTCAGCAGAGGAACGTTTGGCAGTAACGCTGCGATTTCTGGCAACCGGACGTTCAATGAAGGATTTGCAATTTTCTGCTGCAGTTTCTCGATCGCTGCTTGGAGTACTAATTCCGGAGACATGCAACGCCATCGTCCGCAGTTTACGGAGCTACATGCCTTTTCCAAAATCAGTGGCGGAATGGCAAATTATTGCCTCTGATTTTGAACGGATTTGGCAGTTCCCAAACTGTGGTGGTGCCTTGGATGGCAAACATGTGCGGATCACGCAACCAGCCAACAGCGGATCCTATTTCTATAACTACAAGGGCTACTTCAGCACGATCCTCATGGCCCTTGTTAATGCCAATTATGAATTTATTAACGTTGATGCTGGCATTAACGGAAGGGTTTCTGACGGTGGCATTTTGGAGCACACAAGTTTTTTTGAACGGTTGTTGAATAATAAACTTAATTTGCCAACCAACATGGACACCACCGCCAACCTAAACTTTGTGTTTGTGGGCAATGAAGCCTTCCCCCTTCTTGCGCATCTTGTGAAACCGTACCCACAAAAGACTTTGACAGGGGAAAGGCGTATTTTTAATTACAGACTGTCTAGAGCACGGCGCGTTGTTGAGAATGCCTTCGGCATAATGGCCAACCGCTTCAGGGTTTTCCACACTCCAATCAACATGAAGCTGGAATCGATAGACTCTGTGGTGTTGGCCTGTTGTGTGCTGCACAATTTTCTACGAAAATGAGATGCTGGTACTTACAGTCCGCCAGGCTTCATGGACTCGGACAGCAATTGTGACGTGGTGCTTGGAGAATGGCGTGAAAATGATCCCACAATTGCAGGCCTTCAACCTGTCAATCAAGGCAGGAGCAAGGACGATGCGAAGGCCGGCCTGGACAAGTACTGCCATTACTTTAATGGGCCTGGTGCAGTGAGTTGGCAGCATCAAATCTAGTTTGCTTTTGAGAATGTTTTACTTTTGTCTTTTTTTAACAATCTTTTTATAATAAAAAATTTTTATTTTAAAAATGCATTCGTGTTTTTTTTTCAATTATTTTACCAATATGGGAGAAGGGATAATGATGGGTGAGATGTGGGGAGGGAGTAATGGGGATGGCAACGATACATGTTACCAGCACCTGTAGTTTTTAAAATCTTTTCTAATGTTTTTTGTTGTCTATATTTTTTTTACATTGTATCTACTTGTCACACACGGGGTCATGGGACTACCATCAGTCATAGGAGTTCATTGTTAAAAAAATAAAAAGAAAAAATTTCAAAAATGTACAATTATTTTAAAGGCCCATGGTCTCACTAGCGTTCAAACCTTATAATTAAAAATAACACATAATACACCACAGCTGCATATATAAAGTTTAAATATATATATATATTTTTAGTCATATATGAAAGATTAAAAAATTGTGATAAAAATAAAAAAAAAATTTGGGGGTAAAGGTCAACATTCACCAGGGAATCCTTTGTCACACTTGCGTTCTCAAATCCGACGCAAGACGCCACTGCGATCGCAAGGTGACGATTCTCGCATGGTGCCCCAGCTAATCACAGATATGCGACGCCACTGTGATCGCAAGGTGACGATTCTCGCACGGTGCCCCAGCTATTCACAGATATGCGATGCCACTGTGATCACAAGGTGACAATTCTCGCATGGTGCCCCAGCTAGTCACAGATATGCGACGCCACTGTGATCGCAAGGTGACGATTCTCGCATGGTGCCCCAGCTAGTCACAGATATGCGACGTCACTGTGATAGCAAGGTGACGACTCTCACATGGTGCCCCATCTGCACAGACATGAGACGCCACTGTGATCGCAAGGTGACAATTCTCACATGGTGCCCCAGCTATGCACAGATATGAGACGCCATTGCGATCGCCTAGCTTGGAAACATCATCTTGCGATCGCAACTGCATCTCATATCTGTGCTTGGCTGGGCGCATGGCTGCTGCGGTCACTTTGCGATCGCAATAGCGTTTTGCGTCGCGAGTGCGGCCGCACGTACGTACGCACGCTGTGACGTCATGGCGCTGGTGTCCCCCAATGCGTTGTTGTTTAAAATGGCGGCGAGACAGCGCGGGGCAAAGTGGACAGAGGCTGAGGTTCGTTTTTAATTAAAAAAACGGACATGTGGGGCTATGACTGCAGGCTACCTGTGGCGCATCCTATGCGCCACAAAAAGGTAGTCCTGCAGAAAATCCGGCGGGGCCTGGCGAGGCGCTTTGGAGTTCAGCGGACCACCACCCAGATCCGCAAAAAGCTGGCGGACCTTCACTACCGCTCCCACGAGAGGGTCGCCAGCATCCGGGCTCAGTTACGCAGGCCTCTGAGTGAGTATTGATGAGTGTATCTGGAGAGGTTATGTTTTGTGGGTTATCTACCTATATCAATGCACCCGCAGTGATGGGAGTACCGGCAGTGATGGGGCAGGCAGTGATGGGAGTACCAGTCATGAGGGGGTTTACAGGCATAGATGGAAGTACTGGCAGTAATGGGAGGACCAGTCAGGGCCGGCGTCAGCACCCGGGCAAGTGCCGGGGCCCTGAGCAGGCGGGGTGGCCCACTCGCCGTCGGGCACCACGGCGCCCATTAGCGGTGAGCGCTTGCTCAGGGCCCCGGCAGAAGCCAGCGCAATACTTACCTCTCCCGTGCCACCGTTGCCGCAGCTCCGAACTCTGTGTGTATCAGTGTGTGTGTGTGTGCCTGCGTGTGTGTGTGTGTGCCTGCCTGTGTGTATGTGAGAAAGTGCTGCCTGCGGCGCTGTATGTGTGATGGTGGTGGGTGGGTGGAGGCAGTGATGGTGTTGAGGTGGCAATGATGATGATGATGGGGAGGCAATGATAATGGGAAGGCAATGCTGATGATGATATTAATGGGGAGACAATGATAATGGGAAGGCAATGATGATGATATTAATGGGGAGGCAATGATAATGATGATGGGAAGGCAATGATAATGGGAAGGCAATGATGATGATGATATTAATGGGGAGGCAATGATGATGAGGGGAGGAAATGATGATGATAATGGGCAGGCAATGATGATGATAATGGGGAGTCTGAATTGTATATTTCATTTACAGCACCACCTTCACCATCACCAGCTCCAGCTGCTCCACCGTCCCCAGCTACCCCTCCACCTCCATCATCTCCTTCCCCGGCTACCCCTCCACCACCATCATCACCTTTCCTCTCAACCCCTTCGCCTGCATCAACCCCCCCTCCTGATTTGGGGTCTTCCAGCCCTTTCCAAGAATATGGCTTCTCTCCAGTGTCACCCCGTGACATGGATGTAGGCTCCCCATCAGGTAATTAATGCACATTATATAAGCTTCAGACAAGTTTGAGAACTTTTTTAGGTCTTATGTGTTATGGCTGTTGTGATATAATTTTTTTTTCTGTGTTTCCCTAGCCGGCGGAGCAACTGGTTCAGGGTGGGCGGTAAGCGGGTCCTCTGAGGAAAACCGTAAGTGTTAACAAACATAACATGTACATGTTGATATTGCAACAGAATTCACTGTTAACTGTTACCATTACCTCCACAGAAATCCCCAATGCAAACCGCAGTGGCAGCTATGAACAGCGCCATGGCAGCACTGCTGGAGCATGGGGTGATGCTGGAGAGGCTTGTGGCAGGACAACGGGGCCCTCAGTAAAAAAAATTTTTTATTATCATTTGTATTTTTTTATTTTTTTTAAATGTTGGCTGTCCTCCAAACGGGGGTGCAGTCGTAATATTTTGTTTTATTATTTTTATTTTTTATTTTATTGTTATTGTTTAATTTTGTTATTGTTTCCCTAAAAAAACTTTATATTTTTAAAAAAAATATATATGAAAAAAATATATATTTATTACAAATATAAATGATAAATGATATATTTTAAGTTTATATACGCAGGTGTGGTGTATTATTTTTTAGTATAAGGTTTTAGCGCTAGTGTGACCAGGGGCCTTTAAAAGAAATGTTGTTAATTTTTGAATTTTTTTCATTACATTTTACCAATGCTGGAACTCCTATGACAGCTGGTACTCCCATGTCCCCGTGTGTGACAAGTAGATACAAGTAGATGGAATAAAAATACAACATTTTAATAGTTGACAAAATTGTTGACATTAATAAGAATACAAGACCACAATTCATTAGATAAAGAAGATTTTTATTAAAAAAGGTAACAATGTAAAAAAAAAATAGACAACAAAAAACTTTTGTAAAATTTTTTAAAAACTACAGCTGCTGGTAAGATGGAACATTGCCATTACCACGCTGCCTCGGCGGTGTATAAAAATAAGGTGGAGCAACAACGTTTGGGTTTGCAGGATTTATCCCAATTGGGTTCGGCACAGGATTGTGCGGCCATGAGTAGTCCGGGTACTGCGGTCTGGCCGTGACGACATAACTGTTATCCAGGTTTCCTAATGACGCTTGAGTCAGGACCTCAAACATGAGTCTCTCTGCATGAATCTGCTGTACATGATCCAGTGTTGGCAGCTTCTCATTAGCGAAGTATGCAAAGCCAGTTATTTTTGTTTGCTCTTTTTCCGCCGTAAGCACTTTTTTGGCAATTTCAACCAATTCTGGAGTAGCCGAGGTGGGAGCCTTCCTTTTCCTTCCTGAAAATGTAAGCCAGCTCCGCACAGATGAGGATGGTGGTTCAACTGCTTCTTCGTCTTGGATCAACGCCATGCTGTCTTCTTCAGTCGGAGGTGTGGAGACAGCCTCTTCTGTGTCCTGCATGAACAAAAAACAAATGGTAAATCACAAAGAAAAAGAAATTTATCTTCACACCCAAATATAGCAAAAATGTGTAAACGACACTTGTAAAGAAAAAGAAATTTATCTTCACACTATACCCAAATACAGCAAAAATGTGAAAACGACACTTGTAAATGGATAGGCCTCAACCGTTGAGATAGATAAATTATCAGTACATGAAGGGATAAATTCAGCTATTTTATCTACATTTCACATTAAAATGTGTTTTAATACAAAGGTACTTACATGTACGACAGAGGAGTCCGGCCGGATCACTGGGTCTAGATCCAACATGGATGTCGCTTGTCTGGGTACTTCTTGGTCCCTTGTGAAAGAGAACAGCTCAAAGTACCACAATTTGGGGACATACACATCTTCGGCCCCGGCTCCAGATTTTGTTGAATTTTGTACTTTATTTAACTCTTTTTTGTACACTGTGCGGAGGGCCTGAATACATTTTTTCACCGATGACTCATCCGCTGGTTCATCGGGATATCGGTTTTTGCACAGCTCCACCAGTTTTTGGTATGCGTCCTTCTTTTTAAGCCTGTTGCAGTAATCCGCCGACTTTATTTTCCACAGGCAAGGCATCGAGCGGTACATCTTGATGAATTCCTGCAGAAATTCATGCTTATCGGCCATCTGTAATAAAAAAGGATTATGTGAGAACGGCAGAATGGTTAAATAAAATGCTTACATAGCCTACAACATAGAACACAGCAGGGATCATAAAATGGTGGTTGTGGGCGCAGCTGGAGAAAACAATGGCAGACCAAAATAAAAGTCATAGATGGACAACTACGGTAAAAACAGCAGGGATCATAAAATGGTGGTGATGGGCGTGACTGAACAAAACAATGGCAAACAAAAAACAATGGCAAAAAAAAAAAAACATTGATGGACGACAATGGTTAACAACAGCTGTGATCTAAAAATGGATCTGTAAAATTTTAAAAAAAATTAAAAATTAAATGTGACAAAAAAAAAATACCTTACAAGACGTGATCCTGGACAAACAAAAAAAAGGGAACGCAAAACGCAATAGCGCCACAAACTGGATCGCAAAAAAAAATAACGGCGCAGCCTGGATCGCAGCAAATGCAAGAGGCACAGACTGGATCGCAGAAGACAAATTATAAAAAAAATAACGCCTCAGACTGGATCGCAGCAAACGCAATAGTGGCACAAACTGGATCGCAGTAGCTGCAAAGGCTAGCAGGACGCACTGGAACAATGCTGTAGACTTGAAAGAACCACTTCTGCTCAAGAGCAATGGAAAGGAGCGCTGATACGTCGTCTTTTATGACGCGGTCATCCAATCACAAAGTGAGAGTTGTGATAAACAGTCATGACATAAATAGTGACCACCAATCTGTGCTGAGGGGCGTGGAAAAGGTTGCGCTCAATCACGCCTATCGAGGTCGTGATCTTTCACAATACATGCAGTGTGGCACGTCCCAATGACCGCCAAAGTCGTTAAAGAGATCACTGACCGCTGATGCGTCGTTAATGAGATCGTTCAGTTTGGCAGCTACTAGCGACCTTAACCCCTTAATCCCATTTGACGTAATATTCCGTCCATGTGACCTGGTACTTAATTCCCATGGACGGAATAGTACGTCATGCCCTTTAATGCGACATCGCGACTTAAGTTGCGGTGATCGCATTAAAATTCCGACTCCATCTTACCTCTAGGAAGATGGTGTCGGCATCCCGGGCGGTGTCCTCCCCCATCCGGCCTCCCGAGCGCTGTGATTGGCTGTTCAATCCTGAACAGCCAATCACAGACTTTCTCACTGTTTCAGCCAATCAGATTGGCTGAAACAGTGAGATCCCAGGCTAGGATCCGAGTACTGATGTACTCGATCCTAGGCCTAGGATAATTCAGAACCCCACCGGATTGGCGCGATCGCCGATAATATCGATCGCGCCAATCGCAGGGCACAGACGCGGTATTACCGCGATGTGCCCTGCCGGTTCCTGCTAGATCGGTGCTATAATAGCACCGATCCTAGGCCGGAACCTAGGGCAGGCCTAGCAGGGCCTGCAGGAGTGGATTGGCGCGATCGATGTCATCGTCGATCGCGCCAATCGCAAGGCACAACCGCGGCGCAGGAGCGCTGTGCCTTGCTGGTGACTTGTGGGATCGGTGCTCTAATAGCACCGATCCTTGCTGGATCAGTGCTGTAATAGCATCGATCCTGCTAAGGAGGCTCAGAACAGGCCCAGCAGGGCCTGCAGGAGCTGATTGGCGCGATCAATGTAATCGTCGATCGCTCCAATCACAGGGCACAGCAGCGGTCGGACCACTGTGTGACCGTGCTGTGCCCTGCAGGTGACCTGGCTGCTGCCCTGGCTGTGACCTGCCCAGGATCGGAGCTGTGAGCTCCGATCCTAGGCAGGTTGCTGGGTAACCAGGAGAGCTCTGATTGGTGGGATCTTGCTATGATGGATCCCACCAATCACAGGTCACAGCAGCGAATTGACCGCTCTGTGACCTGTCTCACCTGGCTCTGACCTGTGAGTGACCGCTTTCAGGGGTTCCTCACACTTGCTGAGGATTCCTGCAGAGCGGTCATACAACAGATCTTTCCTCCTGTGCTGGGCCTTGTAGTGCTGAAGAAAGAAGACAGAAGAAAGAAGAAAAGATAGAAGAAAGAAGATAGAAAAAAAGAAGAGAGACTACAACCGTAAGTGTTGATCCCTATCTCTCTTCCTCCCCCCCTTATCCCCATCCCCCTCTTTTTACCCCCTCCACCCCCCCTTTGTGCCGCCTCCGTGCGCACATTTAGCAGCCACCGAGCGTTGATTGGTGACGCTCTTCACCGATCAACACTCGTGCGCTCAGCCCCCTTTGCGCCACCTCCGTGCGCACACCCTGCAGCCGCCGAACTTTGATAAGTGATGCAGTTTACTTATCAGAGCTCGCGTCGGCTGTTTTCCTTCTTTTTTTCCTTTTTTTTTGTTCACCCCCTCCTTGCTCCACTCCCTTTGCGCCACATCTAGCAGCCGCCGAACTTTGATAAGTGACACAGTTCACTTATCAGAGCTCGCGCCTGCCCTTTTCCTTTTTTTTTGTTCACCCCCTCTTTGCTCCAGTCCCTTTGCGCCACATCTAGCAGCCGCCGAACTTTGATAAGTGACACAGTTCACTTATCAGAGCTCGCGCCTGCCCTTTTCTTTTTTTTTTTCACCCCCTCCTTGCGCACTCCTGTGCGCACATACAGCATCCGCCGAACTTTGATAAGTGACGCAGTTCACTTATCAGAGCTAGGGTCTGCTGTTTTACACTTTTCTTTTCATAGGCATTTTTTTCTTCCCATTTTTCTTTCTTTTAGATTTTTCTTTTTAGCATAGCTTACACCAAGCACTATCCCCCTCACACACATACACAGTTATCAATAAAGTACACCCAAGCACCATAATCACAAAAAAATGTCCCACCCGTCCCGTTCGTCCCAACAGCGCTATTCATTGGAGGAGGCATACGCTTTCCTTGCCTCCGACACTGATAGCGAGGGAGAGGATCCCACATTTCTTTATTTCTCAGATTCCTCATCCTCATCCTCTTCCTCTTCCCCCTCCTCATCTTCCTCCTCGGGTCCTGCGGAACCGCCACGCAGACGCCCCAGGACAGAAGATGAGGCAGCGGCCGCCATTCTAGAAGATGAAGCTGAAGCCGAACCAGCGCACCCCACTGCGGATCCCGTGTGGACCTCGCCCCCCGAAAATTACGAGCCACTGATTCCTGATTTTGTGGCAGAATCAGGAATCAGGTTTGACACCACCGGCCTCACAGAAATAGACTTTTTCAAAGTCTTTTTCTCTGAGGATTTTATTAACCACATGGTGGAACAAATGAATTTGTTTGCTCGTCAATTTTTGGCACAAAACCCCCGTTCATCATATTCTAACTGGTCTCCTGTAGACGCCGTTGAAATGATGCAGTTTTGGGGCCTGGTCCTTCACACGGGGATCCTGAAGAAGCCAGAACTTCGGCAATATTGGAGTGTTGATATTTTATATAACACTCCAGTGTTCCGAATGGTCATGGCCCGGACGCGTTTTGAGGCCATCCACAAATTCCTGCATTATAACGATAATGCACAGTGTCCCCCACGAGATGACCCCAACTTTGACCGTCTGTTCAAAGTTCGGCCGGTCATCGAACACTTCAACAAAAAGTTTGCTGAAGTGTACGTGCCTCAAAGGGACATCTGCGTGGATGAGTCCTTGGTTCATTTTAAGGGACGGCTCGTATTCCGTCAGTACCTGCCCAGCAAGAGGGCCAGGTACGGAATTAAATTCTACAAACTGTGTGAGAGTACCTCAGGGTACACTCACCGGTTTAGAGTTTACGAAGGAAAGGACACCAGGATTGAACCCCCTGAGTGACCTCCTGTCCTGGGAGTGAGTGGGAAAATTGTGTGGGATTCGGTTCACCCACTGCTGGATAAAGGTTATCACCTCTACACCGATAACTTTTATTCCAGCATCCCACTCTACAAATCCATCTTTGCGCGAGGTACCGCAGCCTGCGGTACTGTCCGCAAAAATCAGAGGGGCCTCCCGAAGACGCTGCTTGGGCAGATGCTCAGAAAGGGTGAGAGCAGAGCCCAATATAGTGACCACCTGCTGGTGGTCAAGTACAAGGACAGGAGGGATGTCCTTCTCTTGACCACCATACACGGTGATGGCAGCGCCCTCAGCACTGTACGGGGTACCTCTACACAGGTCCGCAAACCGGACTGTGTACTTGGGTACAACAAATAAATCCTGACGAAGGAGTTATTTTCCGAAACGCGCGTCGGGGCGCCTTCTTTGAGGCATTCAGTCATCTTTACTGGCTCCCAGGTTTGTTGTTCATCAGGCATATATGGTTTTATTTGTGCACGACTTTATTTTTATCTGTGTTTGGTTGCACATTTAAATTGGTTCTATTGCACTCAGTATTTTTCTGCACTTAGCACCTTTCACTGTGTAAATTTGTCTATACACAGTATATTCACAGTGCGGTTTTTATGGTTGTTTGTTATATACCTGCTCTGTGGACACTACCTGGTTATTACTATTTGAGCCTATTAGTATTGTGGTGATATATTCACAATTGTATATTATTATTTATGACCAAGTATACTATCACTACAATACATTGTTATATATATTATTTTCTGGCTGGTCTTGCTTCATTTTATTATATTTTGTTTTATTACACATAAAATAATTTTTGACATTGATATTGTGCCATTTATTAATAAAGACAATTTGTTTTTACATATATTGTGTTTATTTATTATTTTTTCACTATCTCCCGGTTGGTAGGTTTTCCCTATCTCTTTTCCATTTCCTGGGTGGTGGTCTTAGTATCCGAATGGTCTGCCATTCATTTTATAAGGTCATATTGTGACACCGGATATAGTTTTATTATTGAATTTTATTATCATCATTTTATTTATTTATTTTATTGGTGTTTTGTATATTTCCTTATTTTTTGGCTTCAGTTCCAGGAGGTAGTGATCAAGGCCCTGATGTTTGGCGCTCAGGAAGGAGCGGGCCCCAGTACTTCCAGAACTGAAGGTGCGCATATTGTACCAGGTCAGCATTTCCCGGGGGAGTGTTATGATTTGGTAGCTGAGGAGAGCAGGCAAAAAAGGAAATACACCAGAGAGGTTGGAATCTATGGGATTGCAGTACCCTGACTAACCACCACAACTAAAGGCAGCCGTGGAGCGTACCTACGTTGGTCCTAGACGCCTCGTCACAGCCTGAGAAGCTAACTACACCTAAAGACAGAAAGAGGAAAACTATCTGCCCCGGAGCAGATCCCCAAAGAACATAGAAAGCCCCCAAACATGTAATGGCGGTTAGACAAGAGGAAATACAAACACAGACAGAAAATAGTATGATCAAACGTTGGGGTCCAAACTTCCTAAATAGAAAAGGATAGGAAGGACACTTACTGCAATCCCAAAAAACCCTGAAAAGTACCAACTCTACTAATTACAAAAACACCTGAGATCACACGACCTCTACCACCTAAATTAGTTCTCTGGTGTAACAAAACTAAACAGCAGCCACTGAAAAAACTGGAAAAGGCAAATGAACAAACAACAGTGGCTGAACTAAACTGAGAGGAGCACAAGCCCCCGGAGGGGACCCGGCAGACCCCCACAGAAGTGCAGGACAAAATGCAAAAAGCAAGCACAAAAAACTAAAAGAAGAAAATGTCTTATCTGTTAGCAGAAGATGCAGGCACGAAACAGCAAGCTCAAAGTGAACAGGAATCAAAGATGAGACCAGAACAATTGATCACCGGCAACCCTGATGGGAGGGAACCTCCCTTATATAAGACCAGTCAGTAACACCTGATCACCAATCTTCACAATCTTCATTGGATAGTTCAGTACTGTTTGTAACCACCAGAGGGAGCTTCTGCTCAGAATTCATTTCTAGCACATTCACAACAGGGGAGGTCCCGCAAACTGGAAAAAAAGGTAAATCACAAAAAAGGTGCCGAGTGTGTTACAAAAGGGGAATACGCAAGGACACCATTTATCAATGCGACACCTGGCCCGAAAAACCTGGCCTGTGTATGAAGGATTGCTTCAAATTGTACCACACCTCCATGCACTACTAATTTACTTTACAGGAAACAGATTAGTTCCAAAAGGGGGGCATATTTAGAAAAGTTCCCTGGGAGTCTAGTTTCCAAAATTATGTTACTTGTGTTTTTTTTTTACTGTTTAGGCACATCAGGGGCTCTGCAAACGGAACATGACGCCCGCAGACCATTCCATCAAAGTCTGCATTCCAAAACGTCACTACTTCCCTTCCGAGCCCCAACGTGTGCCTAAACAGTTTTTTCCCACATATGGGGTACCAGCGCACTCAGGACAAATTGGACAACAACTTTTGGGGTCCAATTTCTTCTGTTATCCTTGGGAAAATTAAAAATTGGGGACTAAAAGATCACTTTTGTGGAAAAAAAAATATTTTTTTTTCACGCCAGGGCATTATAAACTTTAGTGAAACACTTGGGGATTCAAAGTGCTCACCACACACCTAGATAAGTTCCTTAGGGGGTCTAGTTTCCAAAATGGGGTCACTTGTGGGGGGTTTCCACTGTTTAGGCACATCAAGGGCTCTGCTAACGGAACCTGACGCCCGCAGACCATTCCATCAAAGTCTGCATTCCAAAGTGTCACTACTTCCCTTCCGAGCCCTGCCGTGCGCCCAAACAGTGGTTCACCCTAACATATGGGGTATCAGCGTAGTCAGGACAAATTGGACAACAACTTTTGGGGTCCAATTTCTCCTGTTACCATTGGGAAAATAAAAAATTGGGGACTAAAAAAATCACTTTTGTGGAAAAAAAAAATATTTTTTTCACGCCAGGGTATTATAAACTTTAGTGAAACACTTGGGGATTCAAAGTGCTCACCATACACCTAGATAAGTTCCTTAGGGGGTCTAGTTTCCAAAATGGGGTCACATGTGGGGGGTTTACACTGTTTAGGCACATCAGGGACTCTCCAAACGCGACATGGCGTCCGTTCTCAATTCCAGCCAATTTTGGTTTGGAAAAGTCAAACGGCGCTCCTTCCCTTTCGAGCCCTGCCGTGCGCCCAAACAGTGGTTCCCCCCACATATGGGGTATCAGCGCACTCAGGACAAGTTGGACAACAACTTTTGTGGTCCAATTTCTCCTCTTACCCTTGGGAAAATAAAAAATTGGGGACTAAAACATCATGGTTGTGGAAAAAATATGATTTTTTTTCTTCACGGCTCTACATTATAAACTGGCGTAAAGCACTTGGGGGTTCAAAGTGCTCACCACACATCTAGATAAGTTCCTTAGGGGGTCTAGTTTCCAAAATGGGGTCACATTGGGGGGTTTCCACTGTTTAGGCACATCAGGGGCTCTCCAAACGCGACATGGCGTCCGTTCTCAATTAAAGCCAATTTTGGTTTGGAAAAGTCAAACGGTGCTCCTTCCCTTTCCAGCCCTGCCGTGCGCCCAAACAGTGGTTCCCCCCACATATGGGGTATCAGCGTACTCAGGACAAGTTGGACAACAACTTTTGTGGTCCAATTTCTCCTCTTACCCTTGGGAAAATAAAAAATTGGGGACTAAAACATCATGGTTGTGGAAAAAATTGATTTTTTTTCTTCATGGCTCTACATTATAAACTGGCGTGAAGCACTTGGGGGTTCAAAGTGCTCACCACACATCTAGATAAGTTCCTTAGGGGACTAGTTTCCAAAATGGGGTCACATGTGGGGGGTTTCCACTGTTTAGGCACATCAGGGGCTCTCCAAACGTGACATGGCGTCCGTTCTCAATTCCAGCCAATTTTGGTTTGGAAAAGTCAAACGGCGCTCCTTCCCTTTCGAGCCCTGCCGTGCGCCCAAACAGTGGTTCCCCCCCACATATGGGGTATCAGCGTACTCAGGACAATTTGGACAACAACTTTTGTGGTCCAATTTCTCCTCTTACCCTTGGGAAATTAAAAGATTGGGGACTCAAACATCATGGTTGTGGAAAAAATATGATTTTTTTTCTTCACGGCTCTACATTATAAACTGGCGTGAAGCACTTGGGGTTCAAAGTGCTCACCACACATCTAGATAAGTTCTTTAGGGGGTCTAGTTTCCAAAATGGGGTCACATGTGGGGGGTTTCCACTATTTAGGCACATCAGGGGCTCTCCAAACGCGACATGGCATCCGTTCTCAATTCCAGCCAATTTTGGTTTGGAAAAGTCAAACGGCGCTCCTTCCCTTTTGAGTCCTGCCGTGCGCCCAAACAGTGGTTCCCCTCCACATATGGGGTATCAGCGTACTCATGACAAGTTGGACAACAACTTTTGTGGTCCAATTTCTCCTCTTACAATTGGGAAAATAAAAAATTGGGGACTCAAACATCATGGTTGTGGAATAAATATGATTTTTTTTCTTCACGGCTCTACATTATAAACTGGCGTGAAGCTCTTGGGGGTTCAAAGTGCTCACCACACATCTAGATAAGTTCTTTAGGGGGTCTAGTTTCCAAAATGGGGTCACATGTGGGGGGTTTCCATTATTTAGGCACATCAGGGGCTCTCCAAACGTGACATGGCATCCGTTCTCAATTCCAGCCAATTTTGGTTTGGAAAAGTCAAACGGCGCTCCTTCCCTTTCGAGTCCTGCCGTGCGCCCAAACAGTGGTTCCCCTCCACATATGGGGTATCAGCGTACTCATGACAAGTTGGACAACAACTTTTGTGGTCCAATTTCTCCTCTTACAATTGGGAAAATAAAAAATTGGGGACTCAAACATCATGGTTGTGGAAAAAATATGATTTTTTTTCTTCACGGCTCTACATTATAAACTTGCGTGAAGCACTTGGGGGTTCAAAGTGCTCACCACACATCTAGATAAGTTCCTTAGGGGGTCTAGTTTCCAAAATGGGGTCACATGTGGGGGGTTTCCACTGTTTAGGCACATCAGGGCTCACCAAATGCTACATGGCGTCCAATCTCAATTCCAGTCAATTTTGGTTTGGAAAAGTCAAACGGCGCTCCTTCCATTCCAAGCCCTGCTGTGCGCCCAAATAGTGGTTTTCCCTCACATATGGGGTATCGGTGTACTCAGGAGAAATTGTACAACAACATTATCTGTCCACTTTCTCCTTTTTCCGTTGTGAAAATAAAAAAAATGTTTGTAAAATATAATTTTTGTGACTAAAAAGTTAAATGTTCACTTTTTCTTTCCACGTTGCTTCAGCTCCTGTGAAGCACCTGAAGGGTTAATAAACTATGGTTTTGAGTACCTTAAGGGGTGCAGTTTTTAGAATGGTGTCACTTTTGGGTATTTTCTGCCATATAGACCCCTCAAAGTGACTTCAAATGTGAGGTGGTCCCTAAAAAAATGGTTTTGTACAATTTGTTGTAAAAATGAGAAATCGCTGGTTAACTTTTAACCCTTATAACTTTGTAACAAAAAAAATTTGGTTTAAAAATTGTGCTGATGTAAAGTAGACATGTGGGAAATGTTATTTAGTAACTATTTTGTGTGACATATTTCTCTGTTTTAAGGGAATAAAAATTCAAAGTTTGAAAATTGCAAAATTTTCTAAATTTTCGCCATATTTGCTTTTTTTTAAAAATAAACGCAAGTTATATCAAATAAATTTTACCACTACCGTGAAGTACAATGTGTCACGAGAAAACAATCTCAGAATCGCGAAGATCCGTTGAAGCGTTCCAGAGTTATAACCTCATAAAGAGACAGTGGTCAGAATTGTAAAAATTGGCCCGGTCATTATCGTGCAAACCACCCTTGGGGGTTAAGGGGTTAAAGCGATCACACCAACGATCTCGTTAGCTTGCGTCGTCATCGTGATCGCTAGCGAGATCGTTTAGTGTGGCAGTACCTTTAGGGTCTATATCTTAATATAAAACAATTAACAAAAGAAGTTTTGGATTTAGCAGATAACATATGCATAAAATATATATACCAAAATTAGTCCACACAAAAATAAGCTGGCACTTCAAAGCATGAAAGACCAAAACAAAAATCAGGCTTATATAACCTAATAGCCCAAAAAGAGACCCAGCAAATTTGAATTAAAATCAATCTTTTATTAATTTATATTACAATCTTAAAATAAAATATCAAAATAACCCAGTAGGAGGATATTTAAACAGCCATTCATGAAATATCCACAATTATATTAAAAATTATCATAAAAATACTGTGCCCATATACAGTTAGGTCCATAAATATTTGGACAGAGACAACATTTATCTAATTTTGGTTCTAGACATTACCACAATGAATTTGAAACAAAACAAATCAGATGCAGTTGAAGTTCAGACTTTCAGCTTTCATTTGAGGGTATCCACATTAAAATTGGATGAAGGGTTTAGGAGTTTCAGCTCCTTAACATGTGCCACCCTGTTTTTAAAGGGACCAAAAGTAATTGGACAATTGACTCCAAGGCTATTTCATGGACAGGTGTGGGCAATCCCTTCATTATATCATTCTCAATTAAGCAGATAAAAGGGCTGGTGTTGATTTGAGGTGTGGTGTTTGCATTTGGAAGGTTTAGCTGTGAAGGAAACATGCGGTCAAAGGAGCTCTCCATGCAGGTGAAACAAGCTATCCTTAAGCTGCAAAAAACAGAAAAAACCCATCCGAGAAATTGCTACAACTTTAGGAGTGGCAAAATCTACAGTTTGGTACATTCTGAGAAAGAAAGAAAGCACTGGTGAACTCATCAATGCAAAAAGACCTGGGCGCCCACGGAAGACAACAGTGGTGGATGATCGCAGAATACTCTCCATGGTGAAGAGAAACCCCTTCACAACAGCCAACCAAGTGAACAACACTCTCCAGGAGGTAGGCGTATCAATATCCAAATCTACCATAAAGAGAAGACTGCATGAAATTAAATACAGAGGGTTCACTGCACGGTGCAAGCCACTCATAAGAATCAAGAATAAAAAGGCTAGGCTGGACTTTGCTAAAAAACATCTAAAAAAGCCAGCACAGTTCTGGAAGAACATTCTTTGGACAGATGAAACCAAGATCAACCTCTACTAGAATGATGGAAAGAGAAAAGTATGGCGAAGGCGTGGTACAGCTCATGATTAGTGTTGAGCGATACTGCTCGATATCTAAAAATATCGGATCGGAATGGTATCGCCGATATCACTAAATATCGTCGATATCCGATTCCGATACCGGAAGTCCCATGTAAGTCTATGGGAACAAAATATCGCAACTAAAAAAACACTTTCTTTCGTTGTAAACACAAAATATACACACATAGAATACATTATATATATATATATATATATATACATGTCATTGTGACATATATATATACATATATTTATAGTTTATACACTTCTACATAGTAAAATAGACTCTGATTCAATTGCCGGGTAAAGCCGTGACATACCCCATAGAAGTCGACGGGCTCGGTGCCGAGTACCCCCAAAACCTCTGGCTCTGTGCGACTCAACTTGGGCGTCACGAACAGGATTCTGTAGCTCGCTATAAGCGAGTCCTGTGTGCCTGAATTGAACTGGTTTTGTGCTTGAGAATTGCTAAAATCATCAGAGAATGTATTTGCCATTTTTCCGCCATATCTGTGTCACGACGAGGCACTGGTGAAGAAAAAGGGCGTGCTCTTCGTGGGTGTACACTCACTCAGTGGCGCGAAAACGATGGCCGACCACTCTAAATGGTACTGCAATGTAAGATCGTGCCCCACAGCTCTTGAGTTCCGCCTCCTCATCCTCCTCAGTGTGCGGAAACTAACACGAAGGTCCCGCCTCACTACAAAAGAGGGGCCCTCTCCAGATGCTAATGACACATGTGACTTGGCAGAGATGGCTAATGGACACGAGCAGAAGTGTGAAGGGATGGAGCAGTCAGAGCTCTCCCCCCACGGAAGCGACCCGATCGCCACGGAACCACCGTTGGGCACCCGGCCTGGAAACCCTCCTACGCTGCAAGAAGCGGAGGATACCCTAAGAGGCCTGGCCCGGCACCGGGAGGAGGTCGCCAGGATGGAAGCCAGCTGGCGTGCCCTAAAACTAAACTTGGAGCGGCGCCAATCCCTCTTACCTGAAGTATCTGTACCGGAAGGTGAGGCACCCGTTCTAGTAGAGGAGTCCGTGCGGGCATCCCAGCCCTTGCAATGTGATCCGGTTGACGTTGTCGCAGTGGAGGCACCCGTTCCTGCAAAAAACGCTGCACCGGCAGCACCCCAGATCCCGCTGTCTGCCCCCGTCGCTGAGACAGAAGAAGCGACACCCGTCCTCATGGAGGAGGCCGCGCAGGCACCAGAGGTCTACCTGTCTGTACCGGAGCCCCGACTGTCATCTGTTCCAGAGCCGGCTGCTTCCTCCGCAGGTGAGCGCCGCCAGGACTGTCGGGCGCCAGGAGAGCTGCCGCAAACCGAACATCGTAAGCTGTAGTTTGATGGTGGAGACATGGAGATGCTGGTGGAGGAGAATTACAACCGGCGTCAGGAGGAAGAGTGTAGACGTCGGGAGAGAGAAGCCGAGCGACAAAGGGAGCAGCGCGAATCCCAGAAGCTTCGCCAACGTCACATCAAGAAGGACCGGGCAGATAAGGACCGGATGAGAAAAGATAAAGGAACCCTGAGGGAGCCGCGGCGTAAGGGTGCAGTACGGAGCTTTATATTGAAAGCTGGTTGGGGCTTCATCCAGGAGCCTGGACTTTATTTAGAAGTGTTTGTGACCCGGCGGGACGTGGAGACTCACCTCCCAGAAGGACACCCGGGAGGGACCTGTTGCCAGGAGACTTGGTAACTTACACCCGACACTGGGGTTACAATGGATGGTATGCCCTAAATGTTACCAGGTGCGACCCCTACTCCCCAGAGTGTCAGGAACCTGTGAGACCCTCGGAGCCTTCAGCCTCCCACATCCAGGCCTCTGCACAAGTGCCCACCCCACGCCGTAAATCTCCCCAGCCTCCCTCAGTGGTCTCCTCAGCAGCCCCAGCTATGGACATGATAATGATAGCTGGCCCGTACCCGGCGCCTGTTAGGCCCCCTGGGGTTCGTTCAGTCCGGGACATAGGGCTCCAGACCCGGAGGGAGATGAAAGAGGTGGCCACACAGACACAGATAGCGGGTCACGACTTGACTGTACAGGCCACACGACGTCATCAGGTCCTGGTGGTCCTTGGTGTCTCGGATGTTTGGCAAGCATCAGAAGAGTACCAGGTGGTACCTGGAACACCCCTGCCAAAGAATTATAAATAACCCGGACAGGGTCCCTGTATGTAAATAGTTAAATTGTTGATGTACCCGGACGGGTGAATGTTCATAAAAAAGTTTTTTAATTTAATAAAAAAAACAACACAGTTTTCATTACTTTTATTACAGTCTCATCCTGCGACGCCATCGATCTCCTGTAAAAAAATTAAAAAAAAAACAGCAGTATACCACCTGTCCGACGCAGTCCATAGTAACGAGTGTCCCACGACGATCCAGCTCTGCTACATCAGAATGACATCAGAGGCAGGCAGGCAGGCAGAGCCTGTCATCCCGGCGCAGCACAGCTGATTACCTGCTTCCCCGGCGGTGACGTCATCGGACTGGTTTACGGCCGGGATTACCCTGCAGTCACTGCAGTTGTCGCGAAAAACTGCATGTGAACGCCAGGGAGAAGATAATGGCGGCCATCAAGCAGTCCAGGACGTGACCGCCGGAGATCTTCTGCCAGGTAAGTGCCGCTGACTCCTGACAGACCCGACCGACGGACACTCACAGTGACAGTGACAAATCCGATTCCGGTATCCGATATGACGAAAATATTGGTACTCGGAATCGAAAGCCCGATACAGCTAATATCGGCCGATACCCGATATTTGCAGTATCGTATCGCTCAACACTACTCATGATCCAAAGCATACCACATCATCTGTAAAACATGGCGGAAGCAGTGTGATGGCTTGGGCATGCATGGCTGCCAGTGGCACTGGGTCACTAGTGTTTATTGATGATGTGACACAGGACAGAAGCAGCCGAATGAATTCTGAGGTATTCAGAGCCATACTGTGTGCTCAGATCCAGCCAAATGCAGCCAAACTGATTGGTCGTCGTTTCATACTACAGATGGACAATGACCCAAAACATAAAGCCAAAGCAACCCAGGAGTTTATTAAAGCAAAGAAGTGGAATATTCTTGAATGGCCAAGTCAGTCACCTGATCTCAACCCAATTGAACATGCATTTCACTTGTTAAAGACTAAACTTCAGACAGAAAGGCCCACAAACAAACAACAACTGAAAACCACCGCGGTGAAGGCCTGGCAGAGCATCAAAAAGAAGGAAACACAGTGTCTGGTGATGTCCATGAGTTCAAGACTTCAGGCAGTCATTGCTAACAAAGGGTTTTCAACCAAGTACTAGAAATGAACATTTTATTTACAATTATTTAATCTGTCCAATTACTTTTGGTCCCTTTAAAAACAGGGTGGCACATGTTAAGGAGCTGAAACTCCTAAACCCTTCATCCAATTTTAATGTGGATACCCTCAAATGAAAGCTGAAAGTCTGAACTTCAACTGCATCTGATTTGTTTTGTTTCAAATTCATTGTGGTAATGTCTAGAACCAAAATTAGATAAATGTTGTCTCTGTCCAAATATTTATGGACCTAACTGTAGCAGAATCCTAAAGGCTAAAACCTTAAATGTATTGCAATTAATTCACAATATAGATATTTATAATAAATAAAACCTCAATAGAAATATAATTCCTCAATAGTAATAGTAGTCTTATATAAATATGTTGTGACTGCGGTCCCAGAATATCTTTATATAACATAAATCAACCTTAATAGGGATATAAATTCTAAGAGACAGCAAGAAAAAACAGGGTAGCCAGTATAAATATAATTAATTTAGGGAGCTCCAGGAAGAAGCTAATGCGAAATGCGCATTTGATGGAGAAGGTCACGCCATTCTGCTTACTGTTGCCCTGCCACTTTCTGTAAATAGCACTAAATTAATTATATTTATACTGTGTATTAATTGCCATACATTTATGGTTTTAGCTTTTAGGATTCTGCTTTACGGGCACAGTATTTATTATGGTAATTTATAATATAATTGTGGATATTTCATGAATGAGCGCTTAAATATCCTCCTACTGGGTTTTGTTTTAAGATTTTAATATAAATTAATAAAAGATTTATTTTAATTAAAATTTGCTGTGTCTCTTTTTGGGCTATTAGGTTAGATAAGCATGATTTTTGTTATGCATAAAATATGTAAAAACAAGTATATAAATAGGATGTATATACATTGGATATTACATCAAAGCTGAGGTTTAGGATGCTGCCAAAATCTACCTGTGACCCAACTTTATTGTTACCGTTCCCATTATTATAGAGCCTACCACGACTGAGAATTTTACTTTGACCGGAAAAATGTAGATGTAAATATTGACATTTAGCTTTTAATTTTGAATAGACTATCATTGTAAAATAAAGTAGCCAGAATATTCATGGTATTACACTAAAACTACAATTATATCTTTTGTACTGTAGAAATGACGACACTATGGTCTCCCAATTTTCTGAGCAAGTACCTTTTTCCTTATATGTCTACATGAAATTTTGCAGCATGGCTCCAGTCAAATGCTCCTGTTCATTCGTCCACCCATCTTTTTAGCTCCATGATGCATCTGTCACTGGCCTTCAACACTATGATGTGCTTGAAAAACTAACAGACTGCATACAGATGATGGATTATGGAACCAGGAGTGATATCAATCACGACATCTCCTTTAATATGACCTACAAAAAATGTGTCAGAATATTGAAGAGTACTTTCATATTGGTGAAAAAGTCACAAAAATAGGATGGGACATCATCTAAAGATGTGTGCAAAATCCACAGCAAATCCAATTGTAACCCCTTCCACTTTTGTTTTGGATCAAGATGTCAACTTTCTATGGATTTTTATCAAAATCTGCATCTGATAGTTTGTATGTGAATGAACATTTAGAGCAGATCCAAAAGTAATTGTGACTACAAGTGATAATCATTTGATCATCCTGAACATATTGTCCAGGGTTTTGGAGAAAACAATTATTCTACTGAATCCACAGACTGTACATTTTTCATCGTATGTAATATGACTGAATTTCATGACATGGTGGACACAACTGGGGTAACCTGCTTACTCCCTTTGATCACCCAAAGCCTAAAAAATAAAATTTTCCTATTTTTTATCTAGTTAAAACTAATCAAACATGGAAACAATAAGATACATACCCTCCGTAAAAGTTTTTAGAAGATTTTCAATAGGAATTTCAATGAATCCTCCGCAAAGACCATATCAGGATTATTTGACAAGTAATGCTCCAAATGTTGTCTCAAATCAAAGCCGTCCACATGATAGAGCTTACTGGGACTGGGATTCATCATCTGATTTTGTATTGTGGCACCCATGGAGTCCGGTTGCCACAGTAGCATTGCCTCCCTCACAATGAGAGGTCCCCTGACCAGATAGCACCAGCATCTAACACTTGTTCTAACTCCAGATCAAATGGGGTGGAGCTTAATGGAATGACAGTTGGTGGGAGGACTTAGTGCTGAGGTAAGGAGATTGTTCTGGAAAGACTCAGTCAGTTACCCTGAGGAGAGGGAAGAGAGAGGAGCGGAGACAAGGGCTCTGGGAATTGAAGCTGTGTCAGAGCTGATCCCAGAGTGGAATGCTGCTAAAAAGGATGCCAGAGTCCTGAGCTGTGCGGGTGCTGTACACCCCGACATCCGAATCTGGAGGGCAGGGGACTGCAAGTTCCCTGACCACACCGAACACCTGTAGGCACCGCAGCAGACCAAGAACCCAGGGCAGCCATTGAACAGACACTGCCTGTGATAGGCTCACGCTGTTTGCCATACAGGTTTAAGCCAACACGCAGGAGAGGTTCGCAGCTTAGCTACATGCAGCAGTGACCAGGAAAAAGCGCAGCAGGAAGGCCTCTAACCCCACCTGGTAGGGTGGATCCCCTGAATGTTTCCAGGCTAGCTGGACTCCTGCTATCATCTGTAACTAGTACCCTGGATTGCATTTTCATGTACCAAGAAGTAAAAGGTAAAGAAAACTGTACTTTTCTGTGTCCCTTGCTTATTCTCTCAACCTTCAACATCACCTGAACAGTCTGGTATATCTGCCCCTGGGGCCCTGCTCTACCTGTGGGGACCATCTTTGCTGCATCACCATCTGCCCCAGTGAATCTGAATCGCAGCATTGACCATTAGGGTTGAGCATTCCGATACTGCAAATATCGGGTATCGGCCGATATTGGCTGTATCGGAATTCCGATTCCGAGTTCCGATATTTTCGTCATATCGGATACCGGAATCGGGATTGTCACTGTCACTGTCAGTGTCCGTCGGTCGGGTCTGTCAGGAGTCAGCGGCACTTACCTGGCAGAAGATCTCCGGCGGTCACGTCCTGGACTGCTTGATGGCCGCAATCTTCTTTCCCCGGCGGTCACATGCAGTTTCTCGCGATAACTGCAGTGACTGCTGGGTAATCCCGGCCGTAAAGCAGTCAGTCCGATGACGTCACCGCCGGGGAAGCAGGTAATCAGCTGTGCTGCGTCGCGATGACAGGCTCTGCCTGTCATTGCGATGTAGCAGAGTTGGATCGTCGTGGGACTGTCGTTATGGACTGCGTCGGACAGGTGGTATACTGTTGGTTTGTTTTTTTTTCTTTTTTTACAGGAGATCGATGGCGTCGCAGGAATGAGAGTACAATAAAATTAATGAAAACTGTGTTGTCTCTTTTATTTCATTAAAAGACTTTTTTCTTGCTTTGTCTTTTTTTTAAACATTTAAAAACTTTGGGATTAATAATGGATCGGTGTCTTATTGACACCTCTCCATTATTAACCGGGCTTATTGTCACCGTGCAATCAACGGTGACATTAACCCCTTATTACCCCGCTTGCCACCGCTACAGGGCAAGTGGGAAGAGCCGGGTAAAGTGCCACAATTGGCACATCTTTTGATGCGCCAAATGTGGGGCTGCTGTAGCCTGGTATTATCAGGCTGTTGAGGGCCAAAATCCATGGGCCTTGACAGTCTTTTAATACCAGGCCGCAGCAGTCTGCATTTTACTTGGCTGGTTAACAAAAATAGGGGGGATCCCCACGCCGTTTTTTTTTCGAGGGGATCCCCTATTTTTGTTAACCAGCCAAGCTAAGCAGACTGCTGTGGCCTGGTATTATCAGGCTGGCAAGGTCCATGGATATTGGATCCTTACCAGCCTGAAAAACCAGGCCTCAGCGGTCTGCTTCATCTGGCTGGTTAACAAAAATAGGGGGGACCCCACGCCAATTTTTTTCGAGGGGATCCCCTATTTTTGTTAATCAGCCAAGATATGCAGACTGCTGTGGCCTAGTATTATCAGGCTGGCAAGGTCCATGGATCTTGGCTCCTTAACAGCCTGAAAATCCAGGCCTCAGCGGTCTGCTTCATCTGGCTGGTTAACAAAAATAGGGGGGACCCCACGCCATTTTTTTTTCGAAGGGAACCCCTATTTTTGTTAATCAGTTCCCTCTGACGTCACTGATGGTGTCCCTGGCTGACCTGAAGTGAAAGTGGAAAGCAATCAATTAAGCTTTCCACTTAAGGGCCCGTCTCACATAGCGATATCGCTACCGAGATCGCTGCTGAGTCACTAGTTTTGTGACGCAGCAGCGAGCTCACCAGCGATATCGCTGTGTGTGACATTCAGCGACGATCAGCCCCCCTGCCGGGTATCGCTGATCGTCGCTGAAATGTCAGGACCTTTTTTTGATCGCTGGTTTCCCGCTGACAGGCACACATCGCTGCGTGTGACAGGCGGGAGACCAGCGATCCGCTGGTAACCAAGGAACACAGCAGGTTTCCAGGCGCGGGGCTGTGCCTAGAAACCCGCTGTGTACCTTGGATACCAGCGCCCTGATGCAGGGAGCTGGTATCCAAGGTATACAGCGGGTTTCCAAGCGCTGCGCGGTGCCTGGAAACCCGCTGTGTACCTTGGTTACCAGCGGATCGCTGGTCTCCCGCCTGTCACACGCAGCGATGCGTGCCTGTCAGAGGGAAACCAGCGATCAAAAAAAGGTCCTGACATTTCTGCGACGATCAGCGATACCCGGCAGGGGGGCTGATCGTCGCTGAATGTCACACACAGCGATATCGCTGGTGAGCTCGCTGCTGCGTCACAAAACTAGTGACTCAGCAGCGATCTCGGTAGCGATATCGCTATGTGAGACGGGCCCTTAAGCGATGTTACCCGCAGTGTCGCTGTCCCAGATCGCTGCCTGAGCTGCCTGTTTGGCAGCTCAGCAGCGATCATGTAGCGATACACCAGCGATCCTGACAAGTGCATATCGTTGTCGGGATCGCTGGTGTATCGTTATGTGACACCCAGCCTTTACTCTCCTGTCAGGCAGGAGAGGAACTCATTCATTTGGGGTTTACTGTGAGGCTGCAGCATTAGCTGCGGTCCCTGCAGTAAACATTAACCCTTTCTGAAGGATTACACCGTGGGACCTGACTGTGCATGGGATAGGTAAGAATAATTTTGCTTTTTTATTTTATTTTTATTACAGGAAATGGTTTTTGCAGTAAAATAAAAGATGGTCAAAAACATGTGTCTTTATTTCATTAAAATGATTTTTAATTAAAGTGTGTGTGTTTTATTTTTATTTCATGCAATAGGATTAATAATTGATAGTTGTCTAATTGACAGCTCTCAATTATTAACCTGGCTTAAGGTCACCTTTCAATAGCAAGGTGGCTTTAACCCCATATTAACCCATTCGCCACCGCTACAGGGCAATGGGAATAGACGGGCAAAGTGCCAGAAAGGGCGAATCTAATTATAGATTTGTCTTTCCTGGGGTGTCTGGGGGCAGATGTTAGTAGCCGGGGGGGGCAAAAATAATGGTCCCTCTCTGGGCTATTATTATCTGCCCCCACTCACTGGCTTTGTCTGTCTGGTTGCGAAAATAGGGCGGGAGCCCACGCATTTTTTTTCAGCAATTTTACACCTCAATATATAATATATACATGTCATTGAATTTGTGACACATATATATATATATTTATATTTGTAGTTCATACACTTCTACATAGTATAATAGCCGCTAATTCAATTGCCGGCTTTTGTGAAAATGCAGAACCTGACATGAAATGACACTTGGTGTACATAGGGTTAACCATGTCTTTTCATGTCCTTTGCTATCTAATTTGCACAAACAATTAAATCAGTCTATGTGTGCAAAATTTCACACCTGTAGGGGTTAATTAAAGGTGTAAATTCGTAGCAAAAAAGTCCGTTTTTTTTACAACGAATTTACACCTTTAATTAACCCCTACAGGTGTGAAATTTTGCACACATAGACTGATTTAATTGTTTGTGCAAATCAGATAGCAAACGACATGAAAAGACATGGTTAACCCTATGTACACCAAGTGTCATTTCATGTCGGGTGCTTCTGTCTTTTCACTGAAGCCGGCTTTACCCGGCAATTGAATCAGAGGATATTTTACTATGTAGAAGTGTATAAACTATACATATATGTATATATATATGTCACAATGACATGTAATATATATATATTATATATATGTATTCTATGTGTGTATATTTAGTGTTTACAAGGAAAGAATGGGGTTTTTTTTAGTTGCGATATTTTGTTCCCATAGACTTACATGGGACTTCCGGTATCGGTATCGGGTATCGCCGATATTTTAGTGATATCGGCGATACCATTCCGATTCCGATACTTTAGGATATCGGAAAGTATCCCTCAACTCTATTGACCATCTTATTGCCGAACACCACAGGTGGTGTCACAAACTAATCCCATAATAACTATTCCCTTCATCATTTGATTGCCCGTCCAGGGCCACAGACCAGGTCACCGCTGCCGTGAAATTCCCTGAAGTAACAGAAGGCCCGGTACCGAGTACCCCATGGTCCTGCGGGGTGCGGCAATTTTGGCATCACGAACAGGATCTCGTAGCCCGACATTATTGGGTTTTGTGTGCCAGAGACTTTATTGAACTTTCAAATCACTGCCATAACTGTGTCACAAGGAGCGCGTTTGAAATGAGGGGTGTTATGTTTCGGTAGCTGAGGAGAGCAGGCAAAAAGGCAATACACCAGAGCAGTTGGAATCTATGAGATTGCAGTACCCTGACTAACCACCACAACTAGAGGCAGCCGTGGAGCGTTCCTACGTTGGTCCTAGACGCCTCGTCACAGCCTGAGAAACTAACTACACCTAAAGACAGAAACAGGAAAGCTATCTGCCCCGGAGCAGAACCCCAAAGATAATAGAAAGCCCCCAAACATGTAATGGCAGTTAGACAAGAGGAAATACTGACACAGAAAGAAAATAGTATGAGCAAACGCTGGGGCCCAAACTATCTAAATAGAAAAGGATAGGAAGGGTACTTACTGCAATCCCAGAAAACCCTGAAAAGCACCAACTCTACTAATTTCAAAATCACCTGAGATCACACGACCTCTACCACCTAAATTAGTTCTCTGGTGTAACAAAATCAAAACAGCAGCCACTGAAAAAACTGGAAAAAGCAAAAGAACAAAACTCAGTGGCTGAACTAAACTGAGAGGGCAGAAGCCCCCAGAGGGGACCCTGAAGGCCCCCAAAGAAGTGCAGTACAAAATGCAAAAATATAGCACAAACACAAAAGAAGCAAAAGTCTTATCTGTAAGCAGGAGATGCAGAAACGACACAGCAGGCTACAAGGGAAACTGGAATGAAGGATTCAGACCAGAACAATTGATCACCGGCAACCCTGATGGGAAAATGACTCCCTTATATAAGACCAGTCAGTAACACCTGATTCCCAGTCCTCACAATCTTCACTAGCACCGCTTGTAACCACCAGAGGGAGCCTCTGCTCAGAACTCATCTCAAACCCATTCACAACAGTACCCCCCCCTTCAGGAGGGGTCACCGAACCCTCATTTGAGCAACCAGGTCGGTCAGGATGAGTTCTATGATACGCACGGATAAGTCTCCTAGCATGGATGTCCGAAGCAAACACCCAAGAATTGTCTTCCTGACCATAACCTCTCCATTTAACCAAATACTGGAGTTTCCGTCTAGAAAAACAAGAATCCAATATTTTCTCAACCACATACTCCAGATTGCCCTCAACCAAAACAGGGTCAGGAGGCACAGCAGCAGGAACCACTGGCTCAACAAACCTCTTCAACAAGGACTTGTGGAACACGTTATGGATCTTAAATGTCCCTGGAAGAAGCAAACGAAAAGAAACAGGATTAATAATCTCCATGATCTTATAAGGTCCAATGAACCTAGGCTTAAATTTAGGAGATGCTACTCTCATAGGAATATTCTTTGAGGACAACCAGACCAAGTCCCCCACTTTAAACCGAGGACCATCAGTCCTATGCCGGTTAGCAAACCGCTGGGCCTTCTCCTGAGAGAGGGACAACCTCTCCACTACCTGGTCCCAAATCTGTTGCATACGCTCCACAACAGAGTCAAACACCTGGACAGACAGAAGCCTCCGTCTGTCCTGAAGAAAATCGAGGGTGAAACCCAGAATTACAGAAAAACGGAGACATCAAAGTGGCAGAGCTAGCCCTATTATTAAGAGCAAACTCAGCCAAAGGCAAAAAAGTGACCCAGTCATCCTGATCAGCAGACACAAAGCATCTTAGATAAGTCTCCAATGTCTGGTTTGTTCTCTCAGTTTGACCATTGGTCTGAGGACGAAATGCCGAGGAGAAAGACAATTGAACACCCAGTTTAGAACAAAAAGTCCTCCAAAATCTGGAAACAAACTGGACTCCTCTGTCAGACACAATGTTCTCAGGAATGCCGTGTAAACGAACCACATGCTGAAGGAACAACGGCACCAATTCAGAGGAGGAAGGCAACTTAGGTAATGGCACAAGATGTATCATTTTGGAAAATCTATCACAAATTACCCAGATGGTGGTCATTCTCTGAGAAACAGGAAGATCGGAAATGAAATCCATAGAGATATGGGTCCATGGTCTCTTGGGCACAGGCAATGGCATCAACAAACCACTAGAGCGAGAGCAAGGCTTGGAGCGAGAGCAAGTCCCGCAGGACTGCACAAATTCCCTGACATCACGAGACAAGGTAGGCCACCAAAAGGACCGACTAACCAAGTCTCTGGTACCAAAAATTCCGGGATGCCCAGCCAATGCGGAACAATGAATCTCAGACATCACACTCTTTTTCCATTGGTCCGGGACAAACAATTTTCCAACAGGGCAGCGCTCGGGCCTATCCTCCTGACACCCCTCCAGAGCAAGTCTCAAATTGGGCGAGATGGCGGAAAGAACTACACCCTCTTTCAAAATAACAGAAGGATCAGATAACTCAGGAGAGTCCGCAAGGAAACTCCTCGAGAGGGCATCCGCCTTAACATTCTTAGTGCCAGGAAGAAAGGAAACCACAAAATTAAAACGTGTGAAAAACAAGGCCCACCTGGCCTGTCTAGGATTGAGTCGCTTGGCAGATTCCAGATAGACCAGATTCTTATGGTCCGTAAGGACCACCACCTGATGTTTGGCTCCCTCCAGCCAATGTCTCCACTCTTCAAAAGCCCACTTCATGGCCAACAACTCCCGATTACCCACGTCATAATTACGTTCAGTAGGAGAAAATTTTCGAGAGAAAAAGGCACAAGGGTTACTTTTAGAGGTCTCTGGATCTTTTTGGGACAAAACGGCACCTGCCCCAATTTCAGAGGCATCAACCTCCACCTGAAATGGCAGAGAAACATCAGGCTGCCGTAGAACAGGAGCAGAAGTGAATCTCTGCTTAAGTTCCTGAAATGCAGAGACTGCCTCAGGAGGCCAATTCACCACATCAGAACCCTTTCTGGTCAAATCAGTTATTGGTTTAACAATAACCGAGAAATTACCAATAAATTTACGATAAAAATTGGCAAAACCCAAAAATCTCTGAAGAGCCTTTAATGAAGTAGGTTGGACCCAATCACAGATGGCCTGAACCTTGACCGGGTCCATTTCAATAACAGATGGGGACAAAATGAATCCCAGAAATGAGATCCTCTGTACGCCAAAAAGACACTTTGATCCCTTCACATACAGAGCATTCTCTCTCAAAATCTGGAATACAGTTCGAACATGTTTCACATGAGAGTCCCAGTCATTAGAAAAAATCAAGATATCATCCAAATAAACAATCAGAAATTTATCCACAAAATCCCTGAAAATGTCATTCATGAAGGACTGGAAGACGGAAGGAGCATTAGTGAGCCCAAAGGGCATCACTAGGTACTCAAAATGCCCTTCAGGGGTATTGAATGCCGTCTTCCATTCATCCCCGTGCTTAATGCGAATAAGGTTATACGCCCCCCTGAGGTCAAGCTTGGTAAACCAAGTAGCGTTTTTCACCCTGGAAAACAGGTCAGAAATCAAGGGTAACGGGTATTGATATTTCACAGTAATATTGTTCAAGAGACGATAATCAATACACGGCCTTAATGAACCATCTTTTTTGGCCACAAAGAAAAAACCGGCACCTAAGGGTGAAGAGGATGGTCTGATATGACCCTTCTCCAATGTGTAATACTATTGTAGGAACTCGAGGATTCTGATAGCGTGGGGCAATGAACAATCAGAGACGGGTTTCTTTGAATGCAAATAATGTATTTGTGAAACAGCAAAACACCCAAAAACAATATTCAAACAACCCGTAGTGACATGCAATGAGTCCATATATATACACAAGTCCAGTTATATGAATCCGGATATATAAGTCCTTGAACCTCTATAGCGAGGGTGGTAAAGTTCTTACGACGGAGTCCTCACACAAATGTGACCACAAGGTAAGTCTGATGCACAGGTAACGTGGCTGGATTTACACACTGCTGGTGTGTGAAGAGTCAGATCCAGGTATGCAGAAAACACAGGGAGGTCCAGGAACAAGTTAATCTCAGTTGTGGCTTAATTCAGTGAAGTCCAACAACAAGTTCATATGTCAGTAAGGTTCCAGTAACAGTTCCAACAGCTCTCACCAGAGGTAATGCACGAAGGGTTAAACAGCAACAGTTCAGAAACACAGTTCTTATCAGATGGAGTGAACCAAGGGTTAAATTCCCAAGTCAACAGTTTAGTGATAACACAGTATGTGCAACTTACGTATGCAGAGAATGTCCAGAGCCATGGGTAGAAACTGCTGTGGCTGAGAAACACCTGAAGATAAGGTTATGCACTTTCCTGGTAAATACACAAAAGATCTGTGAGGAACAAAGCAGCTGGGTTGCAGGGAAACGGAAGCAGAATATTCCAGCAGTGAAGCCAGCACCTGAGCCGGGTTTTAAACAAACGAACAGGAAGTAGGGCACAGAAAACAGCAAACTCCATTTTAACAAAGGGCAAAATCATTGACAAAGTTACCTAGAAAACCCGGAATACTGACACAATGATTCCTTGATATAAGACCGCATAGCGTCATGTTCAGGTACAGACAAGTTAAAAAGGCGACCTTTAGGGAATTTACTACCCGGCACTAATTCAATAGCGCAGTCATAGCTCCTATGGGGAGGCAAGGATGCAGATTTACTTTCGCTAAACACATCAGAAAAATCAAACAAAAAGTCAGGAACATCCTGAGCCTGGGGGGAGGCAGAAAAAACAGGAGTGTTGGTATTAACACATTGGCAGCCCCAACTGGTTACAGACACAGATTTCCAATCCAAAACAGGATTATGAGACTGTAACCAAGGGAAACCCAGCACGATAATGTCATGCAGATTATATAGAACCAAAAATTTGCAGCACTCCTGGTGATCAGGTTCAACCCTCATTATCACCTGAGTAGAAAACTGGGGTTTATTCTCAGCCAAAGGGGTAGAATCGATCCCCAGTAGGGGAATAGACTTCTGTAGGGGTATCAAGGGAAACCCACAACGTTTAGCAAAATCATAATCCATCAGGTTAATAGCTGCTCCAGAATCAACGAAAGCCTGAGCAGAAAATGAGGACAGAGAGCATATCAGAGTGACAGTTAATAAAAACTTAGTCTGAACACTACCCAAGACAACTGAGCGTGAAAAACGTCTTCCCCGCTTAGGGCAGACTGAAATAGCATGAGAGGCATCACCACAGTAGAAACATAACCCATTGCGCTTTCGAAACTCATGACGCTGTGCCCCAGACACCACTCCATCACACTGCATGGGTTCAGAAGCTGGTTCACAAGGCAACACCATTCCACGCATACTTCTCCGCTCACGCAAACGTCTGTCAATTTGAATCGCTAATGACATAGAATCATTGAGACCAGAGGGGACAGGGAATCCCACCATAACATCCTTTACATTATCTGACAGACCCTTCCGGAAAAGGGCCGCCAAAGCGTCGTCATTCCATTTGGTCAGGACTGCTCACCTACGGAATCTCTGACAGTATAACTCAGCGTCATCAAGCCCCTGATTTAATGCCAACAAGGTTTTTTCAGCTTGATCAGTGACATTAGGCTCATCGTACAATAACCCCAAAGCCTGAAAAAACGCATCAACATCACTCAAAACAGGATCCCCAGGTATCAGGGAAAAAGCCCAATCCTGAGGATCGCCGCGCAGGAGAGAGATGATAATTTGAACCTGCTGCGCTGCGTTTCCTGAGGACTTAGATTTTAAGGCAAAAAACAATTTACAATTATTTTTGAAATTCTGAAACTTAGCTCGATCCCCCAAAAACAAATCTGGCATGGGGATCCTAGGTTCCACAACAGGCAACCTAGCAAGATATGCAGCAATACTCTGAACCTCAGTGGCAAGCTGATCCACATGGCCAGACAACCGTGCAAACTCCATTGGGAGAAAAGATCCTCCCCAGCACCCAGAGATACAGAAAAAAAAAAAAAATGCAACAAACAGAAAAATATCTCTGACAACTCTGACAACCTTTTTTCTTTCACAATATTTTTCCCTTCTGTGAGTACCATACAATTTTCAATTTTTTAGGCCGGTGATACTGTTATGTTTCGGTAGCTGAGGAGAGCAGGCAAAAAGGCAATACACCAGAGCAGTTGGAATCTATGAGATTGCAGTACCCTGACTAACCACCACAACTAGAGGCAGCCGTGGAGCGTTCCTACGTTGGTCCTAGACGCCTCGTCACAGCCTGAGAAACTAACTACACCTAAAGACAGAAACAGGAAAGCTATCTGCCCCGGAGCAGAACCCCAAAGATAATAGAAAGCCCCCAAACATGTAATGGCAGTTAGACAAGAGGAAATACTGACACAGAAAGAAAATAGTATGAGCAAACGCTGGGGCCCAAACTATCTAAATAGAAAAGGATAGGAAGGGTACTTACTGCAATCCCAGAAAACCCTGAAAAGCACCAACTCTACTAATTTCAAAATCACCTGAGATCACACGACCTCTACCACCTAAATTAGTTCTCTGGTGTAACAAAATCAAAACAGCAGCCACTGAAAAAACTGGAAAAAGCAAAAGAACAAAACTCAGTGGCTGAACTAAACTGAGAGGGCAGAAGCCCCCAGAGGGGACCCTGAAGGCCCCCAAAGAAGTGCAGTACAAAATGCAAAAATATAGCACAAACACAAAAGAAGCAAAAGTCTTATCTGTAAGCAGGAGATGCAGAAACGACACAGCAGGCTACAAGGGAAACTGGAATGAAGGATTCAGACCAGAACAATTGATCACCGGCAACCCTGATGGGAAAATGACTCCCTTATATAAGACCAGTCAGTAACACCTGATTCCCAGTCCTCACAATCTTCACTAGCACCGCTTGTAACCACCAGAGGGAGCCTCTGCTCAGAACTCATCTCAAACCCATTCACAACAGAGGGGCATGCTGTCATGGGCCGAGCCTGAAGAAGAGTGCAAAGCGAAGCCTTTCCCCGCACTCTGACGTCAGCGGGCGAAGTGAAGCTGGAGCTGCGCTCTATTATGAGCGGATGAAAGCAGGAAGTTCCGACTTGGAGACCGTCGGGGAGCAGCTGCTGACCACGGTAAAGGTAAGCAGAACCTGGCTGAAGTTCACTGATGGGGAAGAAAATGCCCAACTCGGGTGGAGATCCAGCGGCGATCACAGCCTAAATAGTGCAGTAAGATCCAGCGGTGGATGCATAATGCCGCTATCAATGCTGTACATACCAGGAGCGGCCTTGTTACCGCAGTACTCAGGGGAGTCATACACCCTGAACGATTTCAAGGAGAAACTGTGTAGTTTGTTCAAAGTGTACCCCATGTCTGAGAGTCAAAAAGTCAGCATCCTCATTGGCCAGTTAACTGGTGCGGCCCAGAGGGAAGTAAAGTCCTGGCCAGACACCGATAAAGGAACTGTCAAACAGATCTTGGCCAGGCTGAAGGACACCTTTGACATCCGCACTGCAGCAGAGATAAAAATGAGATTCTTCGGATGCAAACAAAGGGTGCAGGACAGTATACGGGACTATGCCCTTAACCTTCAGAAAGCGCTACGGGTCGTAAAGCAGGTTGAACCTGACAGCGTGCAAGATGAGGATAGATTGCTAAAGGAGCAGTTTATTGAGGGACTCCACTCTAACAATCAAAGGACACAGCTGCGCATAATGGCCCTACAAAATCCTGAACTGGACTTTGCACACTTTAAGGATAAGGCCATCCGGGTGCTGCGTGAACCAAATCCTTGCGGCACAGAGCCCTCTAGGCGCCCAGCAATTACATTCCAGCAGGAGGCAGCATCCTTTCCCCAGACCCTTATTGAGACTGACACACCAGCCCAAGATTATGACTCTGCTGCAGACCTACGTTTCCAGGTCAAGGAACTGACCAAAAGTGTGGCTGCACTCATTAAAACTGTGCAGTCCATGCAAGTGGCTCCAAAGAAGAAAATCCAGCTGGCCTCCAGTTCAGATGACGTCCCGTGGCAATGGCAGAGGAGAATTCCACTGACCAGAGGGAGAGACAGCGATCGTAACGACGAGGACGGACAACCCATCTGTCACCACTGCAACAAGGCGGGACACATCGCAAGATTCTGTTATTTAAACAAGCAACCCTGGGGCAAAGGGCCAACCCCCAGGAGTAAGACGTCCAGGCCCACAAAGTTGGCAAGACAAGTACGTGGGAGGACCTCCGTCCTCCCCGTCGTGATTGATGGCTTCCCGATGAAAGCTTTACTGGACACCGGCTCCCAGGTGACAACGATGCCATGTGTCCTCTTTAAGCGGTACTGGCTGATTCAGACATTACTCGCAGCCCAGATAAACACCTTGCCATCTTTGCCAGCAATGATCAGCCCTTGCCTCAGGTGGGGTTTAAAGAGGTGACTAGAGTTGAGCGAAACAGGTCGGACACCTTCAAAAATCGCCGACTTTCACTAAAGTCGGGTTTCGCAGACCGAAACCCGACCATAGCGTGATGTCGGCCACGTGTTCGGCGACTTTATCGCGCCAGTCGGTTTCCCTGAATGCTAAAAGCGCCATATTTCAGCCAATAATGAAGGGCGCACACTGTGGGCAATGTGATGATGCGCGCAGCAGCCACCACCATTTTATTGAAGGGCATTGGAGTGATTGGCTGGCTTTCTGTGGTGTCACAGGGCATATAAAACGCCCTCACCGCCGACCGCCATTTTACTTCAGCCGATCTTAGCGTAGGGAGAGGTTGTTGCCGCTTGTTCTCATGAGGGAGAGCATTAGGAATGCTGAAAAAAGACAAATCTGTGCCTGTGCTGATAGCGATTGTGCTGGCCAGTTAGTGTGCAGTCACAGTGGTGCTTTTTTGTGTGTGCAACAGCACTGGGTCTTAGGCTGGCAGCCACAGACAGGGGAGGAATTGGTAGTGTGGAGCAGCAGTGCTGATTCTTAGGCCTCTTTCACACATCCGGCGGGCGCCTTGCGGCGCCCCCGGCATTTTGCCGCAGCGCCGCATCAGAAAACCTGATGCGCCGCCGGCGGCCGCATGCGTTTTTTTGCCGGATGGTTTCTGATGCCCGGAGACATCAGAAACCATCCGGCAAAAACAAAAAACGTTACATGCTGCGTTTTGTCCGGCCGCCGCAATGTACATTTGCGCCGCATCCGGACAAAACCGCATGCAACGCACTGACATGCGGCGCCATCCGGCGCTAATGCATGTCAATGCGAAAAAAGCCGCATGCGGCGCATCAGGTTTTCTCATGCGGCGCTGCGGCAAAATGCCGGATGTGTGAAAGAGGCCTTACTGTGCACTCTGCTCTTTGCCATTGAGAGAGTAGACATTTTTTCAGTGCAGCAGCATATCCAATTTGTAGGCTGCCTGCTAGCTGTATAGATGTGTGGACACTGCTGTGCAGACTGCTTTTTTCAAAGCAGCTACACAGCAGTAATACTGAAATAATAATTTTCTGCACAGTTACTGATCCTTCATTTTGGCCCACACCATATAGAGCTGTACGCTCCTCACACAGTACCGTGTACCGGCTGGTATCACGTAGAAAAGCCTGCTATCTGTGTGTGAGTCTGTAAAACCATACCTGTTTTTTTTTTTTTTTTAATCAAAAGTGTATACAACTGGTATCTTTTGATACAGTTGTGTTTTACTGCCGTCTGTATTACGGGTGCAAAATCAGTACTGAGCGAGCGTCTTTGTGTGACTACGGAAATCTATACAGAGATTACCAAATACCCTAGCTTTGTATACAGCTGTGCTCTACTGCTATAGTACACTTATCCTGATTCCTGATCTTACTATTGTGGTGTACTCCATACTGTGTCTGTGAGCGTGTGTGTTACCCCAGAAATATTTAGGGAGATTTAAAATTACACCCACACTGATTCCAGCTGTACGCTACTTATATAGTACAGTTTTGCTAATTTTAAAATTCAGGTCTCCTCCATAGTGAGACTCTGTACCAAATATCTACGGATATTTCTAATTACACCAACACTGTTCTCAGCTGTACGCTAGTGATATACACAGTTTTCCTCATTGTAAAATTGGGGCCTACTCCTTCCTGAGACTCTGAGCACCTTTGTTCCTACCAAATATCTACGGATATTTCTAATTACACCAACACTGTTCTCAGCTGTACGCTAGTGATATACCACAGTTTTCCTCATTTTAAAATAGTGGCCTACTCCTTCCTGAGACTCTGAGCACCTTTCACTCTGTACCAAATATCTACGGATATTTCTAATTACACCAACACTGATCTCAGCTGTACGCTAGTGATATACCACAGTTTTCCTCATTTTAAAATTGTGGCCTACTCCTTCCTGAGACTCTGAGCACCTTTATTCCTACCAAATATCTACGGATATTTCTAATTACACCAACACTGTTCTCAGCTGTACTCTAGTGATATACCACAGTTTTCCTCATTTTAAAATAGTGGCCTACTCCATCCTGAGACTCTGAGCACCTTTGTTCCTACCAAATATCTACGTATATTTCTAATTACACCAACACAAATCTCAGCTGTATGCAGGGGCGGAACTATAGTGGAAGCAGGGGAAGCAGCTGCCACAGGGCCCGGGCTAGAAGGGGGCCCGTCCCTGCTGCAGCTGCCCTGTGATTTAGGAGCAAAAAGGGGGGCCCGAGCACGCTGGCAAATGGATCCGCGCTCGGGCCCCCTCCCAACATTTTGTTCAGGCTTCTGACTCTGAACGCTGATGCATAACAACACTGTGTTGTTTTAAAGAGACACTACAGTGTTGTAAATGCAGACAGCGAACAGAAATGAGCACTGTAGCTTTAAGCTGCGGCCCAGTGCATTATGGTCCGTCTGTCACAGCGTGTGTGACTGTGTGTGTGTGTGTGTGTGCATGTGGGGGCGGACAGCAGACGGCCAGGCAGACCACATGAAGCAGCAGGCTGACTGGACAAGCAGGTGGAAGCCCGGGCGAGCAGGGTGAGTACCGTGAGTCTCTCAACAGTGAGAAGAGGCTTGGCTGCTCAATGGTGACTGGGAGGGCAGGTGCAGGCAGGATCTAACAGGGCCCAGGCCCCAGGCTGCAGTGCAGGGGGCCCACATTCAACACAGGGCCCAGGTAGCAAGGGGCCCGCATTCCAACAGGGCCTCGGGCTCCTGGGCCCTGTTTGACGCAAGCCTCAAGTCACCACTAACCTCCCCCTGGGCCCTGTTGGGCACGGGACCTCAGTCACCAGTAGCCTCCCCCTGGCCCAGTAACAGCCTCATGGTTGCTACAAGTGACGAGTGACACCCTGATCTCTGCTACATGTGACAAGTAACAACCTCAGCTCTGCTACATGTAACAAGTAACAACCTCAGCTCTGCTACATGTGACAAGTAGCAACCTCGGCTCTGCTACATGTGACAAGTAGAAACCTCAGCTCTGCTACATGTGACAAGTAACAACCTCAACTCTGCTACTTGTGACAAGTAGCAACCTCAGCTCTGCTATTTGTGACAAGTAACAACCTCAGCTCTGCTTATGTGACAAGTAACAACCTCAGCTCTGCTCATGTGACAAGTAGCAACCTCAGCTCTGCTACATGTGACAAGTAACCTCAGCTCTTCTACATGTGACAAGTAGCAACCTCAGCTCTGCTACATGTGACAAGTAACAACCTCAGCTCTGCTACATTTGACAAGTAACAACCTCAGCTCTGCTACATTTGACAAGTAACAACCTCAGCTCTGCTACATGTGACAAGTAGCAACCTCGGCTCTGCTACATGTGACAAGTAACAACCTCAGCTCTGCTACATGTGACAAGTAGCAACCTCAGCTCTGCTCATGTGACAAGTAACAACCTCAGCTCTGCTCATGTGACAAGTAACAACCTCAGCTCTGCTCATGTGACAAGTAACAACCTCAGCTCTGCTCATGTGACAAGTAGCAACCTCAGCTCTGCTCATGTGACAAGTAGCAACCTCAGCTCTGCTCATGTGACAAGTAGCAACCTCAGCTCTGCTACATGTGACAAGTAACCTCAGCTCTGCTACATGTGACAAGTAGCAACCTCAGCTCTGCTACATGTGACAAGTAGCAACCTCGGCTCTGCTACATGTGACAAGTAGCAACCTCGGCTCTGCTCATGTGACTAGTAGCAACCTCAGCTCTGCTACATGTGACAAGTAACAGCTCTGCTACATGTGACAAGTAGCAACCTCAGCTCTGCTACATGTGACAAGTAGCAACCTCGGCTCTGCTACATGTGACAAGTAGCAACCTCAGCTCTGCTATTTGTGACAAGTAACAACCTCAGCTCTGCTCATGTGACAAGTAACAACCTCAGCTCTGCTCATGTGACAAGTAGCAACCTCGGCTCTGCTACATGTGACAAGTAGCAACCTCAGCTCTGCTACATGTGACAAGTAGCAACCTCGGCTCTGCTACATGTGACAAGTAGCAACCTCAGCTCTGCTACTTGTGACAAGTAGCAACCTCAGCTCTGCTATTTGTGACAAGTAACAACCTCAGCTCTGCTCATGTGACAAGTAACAACCTCAGCTCTGCTCATGTGACAAGTAGCAACCTCGGCTCTGCTACATGTGACAAGTAACCTCAGCTCTGCTACATGTGACAAGTAGCAACCTCAGCTCTGCTACATGTGACAAGTAACCTCAGCTCTGCTACATGTGACAAGTAACAACCTCAGCTCTGCTACATTTGACAAGTAACAACCTCAGCTCTGCTACATGTGACAAGTAGCAACCTCGGCTCTGCTACATGTGACAAGTAACAACCTCAGCTCTGCTACATGTGACAAGTAGCAACCTCAGCTCTGCTCATGTGACAAGTAACAACCTCAGCTCTGCTCATGTGACAAGTAACAACCTCAGCTCTGCTACATGTGACAAGTAGCAACCTCGGCTCTGCTACATGTGACAAGTAACAACCTCAGCTCTGCTACATGTGACAAGTAGCAACCTCGGCTCTGCTACATGTAACAACCTCAGCTCTGCTACATGTGACAAGTAGCAACCTCAGCTCTGCTCATGTGACAAGTAACAACCTCAGCTCTGCTCATGTGACAAGTAACAACCTCAGCTCTGCTACATGTGACAAGTAACAACCTCAGCTCTGCTACATGTGACAAGTAACAACCTCAGCTCTGCTACATGTGACAAGTAGCAACCTCAGCTCTGCTACATGCGAGGAGTGACAGCCTCATCTCTGCTACATGTGCGGAGCGACAGCCTCAGCTTTGCTATACAAGTAGCAGAGCTGAGGCTGTCACTCCTCACATGTTGCAGAGATGAGGCTGTCACTCCTTACATGTAGCAGAGCTGAGGCTGTCACTCCTCGAATGTAGCAGAGCTGAGGCTGTCCCTACTCACACGTAGCAGAGCTGAGGCTGTTCCTCCTCACATGTAGCAGAGCTGAGGCTGTCACTCCTCACATGTAGCAGAACTGAGTCTGTCACTCCTCACATGTAGCAGAGCTGAGGCTGTCACTCCTCACATGTAGCAGAGCTGAGGCTGTCACTCCTCACATGTGTAATTGGTGAGGGCGTGGTGCAGAAGTACGGTATACAGAACAATCTTAGATTATTCTGTATACCGGACTGTTGTTCTACTGAATAAATCATCCGTTTTGAAAGCAATTTGCAGGCTGGATTACAAGTTTCTTCACATATTTACTCTGGAGAAAGCCTACCTTCGTCACTACCTCAGTTGCTTCCTGGGAGTTGGTTCTTTTCTGTTATTTCACTATCATTACTCCAAAAACCTCTAATTTTGGATAATAAAGGTATCTTTCTTAACACAACTTGGGTAGACCGGGATTGGCAACGCGCACGAGGGGGGGGGCCCATTGTGAAGCTTGCTGTGGGGCCCTGCCGTTCCTAGTTACGCCCCTGGCTGTATGCTAGTGATATACCACAGTTTTCCTCATTTTAAAATTGGGGCCTACTCCTTCCTGAGACTTTGAGCACCTTTGTTCCTACCAAATATCTACGGATATTTCAAATTGCACCAACACTGTTCTCAGCTGTACGTAGTGATATACCACAGTTTTTCTCATTGTAAAATTGGGGCCTACTCTATCCTGAGACTCTGAGCACCTTTGTTTCTACCAAATATCTACGGATATTTCTAATTACACCAACACTGTTCTCAGCTGTATGCTAGTGATATACCACAGTTTTCCTCATTTTAAAATTGTGGCCTACTCCTTCCTGAGACTCTGAGCACCTTTGTTCCTACCAAATATCTACGTATATTTCTAATTACACCAACACTGTTCTCAGCTGTACGCTAGTGATATACCACAGTTTTTCTCATTTTAAAATTGTGGCCTACTCCTTCCTGAGACTCTGAGCACCTTTGTTCCTACCAAATATCTACGGATATTTCTAATTACACCAACACTGATCTCAGCTGTATGCTAGTGATATACTTCAGTTTTCATAAAATTCAGATTGTGTTGGACTCCATACTGACCCTGTGAGCGCCTGTGTTACTCGACAAAGATATCCTCAAATTTCCAGAATTATCATTCACCTTATACAGCTGCACGCTTCTGATACAGTATCATATATCTGCTGTTATTTTGGGAACATTTTCACAAACATGAGTAGGTATGGTCTCAGACCTCATAAAGGTGGGCGGTGGGGGCCAGCTAGTACAGATGGTGGTGGTGCATGTGCTGGTACTGCCAAAAGCACTATAGCTCCTAAGGCAGGAGGTCTTGATCCGGCGGCATTGTCTGGGTCCACAAGCCCTTGAAGGCTATCTTTTCTGGGAGTAGGTAAACCTCTTTTAAAGCCGGAGCAACAGGAAAAGGTTTTGTCTTACCTTGCTGAAGCAGGCTCCAGCTCTATGTCCTCCTCTTCTCAAGTTTCAAAAAGTAGAAGCACTAAAAATTTTTATACAATAGTAGAAAAAGTGCATTTTTGGGCCCCACTTTTTTGAGCAAAATCCTATTGATGATGCCCAAGGTTACATGAAGAAGTGGGGGAAGGACTTTAGCAGAGTAAAAATTGTCAAAAACTTGAATACCAGTTGCATGCTTTAGACATTTAAATACCATGCACTTTCAAGGTGGAGGGACTACAAAAGCTAAGTTAGCACATGGCACCTGCCCGACTGAATTTTCGCCACCAACCTCATAGCTTCCACCACTGTAACACCACGGTTGGCACACCAGAGAACAAGGGTTGGGTGTCGGCGAAAGGTCAAAGCAGTCGGGAATCAGTCATTTTTGAAACGAAAAGTGCAGTAGGCCTCGCCATACCCCAGCAACACCACTACCATCAACATCCCAACCCCCTTCAGCCGTCATGTCCATCGGTTGTTCCCGCATATGCAGCTCTCAAGTACAGCTCACCTCCCAGACTTATGGTAGGCCCAAAAAATTTACTCACCCTCATCCGCACACTGTCTTTAAACGCCTACATTGGCAAAATGATCGCTTAGAGATGATGCCCTTCCGTTTAGTTGAAAGCGCACCATTCGGGACCTCTGGCCTCGCGTCCCTCGCTAGACCCACCTATCGGCATTCTTTTCGCTCCCTGCCCTCCACCCATGTGAAAGACCGCTTTGTCTTTGCACTCAAACAATCAGTGAGTGGAAAGGTTGCACCTCACAACAGATGCATGGCCAGTAAGCATGGCCGGGGGCGTTAGTGTCCTCACGCCACTGAGTGAAGGGTGGTGGAAGCAGGTCCACAGGGACAGCGGCGGTGGGACATTCTGCCTAGCCCACGGTATGGAAACAGTTGGCTGTAGGGTTACACCCTCCTCCTCCTACCCCTCCAGAAGCGAAAGCTCGGAGTCGTCAACAGAGCCTGTCGCACCAGACCTCCATTCGCAGCTGTCAGGTTGCACAGGAGGTGTCACAGTATCGAACAGCTGGTGGAAAGCGTCAGCAGGCTGTTTTACAAATGATGTGTTTGGGTGACAACAGAAATACCGCGGAGGTACTGGCCGACTACTTGCAGCGAAAAACGGAGTCATGGCTGGGCATCTCATTTTGAGCCGGCAAGGTAGCATGATAACGGGCGAAAATTTGTGTTGGCCATACCCCGGGAAAAACTCGACCATACCATGCCTGGCTCACACCTTGAACCTGGTGGTGAGGTTTCCCTAAAAAATTATCCCGACTTAGCAGCCCTGCTCAAAAAGGGTGCGAAGACTTGCTCGCACACCCCGTCGATCGCCCGTAGACTCCATGGGGATGCAGGGTTTGCAGTGACGCTTCACCTCCCCAAGCACCGCCTAATCATAGCGTGCAACAAGGTGGAACTCCACCTGCACATGGTTAAAGGCTGTGCGAACAGAGGCAGGCTGTAATCATTTGTGGAGGATACACGGGCAGGCAGTTGAGGGCAGACATGGAGTTGTTGGGTGTGCAGGGCGAAGCAAAAAAGATCTCTGTAAAGCCCTGCAGTGTTTTGAGGAATGCACAGGGGTGGCAAGCGCAGACGACCCCCATCATAAGTAGAGCATCCCACTTATGAGTCTGCTCATGCAAATTTGACGCACATGAAGGTTCAGGCGTCTCAGCGCAGGAGGAAGAGAAGGAGCGGAGGGAACCCTTGATGACAGTCACCATTGTCTCCCAGGGAAATGTAAAGGACGTTGGGAGGAAGAAGAGGACGAGGGGAAAAAGGATGGGGGGGATGATTTGGGGAAGGGAGCCTTCTCAGGGGGCAATGTTATTTTTTGGTAGCTAGAATAAGCAAAAAAGGGCAATACACCAGAAGGCTGGAACCTTTTGGGATTGCAGAACCTGAACTAACCACACAACTAGAGGTAGACGTGGAGCGTTCCTACGTTGATCCTAGACGTTTTCGTCACAGCCTGAGAGATAAATACATAAAGGCAGAAAGATGAAAGCTATATGCCCGGAGCAGATCCCCAAAGAAAATGGAAGCCCCCCCAAAAATGTAATGGCGGTTAGAAAGAAAGCAGGACAAAGAAAGAAATAGAATGAGCAACGTGGGGCCCAACCTGTCTGACAGAAAAGTACAGGGAAAAAATACTTACTGCAAAAAAAACCCCTAAAAAATACCAACTCTTCTGATTGCAAAAAACACTGGAACACTCTTTACCACCAAAATCATTCGGTTTTAACAAAAAATAAGCCACAGCACTGAAAAAAAAGGAAAAATCAAATGAACAAACAACAGTGGCTCCAATAAACGAGAGGAGCACAAGCCCCGGGGGGACCTGGCGACCTCCCCAAAGTGCAGGGAACAATGCAAAAAGAAGCACAAAAATAAAAGCAGAAAATATCTTTTGAAGCAGAAATGCAGGCAAGAAATCAGCAAACTTCCAATGAACCAGGAACCACAATTGAGACAAGAACAATTGACACCGGCAACCATCAGGGAGGGAAACCCCCCTTTATCAGACCAGTCCGTGATCCCAGATTGCCATTCCCGTGAAAGGTTCAGTACTGTCTTAACCCCAGAGGGAGCCTCTGGCAGAAACACTCTAGCACATTCATAAGATACCCCCCCCCTTTAGGAGGGGTCACGGAACCTCACTTGTGCAACCAGGTCGATCAGGATGGCTTGGTGATAGGCTGGCAGTCCCTGCATGGTGTCCGAAGCAAACACCCAAAAATTGTCTCCTGCCATAACCTCTCCACTTAACCAATACTGGAGTTTTGTCTAGAAAAACCCAGAATCCAATATTTTCTCAACCCATACTCAATTCCCTCACCAAAACAGGGTCGGAGGCGCACCATAGGACCACTGGGGTCAAAAAAACCCTTCAATAAGGACTTGGGAAAAGTTATGGACTTAAATGTCCTGGAAGAAGCAACGGAAGGAAAAAAGGATTAAGAATCTCCATGATTTTTAAAAAGGGCCAATGAACCTGGGTTTAAACTTGGAGATGCAACCCTCATAGGATATTTCTTGAGAAACCAAACCAAGTCCCCCCTTTAAACCGAGGACCATCAGTCCTATGCAGTTGGGAAACCGTTGGGCCTTATCCTGAAGAGAGACAACCCCTCCACTACTGGTCCCAAATCTGCGCATTCGCTCCACAACAGAATCAACACCCACACAGAAGCCTCCGCCTGTCCCAAGAAAAACGGGGTAAACCCAAAACTGCAGAAAAATGGAGACATCAAGGTGGGGAGAGCTACCCTATTATTTAAAAAAACTCACCAAGGCAAAAAAGAGACCCCGTCATTTGATCACAGACACAAAACATCCAAAAAAAGTCTCCAAGGTCGGTTTGTTCTCCTTTGTCCATTGGTCTGAGGATGAAAAGCAGAGGAGAAAGATAATTGAAAAACCCAGTTTAGAACAAAATGTCCTCCAAATCGGAAACAAACTGGACTCCTGTCAACCATGTTCTCCCGGAATGCCATTTAACTGAACCACGTGTGAAGGAACAAAGGCCCAAAATTTGGAGGAGGGGTAACTTAGGAATGGCACAGATGTATCATCTTTGAAAACCTATACAGATTACCCAGATAACGGTCATTCCTGAGAAACAGGGAGGTCGGAAATAAAATCCATAGGATAGGGTCCATGGCCTCTTTGGGGACAGGTAATGGCATTAACAAACCACTAGAGGAGAGCAATCCCACAGGGCTGCACAAATTCCCGACGTCACGAGACAAGTAGGCCACCAAAAGGACCGACTCACCAGTCTTGGTACCAAATATCCCGGGATACCAGCCAACGCGGAAACAATGAATCTCGACATCACACTCTTCTTCCATGGCGGGGACAAACAATTTCCCAATAGGGCAGCGCTCAGGTTTACCTCCTGACACCTTCCCAGAGCCAGTTCAAATTGGGTGAAGGGCCCGGAAAGAACTACACCCGCTTTCAAAATAACAGAGGATCAGAAACTCAGGAGAGTCTGCAAAGAAACTCCTCGAGAGGGCATCCGCCTTAACATTCTTAGTGCCAGGAAGAAAAGAAACCACAAAATTAAATGTGTAAAAAACAGAGCCCACATAGCCTGTCTAGGATTAATCGCTTGGCTGATTCGAGATAAACCAATTCTTATGGTCCATGGGGACCCCCCCTGATGTTTGGCTCCTTCCACCAATGTCTCCACTTTTCAAAGGCCCACTTCAGGGCCAATAACTCCCGATTCCCACGTCATAATTACTTCAGTTGGAGAAAATTTTTGAGAAAAAAAAGGCAAAGGGTTACTCTTAGAGGTCTCTGGATCTTTTTGGGACAAAATGGCACCTGCCCCAATTTCAGAGGCATCAACCCCCACCTGAAAGGGTAAGAAAACATTAGGCTGCCGTAAGAACGGAGCAGAAGTGATCTCTGCTTAATTTCCTGAAACGCAGAGACGCCTCAGGGGCCAATCACCTATCAAACCCCTTTTTTGGTCAAATCAGTCAATGGTTTTAACAATACCGAAAAATTACCAATAAATTTCGAAAAAATTGGCAAAACCCAAAAATCTCTGAAGAGCTTTAACCCCCTCTCTAATTAGACGTACTACCCCGTCCATAAACCCGGCCAATTGACCATGGACGGGATAGTACATAGGCGATCCCTGCGCTCCAGGAGGGAGCGCAGCTAATCGCCCCCGGGTGTCAGCTGTTTTACACAGTGACACCCTGACTGTGTGGCAGGGGGCGGTCATGGACCCCGGCACATTAACCCTAGCACACCGCGATCAAAATGATCGCGGTGTCTGGGGACAGGGGAGTCGCGCAGGGAGAGGGCTCCTGCGCGCCCCCGAGACCCTCAGGGCCAGCGCGATGTATCGCGCTGTTTGAGGGCTTCCTTCCTCCCGGGGCCCATCCAAGTGGCCCGGGGGTCCAAAGGGAGGGGGGCTTCCTCAGTGCCGGAGAGCAGGCCTGAGAAGCTGCTGCACGCCGTGCATCGTGGTGTGACAGTGTGTGGCACACTGTACACCGGGGTCTGATAAAATACAGTGATGTCCCCCCCGGGGGCAAAGTAAAAAATTTTAAAAAAATAAAAAAAACAGTTTTAAAAAAAAATCCCAAAAAAAAAAATAAAAAAAAAATTTCCCCAATAAATTATTTTTCCCCAAAAAAAAAAAAACAAAACAATAAAGTAACATTTTGGATCGCCGGTGTAAGCCCCCCCCAAAAATTCCCATTTTTAACCCCCTTAGAACCCCTTAAAAAATAATAAAAAAAAAAAGGGGTTTGGGGCTAAATTTGGGGGTTGGGTTGGCACAAAGTTGGAGGGGGGTTTTGGGTTTTGGGTTTGGGGGGGTTTTTGGGGGGGGTTTTTGGGGTTAGGGTTTTGGGACTGGGGGGGGGTGTGTTGGGGGGGGGGTTTGGGGAAGTTAAATTTGGGGGGGGTTTCCCTTTTTGGGAAACATCGGGGGGTTTCCCAAAATTTTTGTGACATGGCGTCTGACCCTCAATTCCCCCAAATTTGCGTTGAAAAAGCAAACGTGTTTCCCACTTCTGAGCTCTGCTGCGTCCAAACAGTAGTTTTTCCCCACTTATGGGGTTTTAGGTACCGGGACCCCAAAGTTATTTGAAATTTTTTTAAAAATTTTTTCTGCCCCCCTTTTTGGGAAAAAAAAAATTTGGGGGGGCGAAAATATCATTTTTGAAAAAAAAAAAAATGTTTTTTTTGGGTTTTTTTAAACGGTTTGTCATTATAAATTCTGTGAAGCTTTGGGGGCTTCAAGCCTCACCACACATTAGTAATTTCCCCTTGTGGGGCCCTTTTTTCCAAAAGGGGGTTTTTTGTTGGGTTTTCCTTTTTTTTGGGGGCCCCACGGGTTTTTCCCCAAAATTTGGCATGCCCCCCCAGCCCTTTCCAAAAAAGTTGCCCCCCAAAAAACCGCAAACTTCCCTTCCGAGCCCCAACGGGGTCCCCAAACATTTTTTTCCCCAATATTGGTATCAGCGTTCGGGAAAATTTTGGACAACAATTTTGGAGTCCAAATTTCCCTTTTTCCCTTGTGAAAAAAAAAATTTTTTGGGGCAAAAAAAAAATCTTTTTTTGAAAAAAAAAAAAAAGGATTTTTTAAAATTTTTACGGCTGGCGTTATAAATTCGTGAACACTTCTTTTTTAAAAGTGCTCCCCAACCATCAAATAATTTCCCTTTGGGGTCTATTTTCCAAAGGGGGTCCTGGGGGGGGGTTTCCCCATGTTTAGGCCTCAGGGCCCCCCAAAAAAGCGACAGGGAAGCCCCCAACCTTCCATCAAATTGAAATCCAAAACGTCCTATTTCCCTTTTTCCGGGCCCCCTGAGGGCCCCTACAGAAATTTTCTCCCCTTTTTGGGGGTATCGCGACCGGGAAAAATTTGGGAAAAACTTTTTTTGGGGTTTTCCAAATTTTTCTTTTTTACCCTTGGGGAAAAAAAAAAAATTGGGGGAAAAAAAAAATCATTTTTGAAAAAAAAAAAAGGTTTTTTTAAATTTTAAAAACCTGAAACGTTATAAACTTTGTGAAACCCGGGGGTTAAAAGTTTTACCCCACATCTACATCTTTCCTTTGGGGGGTTCCCCTATTTTTCCAAAATGGTGTCTTTTGGGGGGGTTCCCCCACTGTTTGGCGATCAGGGCTTCCAAAAAACCAGGGGCCCAAAACAAGTCTGCGTTAAAAAAGGGGTTCAGACGGTGCCCCTTTCCCCTTCCCCAAACCCCTTTTTGCCATGCCCCCAAAAACAGGGGTTTAAGCCCACATATGGGGTTCAGCGCACGGGGGAAAAATTGCACAAAAACTTTGGAGTTTGTTACCCTTGGAAAAATAAAAATTGGGGGAAAAATCTTTTTTTTGGGAAAAAATATGTTTTTTAAATTTTTTACGGCTTACGTTTAAACTTGTTTTAAGTTTTTGGGGGGGTTCCCAAATTGCTCCCCAAAAAGATTGATAATTCCTTGGGGGGATTTTCCCCCAAAGGGGGTTTTTTTTGTGGGGTTTTTCCATTTTAGCACGGGGGGGGGTTTTCCCCCCAAAATCAACATGGCCCCAAAATCTCTTTCCCCCAAATTTTTGGGTTTGGGAAAAAAAGTCAAATGTGCCCTTTCCCTTTTTTCGAGCTCTCCCGTGCGCCCAAACAGTTTTTCCCCCTACTAGGGGTATCGCGTACGGGGGACAAATTTGCAAAAACTTATGTCCCCCAAATTTTTCTCCTGTTCCCCTTGGAAAAAAATTTTTGGGGAAAAAAAATTTTTTTTTTGAAAAAAAAAAAAAAAATTTTTTTTTATTTTTACGGCAAATAGGTTATAAATTTGGGGGAAGCACTTGGGGGTTCAAAGTCCCACCAAAGATCTGATAATTTCCTTGGGTTTTTAAATTTTTCCAAATGGGGTAATTGTGGGGGGGTCCATGTTTAGGTCAGGGGGGGCACTGCAAAGGAACTGCCCCCCAAAAAAGTCTTTTTTCCCAAAAATTTTCTACTTCCTTCCAAAGCCCCCCCCGTGGCCCAAACTTTCCCCCCCACATATGGGGTATAAGCGAAGGGGGAAAAATTGGACAACAACTTTTGGGGTCCAATTTCCTTGGGAAAAAAAAAAAATTTGGGACTAAAAAATCGTTTTTGGAAAATTTTTTTTTTTTTTTTTTTTACACCCAGGCTTAAAAACTTTGAAAAACTTGGGGGAAAAAAAGTGCCCCCAAAAGTTAGTTTAAGTCCCGGGGGGGGCCCTATTTTTTCCAAAATGGTTATTTGGGGGGGGTTTTCCCCATTTTTTAACGCATCGGGGTTTTCCCCAAAGCAACAGGCGTCCAATAAAAATTTTCCCAAGCCAATTTTATTTTGAAAAAGTCAAACGGCGTCCTTCCCTTACGAGCTCTGCCGGGCCCCCAAACGTTTTTTTCCCCCCCACTTTGGGGGTTTTTTTTTACCAGGAGAAATTGCACAACAACCTTATCTTTCCTTTTTCCCCTTTTTTACCCTTGTGAAAAAAAAAAAAAGTTTATAAAGATCTTTTTGTTTTTTAAAAAGTTAAATATTCATTTTTCCTTCCAGTTGTTTTAGTTCCTGTGAACACCTGGGGGTTAAAAAACTTTTTGAATTTTGGTTTTGATACCTGAGGGGGTTTTTTTAAAGAATGGTGTCACTTTTGGGATTTTCTGCCATATAGACCCCTGACGTCCCTCAAATTTTTGGGGGCCCCAAAAAAATGGTTTTTTTAAAAATTTTTTTGTAAAAATGAAAAAACGCTGGTCAATTTAAACCCCCTTTTAACTTCCTCCCAAAAAAAAATTTTTTTGGTTTTCCCAAAAAATTTTGCTATGAAAGTAAAATTGGAAAAAGTTTTTTTTTAATTTTTTTGTGTTATTTCTCTTTTTTAAAGGGGAAAAAAAAAAATTTAAAGTTTGAAAATGAAAAAAAGTTTAAAATTTCCAAATTTTTGGTTTTTTCAAAAATAAACCAATTTTAGGGGAAAAAATTTACCAAAAAAGTGAAGTACAATATGTACAAAAAACCTTTTCCCCAAAAACGCGAAGATCCGTTGAAGCTTTTCCAGATTATAACCCATAAAAAACAGGGGTTTAAATTTTAAAAAATTTGGGCCCCCATCAAAAGTGCAAACCACCCTTGGGGGAAAAAGGGGTTAATGAATAGGTTAGCCCCAAAACACAGATGGCCTAAAACCTTTTTCCCGGGGGCCATTTCAATAACAGACGGAGACAAAAAAACCCCCGAAAGGCCTTTTTGTAAAACCCAAAAAAACATTTGGGGATCCCTTCACAAACAGTCCCTTTCTTCTCAAAATCGGAACACGTCCGAACATTTTTTACATGAATCCAGTCATTGAAAAAAACAGTACACCCAAAATAAACAATCAAAAAATTTTCCCCCAAAATCCCTGAAAATATTTTTCAAAAAGGATTGGAAAACGGAAGGGCTTTTGTCCCCCCAAAAAGGGGATACTAGTACTCAAAAGCACCTTGGGGTATTAAACCCTCTTCCATTATCCCCGTGTTTAAATGGAAAAGGTTATACCCCCCTTGGGTCAAATTGGGGAAACCAACTAGCATTTTTAAAACCCGGGAAAAAAGGGGGAGAAATCAAGGGTAACGGATACTGATATTACAGGATCTTTTTTCAAGAGACAATAATAAAATACAGGGCCCAATGAACCCCCTTTTTTTGGCCCCAAAGAAAAAAAAAGGGGCCCCCCAAAAAGGGGAAAAAGGAAAAGGTTTAATGACCCCCTCCAATAAACTCCTTGATATAAATCGATAGAAACGTTTTTAGGTACAGACAAGTTAAAAATGCGCCCTTTTTTAAAAATTTACCACCCGGCCAAATTTAAAAGCACAATCATATTTCCTGTGAGGGGGAAAGGGAACAGATTTACTTTCATAAATACATCAAAAAAACAGTCAAAAATCAAGAAATCCTGGACGGGGAGAGGCAGAAAAAACAGGAGTGCGGAAATTACACTTTGGGGGCCCCCCCAAATGGGCACAGCCCAGATTCCCCAAACCAAAAAACAGGATTATAGATGAAACCCGGGGGGAAAAACCTGTACAATAATGTCATGCAGTTAAAAAGCCCCCGAAATTTGCAACTCCCCCCCGATATTGGTTAAACCCCCATTTTTAACTGAAAAAAATTTGGGGGTTTTAAAATTTCCCCCAAAAAAGGGGGAGAACAATGCCCAGTAGGGGATAGATTTCCCGGGGGGGGGGATCTGGGCAACCCCCAATTTTTGGGCAAAGTCAAAATCCACCCAGGTAATAGCTGCCCTGAATCAACAAAATTTAAAAGGCAAAATGTGGCAGGGGGCAAATCAGGTAACATCAACAAAAATTTTAAAGTTGAAAAAAACCCAAGACAACTGGGGCGCAAAAAGTCTTCCCCCCCCTTTTTGGGAGCAAAATAGCATGAGGGCTCACCGAAAACATAACCCCCTTTTGGTTTCGAAATCATGACGCGTGCCCCCCAAAACACCTATCACACTGATGGGGTCAGAAACGGCTCACAAGGCAACACAATTTTTCAACCTCTGCGTCAGCAAAATTGGGAATTTGAAAGCCCCAAAGACAGGAAAAAAAGAGACAAGGGAGATCCTTTCATTCCTGACAGCCCCTCCCAATAAGGGCTGCCAAAGCAAAATCATTCCAAATTTTTCAGGGCTGCCCAATTTTTTGGGAAATTTTTTCAGTAAACTCGGGCTTCAAGACCCGATTTTTTCCAACAAGGTTTTTTTTAGCTTGATCAGTGGCATTAGGGGTTTTCGTAAATAACCCCAGGGGCCCGAAAAATAACAATATCATTCAAAAAGGGTCCCCCGGTGTTTAGGGAAAAAAAACCCAAACCGAGGGTCGGGGCGGGAAAAAATGACAATTTTTAACCTGCTGTTGCGTTCCCGGGACTTGGTTTTAAGGCAAAAACATTTTCAGTTATTTTTTAAATTCAAAATTTAGGCCGACCCCCCCAAAAAAAAACTGGCAAAGGGAATTAGGTTCCCCAAAGGCAACCCAGAAGATGGGGGGGAATACTCGAACCTCAGGCAACTATCCACATGGCCGAAAACGTGCCCCCCATTGAAGAAAAAAAAAACCTCCCAGCACCCAGAGAAAAAAAAGGGAAAAAAATGCAACAAAAAGGGGGAAAAAAAAAAACTTGCAACTCTAAAATTTTTTTTTTTTTTTACACTATTTTCCCTTCTGGATAAATATAATCTTTAGTTTGGGCCGGGGATACGTTTTGTTTTTTAGCTTAGGAGAAAAAGCAAAATGGCAATACCCCCGAGAGCTGGAAAACCATTGGGTTTGAAACCGAACAAAACCCCACAACAAGGTACCGTGGGGTCCAGATAAACTAAGGGGCCAAAAACCCCCGGGGGGACCTGGCTGCCCCCACAAATGCAGGGAACAATGAAAAAAGCAACACAAAAATAAAAGCAAAAATATCTTATCTGATAGCAAAGATGCAGGCAGACTCAGCAAATTTAAAATGAACCAGCCCCCCAAAATTTGAACAAAAAACAATTGACACCGGCAACCTATGGGGGGAACCTCCCTTATTCAGACCGTCGGGCCCCCAAAATTGCCTTCTTCGCTAAAATTTAGAAACTGCCCTGTAACCCCCAAGGGGGAGCCCCTGCTCAGAAACCATTTTAAAACACATTATAACGGGGGAAAATAAATTTGGCATCCCAAAAGTCAGGAAAGGGGTTTGTGGGGAGGGGGATGTGGATTTTTCCCAGATAGTGCTCCTCCACCCCCAGTGTCGGGGAAACTTTACCCGGAACATTGGCCCCCTTTGTGTGATTTTCCCCTTGGGGGCCCCAAAAGGGGGAAACCCCCCGCATTCCCAAAAAAGATGGGGGTGCGACTCGTTTCCAGCATCCTTGATCCCGCTAAAAGGGAAAAAAATTCCCCGAGTCATCCCAAACAGAAACCTAGAGCTATTTTGGTGAAAAACAAGAAATTTTTTAAAAAACCCTTTTTTTTTGGGGTTTCCCCCCACAGCGCTTTGTTGGTTCTGCCATGAGCCCTAGTGGCCGAAAAAAAAAAGGGGGGTTTTTCGGGCTACACACAGCCAAAGGGGGGTTTTGAAAAAGGGGTTTTTTCATGACCTTTTGGGCTGATTTTCAACTCCGCCCAAAACGAAGGTCAACAGGGGGAAACAAAGGGAAATAAAGGGGGGCCCGGGTTTTCCCAACTAGGGGAAAAAAATATTTTTTCCTCTATATTGATGTTCTCCCCAGGGGGATTCCCTTTGCTACGGGGCCCGAAAAAACCCCCCCGGGGCCCCAAAATTTTGGGGCAATATCCCCTTTTTAAGGAGCTTTGTTTTTCCCCCGCTGGTGGTTTTTCTGAAAAAGTGTTCAGTCTGGGATCTTTCCCCGCAGAAAAAAGGACCGTCTGCCCCAACCAAAGTGGAAATCTAACCTCTTTTAAAAAAAACCCCTGCTGGATTTCAAAAATTTTGTCCCCCTTCCCCCAGACACATGGGGTTTGGGAAGCAAAAGGGGCCCCTTTCCCCCTCTTTTGTACTCCCCTTTTTTCCCCCATTTGCAGCTGCTGAACCCCCCGCCTACAGGCAACAAGGGCAATTTTTTAAAACCCCTCCTAACTGTCCAAACCCCCCCCCAGGTCGGTTTTAAAAACCCAACTTGTGACCCTGCAAGTACGGTGCCTGGCGGGTGGTGGGCCCCTGTTGGGGGAGGGGATGGCATAGGCCCCTAAATTTTTCAAAAAGTTGTCTAGGGGGGGGGTGCACACTCGCTTTTAGACAAACTCGTACAGGGGGGGCCCTGTCCCCTGCCGTCAGCCACAAGGGGGGGACAAAATGCTTGCTCGGGGCCCAAACTAAACTTAAAAAATTTTTCTATTTTTGTCTTACATCTACATGTCCCCCAAAAAATAAAAAAATTTGGAAAATTTTTCCCCATGGATCCTGAAAAGGGGTCGGCCGCCAGGGCCCCGTGGTCCTTGGTAAGGGGGAAAGGGCTTTTAAGGGGGTGGTCCCCGTGAGCAGTGCAGGGGAAAAGGCCCTTTGGGGGGCATACAATAAAAAGGGGGAAAAATTTTCATGGGATATGGGATTTTTTTATTGAACGTTGACGCCCCCTTTTGTTTTTTGGTTTAAAGTTGCCCGTGCTGAAAGCAACCCCCAAAACGGGTTTGTTGTGAGCAAATTAAATTTCCCTCTCCAAGGCCACGCTTGTTGGATCAGGGCAAAATTTTTGGATTGGAAAAGGGAAAGAATGTGGCTTTTTTGATGTGCAGTGGTACTAGGTGTGCAGGCAAAATTGAGATCACACCCTTTATGGTTTCCCAAAAGGGGGTTAAAAAAGGATTAAGTGGCACACAAGCCCGCAAAGGAAAAAGTCCCAAAAGGGATAACCCCCCCTCAACTAAAACAAAAAGCATAATATGACTCGCCAATTTGCTTTTTTACCCATTTGTTATTTCTTTAAAAGTTAACAAATAGTCAACTAAATTTTATTCAAACTGTATTTTTTAGACTGCAAGGGAACCACCCCAAAATATCCTTTTCCCCCAAAAATTACCCACCGCTCCAAAAAACCCCAAAACTATTTAATTTTTTTAGTCACCATTTAAAGTGGGGTGAGGATTCGCCCGTGAAGTCAGTTAAAAAGTTTCAAAGACATCATCAGGATTTTAAAAAAGGGGGTAAAATTTTCCCGGCTTTTTCCCGGGGGTTTAGGTTGCACACCCAAATACGTTGTACGTTGTCCTTAGGGGAGGGGCTCAGCAAAACACTGGTGATTGTGAACACACCTTTCCAGGACTCCTTAAAATATGTTACTTCTCTTTTTCTGATGTTGTACAAAAATTTTTTTGGCTCAAGTCTGCCAAAACCACAAAAAACATTGTTTTCCCAAACCGTACCGTGTAACTTCTGTGACAACTCTGCTTGCTGTTCTTGCATTAATTTACACATTTCGGGGGAAAATAATCAGTTCGTAGATGGGCCCCACAGAAAAAAATGACCCGGGGTTTTAGCGTGTCTAAAGTTCCCAGTAGGGTAAAAGGGCGCTGTCCCCCTTTGGGGCCCTGTCCCAAAAACGGGGTGGGGCCCCAGGATGTTTACTCAGTATCCGTCTCCTTACCCCCCTTTTTCCCCCACATTCTGGGGCCCCCGGGGCGAGTACACCAGATCCGGTCCCCCCCCAGATGTGTGGTCACCCGTGTTTCGCGCTCTCTAAAGCTTCACCCCAAAACCCCCCTTTTGTTTTTTCACAACCCCCCCCCCAGGCACTGTTTCGTAACCAGCCCGGGCTTTAGAAAAACCTCCCCTTTGGGGGGTCCAAAAAGCCCCCCTGCTGTAGTCTGGGTGGGGCAGGGGTTTCGGTCCTGTGTGTTGCCCCCCCCTTACCTGGAATGTTATATACACCTCTGTTTTGAGTTTCAATCCCTCTTTTTTTACAAAACCCCCGGGGGGAACACAAAAGGCCCCCCCCCGCCCATGCCCAAAAGGGCTTTCCCTTTCCAAAGGGGGCCCCGGGGTAATGTAATGTATGCAGGGTCACGGGGGACAGGGGGTTTTGGGGGCAGTGCGTCGGGGGACAAAATAGGAAACCCATTGGGTGTGGGCATTAACCCCCTTTTCCCCCTCTTCCCCTCCCCAGAAAAAAAAGGTCCTCGACATATAGCCTTTTTAAAAAAGGGTGATGTTTAAAACCCCTTGTTAAGATATTGTAGGTTACAACTGACCCCTGAGGTCTGTGGCCTCTAAAAAATATACGAATTTAAATTTTGACCCTTAAAAAAATAAACCCCTTTCAGGGGGGATGCTGAACTTTTCTGCAAATAGATGTTGGGGAATTAGGGGGCTGAGCCTGTGCTTCTCTGGTGCCTCAGAAAAAATTTCGGTTTAAAATTTTGGGGGCCCCCTTAAAAAAAAATAAACCCCTTTCAGGGGGTGTGCTGGAACATTTTTTTTTAAAATGATTTGGGGGGTTTTGCAAAAAATGACCCCGGTGAGGTCTTGTGGCCTCATAAATAAAACGGAGTTTTAAAATTTTTTCCCCTTTAAAAAAAGATAAACCCCTTTCTGGGAAAAGCTGAAGCGTTATGAAAAAGAAAAAATTTTTTGGGGGATTTTGGGGAACTGAGCCTGGACATTCTCTGGGGCCCCCCATGAAATTATCCCGGAGTTTTAAAATTTTTGGGGGGTTTTTTTAAAAACTATACCCCTTTATGGATGATGCTGGAACAGTTTTTTCGAATAATTTTTTGGGGTTTTTAGCAAGAGGGGCCCCGTGGGTCTTGGGGCCTCATAAAAAAATTTTTAAAGGAGTTTTCCCCCTTAATTCCCAAGACTCTAAAACACCTTTTGGGGTGGTGATCCCGTACCCTTTGGTACCCTCGTACAGTCCCCCAAAAACAATCCCCCAAAAAGTACCTACAATACCTTTTTTTAATTTTTATACTTGGTAAAAAATCGAGGCTGTGGGCGTTGCCCTGTTTTTTAGGGAAAATAAAACCAAAAGTTCCAAATTCCCCTACACTGTATACAGCTGTAGTTTCAAACCCAAAAACGCTTTTACTTCTTTTTTTTTGTTGTTAATCCTACGAGCCTGGGAGCGTCTGTCCCCGATCATTTTTTTAAAATCCCCATTTCCAAAATTTTTTCAAAATATTTTTTTCCCGGGTACCTGGAAGATACATTTCCCTTTTCAGTTTTTTTAAATTTTTTTAAACCCCACGTTAGAGAGAAAAGTCCCATAAAAAACCGTATTTTCCCTTTTTTTTTTTGGCTCAAGTAAAAAAAGGGGTGAGCGTCTGTTGGGAGTCTAAAAAATTTAATTTTTATCCCCTTCGTGTTCCCCCTACTTTTTTTTCCCCCTTTCACTACTGGCCCTGAAAGGGAACCGGGCCCCAAATTTTGCCAAATATGCCTTCGGACATGCTTTCCCTGCTGCTAGTGTGAAAAGGGGGGAAAAAGTTTTCCAATTTCGCGGGGAAAAAAACCAATCCAAAAAGGCCCCCCCGGGTCCCCAAAAAAAATTTTTGGGGACTGATCTCCCCTTTTAAAAAAATTTTCCCCGCCGGGGTTTTGTAAGGATTTGGTACCACGTTTCCAGATGACATAACAGGGGTTTTTGGGAAAAATGGAAAAACCCCCCGGAAAATGCCAAAAAAAATTTTTAAATTGGTGTTGTTCCCCTTTTGCAGCGTTCAGCCAAAACTACAAGGTATGGATTCAGACAAGGTTAAAATTTTTTTTCACAATAAATTTTTTTCCCATTCTTCTTTTAAAGCCCTACACCCATCTTCAGTGCGAGGCGGGAAATAGACTTTAAGGTTTTTTCTGTTAAAACAACCAAAAATGCTAATAAGTTTTGGGGCGCGGGTTTTTGGGGGGGGCCCCCGAAAATGCTCGACTTCATTGCAATGTTCCCGTGCCATGCTTTTTTACTTCTAAAGGGTTTAATTGTGCTTTTTATCCCGAAAGATGAGAAGTGATCCCTTTCCCCCTGCATAACCCCCGGTAAATTTTTAATTGGGCGGCCCAAAAAGGGGGGGGAAAAAAAAAAACAATAGGCCTCGGGGTAAGTTACCGTCTGGAGAAAACCCCTGTTTTTTTTTATAGTGCCAAAAATTGAAAACAAGGGAGGGGAAAAAAAAAATTTTTCACTGAAAGTTGGGGGGGAAAAAAGTTATTTCCCCCGTTTGCCACCCTTTTCAAGTGTTCACGTCAAAAAAATGCAAAAGGGCGCGGAAAACCTTGCTTCCGTCCACCAGGGGGGGCCCAAAGGGCCCCCTTTTTTGGGCAATGGAGGTTTTTGGGGTTTAGCATATAGTAGGGGGTGAAAACCCCCCCCCTTCCCAAAAAACCCAAAAAGGGGGGGGGCCCCTTTTTGGGGGGGGCTTTGGGGGAAATTTTAAGGGGGTTTAGCAAACATTTTAACTTTTGGGAGGAAAAGGGTCCCCCAAACCATATCCCCCACCCGGGCATCCACCCCCAAAAGAGGACCGGCCCCCCACCTCCAAAAACCCCTTTTTTGTGTAAGGTTGTTCCCGGGGATAAAAGGGGGTGGGGAATCAAAAATTTTTAGTCCCGGCACTCCCTTAATCCCCTTAAAAAAAAAAGGGGCTTTGGGTTTTTAACTTCGGGGGATTAACGCTTAAATGGCGCACCCCATTACCAAAAAGAGGAATCTTTTCTCAGAGAAACCCTAAAATTTTCCATTTGGATTTAATGGTATTGGCAGGTTCCCATGGCAGAGGCAGACAAAGAGAAGACAGCATTTACGACACCAATAGACCTCTGCGAGTTTAACTACATGCCATTCAGACTCATCAATGCGCCGGGATCATTTCAGAAGTTAATGGAATGCTGCCTTGGACATAAAAAACTTTGAAACCGTTCTGCTGTACCTGGATGACATCATCGTCTTATTCAAAACCCTTACGAAGACCACTTGAAGCACCTGGCCGAGGTATTCAAAGCCCTGTCCAACTTTGGTTTGAAAGTAAGGCCGTCCAAATGTCACCTTTTGAAGCCAAGGTGCAGTACCTAGGCCATATGGTAAGTGCAGAAGGTGTGGAACCAGACCCTGACAAAGTCACCATTTTCTGGGACTGGCAAAGCCCAGCACCATTCATGAAGTAAGGCAGTTTCTTGGGGTTGGTAGGCTACTACCGGAGATTCATCAAAGACTTCACCAAAATAACCGCACCTTTGCAAGATCTTCTAGTGGGCCAATACAAGAAGGCCAAGAACATGAGTCTTCCATTCAAGTGGAACAAAAGATAAAAGAGTCCTTCATCAGGTTAAAATTGGCCTCATGGGAGATGAAGTCTTGGCCTAACCCTGATTATGACCAACCATTTATACTTTACACTGACACCAGCAACGTGGGATTGGGAGCAGTGCTATCACAAATGCAAAAAGGCAGAGAAAGAGTGATTGCCTATGCCAGCAGGAAGCTTCGTCTCACTCAAAGTAACCCCGACAACTACAGTTCCTTTAAAACTGGAGTTCCTTGCCATAGTCTGGGTGGTAACGGAGCGCTTGAAGCACTACCTGGCTTCAGCGAAGTTTACCATCTACACAGACAATAATCTGCTAACCCACCTTGAAACGGCAAAACTGGTTGCATTAGAGCAGCGATGGATGGTCTGGCTGTCCAACTACTAGTTTACCATCATGTACCAAGCGGGATATAAGAACACTAATGCTGATGTGCTGTCCAGCATGCCCAATTCAGCAGATGGGGGAGAAGATCCAGTAGAACTCGAAGAAATTGAGTTACCAGCCTTCCACCTCCCAATTGTGGCCCAGTGCTCCCAAGGGGTGAAGAACAAGAGCTATATCATACGAGAGGCCACGTTGAACCCATGGCCCATCACGAGTGGGCAGAGACGCAAGATAGTGACCCAGCCATTCACCTAGTAAAGAAGTTGCTGATACAGGCTGATTTACACCATTGTCCAGATGCTCCACAGGAAGCACAGCATTTGTAGAAGTAGAGGGCAAGCTGTTCATCTAAGAGGGTAAGCTGTGCGGGAGGAACATCAACTCGCGCACCCACGAACTGGTCTGGCAGGTTGTAGTCCTGAAGCGGGATGCGCTAATGGTCTTGGAGGCATACCACGATGGAGCAGGACTGTTGTGAACATGTTGGAGACGAATTCGGAGCTGAAGCTCCCTCTGGTGGTTGCTGAGGGTATTGAAACCTATGCTGAACAGCAAAAGTCCACCACCTGCAACTGACGATTGGTTGTCAGGTGGTACGGACTGGCCTGATATAAGTGAGCTGACCTCCCATGGTTCTTGCCAGTGATCAATTGTTCTTCCTGGTCTAGGTTGGAATTCAGCATGCTTTTCTGCTGTGTCCTGCTTGCATTCAGATATGTCACTTTCAGTTTTTTTTACTGTGGTTTGAATTTCCTGGTTTCTTTCTGCATTGCTTTTTGTGTTCAGCCGGGTCCCCTTTGGGGGGCTTGGGTGGCCTCCGTTCGCTTTTTGTATTTGTTTCATTTGCTCAGTTCTTGTGATATTTTCTGCTGGGTAGCTACGTGTCCACACCAGAGATCTGATATAGGTGGTCGAGACCGTGTGGTCTCAGTGTTTTTGGATTCAGAAGTGTTGGAGTTTTTCCTAGGATTTTTCTGGGTTGCAGACAGTATTCTCTCCTGTGCTGTCCTATCTAGACAGCTTTGGGCCCCAGCATTTGCTCACTCTATTTTCGGTCTGTGTTTGTGTTTTCATCTTGTCCAGCCGCCATTATATGTTTGGGGGCTTCCCATTCTTTTGGGGCTCTACTCTGGGGCAGTTAGCTTTCCTCTTTCCATCTTCAGGATAGCTAATTTCTCCGACTGTGACGAGGCGTCTAGGACACCGTAGGAACGTCCCACGGCTGCTTCTAGTTGTGCGGTTAGTTTAGGGTCTGCAACCTATTAGTTTCCAACCTCTCTGGTGTTTGGCTGCCTATGCGTTTTTTGCTCCTGCCTCCTACGCTACCAAAACATAATACAGGACACTTTGTTTGGAAAAAGAAAGAGGTCCTACTTCGTAAAAGATTCTACTGGGTTGGCATGAGGAAAGCCATTGAGAAGTGATGCCAAGAATGTGGCCCATGCAACCTGCGCAGGAAAGACTGTAACAGCCAGCGAGCCCCATTAGAGCTGATCATCACGAAGCAGCCACTTGAACTGGTAGCTTTGGATCATGTGAAGTTGACTCCGAGTAGAAATGGCTACACCTACGCTCTGACCATCGTTGACCATTACTCAAGGTTCTTGATAGTCGTGCCTGTCAAAGACACAACAGCAAAGACCGCAGCCAAGGCATTTCGACATCACTAGAGATGAGCGACTTTGCCTTCAGGAGGTTCGAGTCGGGTTTCGCACCACCCGACTTTTCCAAAAGTTGAGTCGAACGAAATCGGCCGACTAACGGAAAAAGTCTAAGGTCCGACTGAAACTCGAACCGACCCCAATGCAAGTCAATGGGGAAGAAAAGTCAGCAGTGGAGGATAGTAAACACACCGACAGTGCCCATTTCAATGCCAACGACATCAATTCTTATTACTTAAGCTTGTCAACCTTAATTTACTTTATAATAGTAGTAACACATTGAAAACTGGGGGTTATTTGGCTAAAGTTGTGGGGGAGCAGGGCTGGCTCCAGGTTTTCGTGGACCCCGGGTGAAAGAGTCTCAATGGGCCCCTTTAACACATACCACAATTCATGATGCTCCGATACGGCAGAGTAATATAGGTACAGTACAATGTCAAATACTTCACTTCTTACATTACATGAGTGATATCTATTGTAAATTCTACAATAGTTAAAAAACTGGACAGTATAGTCCTCCATACAGCATTATGGGCACCACATAGTGCGCCATACAGAATAATGAGCCACATATATTGCTCCATACAGAATAATGAGTCCCATATACGATGCTCCATACAGAATAATGGGCCCAATATAATGCTTCATGAAGTATAATGAGCCACGTATATTGCTCCATACATAATAAGGAGCCCATATATTTCTCCATACATAATTGGTCCCATATAATGTTCCATACAGTATATGATGAGCTCCACATAATGCTCCAGTATAGGATGGCCCCATATAATGTGCCATACCGTATAGGACGGTCCCCATAGAGTATAATGAGCCCTACATATTGCTCCATACAGTATAATGAGTCGTATATAAAGCTCCATACAGTATATGATGGGCCCCATATATTGCTCCATACAGAATGGGCCCCATATAATGCTCCATACAGAATAGGCCCCATATGTGCTCCATATGATGCTCCATATATAAAAGGCCTTATATGATGCCCCATAAATAATGAACCCCATATGATGCTCTAGTATATGATGGGCCCCATAAATGATGCTCCAGTGTATGATGAGCCCCATATAATGCTCCAAATATATTGGTCCCCATATATAATGCTCCATATATAATGGGCTCCATGTGATGCTCCATATATAATGTGACCCATAATATGCGAGATATATAATGGGCCCCATATGATGCTCCAGTATATAATGGGTCCCATATATGATACTCCAGTGTATGATGGGCCCCATTTATAATGCTCCAGTGTATGATGGGCCCCATATATAATGCTCCAGTGTATAATGGGCCCTATCTATGATGCTCAAGTGTATGATGGGCCCCATATAAAATGCTCCACATATATTGCTGCAAACATTAAAATAAATGAAATACCTCTCCTCGCTGGGCATTGCTCTACTCTGGTCTCCTCAGCGTCGCCATCTTCCAGCTCTCTGCACTGTGACTGTTCAGGCAGAGGGTGCACAGACGTGACATCATCGCGCACTCTGACCTGAATGTCACTGTCAGGAAACGCGGAAGACGTCACAGCGATGGAGCAGGGAGAGGTAAGTATTGCAAGTGCTGGGGCGCTGAGCAAGCAGGGGGCCCACTCGTGGGCGCTGGCACTGGCACAGGGTCCCTCATAGTACGCCGGTGTCTCTGACGGCGAGTGGACCCCCCCACCTGCTCAGGGCCCAGGCACTTGCCAGGTGCGCCAGGTGCTGACGCCGGCCCTGGGGGGGTACAGCCCAGTTAGGGAGGTGGAAAAACTGGCATATGTTGAGGTGTAGGCTGGACGTTCAGCAGCTGCAAATGGAGGAATTGGAGAAGAGGAGGACAAAGCGAGCCATTTTTGCTGGCAACAGATGTGTCATCAGGGGAAGGTGGTACAAAATCCTTTGAAACCCAGGCATGGTTAATTTTAATAAGGGTGAGATCACCAACATTTTGGGTCGATGGCCACATCCTTCTTTCTGTCAGGATTGATCGCGCAGCACTGAAGACTCATTCTGAAAGCACACTACCAGCAGGGCAAGCGAACTCCTGTTAGGTATATTGTGCCAATTCAGGCCAGGTGTCCAGTTTACAGGCCCAGTAGTCAAAGGGGAATGAACTGTGAGGGAGAACATCGATAGGGGAGGAGAGGTAATTTTGAACCATATTTGACAACTACTGTCTCCTGTCTGTTGCAATTAATTCCGTATTAACAGTCGTGTGAGCGGTACTCGAGAAATCAGTCCACAACATGGTCATGAAACCCCTGTCTCAAACGCCACTTCGGCTGTGTGCACCACGAACACTCCTTCCATGTTGCCCAGTACGGCTCGTGGTAGAACCTGCACTGCTGCTGTGCTGGGAATGTCTCTAAGAAACGGTTTACCAGAGTTGCTTGTTTGTTCGCCAATATTAGCTCTAGGTTCTCCTGTGGCATGATGTTCTGTAATTTGCCTTTATAGCGTGGATCGAGGATGCTGGCCAACCAGTAGTCATCATCCTTCATAATTTTGGCAATGCGGGAGTCCCTTGTTAGGATCCGCAAGACATAACCACACATGTGGGCCAATGTTCCAGGTGTCAATGATGCACTGCCAGTGGTGGGTGGAGGAACACTTTCTGCCAAATCCACATCCCTCCAGTCACGCACAAACCCTGTACCTGACCTTGGCAAGCCAACATTTTCTCTTGCCCCCTGAGAAGCATCCTCCTCCCCAAAATAATCATCCCTCTCATCCTCCTCCTCTTCCTCTTCTTCCTTCACCTCGTCCAGGACAGTTCCCTGAGCAGACAATGCCTGACTGTCATCAAGGCTTCCCTCCTCCTCCTCCGCTGCAGACACCTGATCCTTAATGTGCATCAAAGTTTGCATGAGCAGACGCATAAGTGGGATGCTCATGCTTATGATGGCGTTGTCTGCGCTTACCAGCCATGTGCATTCCTAAAAAAAAGAGGACTTTACAGAGGTCTTTCAGCTTTGACCACTGCACACCCAACAAATCAATGACTGCCCTCAAACTGCTTGCCCGTGTATCCTCCCACAAATGCATTACAGCCTGCCTCTATTCGCACAGCCTCTCAACCATGTGCGTGGTGGAGTTCCACCTAGTTGCAACGTATATGATTAGACTGCGCTTGGGGAGGTGGAGCGCTCGCTGCAGCCTCTGCATACGACTGGAGTCTAAGGGCGAGCGACGTATGTGCGAGCACAGTCTTCGCACCTTATGGAGCAGGGCTGGTAACTCCACATAATTATTTAAGAAGCACTGCACCACCAGGTTCAAGGTGTGAACCAGGCAAGGTATGTGTCTGAGTTTTGTCAGGGTTATGGCCACCACAAAATTACGTCTGTTATCACCGACTACCTTGCTTGGCTCAAGATGTAGACTGCCCAGCCATGACTCAGTTTCTCGCTGCAAGTAGTCGGCCAGTACCTCCGCGGGGTGTCTGTTGTCACCCAAAGACATCATCTTTAAAACAGCCTGCTGATGCTTACCACTAGCTGTTCGATAGTGGGACACCTCGTGTGCAACACTGGCAACTGTGGATGGAGTGCTCGTGCGACTGCGCTCTGTTGACGAGCTTTCGCTTCTGGAGGAGGAAAAAACTGTTGCCTATACCGTTGGTTAGGCAGCACTTTCCCACCACCGCTGTCCCCTGTGGACCCTGCATCCACCACATTAACCCAGTGCGCAGTGATGGACACGTAAAGGCCCTAGCCATGCCTACTGGCCCATGCATCTCTTGTGAGGTGCACCTTTCCACTCACTGATTGTTTGAGTGTATGGAAAATGCGGTCTTTCACATGCAGGTGGAGGGCAGGGATGGCTTTTCTAGAAAAGAAGTGCTGACTGGGTATGTCATAGCGTGGGACAGTATAGGCCATGTGCTCTCGGAACGCTGCTCTTTCAACCAAACGGAAGGGCATCATCTCTAATGAGATCAGTTTGGCAATGTAGGCATTCAAAGCTTGTGTATGCGGATGAGAGGATGAGTACTTTCTTGTCCTACTCAGAGTGTCTGCTAGGGTGAGCTGGACTTGAGAGCTGCATATGGGGAACTAGCGGTGAAGATGGCGGACTGAGAGGGGGTTGGTGATGGTGGTGAAGGCCTAGATTCAGTCTTTTGTTGGAAAAACATTGTGATTCCCTGACTGCTTTGGCCTTGCAATGACACCTCAACATTTCTTGCTGGTGGTGTGCTAACCGGTGGGCTTACAGTGGGGGAAGCGATGTAGCATTGCTGGCTACCTTCAGTCGGAGAAGGTGCACGTGTGCTACCTGAGGTTTTGTAGTCCGTCCACGCTTGCAAGTGCATGGTGTTTAAATGTCTAAGCATGCAACAGGTGTTCAATAGTGTTCGAGTTCGGTTCGTCGAACACCCGTATGTTCGACGAACTGTTCGTCAAACTGTTCGTCGAACACCGTCGAACACCGTTAAAACCAATGGCAGGCAAACAAAAACACATAGAAACACATAGAAAACACATAGAAAACACTTCAAAGGTATCCAAAAGCTGACAAACTGCTCAGAAGACACAACTAACACATGGAAAAGTGACAAGTACATTTAGTCATGCGAAAAGAAAAGAGATGGAGGATTAAAAGGAGGGGGAGACACAGAGCTAGGCTTGTCATGCCCTTCTAAAACCAAAAAAGGGTGAAGCCGACACGGCCAGTCCGTTCCTGCCCGTGCGACCTCTGTGTCGCCAGGTTTGTGCCACAGCTGCGGTGGACCCTGACGGCCAGCCCCCCTCTCCCATTACTGGTGCCTGTCCGCTGGTGGGTAGAGCGAGCCCTCCTCTGGTGGAGGCAGGTCTAATCTTTTTAATTTAAATTGTCTCTCTAATTTGAGTGAGTACACTTTAAATCCTTTTACAAGGATCTATTGGAGGGCAAATCTCATGCCAGCAGCCTTGGGAGGAAGAGGAGGAGTTACCTGCTGCTGGAGGTGTTTGGCTGTGTTTGTGCTGAGCTCCTGGGAAGGAGGACTTTTCTACCAGGACTTTTGCCTGCCCCTTCCCAGGAGAGAGAGGCCTTCCCTGGGACTGAGCGTCGGGGCTGTGCCCCTGGCTCCCACCCCCCGACAAGTCGGCTGGGGGTGGGAGGCCCTGTTTTCATCTACAGTGCCCAGCCAGTCCCAGGGAAATGGGCAACAGGAGGAGAACCTCGGGGGGCCGCAGCAAGGCTCCAGGACCCGGGACCCCTGAAGCCGGGACCGTGGCATCTCCTTCTCCCGGAGAGGAGGCTGCTAGCAGAGGTGTGGTGGGAGCCCCCCCTAACATCTGGGGCTCAAGGCTGTGGAGCCTTGGCTGAACTCGCCCCATTGACGCTGTCTTCCATTAATGTCGCCAGCATTAAGTCAGATGCGGCTAGATTTACGGCTTTTGATTTTTTCACCCGAATTGAGGCTGCAATTTTATTTTTGCAGGAGACCAGATTAACTTACATGGGGGCCATATATAAGGCACGGAGGGAGTGGAGGTGCTGGCCCTCATACTGGTCTCTTGCGGCCAAGCCGTATAGCGGGGTGGCAGTCCTTTTCAAGACTGCAGATGTGGAATGCAGATGAGTGATCAAGTTAGAAATGGTGAGGTGCCTGCTCCTTGACGTCTTCATGAGGGGACAAGAGCTGCGGCTCATAAACATCTGCGGCCCACAGTCAAAGTGGGTCCGGAAATGTCTCTTCCTGAAGATTAAGCCCTTTATTTTTACGAGCCAACAGGTGGTCTTCAGTGGGGACTTCAATACCATTATGAGGTCCCGTGATCGGGGGGGAGGTCCTGAAGATCACCTGGCTTATGACAGCATCGTGCTTAATAGCATAGCCAGTGAAGCTCGCCTGGTGGATGTCCACATTCGGCACATCCCAGGCCACGGAGGTTTTACCTATCATAGGGGTAGCTGTAGATCTAGAATAGACAGGTTTTTTAAAGGAGGATGTCATCTTTTCTGCTGTGTCCGCCGTTGAGGTGGAGTTCTCCAGTCACTGTCTAATTTTCTTTTCTCTGAATGTTGCATAGACTCCCCGGATGGGAAGAGGGTTGTGGAAGCTGAATTCGTCCCTGCTGGAAGAAGCGGAGGTGAGACAATCCTTCGAGGATCTTCTTCAGAGCCATTTACCTCTTTTGGATCTCTGTAGTAGTAAATCAGAGTGGTGGGAGATCTTCAAAAAGAGGGGGCAGGGTTCTTCCGCAAGTTCTCGGGCCTCAGAATTCTGAACAGGCATCGCTTGTATCGGGCTCTGGGGAGGAAACTCGAGCAGCTCGTCTCGACTGGAGGTGACCGTGACGAAATCTCCAGAGTGAAGTCTTTGCTTAAAAGGTGTCAGTACGATAGGCACACATCTTTCGTTTTTGAGAGGGATTTCGGGAAGTACCGCTCACCTGACCCCTACAGGAACTGTAAGATGTCAGTGAATTGTAAGATGGTGACAGGACTGATCGACAGTACGGGGTCCCTGAACAGATCCAAATCAGGGATCCTGGAGGTGGTCAGGTCCTTTTACTCACGCCTCTTGGGAAGGAGGGATCTGGATCGGGATGAGATGTCGGCTTTCCTGGCTGAAACCATCCCTGAGCTAGGGGATGATCCCTCTCTTGGTGTTTTGGCAGAAGCAATCAGGGAAGAGGAAGTGAGACTGGCCATTGATGGGCTTCGGCCCAAAAAATCGCCAGGTCCGGATGGCTTAACATCCGAGTTTTATAAGATCTTTAGGGACTCCTTGGTCCCCCTCTTGACTGGGGTGCTAATGAGAGTCTTTCCTCTGGCACTCTTCCCGGTTCAATGAGGAAGTCAGCCCTGATTATTCTGTCAAAGGGTAAAGACTCGTCCCGTATTGAGAATTGGCGTCCCATAGCGCTTCTCAATACGGACCGGAAGGTTCTGGCGAAGGTGCTGTTTTAATCGGCTGGTCAAGTTTGCACCCCGGCACCTTTCGGAGGACTAGCACTGCTCTTTCCAGGTCGCAGCACTTTTAGTGCTGTGCTCAGTGTCCGGGAGGCAGTGGAGCAGAGTAGGGCAGGTCGCTGGAAGGAGTATCTGCTGTCGTTAGATCAAGCGAAGGCTTTTGACTGGGTTAACCATGAGTACCTCTGGTCTGTCCTTTTGAGGTACGGTCTGCCTGGGAGGTTTGTAAATTGGTAAGAGATCTTATACCAAGGGGCTGAGACTTTCCTGCTCGTGAACGGTTGGTCGGGTCGCCCTTTTGAGGTGGGCTCTGGGGTCCGTCAGGGCTGTCCTCTGAGCACACTTTTATACGCGTTCGCGATTGATCCCTTCCTGAGGAGGGTAGATCGTGGACCGTTGGTGGGAGTCAGGATGGACCAAGATGGGCCCCCTCTGAGGGTGGTGGCGTATGCTGACGATGTTTCTCTCTTCGTATCCTCGAGAGGGGAGGCAGACTGGGTCATGTCCGAAGTCGTGCGCTACTCGGAGGCATCCGGGTCCATGATCAACCGGGAAAAGTGTGAGAGTCTCTGGCTGGGAGGGGGAGATCCTAGTTTTGATCTCCCGGGCACCCTTCAAGAAACCCAGGCCTCCGCCAAAATTCTAGGCATCAAATTTGGCCCTGGGGACTACCCCGAGCAAAATTGGGAGGGCAGGCTCAGGATTGCCGCCCAATAGGTGGACGAGTGGAAGGGTTGGTCTTTAACCCTGAGGGAAAGGGTTAGCTTGGCTAAGGGCTTTCTGCTTCACTTGTTAATTTACCTGGGCAGTGTGTGCATCTTGCCAGAACCTCTCTGGACACGGGTTTACAGCCTGTTCTTCCAGCTGTTATGGGGGAATAGGCTCAACCTAATCAAGAGGGAGGTCACGTACCGTACGAGGAGACTAGGTGGGTTGGGTATGGTCAACCCAGTAGTGTTCTTAGTGAACATCTTTCTTAAAGGCAATATTTCCAACCTCTGGCTAGAGAGGGCTCCTCCATGGGTATTCTCCTGCAGGGGTTGGTTTCGGCCCTTCTTCCAGGAATGGGAGACAGGAGGGCAAGTGAAGAACCTCCGTACACCTAACGGACATCTCCCGGCTTACGCTACCCTGGTTCTGAAGGTAATCCGCCGGTGGGGTCTGGGAATGAGGGAAATCAGGACCATGTTGAGGCAATGCTTTGACAGAAGGGTTCTGTTGACCCATTTCCAGAAGCCCCTGGTCCTCAGGGATTGCCCAGGCCGGGATCTGGAGGTGGGGCTCGGGCTTTTAAATTCAAAGCGGATCCCCACGAAGTTTTGGGACTTGGCCTGGCGCTGCTTTCACGGAAGACTGTATGTAAGGGACAACCTGAAATACAGGAACTTCGATGATAGGGTTTGTCCCCGTGAGGAGTGTGGTGACGTGCTGGAAAGCATGGAGCACTTCCTCCTTCGGTGTCCCTTTAATGCAGAGGTTTACAACAGGGTGGGTGCTTCCATACGTTGGCCGCGGCTGGCGTCCCTTTCCTATGCCGAGTGGGTCTATGGGGCGTTCAAATCCCTGGGTGGCCGAGAACGGAGCACTTTATTTCTAGTTAGCGTAGTGGTCAGGTTTTACACGTGGAATGCACGGTGTTTAGTTTCGACGCAACAGAAAGCCCTCCCCTGGGATGAGGTGGTTATTAACATCTTGGGTGACCTGGGGAAGGTGCGTTCTTTGGAGTTCGAGAGGCTGGGTGTGAGGAGAGCCTCTTGGCTTTGGAGGGGCTTCTCCTTTTAAAAAACACACTCAAGGGAGAGCTGGTCTGCGTGTGAATGGTGTTAGGGATAGCATAAGGTGGTGTGGGTGTTGAGGAGAGAAGTAGGGCAGATAGGGTCAGGGAGGGTCAGTGTGAGGGATTGATAGAGAGTTAGTTAAGTTAAGTTAGGTAGACTAGGGATAGATAGGGACAGTTTTTGTTAGGGACAGAAGTAGGGATAGTTTTAGTTGATAAGGGACAGGGTGAATGTGTTGTTGGTAAGAGACAGGGCCTCTTAGGGCTCCAGTATCCTGGTGGTGGGCTATTGCATGTCACGGGATAGCTTTTTGTTTTGAAATAAAATAATAGATAATGGATATTGAGGCTTGCAGGTACCGATCTTGGCCTTGCGGGTAAGGCTGATTATGTAAAGGTTGATAATGTTGTTTGTTATGTTATATATTATTGTATGTTGTTAATGGCTGGTTTATGTACAATTGTGTTATGTATATAGTGTATATATTAAGTATAAGTATATATGAGGGTTTTTGTGTATATAGTTAGAATAAGGGGAGGGGAGTAGTTAGGTTGGGTGGGGGTTGTTTAAGGCGGGGGCTGGGCTTTGGGCATGAAACTTATCAATGGACCCATGGACCCGTAGTGGGTGAAGGAAGTTTTCAAAAGATGGGCAGAACTTTATGGACCCATACCAGATGTGATAGGGCATGAACTAATGGACCTGAGGTGAGGTGGGGGGTAAAGGAAAACAAAACCAAAAAAAAAAAAAAAATATATATATATATATATATATAAATATATTTGTGATAGGTTAAGTATTGTATTAGGCGGCCAGAATGGCCTTTTTGTGTTTTGCGTTGGGGCAGTGGGCCAAATCCTTTTGTTGTTATATTTTTCCTGTAAATATGTAAATACGGTGAATAAGAGCGGTGTGAATGTGTATGTATGTGAAAGAATGAATATGAGTTGGTTCTTTTGTTTTCCCCTTTTGTTTTTTTTTCTTTTTCTTGTTAGAAGGTTTCCTGCTTGGGGTCCCCGTAGAGCTGTGAAGTTTCTGCGAGCGGACTCATGTGGAGGAGGAAGGAAAAAGGATTTTGGCCATTGATGAAAAAGACTTGAGAGACCGTGTGTCTGGTTATTTCTTTCGGTATCGTTTTCTTTCCGAATTGGTGTTTTGGTTTTATGTATATGTTGTATGTGTTTTATAATTTATTAATAAAAAAGAGTTCCAGCTCCAGTAGCGTCCAGTAAAGCTGCTGCAGTTAAAAAGCTTTTAAAAGGATCGAGCTTGGTGGTCCACCGCAAGGCGTCCTACCGCCAGTCCCAGCCCCTGTGCCTTGGGGTGCTTCCCCGATGCTCTTCACTGAGTGTCCCGGGGGCCCGAAGCATTTCCTTTGAAAAAATTAAGTGTCCAAACTACAGGTGGTGTAGCTTGCTTAACAGCTGGGTTAATCTGCTGAATAGCAGACACTGCTACTAGGCCCAAAGTATTGCTTGGGCTAGATGCAGTTAAAAATTTGTAATTATATACTCTCGTTGGATGCTGAGAAAGCATTCCATAAAGTCTCCTGGCACACCATATATTATTCCCTTCAAAAGCTTGGGGTAGGGGACACTTTTATAGCCAAAATCATGGCCCTGTATCGCAATCCGTCAGCTAGGCTGAAGATAATTGGAACATTATCATCACCTTTCATAATCACCAAAGGGACAAGGCAGGGATGTCCTCTGTCCCCTCTCTTATACATCCTAGTGATGGAGCACCTGCTCTCATCAATTCACGATAACCCCAATATTAGGGGGATTGAGGTGGGAGGCACCGAGTACAAGTGCTCTGCATTTGCTGATGAATGATGTCCTAGTATATATCACTCAACCACATATATCCATCACTGCTGTTATGGCTGAAATAGATCACTTTGGTACATGGTCAAATTTTAAAATCCATGCAGCGAAGTCTGAGGCCCTCGATGTTTCCCTCACCAAATCTATACAGGACTCCATCCAGTCCAACTTTCCCTTTGCCTGGCCTCACAGGGTATCAAATACTTAGGAATTTGTATTCATAGAGACCTCTCCCGTCTATTTTTTCTTAATTTTTGGGCTCTTTATTGAACAACTCTATAGAGATCTTACTTCTTGGACGGTGAAGGATTTTTCCAGGTTCAGCAGAATAAATATACTAAAAATGAACGTCCTACCTAAACTCTTATACCTCTTCCAAACCATTCCCGTGGTAATTCCCTCAAGTTTTTGGAAAAGACTACGCAGTAGCTTTTGCAGATTTATCTGGGCAAGTGGGCGTCCACGCATTCGGGGGACACATTCTGATCAGACAGAAACAAAAGGGGGGCCTTAGCCTTACGGATTGTAGAAGGTATTACATGGCAGCAGTACACGCTAGAATCCTGGACTTCTTCCCTCATTCGGAGGGGAAATTGTGGGTCCAAATAGCTCAATCCATTTGTCCTAAAGCTCTTACCACTCTCCCATGGTGCGCCCATTTAATTGTCCCCTCTCTTGGCCTCATGTCATATAGTACTTATGCCACTGCTTTGGTTTTGAGATTCCAAAAAAAAAGCTTATCCTCAATCGACCCAAGGCCCTTTGCTCCCGATTTCAGATAATCCAGATTTCCCACCAGGACTATCTGCAAATAGATTTCTCGGTTCAAATAAATCCCATCCGATATTATTTTCTCATGTCATCTCCAATACTTCGCTGCTCCCCCTCAATGACTTGTTACAGGGAAGAGCCACTTCCCCGAAGGCAAATTTTGAATATAGCCAGTTACAACACTTCTATTCAACTGTGAAGAAGCGCATACATCTTCATATCTGTGTTGAATGCTGCACTATATATTAAAGGTATGAACTGCATTCAGTGGAAGCAAACAGCTGAATAGAATCCCCACCTCTGCTATCTGTGTTGAATGCTGCACTATATATTAATGGTATGAACTGCATTCAGTGGAAGCAAACAGCTGAATAGAATCCCCACCTCTGCTATCTGTGTTGAATGCTGCACTATATATTAATGGTATGAACTGCATTCAGTGGAAGCAAACAGCTGAATAGAATCCCCACCTCTGCTATCTGTGTTGAATGCTGCACTATATATTAATGGTATGAACTGCATTCAGTGGAAGCAAACAGCTGAATAGAATCCCCACCTCTGCTATCTGTGTTGAATGCTGCACTATATATTAATGGTATGAACTGCATTCAGTGGAAGCAAACAGCTGAATAGAATCCCCACTCTGCTATCTGTGTTGAATGCTGCACTATATATTAATGGTGTGCACTCCATACCTCTACTTGCTGCCAAGCACTGCTTTACCATCTTGCAACATAGTTTAATGTGCCTGTTAATAAGGCTTTGGAATAATTCATTTTTGCACTGTGTTTAAAATACTTACTGCTTTATATCCCGGTGACTGGGGCCTCTCTAGATGCTATCAGGTGGAAGGTGCTAAAGCATATAGATGTTGCCAGGTAGCCTTTGATGATCTAACCACCCCCTGGTGTGCTGGCCCCAGCTGGCAAATTATCCCAAAACAGCCCCTACAATCCCACTTTCCTGACCCTGTAGTGTGGACTATATATTTAGGAGTAGTCTAAGGGGCGCACGCACTAAGGGGGGCGCACGCATCACAGAAAGCAAAGCATCACGAAAGACAAGCATCGAGTAAAAGGCAGTTATCCATGGCAGTTAATCAGGGCAGGAATCAGGTAACCCACACTTTGCTTTCTTTTAAATTATGTTCTCTATCTCTATCCTCCTGTGTTCCCTTGCCATCCACATTCACTGCCCCATCCCCCCTCCATCACGACTCATATACATCAGCCCCTCCATACTTCCCTCTCCCATGTACAGTTCCCATGCACTCCTCACCTTCCTAAGAAAACTCAGCCCATCTTGCCCAAACATATCTCAGAAAAAACCTATTTATAAATCCAACAACTACCTGCTCTTTATCTTCCTACTCCTACTGATTTCAGGGGACATCTCCCCCAACCCTGGTCCATCCCCCAACCTCAATCCCTACCCTACCTCATTTCGAAACCATAATAATCTTGTTAATATTACTTGCACTCCCTCATCTCCTTCTTTCAACTGTGCCCTCTGGAATCCAAGGTCTGCATGCAATAAACTATTTTTCCTGCACAACTACTTTCTGAACAACTCTCTTCATCTGTTGGCCCTCACTGAAACCTGGATTCAGGATTCTGACACGGTCTCCCCTGCTGCCATTTCCTATGGTGGCTTACAGTTCTCCCATTCCCCGAGACCCACAAACAGACATGGTGGTGGAGTTGGCATACTCCTGTCCCCACAATGCACTTTCCAGGTCATCCCCCCAATTCCATCACTCTCATTCCCTTCTTTTGAGGTCCACACCATCAGGCTCTTCCATCCCCTCTCCTTCAGAATAGCGGTCATATATCGGCCCCCAGGCTCATCCACCCAGTTCCTTGACCACTTCTCAGCCTGGCTGCCGCACTTCATGTCCTCAGAACTACCAACCCTTATCCTTGGAGACTTCAACATCCCCATTAACAGTCCTACTTCCACATCTGCATCTCAGCTTCTATCACTAACCACTTCTCTAGGCCTCTCACAGCTTTCAACCTCTGAGACACACAAGGATGGCAACACCCTTGACCTGGTCTTTGTCCGCCTCTGTTCAATTTCCCACCTAAATAACTCACCGCTTCCACTCTCTGACCACAACATTCTCTCCTTCACGCTCACAAATCCTCTCCACCACCCCAGCGAACTCCTACCTACCGCACATTCAGAAATCTGCAAGCCATTAACCCTCAGACACTTTCAGACTCCCTACACTCTTCGCTGTCCCCAATCTCCTCTTTTTCTTGTCCTAATCTGGCTGTTCAGCACTACAATGACACTCTTAGAAGCACCCTTGACCAAGTAGCACCGCTCACCCTCAGAACTTCCAAACACACAGTAAAACACGCCCTGGCTCACATCGCAAACTCACCTTCTCCAGCGATGCTCTAGGAGTGCTGAACGCCTATGGAGAAAAACCCGCACACCAGAAGACTTCATCCACTTTAAATTCATGTTAAGAACTTATAATGCTGCCCTTCACCTCGCCAAACAGACCTACTTCACCACACTGATCTCCTCACTAGCCAACAACCCCAAGAAACTTTTTGACACTTTTCACTCCCTCCTCAGGCCAAAAGCACAAGCCCCTATCACAGACATTTGTGCTGATGACCTGGCCTCCCACTTTATAGAAAAAATAGATACTATCCGTCAGGAAATCTGCTCTCAACCACCAAGTGCTGTGACTCCCATCCCACCCTGCATTTCCCCTGGCTCAATTTCCACATTTGATCCCATCACAGAAGAAGAAGTCTCCAGACTCCTCTCTTCCTCTCGTCCGACTACATGCACTACCGACCCCATCCCCTCACATCTCCTCCAGTCTCTTTCTCCTGTTGTCACAACTCACCTAACTACAATCTTCAATCTCTCACTCTCCTCTGGCATTTTCCCATCCTCCTTCAAACACTCCATCATTACTCCACTACTAAAGAAACCCGCTCTTAACCCTTCCTGCACAAACAACTACAGACCGGTCTCCAATCTCCCCTTCATCTCCAAACTTTTGGAGCGCCTAGTCTACTCCCGCCTCACCCGTTACCTCTCCACTCACTCCCTCCTAGACCCTTCACAGTCCGGCTTCCGACCCCTACATTCGACTGAAACTGCACTCATCAAAGTGACCAATGACCTTCTGACAGCAAAACGTAACGGCGACCACTCTCTGCTCATTCTACTCGACCTTTCTGCAGCTTTCGACACGGTTGACCACCGTCTCCTACTGTCCAGGCTCCACTCTCTAGGTATTAAGGACACTGTTCTCTCCTGGTTCTCCTCCTATCTTTCTGACCGCTCCTTCAGTGTTTCGTTCTCTGGCTCCACTTCATCTCCTCTCCCTCTCACTGTCGGTGTACCCCAGGGCTCAGTCCTTGGCCCCCTTCTCTTCTCTCTCAACACCGCCCCAATTGGACAGACCATCAGCAGATTTGGCTTTCAGTACCATCTTTATGCTGATGACACACAATTATACACGTCATCCCCCGACCTTACCCCCGCTGTACTACAGAACGCCACCGACTGTCTGTCCGCAGTCTCCAACATCATGTCTGCTCTCTATCTGAAACTCAACCTCTCCAAAACTGAACTTCTTCTGCTCCCGCCGTCTACTAACCTTCCTAAATCTGACATTTCCCTCTCAGTGGGCGGCACCATAATAACACCCCGGCAGCAGGCTCGCTGTCTGGGTGTTATGTTTGATACCAATCTCTCCTTCACCTCCCATATACAATCTCTTGCCCGCTCTTGCCGCCTACACCTAAAGAACATCTCTAGAATCCGCCCTTTTCTCACCATGGAAACAACAAAAACCCTCACTGTAGCATTGATCCACTCCCGCCTGGACTACTGTAACGCTCTATTACTTGGCCTCCCCATTACTCGACTATCCCCTCTCCAGTCCATCCTTAATGCAGCAGCCAGGGTTATCCATCTGGCTAATCGGTACTCGGACGCGTCCGCTCTTCGCCGGTCCTTACACTGGCTGCCCATTTATTATAGGATCCAATTCAAAGTACTTGTTCTCACCCACAAAGCTCTCCACACTGCAGCACCCCCCTACATCTCCTCCCTCATTTCTATCTATCGGCCTAACCGACTGCTGCGCTCTGCAAACGACTTTCGACTAACCTCTGCACTAATCCGTACCTCCCACTCCCGACTCCAAGACTTCTCCCGCGCTGCGCCAATCCTCTGGAATGCTCTACCCCAAGAAATTAGGACTATCCACAATTTGCATGGTTTCAGGCGCTCCCTCAAAACACATCTGTTCAGAGCGGCCTATCACATTCACTAATCAAAGTCATTCTATGTGTAAGTGTGTGTGTGTGTGTAGCCCATTCACTATCTCCATCCATCCCTCACTCCCTTAAGATGGCTGGACCATCATTGTAAATGCACCATTGTATATACACACCTGTATTTTGTATCTCCCCCACCTCATTGTAGATTGTAAGCTCTCACGAGCAGGGCCGTCTTATTTTGCTTTAATTACTGTATTGTTAACGTTGTTACTTATCACTTGTGTTTTGAAACTGTTAAACTGTAAAGCGCTGCGGAATATGATGGCGCTATATAAATAAAGATTATTATTATTATTAATATAGAGATCTCACAAACTTTGAAAAATTGAGCCTATCATTGTCACCCCCTACACACTCCATCTCCCTACTATATAATCTCCTCATTGCCCTGGTAACTGACAATAGGCCAGGATTCTGCGGTGCATGGAAAAGGGAACTGGGGAAGTCCTCTCTGACTCACAATGGGATAAATGTTTCTTCCTAACACATAAAATCTCAAGAGGGTTCAAAGCTCAGGAAACCTCCTTCACAGTTATCTCTAGATGGCACCGGGTACCAGCAGTCCTTCATAGATGGTATCCAGTGGTCTCAGATAGATGTTGGAGATGTGGGGAGGGGGAAGGGACAATGTCACACATATGGTGGGCATGCCCTATAATAAATGCATTTTGGGCAAAGGTGGTTCCCATGATTGAGAAAATAACTGGTTTGGCTATCCCTAATACGCCAGAAGCCCTCCTTTTATCAATGTTACCAATAAGTTAACGTAGTTATAAAAGGTCATCAATAGACTACCTAATACAGGCGGCTAAGAATTTCATTCCACGACACTGGAATAGCAGAGACCCACCCTGTGGAGAATGGTTTGCGCTGATCTCCCTCCTTAATAGGATGGAGCATCTGATTGCCATCTCACCGGCTGATGTTGATAGATACTATGTGATTTGGAGGAATTGGATTGATTTGCAAAACTCTGACGCCTAACTTCTAGCCCCCAACTAAAATTATCCGTGATGTCGGCACAACAATGATCATAATCGCACTCTATTTATTGGTGGTCCGCTCCCTCTCTAACTTTCATATGGAAAAATACATGCTTGATCTGGATATTGATGGAAAACCCTCCCTGTTATGAATGTTTTAGAAGTGAATTCTGAGCAGAAGCTCCCTCTGGTGGTTGCAAACAGTACTGAACCATTCAATGAGGATTGGCAATCAGGAATTACAGACTGACTGGATATAAGGGAGGTTTCCCCCCATCATGGTTGCCGGTGATCAATTGTTCCTGTCTTAACGTTGTTTCCTGGTTCACTTGGAAGCTTGCTGAGTCTTGCCTCTTCTCCTGCTCTCAGATAAGATATTTTCTGTTTTTTGTTTTTGTGCTTGCCATTTGCATTTTTCTCTGCATTTCTGTGAGGTTGGCCAGGTTCCCCTCCCCGGCGGGCTTGGGCCACTCTCAGTTCCTCTGGAGCCACTGTTGTTTGTTCATTTGCCTTTTCCAGTTTTTTCAGTGGCTGCGGCTGAGTTTTGTTACAACAGAGAACTAATTTAGGTGGTAGAGGTCGTGTGATCTCAGGTGTTTTTGCAATTAGTAGCATTGGCTTTTTTTTAGGGTTTTTTGGATTGCAGTAAGTATCCTTCCTATCTGTTTCTGTCTAGGCAGATTGGGCCCCAACGTTTGCTCATACTATTTTCTGTCTGTGTCTGTATTTCCTCTTGTCTAACCGCCATTACATGTTGGGGGCTTCCTATGTTCTTTGGGGATCTGCTCCGGGGCAGATAGCTTTCCTCTTTCTATCTTTAGGTGTAGTTATCCTCTCAGGCTGTGACGAGGCGTCTAGGACCAACGTAGGAACGCTCCACGGCTGCCTTTAGTTGTGGTGGTTATTCAGGGTACTGCAATCCAGTAGATTCCAACCTCTCTGGTGTATTGCCGTTTTTGCCTGCTCTCCTCAGCTACCAAAACGTAACACCTCCCTGTACCCCCCAATGTACTGTCGTTATGCATAGATTTATAGTTATACTACCCCTGTTACTATGTATATTGTATTTTCTTGTACTTTTTCACCACAAAAATAAAAAAAAATGGAATTTGAAAAAAAATATTGTAATTAGATCTACAGCTGGTGGCTACTCCGCTGACTAGCAGACAGTGAAGCTTTGGAGCAGACCTCTGATTCCTAGGCTATAGTATGAGTAAAAACAGCTTTTTAGAGTCAACCATCTGTGTTACCCAAGCCATAGTGTATGTAGTTTTTTACGGTTAAAAGGGGGGGAAACCCAACCCACCTGTAATTCACGATGCCAAATTCACATAAAACACAGCAAGGGGACTCCAAAAAGAGTCTCCATTATTTCCAAAAATTTGGGGCACAGACACCACTTAAGTGGCCTCAATTACCCCAGGGTTGCTTAAAACGGTTGGTGAGGTGATTTTAACAAATCCTCAAGCTTTTACTCTCCCCAGGATGACACAGGGGTAGAAAAGTCCTTGCAGATCCATGATTTGTTCATCTTTATGAACGTGAGTCTGTCTACATTGTCAGTGGACAGCCGTGTGCGCTTATCTGTCAGCACACCACCAGCAGCGCTGAACACACGTTCAGAGAAGACGCTGGCTGCGGGGCATGACAAGATCTCCAAGGCGTGAGTGGCGAGCTCCAGCCATTTATCCAGGTTGGAAGCCCTAAAAGAGCAAGGGTCCAGTGACACAGTCATGGCTTCGATGTTCAGTTGGAGATACTCCTGTACCATCGTCTCTAGGCGTTGACTATGTGTCTGACTTCTTGTCTCCTGTGGCCTTGCAAAGGATGGGCTAAAAAAGTGGTGAAAGGATTCCGCAAAATTGCTGTTAACACCAGCAGATACTGTGTTTCTGTTACGGTTTGAGTGCTGAAGACTTGACAGTCCAACAGTTGGCAAGTTAGAACTGTGAGATTCACTACGTGCACCACTGGTGTTTTGTGGAAAAGCACATGTATGATTATGCAACAGTCTCTGCTGATACTCCTGCATGCGTGAATCCCTTTCTATGGCAGGAATTATTTCTGCAAATTTACTTTTGTACCGGGGATCTAAGAGTGTGGCTACCCAGTAGTCAGGATTATTTCGAATTCTGACAATTCGAGGGTCATGTTGCAGGTAGTGCAGCAAGAAGGCACTCATGTGTCTTGCGCATCCAGGAGCACCAAGACCGTGTTGTGTTGGTGGCGAGGTAAGAATCATGCTTCCTTCCTCTGCCCTCTTCCCCAAACCTTCCACAACAGAAATGTGATCAAGGTCTCCCTCATCTGATGAGTCTTCAATGCCCATCGCCAGTTCGTCCTACACTTCTTCCTGGGCTCCTGCACCTTCCTCACTAGTTTGGCTGCTACCATGAGCCCTGGTTATTCCCTCTCCCTCACCCTCCCATGCCTGCCGCCTTGGTACTGCCGACCGTCTGGACCTTGCAGATGTTAGCCCTTCCGCATACAACTTCTCCTCCTCTACTTCCTCCACCTCCTCTTGTTCCACCACCTGACTCCGAATTCTGTTTAACATGTGCTCCAGCATGTAAATTACCGGAATAGTCATGCTGATAATGGCATCGTCAGCACTAAACATCTTCGTCACCATTTCAAAACTTTGCAGAAGGGTGCATAGGTCCCTGATCTGAGACCACTCCTCCAGCGTGATTTGCCCCACCTCTGGATCTCGTTGGCCCAGGCTATAAGTAAGAACGTATTGCAACAGGGCTTGTCGGTGCTGCCACAGTCGCTGCAACATGTGCAGAGTTGAATTCCACCGTGTTGGCACATCGCATTTTAGCCGGTGAACTTGCAGGCCCACCGACTTCTGTAGAGATGTAAGTCGCTGAGCTGCGGGATGCGAACGGCGGAAGTGAGAACACAGCGATCGTGCCATCTGCAGAAGGCCATGTAGTCCGGGATAGTGGGCTAAAAATTGCTGGACAACCAGGTTCAACAAGTGAGCCATACAAGGCACGTGTGTGACATTGGCCCGGCGAAGGGCCGCACCCAGCTTTGCAGCATTGTCGCACACGGCCTTCCCTGGTTGCAGGTCCAGTGGAGACAACCATTCATGAAACTGGTTCTCCAGAGCTGACCACAACTCCTCAGCTGTGTGACTCACATTTCCCAGACATTTCAACGTAAAAACCGCCTGATGACGTTGAGCCCTGCTGACAGCATAGCAAGGAGGTGTGCAGGATCCCTTCTGCGCAGTTAGAAAGCCGGTGGCATGACCTGACAGGCTTTGGGTGCAGGTGGAGGACCGAGAGGAGGTTGAGGAGACAGAAGCAGTGGAGGAACTTTGAGATAAAGAGGATTGACGCACAACTCGTGGGGACGGCAAGACTTGGACAGCAGCCCCTTGTCCTGCTGTCACCATAGTTACCCAGTGTCCAGTCAGCGACATGTAACGCCCCTGTCCATGCCTACTCGTCCAAGTGTCTGTGGTGAAATGCACCCTGTCACACACTGAGTTTCTCAAAGAAGCGGTGATGTTGTGTGTGACATGCTGGTGGAGCGCATGCACACCTTTCTTTGAGAAGTAGTGCCAACTGGGCATCTGGTACTGGGGCACTGCGACGGACATAAGGTCTCGAAAATCCTCTGTGTCCACCAAGCAGAAAGGCAGCATTTGTGTAGCCAAGAGCTTGCAGATGGTGAAATTCAACCTCTTAGCTTTCTCATGGCTAGGAGGAAATGGTATTTTACTTGTCCACATCTAAGGGACCGAGGACTGGCTGTTGTGCGTAGACGGGGTTGAGTAGGGTGTCCCCGGACAACTGATGGTCTGTGAGGAAGATGCAGGTGAAAAAGTTAGGTTGCCTGGATCCAAAGGTGGTGCTCTCGATGTTGGAGAGCGCTCAACACCAGCTGGTGTTTCCACTTCCAAATGAAATGATGACCTGCCAATCAGACTGGCTGCTACGGGTAAAGAGGTGCCAGGTCTGAGTCTCAAAACAGGTCTGACTGCTGTCCCCCCAGTCACAGAGGATGAAGAGGCCGCGGTCGCGGATGCACAAGATGGGGCAGACGGTGGTTGGCCTGGCCCGCTAGGCCGCATTGTAGCACAGTGAGCTTGCCACTGCAACTTATGCTTCATATCCATGTGACGGTTCATGCATGAAGTACTCAAACTATGGATTTTTTGGCCTCCGCTTAGCTTTTGGTCACAAATGTTACAGATAACACGAGTTGGGTCATCCTTATTGATCTGAAAAAATGCCCAGGCTATACAAGGCTTAGAACCCATGCAACCTGAAGAGCCACCACGACTTTTGGTCAGAGGCAGAGTTGTGGTTGAGGATGCAGTTGGTGACGTGCTTCCAGTACTATATCTCTGTCCAGGAAGGCGCAACCTGACCTCGTCATCACTCGAATCCTCCTCCACCTCCTCTGCTGACCTCATCGACTCTCTGACAGTGGGTTGACAGTAAGTGGGATCTGCAACCTCGTCATCATCACCCTGTGCGTTCTCACACCCGTCGTCCTCAGAGCCAACCTCTTCCTGCCCTGACAAAAAACGTAAGTTGTCGCTCACTTCAGGTATTTGAGTCTCATCATTATCTTCCTCATTGTCTCCACCAACAGGAGTTACAGTTTGGGAACGAGGGTCTACATTATGCTCAGAACCTTCTTCATCTGGTCCTGGATCCGACTCATAAACATTCTGGGCATCAGTGCAGATCATTTCCTCATCTGGATTCACAGAAGCTGTGGAGACGACCTCTGATTCCCAGGCTATAGTATGAGTAAACTGCTGTGCAGACTCAACCATCTGTTCTACCCCATACTCAGACGGACAGCTGGAGACTTGGGAGCTGTGAGGAAGCAAGTGCGATTGGGGTGACACCTCTGAGGACTGGAGTTTTTGTGATGTTGAAGTGGAGGAGAGCCGACTTAAAGGAGCACTTGATATCTGTTGAAGCACCTGCTGTTTTTGTGCCTCATGTGGAATTTGTAGCAATGGGCGTGGCCGTAAGAAAGGGATCGTACCACATTGTCCACTAAAAGAAGTAGACATCTTAGTTTGGCTGGAAGATGGTCTTTCTTCTGCAGGTGTTACTGTTGCTTTAACACCTACCCCACGGACACAACCTTTTTTCCCTTCCCAACACGCCTATTCCCCTTTCCACCAGCAGCAGCCCTTTTGCCACTCATTTTGGTGGTTACCTAATTGGCAACTCAGGAGTTGTTTGCACAAAAAACGATGGATGGAAACCGAGAAGAGCTGAGTCGCCAATTTGTGGTAGTAGCCCAAAAGGATTGGCTTGGTTAGAAGCAGTAAAACAATTTTATTAAATACACAGGTGGTGGAGCTTAGTATAGATGGCCTAATAGAATGAGTACCACACACTGCTACTATGCCCAAAACTATTGTCCAGGCAAGATGCAGCTAAAAATTATTAATAATTTCAACGCTGGTGGAGCTTAGTATAGATGGCCTAATAGAATGAGTACCACACACTGCTACTATGGCCAAAATTATTGTCCAGGCAAGATGCAGCTAAAAATTCATAGTTATTTCAACGCTGTTGGAGCTTTGTATAGATGGCCTAATAGAATGAGTACCACAAACTGCTACTATGCCCAAAATTATTTTACAGGCAAGATGCAGCTAAGAATTCGTAGTTATTTGAACGCTGATGGAGCTTTGTATAGATGGCCTAATAGAATGAGTACCACACACTGCTACTATGCCCAAAATTATTTTACAGGCAAGATGCAGCTAAAAATTCATAGTTATTTCAATGCTGGTGGAGATTTGTATAGATGGCCTAATAGAATGAGTACCAAACACTGCTACTATGCCCAAAATTATTTTACAGGCAAGATGCAGCTAAAAATTCGTAGTTATTTCAACGCTGGTGGAGCTTTGTATAGATGGCCTAATAGAATGAGTACCACACACTGCTACAATGCCCAAAATAAGTTTACAGAACAAGATGCAGCTAAAAATTCATAGTTATTTCAACCTGGTGGAGCTTTGTATAGATGGCCTAATAGAATGAGTACCACACACTGCTACTAATGCCCACAATTATTTTACAGCAAGATGCAGCTAAAAATTCATAGTTATTTCAAACGCTGGTGGAGCTTTGTATAGATGGCCTAATAGAATGAGTACCACACAGCTGCTACTATGCCCACAATTATTTTACAGGCAAGATGCAGCTAAAATTCGTAAGTATTTCAACGCTGGTGGAGCTTTGTATAGATGGCCTAATAGAATGAGTACCACACCTGCTACTATGCCCACAATTATTTTACAGGCAAGATGCAGCTAAAAATTCGTAGTAATTTCAACGCTGGTGGAGCTTTGTATAGATGGCCTAATAGAATGAGTACCACACACTGCTACTATAGCCCAAAATTATTTTACAGGCAAGATGCAGCTAAAAATTCTTAGTTATTTCAACGCTGGTGGAGCTTTGATAGAGCCTATAGAATGAGTACCACACACTGTACTAGCCAAATATTTTACAGGCAAGATGCACTAAAATTCTAGTATTTAACGCGGTGGAGCTTTGTATAGATGCTAATAGAATGGTACCACACTGTACCATGCCCACAATTATTTTACAGACAAGATGCAGCTAAAATTCGTAGTTATTTGAACAGCTGGTGGAGTTTGTATAGATGGTCTAATAGAATGAGTACCACACACTGCTACAATGCCCAAAATAATTTTACAAACCAGATGCAGCTAAAAATTCATAGTTATTTTAACGCTGGTGGAGCTTTGTATAGATGGCCTAATAGAATGAGTACCACACGCTGCTACCATGCCCACAATTATTTTACAGACAAGATGCAGCTAAAAATTCGTAGTTATTTCAACCTTGTGGAGCTTTGTATAGATGGCCTAATAGAATGAGTACCACACACTGCTACTATGCCCACAATTATTTTACAGACAAGATGCAGCTTAAAATTCGTAGTAATTTCAACGCTGGTGGAGCTTAGTATAGATGCCTAATAGAATAAGTACCACACACTGCTACTATGCCCACAATTATTTTACAGGCAAGATGCAGCTAAAAATTCTTAGCTATTTCAACGCTGGTGGAGCTTTGTATAGATGGCCTAATAGAATGAGTACCACACACTGCTACTATGCCCACAATTATTTTACAGGAAAGATGCAGCTAAAAATTCATAGTAATTTGAACGCTGGTGGAGCTTTGTATAGATGGCCTAATAGAATGAGTACCACACACTGCTACTATGCCCAAATTATTTTACAGGCAAGATGCAGCTAAAAATTTGTAGTAATTTCAACGCTGGTGGAGCTTGTATAGATGGCCTAATAGAATGAGTACCACACACTGCTACTAAGCCCAAAATTATTTTACAGGCAAGATGCAGCTAAAATTCTTAGTTATTTCAATACTGGTGGAGCTTTGTATAGATGGCCTAATAGAATGAGCACCACACACTGCTACTATGCCCACAAATATTTTACAGCAAGATGCAGCTAAAAATTCATAGTTATTTCAACGCTGGTGGAGCTTTGTATAGATGGCCTAATAGAATGAGTGCCACACACTGCTACTATGCCCATAATTATTTTACAGGCAAGATGCAGCTAAAAATTCTAGTTATTTCAACGCTGGTGGAGCTTTGTATAGATGGCCTAATAGAATGAGTACCACACACTGCTACAATGCCCAAATAAGTTTACAAACAAGATGCAGCTAAAAATTCATAGTTATTTCAACACTGGTGGAGCTTTGTATAGATGGCCTAATAGAATGAGTGCCACAAGCTGCTACTATGCCCACTATTATTTTACAGGCAAGATGCAGCTAAAAATTCGTAGTTATTTCAACGCTGGTGGAGCTTTGTATAGATGGCCTAATAGAATGAGTACCACACCTGCTACATGCCCACAATTATTTTACAGCAAGATGCAGCTAAAAATTCGTAGTAATTTGAACGCTGGTGGAGCTTTGTATAGATGGCCTAATAGAATGAGTACCACACTGCTACTATGCACCAAAATATTTTACAGGCAAGATGCAGCTAAAAATTCATAGTAATTTCAACGCTGGTGGAGCTTAGTATAGATAGCCTAATAGAATGAGTACCACACACTGCTACTAAGCCCAAAATTATTTTACAGGCAAGATGCAACTAAAATTCTTAGTTATTTCAATGCTGGTGGAGCTTTGTATAGATGACCTAATAGAATGAGTACCACACCTGCTACCATGCCCACAATTATTTTACAGACAAGATGCAGCTAAAAATTCGTAGTTATTTGAACGCTGGTGGAGTTTTGTATAGATGGTCTAATAGAATGAGTACCACACACTGCTACAATGCCCAAAATAATTTTACAAACCAGATGCAGCTAAAAATTTATAGTTATTTTAACGCTGGTGGAGCTTTGTATAGATGGCCTAATAGAATGAGTACCACACCTGCTACCATGCCCACAATTATTTTACAGACAAGATGCAGCTAAAAATTCGTAGTTATTTCAACTCTTGTGGAGCTTTGTATAGATGGCCTAATAGAATGAGTACCACACACTGCTACAATGCCCAAAATAAGTTTACAAACAAGATGCAGCTAAAAATTCATAGTTATTTCAACACTGGTGGATAGTGTTGAGCGATATTGCTCGATATCTAAAAATATCGTATCGAAATTGTATCGCCGATAGCACTAAATATCGTCGATATCCGATTTCGATAGCGGAAGTCCCATGTAAGTCTATGGGAACAAAATATCGAAATTAAAAAAAACCCATTCTTTCCTTGTTGGTTAATTGTACATGAAGGAAAACAACAAAGACTAATGTAGAATGTATTGGGGAGGTTGAGGAGACAATAAAGGCATACATGTTTAACCCAATGCATTGGAATAGCATTAATATATTTTTTTTTGGAAATACGTTTGGATTGACTAACAAATTGACAATGTTGTTAACCTTTTTTCTATTTTGGCAAATATGTATGTTTCACAACTTCCATGCTCTTCACCTTTTTAACTTTTGCCAGTGCCACACTTTCTCCTTCATAATCTTCAGCAGCAGCATCATCTTTCTCATCAAATTATTCTTCATCTTCACCTTCTTAACCCCTTAATGACCAAGCCATTTTGTAGGTTAAAGACCAGGCCAATTTTTACAATTCTGACCACTGTCTCTTTATGAGGTTATAACTCTGGAACGCTTCTACGGATCTTGGCGATTCTGAGAATGTTTTTTCGTGACATATTGTACTTCATGATAGTGGTAAAATTTCTTCAATATAACTTGCGTTTTTTTATGAAAAAAATGGAAATATGGCAAAAATTTTGAAAATTTTGCAATTTTCAAACTTTTAATTTTTATGCCATTAAATCAGAGAGATATGTCACAAAAATTAGTTAATAAATAACATTTCCCACATGTCTACTTTACATCAGCACAATTTTGGAACCAAAATTTTTTTTTGTTACGAAGTTATAAGTGTTAAAAGTTGACCAGCAATTTCTCATTTTTCCAACAAAATTTACAAAACCATTTTTTTAGGGACCACCTCACATTTGAAGTGAATTTGAGGGGTCAATATGACAGAAAATACCCAAAAGTGACACCATTCTAAAAACTGCACCCCTCAACGTGTTCAAAGCCACATTCAAGAAGTTTATTAACCCTTTAGGTACTTCACAAGAATTGAAGCAATGTGGAAGGAAAAAATGAACATTTAACTTTTTTTCCCAAAATTTTTCTTTCGACACAATGTTTTTGAATTTTGTCAAGGGTATCAGGAGAAAATGAACCACAATATTTGTTGTACAATTTCTCCAGAGTACACCGATATATCATGTGTGGGGGTAAACCACTATTTGGGCGCATGGCAGAGCTCGGAATGGAAGCAGCGCCGTTTGACTTTTTTGGCTGGAATTGAGATTGGACGCCATGTCGCATTTGGAGAGTCCCTGTGTGCCTAAACAGTGGAAACCCCCCACAAGTGACCCTATTTTGGAAACTGGACCCCTCAAGGAACTCATCTAAATGTGTTGTGAGAGCTTTTAACCCCCAAGGGCTTCACAGAAGGTTATAACGTAGAGCCGTAAAATTAAAAAATCATATTTTTTCCACAAAAATGATCTTTTCATCCCAATTATTATTTTCCAAAGGATAAAAGGACCCCAAAAGTTATTGGGCAATTAGTCCTGAGTACGCTGATACCCCATATGTGGGGGTAAACCACTATTTGGGCGCATGGCAGAGCTCGGAAGGGAAGCAGCGCCATTTGACTTTTTTGGCTGGAATTGAGATTGGACGCCATGTCGCATTTGGAGAGTCCCTGTGTGCCTAAACAGTGAAACCCCCCACAAGTGACCCCATTTTGGAAACTAGACCCCCAAGGAACTTATCTAAATGTGTTGTGAGAGCTTTTAACCCCAAGCGCTTCACAGAAGGTTATAACGTAGAGCCGTAAATTAAAAAATCATATTTTTTTCCACAAAAATGATCTTTTCATCCCAATTTTTATTTTCCAAAGGATAAAAGGACCCCAAAATTTATTATGCAATTAGTCCTGAGTACGCTTATACCCCATAGGTGGGGGTAAACCACTATTTGGGCGCATGGCAGAGCTCGGAAGGGAAGCAGCGCCATTTGACTTTTTTGGCTGGAATTGAGATTGGATGCCATGTCGTATTTGGAGAGTCCCTGTGTGCCTAAACAGTGGAAACCCCCCACAAGTGACCCCATTTTGGAAACTAGACCCCCCAAGGAACTTATCTAGATGTGTGGTGAGAGCTTTGAACCCCAAGGGCTTCACAGAAGGTTATAACGTAGAGCAGTAAAATTAAAAAATCATATCTTTTCCACAAAAATGATCTTTCCACCCCAATTGTTATTTTCCAAAGGGTAACAGGACCCCAAAAGTTATTGTGCAATTTGTCCTGAGTACGCTGATACCCCATATGTGGGGGGAAACCACTATTTTGACGCATGGCAGAGCTCGAAAGGGAAGTAGCGCCTTTTTCAAATGCAGACTTTGATGGAATGGTCTGTGGGTGTCATGTCACGTTTGGATAGCCCCTGATGTGCCTAAACAGTAGAAACCCCCACAAGTGACTCCATTTTGGAAACTAGACCCCCAAGGAACTTTTCTAGATGTGTGGTGAGCACTTTGAACCCCCAAGTGCTTCACAGAAGTTTATAACGTAGAGCCGTGAAAATAAAAAATCATATTTTTTTCCACAAAAATAATCTTTTTGCCCCAAATTTTTATTTTTATAATGGTAACAGGAGAAATAGGACCCCAAAAGCTATTGTGCAATTTGTCCTGAGTACGCTGATATCCCATATGTGGGGGGGAACCACTATTTTGACGCATGGCAGAGCTCGAAAGGGAAGTAGCGCCTTTTTCAAATGCAGACTTTGATGGAATGGTCTGCGGGTGTCATGTCACGTTTGGATAGCCCCTGATGTGCCTAAACAGTAGAAACCCCCCACAAGTGACCCATTTTGGAAACTAGACCCCCCAAGGAACTTTTCTAGATGTGTGGTGAGCACTTTGAACCCCCAAGTGCTTCACAGAAGTTTATAACGTAGAGCCGTGAAAATAAAAAAATCATATTTTTTTCCACAAAAATAACTTTTTGCCCCAAATTTTTATTTTTATAATGGTAACAGGAGAAATAGGACCCCAAAAGCTATTGTGCAATTTGTCCTGAGTACGCTGATATCCCATATGTGGGGGGGAACCACTATTTTGACGCATGGCAGAGATCGGAAGGGAAGGAGCACCGTTTTTAAATGCAGACTTTGATGGAATGGTCTGCGGGTGTCATGTCGCGCTTGGAGAGCCCCTGATGTGCCTAAACAGTAGAAACCCCCCACAAATGACCCCATTTTGCAAACTAGACCCCCAAGGAACTTATCTAGATGTGTGGTCAGCACTTTGAACCCCCAAGGGCTTCACGGAAGTTTATAACGTAGAGCCGTGAAAATAAAAAAAATCATATTTTTTTCCACAAAAATGACCTTTTTGCCCCCAAATTTTTATTTTTATAAGGGTAACAGGAGAAATAGGACCCCAAAAGCTATTGTGCATTTTGTCCTGAGTACGCTGATACCCCATATGCGGGGGGGAACCACTGTGATCACCTTACTGCGATCTTTGGGAGGCACAATGAACAAATCTACCAAAGGTGAAGAATTGGTTTTCTTTTTTACGCCGTTCCTCGTGCAATATTAGTGATTAGGCGACTTTATTCCTCGGATCGGTCGATTACAGCGATACCAGATTTACACCCTTTTTTCATGTTTAGCTTCTGTCACACACTAAAAGATGCTTTTTTTTTTAATAATTTTTTGTAAGAATTTTTTGCATCGCCGTATTTTGAGAGCTATAATTTTTCCATATTTCGGCCGACAGAGTTATCTGTGGGCTTATTTTTTGCGGGACGAGCTGACGTATTTATTGGTACCATATTCGGGCACATAACGTTTTTTGATCGCTTCCTATTCCGATTTTTGTGGAAGCAGAATGAACAAAACCAGCAATTCAGGAATTGTTTTTTTTTTATTTTTTTTCCCCCGTTCCGCGTGTGGTAAAATTGATAAAGCAGCTTTATTCTTCGGGTCACTACGATTACAGCGATACCTCATTTATATATTTTTTTATGTTTTGACGTTTTTTACACAATAAAGAATTTTATAGAAAAAATAATTATTTTTGCATCAGTTTATTCCGCGAGCTATAACTTTTTTATTTTTTCGCTGATGATGCTGTGTAGCGGCTTGTTTTTTGCGGGACAAGATGACGTTTTCAGCGGTACCATGATTATTTATATCTGACTTTTTGATCGCGTGTTATTGCACTTTTTCCAAGCGGTATAATGATACCGCTTGGAAAAAGTATAATTTACTACTTTTTTGTGTTTTTTTTTTACGGCTTTCACTGAAGGGGTTAACTAGGGTTATGATTTTATAGATGGGATTTTTACGGACATGGCGATACCTAACATGTGTATTTTTTTTGTTTTTTATTTTTTTATTACATAAAAATGTGTATTTTTTAGGGGATTTTTTTAAATTATTTTTTAATATTTTTTTTTACAATTTTTTTAAAAAAATGATTTTTTTCAACTTTTCCCTTTATGGGACTTTCACTTTTTTTACTTTTGATTGCAGTTACAATGCATTGCAATGCTCTGCCATTGCAATGCATTGCAACTATAGTGGAAGCTGCTGTGACATGATCACAGCAGCTTCCCGTAGCTAGATGACCCGGAGGTTGTCATGACAACCCCCGGGTCATCAAGGCAGAGATCAGGCCCTGCGATTACATCGCTGGGACGCTGATCTGAGGCAGAGGGAGCACCCGACCCTCTGCCTCCCCCCCTGAGCTCTGCGATCGCGCTCGATCGCAGCAGTCAGGGGGTTAACAGCCAGGGGCGGTGGGGGCTCCGCTCCTGGCTGTCAGTGCAGGAAGCCTGGCCACTGCAGTGCCGGCTCCTGCACTGATCGCGCTGGGGAAGCTGAAATTTCAGCTTCTCCTGCGCGATCGCTGCTGTGTTTGGTCAGTCAGATTGACTGACCAATCACAGCGCTGTGAGTGCGGGGACCGACGGCAAAGGTCCCCGCACCGCTTGCCGTGCCTGTCAGCTGTCTGTGACAGCTGTCGGCACTGATCTACCACTGCGTGTTTACACGCAGTGGTAGATCAAACGCATGACGTGCAGAGTCCGTCCTGGTGCCGGAACTGGCACCTTGCCATGACGGACTCTGCACGTCAGTGGACATTAAGGGGTTAATCTTCTTCTTAAACTTCTTGCTATTCATGTTTTTGTTTACATTACTCATATTGTTATTATTAAACTAATTAATCTTCTTCATATTCAAATTCTTCATCTTCTTCCTCTTCATCTTCTTCATCATATTCTTATTTGTGACAGAGATTCCTGTACTTGTAATCTGTAAAAGTATGAATTGTTCATCCTTCCGTTCTTGCTGTCACAAAAGATTTAAATTACAACAGTATTTGTCCGTGTTCAGTTTAGCCTGCAGCAGCAGGCATTTTCCAGGGGCACTACGAGGAGGAACGGACTCACCCCCATACACTGCTTAGTCTTCTTCTGCTTAGAATTTAGAGCATATATTTTGCTCTTCATTTTGGTCTTATACTTCATGTTCTTCTGTTTTTTGATCTTTTGCTTATTGTTCTTCTGTCTCTTGTTCTGTATCTTGTAGTTTGTCTTAACCTTCTTTGTCCTGTTGGTGATCTTCTTCTGGGTAATCTTTTATTTTTTCTTTGTGATGGTGTTCAGGCTGGTTGGCTTCATGCTCGTCGTCCTTGTTGTCGTCATCTTCTTCTGGGTGGTCTTTAATGTCGTCTAATTTCCGAGAAACAGCTTACGTTACTGGAACCCTGACGGGTATCAGATGGAGCAAGAGACAATGGAAGTAACGAGGACCAGCTGACTGTGCTGGACCCCGGACGGGTAGCAGAAGGAAAAGAGGCAATGTCACAACCGAGTACCAGCTGACGTTACTGTGACACGGTTACTAAGCAGGAGGTACCTGTGCTCCAAAGCACTACCAAGGACCAGCAGACGTTGCTGGAACTCGGATACGGAGATGGAGGCACCTAGGCCAAAGGCACTGGGGAGAACCACTTGACGGTACTGGACCCCGGACGGGTAGCAGAAGGAAAAGAGGCAATGTCACAACCGAGTACCAGCTGACGTTACTGTGACGCGGTTACTAAGCAGGAGGTACCTGTGCTCCAAAGCACTACCAAGGACCAGCAGACGTTGCTGGAACTCGGATACGGAGATGGAGGCACCTAGGCCAAAGGCACTGGGGAGAACCACTTGACGGTACTGGACCCCGGACGGGTAGAAGAACGCACCCATGAAAATGTAAGTTGACAGGACGCAAGCCGTCCGCAGTTACCGAATCACACAGTCCTACAGTGGGTGCTTATCCTATTGTCACAATGGAAACCGCCTTTATTTACATATCCCACAGCACACATAGGAATCACCTAAACTGCAGGCACCATAGAGTCGGCTAACCCGAATGCAACACGACAGCACAACTTATTGGAGGATAATTGACGTTCACACTGCCAGGAAACAGCTGTCGTGCTGTAACCAGGCTGGCCAGGAGTCAGTACCCCTGCCAATTACTTACGAGCAACAAATGGCGGTGTTGTAGCCCAGGGAGTACAGTTCAGGTGGTAGAAAGATGAACATAACAGGAGACATGGAAAACGTTGCCAAACAGTTATTTAATCTGAAAACGGACAGGCAAATTCAGGTGAGATTCATGCCTTGTTCATTTTCAGAAAAGTAAGCCGGTCTACATTCTCTGAGGATAGTCGCATGCGACGCTCTGTTACTACACCACCTGCAGCACTAAAGACGCGCTCAGATAATACACTGGCAGCAGGGCAAGCCAGCACCTCCAATGCATACTGGCTAAGCTCTGGCCATGTATCCAACTTAGAGACCCAAAATTTGAAAGGGGAAGAGGCATCTGGGAGTACACTTAGAGGGAAAGCCAAGTAGTCTGTCACCATCTTACGGAAACGTTTCTTCCTGGTGACTGGAGCCGTCTCGGATGGTGTAGACCTTGCTGGCGCTGTCACAAAACTTTGCCACATTTGTAACATACAGTTCTTGCCCTGTGCAGAGGCGCTGCTTCTGCTCCCTCTTGTTGTAGAGGTGTCTACACTGCCTCGACGCACAGAGCTGCTTTGTAAAGCAGCAGCAGTAGCAGCAGCAGCTCTCTCGGCTGGAATGTACAACAGTATGGATTGCACCAGTGTGTCTTGGTACTCCTGCATTTTACGGTCCCGGTTCACCGGTGTGATGAGGTTTGTAAGTTGTCCCGGTAGCGAGGGTCTAGGAGGGTGTACACCCAATAATCTGACGTGCTGAGAATGTGGGCGATGCGGCGGTCGTTTCTCAGGCACTGAAGCATGAAATCAACCATGTGCTGCAGACTCCCAACTGGCCAACAAAGGCTGTCCTCTGGAAGAGGCGTCATCTCTGTCTCCTCTGCATCACCCCACCCTCGCTCTACATACTGAGTAGAGCGTTGTGTACCTCCCTCTGTAGGGATTTCTTCCTCCTCCATTGACTCCTCCTCCTCCTCCTCATCCTCCTCACAAAGTGAGCCCTGCCCAGCCCTTTGTGAGGAACCACGTTGCGCTGACTGTCCAGAAGGTAATTGAATTTGTGACTCCTCATCCTCCACCTCTTTCAAAACCTCTTCCTTTAGTGCTTTCAGTGATTTCTGAAGCAGGCAGATAAGGGGGACAGTCATGCTGACTAGTGCATCATCTGCACTCGCCATCCGCGTTGAGACATCAAACGCACGCAAAACGTCGCAGATGTCGTTCATAGAGGCCCACTCAGTAGTGGTGAAGTGTGAACGGCGCAAATTGCGAGTTGATTGCGCCTGTTGCAGCTGATACTCCATTACTGCTGGCTGCTGCTCACACAACCGCTCCAACATATGTAACGTGGAATTCCACCTGGTGGGTACGTCACATATGATGCGATGTTCAGGAAGGCGAAATCTGACTTGCAGAGCTGCAATGCGCGATCTGGCCATGCTGGAACGTCGCAAGTGAGCGCACTCTAGGCGGACCTTGTGCAGCAGTGCATCAAGATCCGGATAGTCCCTCAAAAAACTCTGCACGACCAAGTTGAGCACATGTGCCAGACATGGTATGTGAGTGAGGTTGCCAAGGCTCAGAGCTGCCACCAGATTTCGGCCATTGTCACACACTACCAAGCCTGGCTGGAGATTAGCTGACAAAAACCACACATCGCTCTCCTGCTTGATGGCATCCCAGAGCTCCTGCGCTGTGTGGCTTCGATTCCCCATGGGAATTAATTTCAGTACGGCCTGTTGACGTTTGGCCACGGCTGTGCTCATATCGGTCGCAACAGGTAAGCGTTCACGGGTCCATGTGGAGGTATACCGTGACGGCTCGTGCAGCGATGATTCTGAGGAACTGGAGTAGGAGGAGGAATCAATGTGCACAGACTGGATTCCTGCAATCCTTGGAGTTGGCAGAACACGTACAGCGCCACTGGCAAGATCTGTACCCGGCTCCACAACATTGACCCAATGGGCAGTGAGGGAAAGGTATCGTCCCTGGCCATGGGTACTGGTCCACGTATCGGTGGTCAGGTGGACCCTGCTACTGACGGCGTTTAGTAGCGCATGTTTAATGTTTCCCTCGACATGTTTTTGCAGAGCAGGGACAGCTTGCCTGCTGAAATAAAATCGGCTTGGCACATTATATTGTGGGACTGCCAATGCCATAAAGTTCCTGAAACTGTCAGTCTCCACCAGCCTGAATGACAGCATTTCAAGGGACAGGAGTTTTGCAAGGCCAGCATTCAGAGCCTGTGCTCGTGGATGGTTTGCCGAGTATGGCCGTCTTTTATCCCATGCCTGTTGTACCGATGGCTGTTTTTTGTTCTGGGAGTGTGACGATGACTGTGAACTTGCTGCAGTGGGTGGAATAACAGTTTCTCTATGGACAACAGTGACCGAGGTTCTTCCATGGAGATCCTGTGAGGAAGCCGAAACAGGTGTGTGAGAGCTGGAGGTAGAGGCTCGAACATGACCTAAAGATGTAGGTTGGCCTACATCTCAAGTGTGTCTTTGGAACTCAGCTACGTGCTTTGTCCGTACATGTGTCCACATATTTGTGGTATTCAGGTTCCTGATATTTTTACCTCTTTTAACTTTTTGCTTACACAGCTTGCATTGAACATAGCAAATATCATGTACAAGTCTGTCAAAAAAGGACCACGCAGTGCAAGTCATGGGAGCACCAATTTTGACATTTCTAAGAGAACTGCTCCCAACAGGTGCCAAACTGGAGGCTACAGGCAAGCGAGTCTGCAGCCTACCTCTCCTTCCTCTTTGTACCGTTGGGACAATCTCTTCCTCAGAGCTGCTCCCACCACCTTCCTGTTGCTCACGCCATGTTGGGTCTCGGACTTCATCATCTCCACTAACCTCTTCCAACACCTTCTGCTGTTGGATGGTCTGGGCAGCACCATGCTCCACAAAACCTGGCACCTGAGTCTCATCATCATCATAAGATGCGTTCTGCGGTGTGCTGTCCATCGGCACTGGCTCACCCGCCTCTTCAGATTGAGAGAGACACAGCTGTTGCGCATCACTGCATACTCCCTCTTCTTCAAATTGCAGAATGCTGCTTGCCTGTGCCCGTGTTTGCGAGCCAACAGATTCTGAGAACAGAAGCAGAGACTCAGCTGGCTCCTGTACAGAACTCTCTGACTGCCTTGGCAATTTGACAGGCGGTGAACAGGCAGATGGTTGCTCAACAGTGTTGTGTTCCTGAGAGGAGGTGGAAGGAATTGAAGTCGATGCATTGGCTGCCATCCAACCAACAACGGCTTCAATTTGTTCTTCCCGCAGCAGGGGGCACGCCGAGCTCCTACCAAAGTGCGCATAAAGGAACGCTCACGGGGATAAATGGTGGATGCTGTGTCACTGAGGGCGGCAGCAGACACAGAATCCCCACGTCCTCTCCCTGCTGAAACTCCACGGCCACGACCACGTGCCTTACTCACTGACTTCTTCATCTTGGTAGATTGATAAAGAAAGTCAGAAAAGTTATAAGGCCTAAGTGTGGTTATTACGCAGAGACTGAAGTGAACACTGAAACACAACTGTTCACAATCTGTGAAAGGCTACTCCTTTGTCTACTTCTATAGTGTTTGCAACCAATGTATTGATACGGATGGAAGCGCGTCACACTAATAGATTATATTTTAAATGGAATGGAGCAGAACCAATTGGAGATAAATGAAAAGGATGAGCCACTGAGACACGCTCAGCAGAGTACAAGCAGCAGTGCTTGAACAAGTAACTGGAGCGTGATGTGCACTCAAAAAATAAAAAACACAGACTGAAGTGAACACTGAAACACAACTGTTCACAATCTGTGAAAGGCTACTCCTTTGTCTACTTCTATAGTGTTTGCAACCAATGTATTGGATACGGATGGAAGCGCGTCACACTAATAGTTGAATTGCATGGAGCTGCAAGAATTACACTGAAGGAAAAAAAAATAGTCTGTGAGTGATAGGTGCAGATGCCTACAGACAGCGTTGCATGCATAGCAAACTGCAGCGTCACCTGCACTCACACACACCTTGCAGAGCTGTTAAAACAACACTGCAGGCAAAAGGAAGCTTTACACAGCGGTTGGTGCTAGCCTGCCTACAGCACAGTACAGTAAATCGCAATCTCTAACTGTCCCTCAGAGTCAGCACAGTAGCGTTCTGTCCCTTACTGAATTCACAGCACAGTGACGCTAAAATGGCGGCGGCGCCTTTTATACACTGAAGAAAAAAAAAAGAGTCTGTGAGTGACACGTGCAGATGCCTACAGACAGCGTTGCATACAGAGCAAACTGCAGCGTCACCTGCACTCACACACACCTTGCAGAGCTGTTAAAACAACACTGCAGGCAAAAGGAAGCTTTACACAGCGGTTGGTGCTAGCCTGCCTACAGCACAGTACACTAAATCGCAATCTCTAACTGTCCCTCAGAGTCAGCACAGTAGCGTTCTGTCCCTTACTGAATTCACAGCACAGTGACGCTAAAATGGCGGCGGCGCCTTTTATAGTGCATTCTGACATCATTTCAGCATCCAATCACAGCCATGCCATTAGTTAACATGACCGCAGCAGTACAGGATGTGCCCAAATTCTTAGATTCCTCATTGCTGACTAAACACATTGCCTCGCAAAGAATATGGAACTTCGATTCCGTATCTAAGACGAAAATATCAAACGAATTATCGAAAGGCCGTAAGCAATATCGCCATAGCCCTATTGATTATCGTATCCTCAACACTACTTGGTGGAGCTTTGTATAGATGGCCTAATAGAATGAGTGCCACAAGCTGCTACTATGCCCACTATTATTTTACAGGCAAGATGCAGCTAAAAATTCGTAGTAATTTAATGCTGGTGGAGCTTAGCATAGATGGCCTAATAGAATGAGTACCAAACACTGCTACTATGCCCACAATTATTTTACAGGCAAGATGCAGCTAAAAATTCATAGTTATTTAACGCTGGTGGAGCTTTATAGATGGCCTAATAGAATGAGTACCAAACACTGCTACTATGCCCAAAATTATTTTACAGGCAAGATGCAGCTAAAAATTCTAATTTTTCAACGCTGGGGAGCTTTGTATAGATGGCCTAATAGAATGAGTACCACACACTGCTACAATGCCCAAAATATTTTACAGGCAAGATGCAGCTAAAAATTCTAGATATTTGAACGTTGTGGAGCTTTGTATAGATGGCCTAATAGAATGAGTACCACACGCTGCTCATATGCCCAAATATTTTACAGGCAAGATGCAGCTAAAAATTCATAGTTATTTCAACGCTGGTGGAGCTGCAAAAGTTGAATAGGAACTGATAGTAACACTAGCCTCAAAAAGGCTGCAAACAATTACAAATAGTCACTACTCCCAACCTATCTGTCTATTTATTAAGAGCACAGACCTGCCTGCTAAAAGTGCTAGGAACTGCTGTAACCTAGCCCTCAAAAGGGCTGCAATTACAAACTAGTCCCACTCCCTAAACCTCTCTGTCAATAAAATAGAAATTTCGCTTCCAATTTGCTTGTGCACAATATAGTGCTCACAGCAGCAGCAGTGCCATCTAACACTCAGCTGCAGCAGTGAGAAAATGGTGGCGACGGGGAAAATGGCTGTGTCTTATAGGGCAAGGACATGTGACATACACAGCCAATAACACATGCCCTTGCTTGTGTGAAAAAAAAGCACTTCGCTCCGTGTCTGCGCTGCTGATAGGGAAAGAAAAAAAATGGAGATCTTCATTATTTCTGCAGAGATCCATTCCCTGCCCCTCCCCCCTCCCCGCTGTATACTCAAACTGTGTATTAACATTGATTATCAGCATTACTGTGAAAAAATCCAGTTACGATTTTGGTGCATGAACAGTTATCGAACATAACCTCGAACAGCCAGATTTTTTCCAAATTGTTCGGGTTCGTCGAAAGGCTCGAACACTGCCCAAAACAGCTTGAATTTGAGATTGGCGAACAGTTCGATTCGAACACCGCTCATCTCTAGTGTTCAAATTTCGGAGATTTTTCCCTCAGCTAAAGGTCCTTCCACACTTCTTACAGATAACCTTTGCCTCATCAATAGGATTTTGGTCAAAAAAGTGCCACACTGCACTCTTCCTACTATGGGATAAATTTTCAGGGCTTTCACGCTGTGCTAATTTGACCGTCTGGCCAAGCTGTCCTGCAACTCTTTTTGTTTTTTTAACACGTTTTTGGACTGCTACCAGACTGCCAGATAACCGCAGCTGCAATGTCGATGCCTGCTGCGGATCCGCCTCCTCTTCTGAGCTATTGCCAACGGCACCCTCTTCCGCCAATGGATGCCAATCCGGGTCAACAACTGGGTCATCCATCACCTCCAATTCAATTTCATCTGCACCTTCCTGTTTCACCGTGTAAGGTGGTATAGTATGCGGTAAGGGGCACCTGAGTTTCATCAGGGTCAGATTCTGGCTCAGTAGACTGCGAGGGCAATGCAGTGTTCTGGGTGAATGTACCAGCAAAATCATCTAGCAGTGTCTGTGCATCAGTGCACTACATGTCATATTCATCTTGGACTGGGGAATTCAGGATTTGACTTGATAACCCAGGCATGGTATGTGAAAAGAGCTCCATGGAGTAATCAGAAGTGTGGCCTGCCACATCCTTCACTTTTGGTGGGGTTGAAGGACACAAGGAAAGGTGTTGTTCCTGACCAGGAGCCTGCACTGACGACTCAGTGCTTGCAGTTTTTGAAACTTCAGAAGAGGAGGCGATAGAGCTGGAGGCTATTTCGGCAATGTAAGCCAAAACCTGTTTTGATGCTCCGGCTTTAAAAGCAGTTTACCTACTCCCAGAAAAGGGAGCCTTCCAGGCCTTCTGGAGCCAGACGATGACGCAGGCTCAACACCTCCTGCCTTAGGTGCTATTGTGCTTTTGGCACTACCAGCAGATGAACCACCCCCACCATCAGTACCAGCTGGACCCCCCGCCCACATCTGCGGCCTCTTCCACCGTAGTTCCTCATGTTTGGGAAAATGTACCAAAAATACCAGCAGATATATGGTACTGTATGAGGAGCGTACAGCTGTATACTGTGTAGGGAAAAATTAAAATCTCCGTATTTATTTCCGGAGTCACACACAGACGCTCTCTCAGTATGGATTTGACGTAATACAAAAAGCAGAAAAACGGCACTGTATCAGAAGCGTACAGCTGTATACGGTGAAGGGGAAAATTTAAATCTCCGTATATATTTCCAGAGTCACACACAGACTGTTATGTTTAGGTAGCTGAGGAGAAAAAGCAAAAACGGTAATACACCAGAGAGGCTGGAACCTATTGGATTGCAGTAACCTGAACTAACCACACAACTAGAGGTAGCTGTGGAGCGTTCCTACGTTGATCCTAGATGCCTCGTCACAGCCTGAGAGATAACTACACCTAAAGGCAGAAAGATGAAAGCTATCTGCCCCGGAGCAGATCTCCAAAGAAAATAGGAAGCCCCCAAACATATAATGGCGGTTAGACAAGAAGATAGCACGGACACAGGCAGAAAATAGAATGAGCAAACGTTGGGGCCCAATCTGTCTAGACAGAAAAGTACAGGAAAGAATTCTGACTGCAATCCAACAAAAACCCTAAAAAATACCAGCACTTCTGATTGCCAAAAAACCTGAAATCACACGATCTCTACCACCTAAATCAGATCTCAGGTGTAACAAAACAAAGCCGCAGCCACTGAAAAAACAGGAAAAAGCAAATGAACAAATAACAGTGGCTACAGATAAATTGAGAGGAGCACATGGCCCAGGAGGGGACCCGGCTGACCTCCACAAAAGTGCAGAAAACTATGAAAAAAGCAAGCACAAAAAGAAAAGCAGAAAATATCTTATCTGAAAGCAGCAGGTGCAGGCAAGACTCCAGCAACTTCCAAATGAACCAGGAACCACAATTGAGACAAGAACAATTGAACACCGGCGACCATCATGGGAGGGAACCTCCCTTATATCAGTCCAGTCCGTGATCCCAGATTGCCATTCCTCGCTGTAAGGTTCAGTACTGTCTGCAACCACCAGAGGGAGCCTATGCTCAGAAACCATCTCCAGCACATTCATAACACAGACGCTCTCTCAGTATGGATTTGACCGTAATACAAAAGGCAGAAAAACTGTACTATATCAGAAGCGTACAGCTGTATACCGTGAAGGGTAAAATTTAAATCTCCCTTTATATTTCCGGAGTCACACACAGACACTCACTCAGTATGGATTTCACCGTAATACATACAGCAGATATATGGTACTGTATCAGAAGCGGACAGCTGGATATGGTGTAGTGAAAAATTTTAATCTCCGTATATATTTCCGGAGTCACACACAGACGCTCTCTCAGTATGGATTTGACCTTAATACATAAAGCAGAAAAACGGTACTGTATCAGAAGCGTACAGCTGTATACGGTGTAGGGAAAAATTTAAATCTTAGTGTTTATTTCCGGAGTCACACACAGACGCTCTCTCAGTATGGATTTGACTGTAATACAAAAAGCAGAAAAACGGTACTGTATCAGAAGCGTACAGCTATATACGGTGATAGGCAAAATTTAAATCTCCCTTTATATTTCCGGAGTCACACACAGACGCTCACTCAGTATGGATTTGACCTTAATACAAAAAGCAGAAAATCGGTACTGTATCAGAAGCGTACAGCTGTATACAGTGTAGGGGAAAATTTACATCTCCATATATATATTTCCGGAGTCACATACTGGCTCTCACTCAGTATGGATTTGACCATAATACAAAAAGCAGAAAAACGGTACTCTATCAGGAGCGTACAGCTGTATACAGTGTAGGGGAAAATTTAAATCTCCGTATATATTTCCGGAGTCACACACAAATTGTCAGCATGTATTTGTCCGTGATACCATCCGGTACTCGGTAGTGTGTGAAGAGCGTACATTTCTATACGGTGTGGGAAAAAATGAACGCTCGTTAACTGTGCAGAAAAAAAGAATAAAAGTATTATTGCTGTGTTTAAAGCAGTCTGCACAGCAGTGTACACACAGCAATACAGCTATCAGGCAGCCTAATAACCAGCGCTGCTGCAAACAAGAAAATCCTCCCCTGTCACTGCACACTAACTGTACAGCACAATTGCTATCAGCACAAGCATATAAGAACTTCTCTTTCCAGCCCTAACTCTCTCCCTACTGATAAACAGCAAGCAACCTCTCCCTACTGTTAAGATCGGCAGAAGTAAAATGGAGGTCGGCGGTCAGGGCTTTTACAGACACTATGACGCCCCCAAAGCAAGCCAATCACTGCAATGCTCTTCTCTAAGATGGTGGTGGACGCTGCCCATGTCAGCTCGTTGCCCACAGTGTATGTCCTTGCTCATTGGCTGAAAAAGGCGCCTGCAAGCATTATGGGAAAACCGACTTTGGCGCTCGTTTTGCCAACGCATGGCCGACTTGGCGCTATGGTCGGGTTTCGCTCGAAAGTCTGCGACTTATGAATCTGACCGACCTGTTTTGCTCAACTCTAGACATCACTTTTGTCGACCACATGGTTACCCTGAACAAGTGCTCACAGACCAAGACCTAGCCTTTGAGGCAGAAGTGTTCCAGGAGTTTTGTAACATGTACGGTTGCAAGAAAATCAGGACGACGCCGTACCATCCACAGACAAATGGGATGTGTGAGAAGATGAACCAGGTGGTAATTGACCTATTGAAAACCTGGCCTCAGGAAGAACGAAACCAGTGGCCAGAACTGGTAGATCTATATAATCATATATTGGTAAACTCCACCAACTGCACTCCGGCCTACCTGATGAGGGCGAGACCTGGCAAGTTACCCATTGACTTGGACATGGGAGTTTTAACACCTGAGACTACATCACTAGATACAGACTGGGATACAAAGCGGCAGCAACAATACCGTAAAGTGCAAAAATGTGTAGAGAAAAGTTTGTCCCAGGCAAGACAGAAGCAGGATTGATTGCAGGATTCATTTGATTGCTCGCCCAGGGCCACAGACCGGGTCACTGCTGCCGTGACATCCCCTGAAGTAACAGAACCGGCCCACTACCGAGTACCCCACGGCCCTGCGGGGTGCGGCAGTATCACAGACAAGGTGACTCCTTTTGCACTAGTGCTCGAGGTCTTTTACCCCTTTCCGACATTGGGCGTAATAGTTTGCCAATGTCGGACTCCCTTCCTTTGATGTGGGCTTCGGCGCTAAGCCTACATCTTTCCCCGCACATGTCAGTGGAGCCGGCACAGGACCCGCACAGCATCGGCAGAGGCCGGCATAGCCCTGCACAAGCCCGGCAGAGGCCGGCACAGCACCGCATAGCACCAGCAGAGGCCGGCACAGCCCCACACAGGCACGACAGAGGCCGGCACAGCCCCACACAGCACCGGCAGAAGCCAACACAGCCCCGCACAGCACCGGCATAGGCCAGCACAGCACCACACAAACCCTACAGAGGTGGCACAGCCTGCACAGCACCGGCAGAGGCCAGCACAGCCCCATACAGGCCCGGGCCCGGCAGAGGCTGGCACAGCACCGCACAGCACCTGCAGAGGCCGGCACAGCCCTGCACATCCCCGCACAGCATCGACAGAGCCCCACACAGCAACAGCAGAGCCTGCACAGCCTGGCACAGGCCCCACACGCCCAGCACAGGCCCTGCAGAGCCCCACATATCCCCGCAAAATCAATTTTGGTTTTGTTTTGGTGCACCGGTAAAAATGGCATGAAATTCTGAAAGCAGTGTTTAAAGCTGTGACCTAGGAGTCAGAAATGCTTCCAGGGGTGATCCCCATGATGTCCCCATGTAATTTGAGCAGTGTTTCCATCATTTTCTGACGTTTTTAGACCTTGAAATGACCCTCGGGAGGGATAGCGGTAAAAATGCTCGGGTTTCCCATAGACTTACATTGGGCTCATTGCTCGGGTTGAGCACCCGAGTATTCCAATCTGCTCGACCTGAGCAACGAGCACACAAGCATTTTAGTGCTCGCTCATCAATAGTTATGAGTCATGACTACTTGCAACAGCGGCACAGAGGATTGGATATTGGCAGAAAGCAGTGCGAGCGTCCTGAGAGGAGAGCAAGGAGGCGAGTATGTTTTTCTCTTTCTTTTTAACCTTTTCTTGGCCCGTTACTGTTCAGCAAGATCGTGGCTGAATTTGCGCAGAGCGAATTACATTACAAAAAATCCATATTCGCCAGAATAAAGGTATTTGTAAAATTTGAATAAAATTCAATTCCACTCAAGAAAATTCACCCATCTCTAGATGTTACCAATAGTGAGTCAATTGAGATGATGTAGATATTGCATGAAATTTGTTGCAAATTTTGAGATCTATTGAAAGTGCTTTACTAAAGGTCAGTAGTTTATAAAACCTATTATCACTTATTGGCAGCAAAGCATAGAATTCTCCAACCTCTTAGGCTGTGTACCACGATCAGGAAACACAGCGCTTTGGACGGAGCGGAAAGTCCGCTCCGCCCCCTAGTGAACGCACGGTGAAATCAGATGTGTTCATTGAACACATCCGGAATGACCGCAGCGCTACACAGGCCTGTGTTATTTCCCTTGCGGCGATGCAAGGGAATAGGACATGCTGCGATCTAAAAAGACGCGCCGCATGTCCGTTAACGCAGGTCTGCCGCCTGCATGTTTTTATGCATAGTGGAGACGGGATTTCTTGAAATCCCCTCCACTATGCTGTAACATCTGGACGCTGCGTGTTTGACGCTGCGCCAGCGCACAGCGTCAAACACGCAGCAATTACTGCGTGGAAACACACCCTTAGGGTATGTTTCCACTGTCAGGAAACGCTGCGTGTTTGACGCTGTGTACAGCCGCAGAGTCAAACACGCAGCGTCCAGATGTTACAGCATAGTGGAGGGGATTTCATGAAATCCCGTCTCCTCTATGCATTAAAAGACGCAGGTGTCAGACCTGCGTAAACGGACATGCGTCGCGTCTTTTCAGATGGCAGCATGTCTATTTACCTTGCGGCAACGCTCCGTCGCCGCAAGGTAAATAACACAGTCCTGTGTAGGTCTGCGATGATTCCGGACGTGTTCAATGAACACATCTGGATTCACCGTGCGTTCAGAAGGGGGCGGAGCTTTGGTCGGAGCGGGATTTCCGCTCCGTCCAAAGCACATTGGTTCTGGAAAGTGGAAACATACCCTTAGGGTTTGTGCACACGTTGCAGATTTGCCTGCTGAATTTTCTGCACACAACCCACAACTCTTGGCAGAAAACGCAAGTGCTTTTATGATGCGATTATGATTCATTTTTTATGCGCTTTTTCATGCGTTTTTGTATGCGTTTTTGTAAGCTAAATAAAGATATGTTATTTAACAAAAAAAAGGTTTGTGATGTCATTTCTTGTCCAACCTTCTCTTTTACATTTGTCCAAACCACACTCCATTACACAAACAGATAGACAGATAACAGATAGATAATAGATAGAAAGATAAATAGATAATAGATAGATTGATAGATAAATAGATAATAGACAGACAGATAGATAAATAGATAGATAGATGATAGATATATAGATACTAGATAGATAATAGAGAGAGATAGATAAAATGGTACATAAATAGTTAAAGACACACACAAAATCTTTACACAATATCTTTAATTTAAAATTTTTATTTTTTTAAATGGCATGGGCTCCTGCTCAATTTTCTGCGTCAGAGGGGGAAAGTCGATGGCCGTGGCCAATATTTCTAGCCTGGGAAGGGGTTAATACCCATGGAACTTCCCAGGCTATGAATATCAGCCCGCAGCTAGCCTTTACTGGCTATTAAAAAAGGGGAACACCTTCAATAAAATGACGTGGGGTCCCCCTATAATTTATAGCCAGAAAATCTACGCAGACAGCTGCGGACTGATATTCATAGCCTAGGAAGGGGCCATGGATATTGGCGCACCCCCCTGGCTAAAAATACCAGCACCCAGCCACCCCAGAATTGACGCATCTGTACGATGTGCCAATTATAGCACTTAGCCCCTCTCTTCCCACTGCCGTGTAGCGGTGGCATAAGGGGTAATAAGGGGCTAATGTCACTTTGCTATTGTAAGGTAATAATACAATAAGACGTCTATCCATTATTAATTGTATAGTTTAAAATGGTTAAAAAAACACACATAAGAATAAAGTATTTTAATTAAATAAAACACAACACGGTTTTCATATTTTTATTGCACGCCCAGATCTAAGTGATGCCCACGGTCTCCTGTAATAAAAAATAAATAAAACAACCATATACTCCCTGTCCGATGCAGTCCAATTAATAAAGAGTGTCCCACGACGATCTCCCCTATAGAACAGTGACATCCGGTGATGTCACTGCTCTATAGGGCTTCCCAGTGATGAACTGACAGGAAACAATGGCTCCTGCAGTGCATCACTGAGGTTACCTGAGTTCAGACTCTCACTTTATAGCAATGCTGTGTGGGAATTTTCTCACCCAGCATTGCCAGTGAGAGAATGAACTTAAGTGACCTCATTCTCTCCCGTTGGCGGAGGGATACACACCGCGGAGGATTACTTCCACTGTCAGTGCATCGCGGAGGCCGTGTAGAGCACTGACATAACCCGATGTCAGTGTTGTACACCGGAGATCATCGTGTGACATTCGTTAATAACTGGACTACGGCGGAAAGGTAAGTATAGGTTGTTTTATTATTTTATTTTTATTAGAAAACAAGGGCATCGGGGACTAGGTGATTGGTAAGTATGTACTCTATGTTATGTTTTTGTATGTTATATATATGTTCTATATGTTATATGTTGTATGTTATGTGTATGTTCTGTATGTTATATGTTGTATGTTCTGTATGTTATATGTTGTATGTTATGTGTATGTAATGTATGTTATACATATGTAATGTATGTTCTGTATGTTATATGTTGTATGTTATGCATATGTAATGTATGGTTTTTTTTTTTTTTTTTACATTCAACATATTAGTTGGATGATGGGACTACTACTGTCCCATCATTGGCTAATGTGGCAGTCACTGTCAGTGTAGCAAGCATAGCCTTGTTTTCCCATCGGACGATGCCTGCATACACAGACACACACACACAGGCCCGCAGACCCCCACACATCCCCGCAGATCCCCACACATACACAGATCACGCAGACACCAGCACACACCATACACCCACACAGTCACCGCCCACACACTATACATGCACACAGTCACCGCCCACACTCTGCCCACACACTTCCCTCCTCCCGAACTGCAGCATTTCACCCGCAGCAAAACCGCAGCGCGTTTTTTTCCACAGCATGTGCACAGAAAACCTGCGTTTCCCATAGAATTACATTGGCTGTGCACTATGCTGCGGGTTGGATGCATTTCCGCGAGTTAAAAAATGCTGCGAAAACGCATCTAAAAGCACAACGTGTTCACATACCCTTAGGATTAAAATAATTCCATAATTTTTATTTCAGATACAGATGTGTCAGATACAGTTCAAACAGCAATTATGGCATCATCCCATGTGGTTTGTTTACCTTTTGTCCTTAATCATGGATTATCCTGCTAAAAAATTACATTGTTTAAACATTGTTTAAAAAATTACATTGTTTAAACAGAACAAGACCACTACTAAAAGGGATGGGAAAAGGCGCGAGACTTTAGAGAGTCAACGCTAATTCACAACATATAGGTCACTTTAAATGTTTGATTTCTGGTCTCTCAAATCCAATACCGAACACCTTTTTACCAAATAAAATCAAAGATGTCAGATTTAAAAGAAAATAATATATATATATATATATATATATATATATATACACAAAATAAAATCCATGTTCACTTTTATGTTTTGACAAATTATCATTGAATTTAATGTTGGAATTATAAAATGCCCGGGTATTTCAGTGTAAGCGATGGCGCTCTGAAGATGCAGCGAAGATAGGATGGGTGAGTAGCAGATGGACCGGAGAAGTGAATGGTGATGTGGGTATAAGATTTTTTTTTTAAAATTTGATGACCTTTTATTGTTCAGAAAATGTTTTTCACCATTTTGCTGAATCGACTAGAAAGTGAATTTAAAAAATCTGCATTTTTTCAAAATTTTAATAACATTTAATTCCACTCAAATTTATTCACTCATCTCTTGTCATCTTGTCACTCCTAAAGAGAACCAGTCACCACAAAAATTCCATCCTATTTTCAGGCAGCATGTTATAGAGTGGGGTGAGCTGAGAACATTAATCCGATTAAAAATTGGATTGCACTCGGACCAATGTTATTCAATAGGTGACATCTCATTTGCGATTTTTTTCTCAGCCGAAATTGAACTGAGAAAAAAATCACTGCATGGTGCGATTTGCTGCGATTCTCAGATGAGACTAACCAATACAAGTCAATGGGTGCGAGAAAAAATCGGACTGCACTCGCACCATGCAAGTGCTGTCCGATTTATACGCACCCGTGTCCTTTAAAAAGCCGGCAATTCATCCCGGCCACTGTAAAATCACACTGACAGCTCACAAAACACTAGATATATACACATAGAATACATATATATATATATATATATATATATATATATACGTCATTGTGACACATATATTGTATACACTGTGTTCCAAATTATTATGCAAATAATATTTTCTCAGATTTTCCCAAATTACCTATATGAATTTCAGTCATTGTAATTTTCCAGTCAAATAACTATGAGTACAATTGAAAGGTTTTTGTACAAACTGCCTATGATAACAGTATATTTTGTAAAAAATAAAACACTCAAACTGCATGTTCCAAATTATTATGCACAGCAGTTTTCAACCTATTCATTTTAATAAAGAACAAAAAAAATGGTCATTTTTGAAATTATAAGCATTAGCAGGTTCTTACAAACTGAAATCAAACAGTTTTCAACTCAAAACTTTATTCTAGGTGATGTTACATTTGCACATAGGACCCTTGTTCGAAAGGAGCTTCTGAACTCTCTCATCCATTGAATTTGTCAGGTTTTGGATGGTTTCTGCTTCAATTGTTTTGCATGAGGACAGAATACCCTCCCAGAGCTGTTGCTTAGATGTGAACTGCCTCCCGCCATCATAGACACTCCTTTTGATGATGCTCCAGAGGTTCTCAATGGGGTTGAGGTCAGGGGAGCATGGGGGCCACACCATAAGTTTGTCCCCTTTTATGCCCATAGCAGCCAGAGATGCAGATGTGTTATGTGCAGCATGAGACGGTGCATTATCATGCATGAAAATGATCTTGCTGCGGAATGCACGGTTCTTCTTCTTGAACCATGGCAGGAAGTGCTGTTTGAGAAACTCAACATACACTATGGAGTTCATCTTTACCCCTTCAGGTATCCTAAAGGGGCCGACAATCTCTCTCCCCATGATTCCAGCCCAAAACATTACTCCACCTCCTCCTTGTTGGCGCCGTAGCCGTGTTTGCATGGGGTGTCCATCAACCAGCCATCCTCCACTCCATCCATCTGGACCATCGAGTGTTGCACAGCACTCTTCGGTGAACAAAACAGTTTTGAAGTCAGTCTTCATGTATTGTTTGGTCCACTGGAGCCGTTTCTGCTTGTGTGCAGTGGATAGAGGCGGTCGACAGGATGACTTTCGCACAGCTGCAAACCTCTGAAGGACCCTGCATCTTGTTGTTCTGGGGACGTTGGAGGCACCAACAGCTTCAAACAATTGTCTGCTGCTATGACAAGGCTTTTTTGCCGCTGCTCTTTTAACCTGACGTAATTGCTTGTAGGAAATAGTCCTCAATTTTCCCTTATCAGCACGCACACGTGTGTACTGTGAATCTGCTACATGCTTCTTGATTGTGCGATGATCATGATGAAGTGTCTTGGCAATGTTGATCGTAGTCATGCCTTGACCTAAACACTCCACAATTTGTTGCTTCTCAGCAGCCGACACATCCTTTTTCTTTCCCATTTTGGCAGAAAATGTAGGCTGCTTAATAATGTGGGACAGCCTTCTTAAGTAGTCTTGTCTTTCATTGGACACACCTGCCAAACTAATTAGCACAGGTGTCTGCAATTGCTTACAGTGATATAAAGAGCACTGAGACACATCTTCACCAACAATGAGTTTAACTGACAAATAGTGTTGAGCAATACGATACTGCAAATATCGGGTATCGGCCGATATTAGCTCTATCGGCCTTTCGATAATTAGTTTCGATATTTTCGTCTTATCGGATACCGGAATCGGAAGTTCCCATAATTCTTTGAGAGGCAATGTGATTTTAGTCAGCCAATGAGGAATCCTAAGAAGTGTGGGCACATCCTGTACTGCTGCGGTCATGTTAACTAATGGCATGGCTGTGATTGGATGCTGAAATGATGTCAGAATGCACTATAAAAGGCGCCGCCGCCATTTTAGCGTCACTGTGCTGTGAATTCAGTAAGGGACAGAACGCTGCTGTGCTGACTCTGAGGGACAGTTAGAGATTGCGATTTATGTGTACTGTGCTGTAGGCAGGCTAGCACCAACCGCTGTTTAAAGCTTCCTTTTGCCTGCAGTGTTGTTTTAACAGCTCTGCAAGGTGTGTGTGAGTGCAGGTGACGCTGCAGTTTGCTCTGCATGCAACGCTGTCTGTAGGGATCTGCATGTGTCACTCACAGACTCTTTTTTTTTCTTCAGTGTAATTCTTGCAGCTCCATGCAATTTAACTATTAGTGTGACGCGCTTCCATCCGTATCCAATACATTGGTTGCAAACACTATAGAAGTAGACAAAGGAGTAGCCTTTCACAGATTGTGAACAGTTGTGTTTCAGTGTTCACTTCAGTCTGTGTTTTTTATTTTTTGAGTGCACATCACGCTCCAGTTACTTGTTCAAGCACTGCTGCTTGTACTCTGCTGAGCGTGTCTCAGTGCCTCATCCTTTTCATTTATCTCCAATTGGTTCTGCTCCATTCCATTTAAAATATAATCTATTAGTGTGACGCGCTTCCATCCGTATCCAATACATTGGTTGCAAACACTATAGAAGTAGACAAAGGAGTAGCCTTTCACAGATTGTGAACAGTTGTGTTTCAGTGTTCACTTCAGTCTGTGTTTTTTATTTTTTGAGTGCACATCACGCTCCAGTTACTTGTTCAAGCACTGCTGCTTGTACTCTGCTGAGCGTGTCTCAGTGCCTCATCCTTTTCATTTATCTCCAATTGGTTCTGCTCCATTCCATTTAAAATATAATCTATTAGTGTGACGCGCTTCCATCCGTATCCAATACATTGGTTGCAAACACTATAGAAGTAGACAAAGGAGTAGCCTTTCACAAATTGTGAACAGTTGTGTTTCAGTGTTCACTTCAGTCTGTGTTTTTTATTTTTTGAGTGCACATCACGCTCCAGTTACTTGTTCAAGCACTGCTGCTTGTACTCTGCTGAGCGTGTCTCAGTGCCTCATCCTTTTAATTTATCTCCAATTGGTTCTGCTCCATTCCATTTAAAATATAATCTATTAGTGTGACGCGCTTCCATCCGTATCCAATACATTGGTTGCAAACACTATAGAAGTAGACAAAGGAGTAGCCTTTCACAGATTGTGAACAGTTGTGTTTCAGTGTTCACTTCAGTCTGTGTTTTTTATTTTTTGAGTGCACATCACGCTCCAGTTACTTGTTCAAGCACTGCTGCTTGTACTCTGCTGAGCGTGTCTCAGTGCCTCATCCTTTTCATTTATCTCCAATTGGTTCTGCTCCATTCCATTTAAAATATAATCTATTAGTGTGACGCGCTTCCATCCGTATCCAATACATTGGTTGCAAACACTATAGAAGTAGACAAAGGAGTAGCCTTTCACAGATTGTGAACAGTTGTGTTTCAGTGTTCACTTCAGTCTCTGCGTAATAACCACACTTAGGCCTTATAACTTTTCTGACTTTCTTTATCAATCTACCAAGATGAAGAAGTCAGTGAGTAAGGCACGTGGTCGTGGCCGTGGAGTTTCAGCAGGGAGAGGACGTGGGGATTCTGTGTCTGCTGCCGCCCTCAGTGACACAGCATCCACCATTTATCCCCGTGAGCGTTCCTTTATGCGCACTTTGGTAGGAGCTCGGCGTGCCCCCCTGCTGCGGGAAGAACAAATTGAAGCCGTTGTTGGTTGGATGGCAGCCAATGCATCGACTTCAATTCCTTCCACCTCCTCTCAGGAACACAACACTGTTGAGCAACCATCTGTCTGTTCACCGCCTGTCAAATTGCCCAGGCAGTCAGAGAGTTCTGTACAGGAGCCAGCTGAGTCTCTGCTTCTGTTCTCAGAATCTGTTGGCTCGCAAACACGGGCACAGGCAAGCAGCATTCTGCAATTTGAAGAAGAGGGAGTATGCAGTGATGCGCAACAGCTGTGACTCTCTCAATCTGAAGAGGCGGGTGAGCCAGTGCCGATGGACAGCACACCGCAGAACGCATCTTATGATGATGATGAGACTCAGGTGCCAGGTTTTGTGGAGCATGGTGCTGCCCAGACCATCCAACAGCAGCAGGTGTTGGAAGAGGGTAGTGGAGATGATGAAGTCCGAGACCCAACATGGCGTGAGCAACAGCAAGGTGGTGAGAGCAGCTCTGAGGAAGAGATTGTCCCAACGGTACAAAGAGGAGGGAGGGGTAGGCTGCAGACTCGCTTGCCTGTAGCCTCCAGTTTGGCACCTGTTGGGAGCAGTTCTCTTAGAAATGTCAAAATTGGCGCTCCCATGACTTGCACTGCGTGGTCCTTTTTTGACAGACTTGTAGATGATATTTGCTATGTTCAATGCAAGCTGTGTAAGCAAAAAGTTAAAAGAGGTAAAAATATCAGTAACCTGAATACCACAAATATGTGGAAACATGTACGGACAAAGCACGTAGCTGAGTTACAAAGACACACTGGAGATGTAGGCCAACCTACAGCAGCACCTACATCTTCAGGTCGTGTTCGAGCCTCTACCTCCAGCTCACACACACCTGATTCGGCTTCCTCACAGGATCTCCATGGAAGAACCTCGGTCACTGTTGTCCATAGACAAACTGTTATTCCACCCACAGCAGCAAGTTCACAGTCATCGTCACACTCCCAGAACAAAAAACAGCCATCGGTACAACAGGCATGGGATAAAAGACGGCCATACTCGGCAAACCATCCACGAGCACAGGCTCTGAATGCTGGCATTGCAAAACTCCTGTCCCTTGAAATGCTGTCATTCAGGCTGGTGGAGACTGACAGTTTCAGGAACTTTATGGCATTGGCAGTCCCACAATATAATGTGCCAAGCCGATTTTATTTCAGCAGGCAGGCCGTCCCTGCTCTGCAAAAACATGTCGAGGGAAACATTAAACATGCGCTACTAAACGCCGTCAGTAGCAGGGTCCACCTGACCACCGATGCGTGGACCAGTACCCATGGCCAGGGACGATACCTTTCCCTCACTGCCCATTGGGTCAATGTTGTGGAGCCGGGTACAGATCTTGCCAGTGGCGCTGTACGTGTTCTGCCAACTCCAAGGATTGCAGGAATCCAGTCTGTACACATTGATTCCTCCTCCTACTCCAGTTCCTCAGAATCATCGCTGCACGAGCCGTCACGGTATACCTCCACATGGACCCGTGAACGCTTACCTGTTGCGACCGATATGAGCACAGCCGTGGCCAAACGTCAACAGGCCGTCCTGAAATTAATTTACATGGGGAATCGAAGCCACACAGCGCAGGAGCTCTGGGATGCCATCAAGCAGGAGAGCGACGTGTGGTTTTTGTCAGCTAATCTCCAGCCAGGCTTGGTAGTGTGTGACAATGGCCGAAATCTGGTGGCAGCTCTGGGCCTTGGCAACCTCACTCACATACCATGTCTGGCACATGTGCTCAACTTGGTCGTGCAGAGTTTTTTGAGGGACTATCCGGATCTTGATGCACTGCTGCACAAGGTCCGCCTAGAGTGCGCTCACTTGCGACGTTCCAGCATGGCCAGATCGCGCATTGCAGCTCTGCAAGTCAGATTTCGCCTTCCTGAACATTGCATCATATGTGACGTACCCACCAGGTGGAATTCCACGTTACATATCTTGGAGCGGTTGTGTGAGCAGCAGCCCGCAGTAATGGAGTATCAGCTGCAACAGGCGCAATCAACTCGCAATTTGCGCCGTTCACACTTCACCACTACTGAGTGGGCCTCTTTGAAGGACATCTGCGACGTTTTGCGTGCGTTTGATGTCTCAACGCGGATGGCGAGTGCAGATGATGCACTAGTCAGCATGACTGTCCCCCTTATCTGCCTGCTTCAGAAATCACTGAAAGCACTAAAGGAAGAGGTTTTGGAAGAGGTGGAGGATGAGGAGTCACAAATTCAATTACCTTCAGGACAGTCAGCACAACCTGGTTCCTCACAAAGGGCTGGGCAGGGCTCACTTTGTGAGGAGGATGAGGAGGAGGAGGAGTCAATGGAGGAGGAAGAAATCCCTACAGAGGGAGGTACACAACGCTCTAGTCAGTATGTAGAGCGAGGGTGGGGTGATACAGAGGAGGCAGAGATGACGCCTCTTCCAGAGGACAGCCTTTGTTGGCCAGTTGGGAGTCTGCAGCACATGGTTGATTTCATGCTTCAGTGCCTGAGAAACGACCGCCGCATCGCCCACATTCTCAGCACGTCAGATTATTGGGTGTACACCCTCCTAGACCCTCGCTACCGGGACAACTTACAAACCCTCATCACACCGGTGAACCGGGACCGTAAAATGCAGGAGTACCAAGACACACTGGTGCAATCCATACTGTTGTACATTCCAGCCGAGAGAGCTGCTGCTGCTGCTACTGCTTTACAAAGCAGCTCTGTGCGTCGAGGCAGTGTAGACACCTCTACAACAAGAGGGAGCAGAAGCAGCGCCTCTGCACAGGGTAAGAACTGTATGTTACAAATGTGGCAAAGTTTTGTGACAGCGCCAGCAAGGTCTACACCATCCGAGACGGCTCCAGTCACCAGGAAGAAACGTTTCCGTAAGATGGTGACAGACTACTTGGCTTTCCCTCTAAGTGTACTCCCAGATGCCTCTTCCCCTTTCAAATTTTGGGTCTCTAAGTTGGATACATGGCCAGAGCTTAGCCAGTATGCATTGGAGGTGCTGGCTTGCCCTGCTGCCAGTGTATTATCTGAGCGCGTCTTTAGTGCTGCAGGTGGTGTAGTAACAGACCGTCGCATGCGACTATCCTCAGAGAATGTAGACCGGCTTACTTTTCTGAAAATGAACAAGGCATGGATCTCACCTGAATTTGCCTGTCCGTTTTCAGATTAAATAACTGTTTGGCAACGTTTTCCATGTCTCCTCTTATGTTCATCTTTCTACCACCTGAACTCTACTCCTGGGCTACAACACCGCCATTTGTTGCTCGTAAGTAATTGGCAGGGGTACTGACTCCTGGCCAGCCTGGTTACAGCACGACAGCTGTTTCCTGGCAGTGTGAACGTCAATTATCCTCCAATAAGTTGTGCTGTCGTGTTGCATTCGGGTTAGCCGACTCTATGGTGCCTGCAGTTTAGGTGATTCCTATGTGTGCTGTGGGATATGTAAATAAAGGCTGTTTCCATTGTGACATTAGGACAAGCACCCACTGTAGGACTGTGTGATTCGGTAACTGCGGACGGCTTGCGTCCTGTCAACTTACATTTTCATGGGTGCGTTCTGCTACCCGTCCGGGGTCCAGTACCGTCAACTGGTTCTCCCCAGTGCCTTTGGCCTAGGTGCCTCCATCTCCGTATCCGAGTTCCACCAACGTCTGCTGGTCCTTGGTAGTGCTTTGGAGCACAGGTACCTCCTGCTTAGTAACCGTGTCACAGTAACGTCAGCTGGTACTCGGTTGTGACATTGCCTCTTTTCCTTCTGCTACCCGTCCGGGGTCCAGTACCGTCAACTGGTTCTCCCCAGTGCCTTTGGCCTAGGTGCCTCCATCTCCGTATCCGAGTTCCACCAACGTCTGCTGGTCCTTGGTAGTGCTTTGGAGCACAGGTACCTCCTGCTTAGTAACCGTGTCACAGTAACGTCAGCTGGTACTCGGTTGTGACATTGCCTCTTTTCCTTCTGCTACCCGTCCGGGGTCCAGTACCGTCAACTGGTTCTCCCCAGTGCCTTTGGCCTAAGTGCCTCCATCTCCGGATCCGAGTTCCACCAACGTCTTCTGGTCCTTGGTAGTGCTTTAGAGCACAGGTACCTCCTGCTTAGTAACCGTGTCACAGTAACGTCAGCTGGTACTCGGTTGTGACATTGCCTCTTTTCCTTCTGCTACCCGTCCGGGTTCCAGCACAGTCAGCTGGTCCTCGTTACTTCCATTGTCTCTTGCTCCATCTGATACCCGTCAGGGTTCCAGTAATGTCAGCTGTTTCTCGGAAATTAGACGACCTTAAAGACCACCCAGAAGAAGATGACGACAACAAGGACGACAAGCATGAAGCCAACCAGCCTGAACACCATCACAAAGAAAAAATAAAAGATTACCCAGAAGAAGATCACCAACAGGACAAAGAAGGTTAAGACAAACTACAAGATACAGAACAAGAGACAGAAGAGCAATAAGCAGAAGATCAAAAAGCAGAAGAACATGAAGTATAAGACCAAAATGAAGAGCAAAATATATGCTCTAAATTCTAAGCAGAAGAAGACTAAGCAGTGTATGGGGGTGAGTCCGTTGCCCCTGGAAAATGCCTGCTGCTGCAGGCTAAACTGAACACGGACAAATACTGTTGTAATTTAAATCTTTTGTGACAGCAAGAACGGAAGGATGAACAATTCATACTTTTACAGATTACAAGTACAGGAATCTCTGTCACAAATAAGAATATGATGAAGAAGATGAAGAGGAAGAAGATGAAGAATTTGAATATGAAGAAGATTAATTAATTTAATAATAACAATATGAGTAATGTAAACAAAAACATGAATAGCAAGAAGTTTAAGAAGAAGATTAAGAAGGTGAAGATGAAGAATAATTTGATGAGAAAGATGATGCTGCTGCTGAAGATTATGAAGGAGAAAGTGTGGCACTGGCAAAAGTTAAAAAGGTGAAGAGCATGGAAGTTGTGAAACATACATATTTGCCAAAATAGAAAAAGGTTAACAACATTGTCAATTTGTTAGTCAATCCAAACGTATTTCCAAAAAAAAATATATTAATGCTATTCCAATGCATTGGGTTAAACATGTATGCCTTTATTGTCTCCTCAACCTCCCCCAATACATTCTACATTAGTCTTTGTTGTTTTCCTTCATGTACAATTAACCAACAAGGCAAGAATGGTTTTTTTTAATGTCGATATTTTGTTCCCATAGACTTACATGGGACTTCCGGTATCGGAATCGGATATCGACGATATTTAGTGATATCGGCGATACCATTCCGATACGATATTTTTAGATATCGAGCAGTATCGCTCAACACTACTGACAAACAAAAAAATTCTTACCTTATCACTCCTAAACAATGATTGCATAATAATTTGGAACACAGTGTATATATATATATATATATATATATATATATATATATTTATAGTTCCTACACTACTACATAGCATAATAGCCGCTAATTCAATTGCCGGCTTCTGTAAAATCATTACAGAACCCGACATGAAATGACACATGGTTTACATACAGTAAACCATTTCATTTCATTTAGTTTGATATATGATTTTCACTAATAATTAGATGAGTGCATGTGTGCAAAATTTCATACATGTAGGTGTAAATTTAATGTGTAATTTCATTGTAAAAAAAGCGTGGGATCCCGCGGTATTTTCTCCGCCAGACAGGGAAATCCAGTGACTGATGACAGATATTCATAGCCTAAAGAGGGACCATTGTTTTTGGGCCCCCCTGGCTACTAACATCTGCCCCGAGTCACCCCAGAAAAGGCACATCTATTATTAGATGCGCCTTTTCTGGCACTTAGTCTGTGTAAGGTTCTGCGGAACGCACCAAATATATGATGTAGAGAGGTGCGTTCGCAGCCCGGGGTCCACCGTGCAGGCGGAGCCTGCTGCTAGTAAAATGGCACAAGAAGCGAACTCTGTTATCCCGCAGAGTCGCCAAAATAAATGCCGTAACGCGCTGTGGCAATATGTGCGAACTCTGTTATTCCACAGAATCGCTAGAAGGAGTGCCGCAGCGCTAAATGGCGATGTGTGCGAACTCAGTTAACACCACTGAGTCGCAAAATAAACACGCTAGGGCGCTGTCTAGCGTTGAAAGCGAACCCTGTTGCGTCACAGAGCCGCTGAGACAAACTTCTGTGTCCTGTTAGGCACTCAGGTACACAGTTGACTGCTAAGCTTACATAGAACGTGATCATGCGCTAATGTCCTCGCGGGAGTCACCCGCAATCTATGGCGTCTGAACGCCAGGCCCTGAATATGGCAATCAAACTCCTCACCGGTTATGCCGGTAATCTAGGGCATCTAAGACACCGACCCTGACCAGCTAGCCTACCAAGCTCCTCACCGATTAGGTCGGTATTGTAATGATGTATTTCAGCCGCCCTAACCACACACACGCATGACCATACTGGCGCAAAGCATATAACGGTTGATACTAGCGCATGGCGGCTCAGCCATGCCACAATTTTATAGTAACAGCTACAGGACCTGCCAGAAGAAGGCCCAATGAGAAACTGTTCCAAAACACATGTAGTTTCAGGACCTTCCTGGCGGACCAATAGAAGCTGCTGCAGTACCTGAACATGTGACTCCTGATCTCCAATGAGAGATCTTACCCTGGGCATGCCCAGAAGGGGAAACGCAGGACTTCGTACCAAAGACGTCTGCTCCAGCACTGGCTATAATAGAAGATCCAGGAGGAGCAGCAGCAAGTCTCTGCACAGTACTGGAACGGGCAAGACGCTGGGACCGCCGTCTCTGCTGAGCAGGTTCCACTGCGGACGGTGATGAATGGGGGACCGCAGCGGGACTGGTTCGAGACTCCCCTTGTGCAGCAGCGGGAACTCGAACCCTAACAGCCTGTCTATTCCCATTGCCTTTAGCGGTGGCTCATGGGTTAATAATGGGTTAATGCCACCTTGCTATTGAAAGGTGACATTAAGCCGGCTTAAAAATGGAAAGTTGTCAATTAGACAACTATCCATTATTAATCCTACAGTAGTAAATGGTTAAAAAAACACACACACATTATTTAAAAATTATTTTAATGAAATAAATACACATAGTTTTTGACCAAAATTTATTGTACTAGTAATCCTTCTGAATCCCTTGTTCTCCTGTAATAAAATGAAAATAAAAATGCAACAATATCCATACCTCCCCTCCCAGTCAGGTCCCACGCTGCAATCCATCTGAAGGGGTTAACAGGTTTACAGCAGGGACCGATGCTAATGCTAAGAGCCCGGCTGTAAACCCCTGCAGAATGAATGAGTTTATCTCTGTGTAGCCTCCCCGGCTCAAAGGAGATGAACTGATTAGCGTGGGAAGCTTAATTGATTTTTTCCCACGCTATTGAGTTCACTTCAGGTCAGCCGAGGACTCCCGCTGACTTCACTGATGCTAATGTATTGGGTGCACTTATAATACTATACATTATAAGTAGAAATGAGCGACTTTGCCTCCGGGAGGGTCGAATCGGGTTTCGTAAAACCCGACTTTCTCAAAAGTCGAGTCGAACAAAATCGGCCGACTATTGGGAAAAGTCGGAGGTCTGTCTGAAACACGAAACCCAATGCAAGTCAATGGGGAAGCAAAGTCGGCAGGGAGTGGAGGACAGTAAACACACCTACAGTGACAATTTCAATGCAAACAACATCAATTCTTATTACTTAAGCTTGTCAACCTTAATTTATTGTATAATTACGCATTGAAAACTGGGGGTTATTTCGCTAAAGTTGTGGGGGGTAGGGCTGGCTCCAGGTTTTCGTGTGCCCCGGGCGAAAGAGTGTCAGTGGGCCCTTTTAACACATACCACAATTCATGATGCTCCGATACGGCAGAGAAATATAGGTATAGTACAATGACAAATACTTCACTACTTACATTACATGACTGACATCTATTTTAAATTCTACAATATCTCAAAAACCGGACAGTATATTCCTCCATACAGTATTATGGCCACCACATAGTGCGCCATACAGAATAATGAGCCCCATATATTGCTCCATACAGAATAATTGGTCCCATATAATGTTCCATACAGTATATGATGAGCTCCACATAATGCTGCAGTATATGATGGTCCCCATATAATGTGCCATACAGTATAGGACGGTCCCCATAGATTAGAATGAGCCCCACATATTGCTCCATACAGTATAATGAGTCGCATATAAAGCTCCATATAGTATATGATGGGCCCCATATATTGCTCCATACAGAATGGGCTCCATATAATGCTACATACAGAATAGGCCCCATATATGCTCCATATGATGCTCCATACCCTATATGATGCCCCATAAATAATGAACCCCATATGATGCTCCAGTATATGATGGGCCCCATGGATGACGCTCCAGTGTATGATGGGCCTATATAATGCTCCATATATAATGGGCCCCATATGATGCTGCAGTATATGATGGGCCCTATGGATGATGCTCCAGTGTATGATGGGCCTATACACTGTGTGCAGAATTCTTAGACAAATGAGTATTTTGATTACATCATCTTTTTTATACATGTTGTCCTACTCCAAGCTGTATAGGCTTGAAAGTCAAATGCCAATTATGTAAATCAGGTGATTTGCATCTCTGTAATGAGGAGGGGTGTGGTCTAATGACATCATCACCCTATATAAGGTGTGCTTAATTATTAGGCAACCTCCTTTATTTTGGCAAAATGGGTCAGAAGAGAGATTTAATGGACTCTGAAAAGTCAAAAATTGTGAGATGTCTTGCAGATAAGGTTGAGCGAAACAGGTCGGTCAGATTCAAAAGTCGCCGACTTTCGCCAAAGTCGGGATTCGCCGAGCGAAACCTGATCATAGCGTGAGGTCGGCCATGCGGTCGTTGACCCGAGCGCCAAAGTCGGTTTTCCCAGAATGCTTGCAAGCACCTTTTCTCAGCCAATTAGCAAGGACGCACACTGTGGGCAACGCGATGACATAGGCAGCGGCCACCACCATCTTAGAGAAGGGCATTGCAGTGATTGGCTTGCTTTGTGTGGTGTCACAGTGGCTGTAAAAGCCCTGAGCGCCGACCGCCATTTTACTTCTGCCGATCTTAGCGTAGGGAGAGGTTGCTGCCGCTATTTCTCAGCAGGGAGAGCATTAGGCAGGAAAAAAAAGTTATTCTGTGCTTGAGCTGATAGCGATTGTGCTGCACAGTTAGTGTGAAGTGACAGGAAAGGATTTTGTTGTGTGCAGCAGCGCTGGTTATTAGGCTGCCTGCCAGTGACAGGGGAGGAATTTCTTTTGCGCAGCAGCAAAGCTGGTTAATAGGCTGCCTGCTAGCTGTATTGCTGTGTGTACACTGCTGTGCAGACTGCTTTTTACACAGCACTAATACTTTTATTCTTTTTTTCTACACAGATACCGAGCGTTCATTTTTTCGCACACTGTATAGAGCTGTATGCTCCTCACACACTACCGTGTACTGGCTGGTATCACGGACAAATACATGCTGACTATCTGTGTGTGACTCCGGAAATATATACGGAGATTTAAATTTTCCCCAAAACCGTATACAGATGGTATCTTCTGATACAGTACCATTTTTCTGCCTTCTGTATTACGGTCAAATTCATACTGAGAGAGCATCTGTGTGTAACTCCGGAAATATATACGGAGATTTATATTTTCCCCAAAACCGTATACAGCTGGTATCTTCTGATACAGTACCGTTTTTCTGCCTTCTGTATTACGGTCAAAATCCATACTGAGAGAGAGTCTGGGTGTTACTCCGGAAATATATACAGAGATTTAAATTTTCCCCAAAATCGTATACAGCTGGTATCTTCTGATACAGTACTGTTTTTCTGCCTTCTGTATTACGGTCAAATCCATACTGAGAGAGCATCTGGGTGTTACTCCGGAAATATATACGGAGATCTACAATTACCCCTATACTGTATACACCTGGTATCTTCGGATACATTAGCCTATTTTGCTTTTCATATTCTGGTCTACTCCATACTGAGCCTGTGAGCGTCTGTGTGTTACTCTGGAAATATATACGGATATTTAAAATTACCGCAACACTGTATACAGCTGTACGCTTCTAATACATTACCCTTTTTCTACTTTTTATATTCTGTTGTAATCCATACTGAGCCTGTGAGAGTCTGTGTCTGACTCTGGAAATATATACTGAGATTTAAAATTACCCCAACACTGTATACAGCTGTACGCTTCTGATACAGTACACTTTTTCTGCTTTTCACAGTCTGGTCTAATCCATACTGAGCGTGTGAGTGTCTGTGTGTTACTCCGGAAATATATACTGAGATTTAAAATTACCCCAACACTGTATACAGCTGTACGCTTCTGATACAGTAAACTTTTTCTGCTTTTCATATTCTGGTCTAATTCATACTGAGCCTGTGAGCGTTTGTGTATTACTCCAGAAATCTATACGGAGATTTACAATTTACCCCTATACACCTGTTATCTTCAGATAAAGTAACCTTTTTCTGCTTTTTATATTCTGGTCTAATCCATACTGAGCCTGAGAGCATCTGTGTGTGACTCCTCAAATATATACAGAGATTGAAATTTTCCCCTTCACCGTCTACAGCTCTACGCTTGTGATATGAGAAAGCATGGTGGAAGAGGCCGCGGATGTGGGTGTGGGGGGGGCCAGCTGGTACTGATGGTGGTGGTGGTGCATCTGCTGGTAGTGCCAAAAGCACAATAGCACCTAAGGCAGGAGGTGTTGAGCCTGCGTCATGGTCTGGCTCCAGAAGGCCTGGAAGGCTCCCTTTTCTGGGAGTAGGTAAACCGCTTTTAAAGGCGGAGCATCAGGAACAGGTTTTGGCTTACATTGCCGAAACAGCCTCCAGCTCTATTGCCTCCTCTTCTGAAGTTTCAAAAACTGCAAGCACTGAGTCGTCAGTGCAGGCTCCTTGTTAGGAACAACACCTTGTGTCCTTCACCCCCACCAAAAGTGAAGGATGCGGCAGGCCACACTTCTGTTTACTCCATGGAGTTCTTTTCACATACCATGCCTGGGTTATCAAGTAAAATCCTGAATTCTCCAGTCCAAGATGAACCTGACATGGAGTGCACTGATACACAGCCACTGCTAGATGATTCTGCTTGTACATTGACCCAGAGCACTACATTGCCCTCGCAGTCTACTGAGCCAGAATCTGACTCTGATGAAACTCAGGTGCCCCTTCCCGATACTATACCATCTTACATGGTGACACAGAGGAAAGTGCACATGAAATTGAAGAGGAGGTGATGGATGACCCAACTGTTGACCTGGACTGGCATCCATTGGGGGAAGAGGGTGCCGCTGGCAATAGCTCAGAAGAGGAGGAGGATCCACAGCAGGCATCGACATCACAGCTGCGGCAATCTGACAGGCCCGCAGCAGTCCAAAAACATGTTAAAACAACAAAAATAGTTGTAGGACAGCTTGGCCAGACGGTGAAATTAGCACAGCGTGCAAGCCCTGAAAAGTTGTACCATACTAGGAAGAGTGCAGTGTGGCACTTTTTTGACCAAAATCCTATTGATGAGGCAAAGGTTATCTATAAGAAGTGCGGAAGGACCTTGAGCCGAGGGAAAAATCTCCGAAATTTGAATACCAGTTGCATGCTTAGACATTTATACACCATGCACTTGCAAGCGTGGACGGACTACAAAACCTCAGGTAGTACATGTGCACTTGCTCTGACTGAAAGTAGCCAGCAACGCTCCATCGCTTCCCCCACTGTAAGCCCACCGGTTAGCACACCACCATAAAGAAATGTTGAGGTGTCATTGCAAGGCCAAATCAGTAAGGGAGTCACAATGTTTATGCACCGAAATACTGAATCTAGGCCATCACCACCACCACCACCCTCACCAACCCATGGCCGGGCAGTCTACATCTTGAGCCAGGCAAGGTAGTCAGTGATAACATAATTTTGTGGCGGCCATAGCACTGGCCATACTCAGACACATACCTTGCCTGGCTCACACCTTGAACCTGGTGGTGCAGTGCTTCCTAAATAATTATCCGGAGTTAACAGCCATGCTCCATAAGGTGCGAAGACTGTTCTCGCACATCCATCCTGCCTACACCTCAACATATGCCAGTTTTTGCACCTCGCTAACTGGGCTGTACCCCCTGTTGTGAATGGGTTTGAGATGAGTTCTGAGCAGAGGCTTCCTCTGGTGGTTACAAGCGGTGCTGGTCTGTCCAGTGAAGATTGTGAGGACTGGGAATCAGGTGTTACTGACTGGTCTTATATAAGGGAGTCACCTTCCCATCAGGGTTGCCGGTGATCAATTGTTCTGGTCTCAATCCTTGAATCCTGTTTCCCTTGTAGCCTGCTGTGTCGTGTCTGCATCTCCTGCTATCAGATAAGACATTTTCTTCTTTTTGTTTTTGTGCTATATTTTTGCATTTTGTCCTGCACTTCTGTGGGGGCCTTCAGGGTCCCCTCCGGGGGCTTTTGCCCTCTCAGTTTAGTTCAGCCACTGATGTTTGTACTTTTGCTTTTTCCAGTTTTTTCAGTGGCTGCTGTTTTGATTTTGTTACACCAGAGAACTAATTTAGGTGGTAGAGGTCGTGTGATCTCAGGTGTTTTTGAAATTAGTAGAGTTGGTGCTTTTCAGGGTTTTCTGGGATTGCAGTAAGTACCCTTCCTATCCTTTTCTATTTAGTTAGTTTGGGCCCCAGCGTTTGCTCATACTATTTTCTTTCTGTGTCAGTATTTCATCTTGTCTAACCGCCATTACATGTTTGGGGGCTTTCTATTATCTTTGGGGTTCTGCTCCGGGGCAGATAGCTTTCCTATTTCTATCTTTAGGTGTAATTAGTTTCTCAGGCTGTGACGAGGCGTCTAGGACCAACGTAGGAACGCTCCACGGCTGCCTCTAGTTGTTGTGGTTAGTCAGGGTACTGCAATCTCATAGATTCCAACTGCTCTGGTGTATTGCCTTTTTACCTGCACTCCTCAGCTACCAAATCATAACAGTATCACCGGCCAAAAATTTAATATTGTATGGTACTCACAGAAGGGAAAAATATTGTGAAAAAAAAAAAAAAAAAAAAAGGTTGTCAGAGTTGTCAGAGATATTTTTCTGTTTGTTGCATTTTTTTCCCTCTGTATCTCTGGGTGCTGGGGAGGATCTTTTCTCTCAATGGAGTTTGCACAGTTGTCTGGCCGTGTGGATCAGCTTGCCACTGAGGTTCAGAGTATTGCTACCTATCTTGCTAGGTTGCCTGTTGTGGAACCTAGGATTCCCATGCCAGATTTGTTTTTAGGGGATCGAGCCAAGTTTCAGAATTTCAAAAATAATTGTAAATTGTTTTTTGCCTTAAAATCTAAGTCCTCAGGGAATGCAGCGCAGCAGGTTCAAATTGTCATCTCTCTCCTGCGCGGCGATCCTCAGGATTGGGCTTTTTCCCTGACACCTGGGGATCCTGTTTTGAGTGATGTTGATGCATTTTTTCAGGCTTTGGGGTTATTGTACGATGAGCCTAATGTCACTGATCAAGCTGAAAAAGCCTTGTTGGCATTAAATCAGGGGCTTTATGACGCTGAGTTATACTGTCAGAGATTCCGCAGGTGGGCAGTCCTGACCAAGTGGAATGACGATGCTTTGGAGGCCCTTTTCCGGAAGGGTCTGTCAGATAATGTAAAGGATGTTATGGTGGGATTCCCTGTCCCCTCTGGTCTCAATGATTCTATGTCATTAGCGATTCAAATTGACAGACGTTTGCGTGAGCGGAGAAGTATGCGTGGAATAGTGTTGCCTTGTGAACCTGCTTCTGAATCCATGCAGTGTGATAGAGTGGTGTCTGGGGCACAGCGTCATGAGTTTCGAAAGCGCAATGGGTTATGTTTCTACTGTGGTGATGCCTCTCATGCTATTTCAGTCTGCCCTAAGCGGGGAAGACGTTTTGCACGCTCAGTTGTCTTGGGTAATGTTCAGACTAAGTTTTTATTAACTGTCACTCTGATATGCTCTCTGTCCTCATTTTCTGCTCAGGCTTTCGTTGATTCTGGAGCAGCTATTAACCTGATGGATTATGATTTTGCTAAACGTTGTGGGTTTCCCTTGATACCCCTACAGAAGTCTATTCCCCTACTGGGGATCGATTCTACCCCTTTGGCTGAGAATAAACCTCAGTTCTCTACTCAGATGATAATGAGGGTTGAACCTGATCACCAGGAGTGCTGCAAATTTTTGGTTCTGTATAATCTGCATGACATTATCGTGCTGGGTTTCCCTTGGTTACAGTCTCATAATCCTGTTTTGGATTGGAAATCTGTGTCTGTAACCAGTTGGGGATGCCAATGTGTTAATACCAACACTCCTGTTTTTTCTGCCTCCCCCAGGTTCAGGATGTTCCTGACTTTTTGATTGATTTTTCTGATGTGTTTAGCGAAAGTAAATCTGCATCCTTACCTCCCCATAGGAGCTATGACTGCGCTATTGAATTAGTGCCTGGTAGTAAATTCCCTAAAGGTCGCCTTTTTAACTTGTCTGTACCTGAACATGACGCTATGCGGTCTTATATCAAGGAGTCATTGGAGAAGGGTCATATCAGACCATCCTCTTCACCCTTAGGTGCCGGTTTTTTCTTTGTGGCCAAAAAGGATGGTTCATTAAGGCCGTATATTGATTATCGTCTTTTGAACAATATTACTGTGAAATATCAATATCCGTTACCCTTGATTTCTGACCTGTTTTCCAGGGTGAAAAACGCTACTTGGTTTACCAAGCTTGACCTCAGGGGGGCGTATAACCTTATTCGCATTAAGCACGGGGATGAATGGAAGACGGCATTCAATACCCCTGAAGGGCATTTTGAGTACCTAGTGATGCCCTTTGGGCTCACTAATGCTCCTTCCGTCTTCCAGTCCTTCATGAATGACATTTTCAGGGATTTTGTGGACAAATTTCTGATTGTTTATTTGGATGATATCTTGATTTTTTCTAATGACTGGGACACTCATGTGAAACATGTTCGAACTGTATTCCAGATTTTGAGAGAGAATGCTCTGTATGTGAAGGGATCAAAGTGTCTTTTTGGCGTACAGAGGATCTCATTTCTGGGATTCATTTTGTCCCCATCTGTTATTGAAATGGACCCGGTCAAGGTTCAGGCCATCTGTGATTGGGTCCAACCTACTTCATTAAAGGCTCTTCAGAGATTTTTGGGTTTTGCCAATTTTTATCGTAAATTTATTGGTAATTTCTCGGTTATTGTTAAACCATTAACTGATTTGACCAGAAAGGGTTCTGATGTGGTGAATTGGCCTCCTGAGGCAGTCTCTGCATTTTAGGAACTTAAGCAGAGACTCACTTCTGCTCCTGTTCTACGGCAGCCTGATGTTTCTCTGCCATTTCAGATGGAGGTTGATGCCTCTGAAATTGGGGCAGGTGCCGTTTTGTCCCAAAAAGATCCAGAGACCTCTAAAAGTAACCCTTGTGCCTTTTTCTCTCGAAAATTTTCTCCTACTGAACGTAATTATGACGTGGGTAATCGGGAGTTATTGGCCATGAAGTGGGCTTTTGAAGAGTGGAGACATTGGCTGGAGGGAGCCAAACATCAGGTGGTGGTCCTTACGGACCATAAGAATCTGGTCTATCTGGAATCTGCCAAGCGACTCAATCCTAGACAGGCCAGGTGGGCCTTGTTTTTCACACGTTTTAATTTTGTGGTTTCCTTTCTTCCTGGCACTAAGAATGTTAAGGCGGATGCCCTCTTGAGGAGTTTCCTTGCGGACTCTCCTGAGTTATCTGATCCTTCTGTTATTTTGAAAGAGGGTGTAGTTCTTTCCGCCATCTCGCCCAATTTGAGACTTGCTCTGGAGGGGTGTCAGGAGGATAGGCCCGAGTGCTGCCCTGTTGGAAAATTGTTTGTCCCGGACCAGTGGAAAAAGAGTGTGATGTCTGAGATTCATTGTTCCGCATTGGCTGGGCATCCCGGAATTTTTGGTACCAGAGACTTGGTTAGTCGGTCCTTTTGGTGGCCTACCTTGTCTCGTGATGTCAGGGAATTTGTGCAGTCCTGCGGGACTTGCTCTCGCTCCAAGCCTTGCTCTCGCTCTAGTGGTTTGTTGATGCCATTGCCTGTGCCCAAGAGACCATGGACCCATATCTCTATGGATTTCATTTCCGACCTTCCTGTTTCTCAGAGAATGACCACCATCTGGGTAATTTGTGATAGGTTTTCCAAAATGATACATCTTGTGCCATTACCTAAGTTGCCTTCCTCCTCTGAATTGGTGCCGTTGTTCCTTCAGCACGTGGTTCGTTTACACGGCATTCCTGAGAACATTGTGTCTGACAGAGGAGTCCAGTTTGTTTCCAGATTTTGGAGGACTTTTTGTTCTAAACTGGGTGTTCAATTGTCTTTCTCCTCGGCATTTCATCCTCAGACCAATGGTCAAACTGAGAGAACAAACCAGACATTGGAGACTTATCTAAGATGCTTTGTGTCTGCTGATCAGGATGACTGGGTCTCTTTTTTGCCTTTGGCTGAGTTTGCTCTTAATAATAGGGCTAGCTCTGCCACTTTGATGTATCCGTTTTTCTGTAATTCTGGGTTTCACCCTCGATTTTCTTCAGGACAGACGGAGGCTTCTGTCTGTCCAGGTGTTGACTCTGTTGTGGAGCGTATGCAACAGATTTGGGACCAGGTAGTGGAGAGGTTGTCCCTCTCTCAGGAGAAGGCCCAGCGGTTTGCTAACCGGCATAGGACTGATGGTCCTCGGTTTAAAGTGGGGGACTTGGTCTGGTTGTCCTCAAAAAATATTCCTATGAGAGTAGCATCTCCTAAATTTAAGCCTAGGTTCATTGGACCTTATAAGATCATGGAGATTATTAATCCTGTTTCTTTTCGGTTGCTTCTTCCAGGGACATTTAAGATCCATAACGTATTCCACAAGTCCTTGTTGAAGAGGTTTGTTGAGCCAGTGGTTCCTGCTGCTGTGCCTCCTGACCCTGTTTTGGTTGAGGGCAATCTGGAGTATGTGGTTGAGAAAATATTAGATTCTCGTTTTTCTAGACGGAAACTCCAGTATTTGGTTAAATGGAGAGGTTATGGTCAGGAAGACAATTCTTGGGTGTTTGCTTCAGACATCCATGCTAGGAGACTTATCCGTGCGTATCATAGAACTCATCCTGACCGACCTGGTTGCTCAAATGAGGGTTCGGTGACCCCTCCTCAAGGGGGGGGTACTGTTGTGAATGGGTTTGAGATGAGTTCTGAGCAGAGGCTTCCTCTGGTGGTTGCAAGCGGTGCTGGTCTGTCCAGTGAAGATTGTGAGGACTGGGAATCAGGTGTTACTGACTGGTCTTATATAAGGGAGTCACCTTCCCATCAGGGTTGCCGGTGATCAATTGTTCTGGTCTCAATCCTTGAATCCTGTTTCCCTTGTAGCCTGCTGTGTCGTGTCTGCATCTCCTGCTATCAGATAAGACATTTTCTTCTTTTTGTTTTTGTGCTATATTTTTGCATTTTGTCCTGCACTTCTGTGGGGGCCTTCAGGGTCCCCTCCGGGGGCTTTTGCCCTCTCAGTTTAGTTCAGCCACTGATGTTTGTACTTTTGCTTTTTCCAGTTTTTTCAGTGGCTGCTGTTTTGATTTTGTTACACCAGAGAACTAATTTAGGTGGTAGAGGTCGTGTGATCTCAGGTGTTTTTGAAATTAGTAGAGTTGGTGCTTTTCAGGGTTTTCTGGGATTGCAGTAAGTACCCTTCCTATCCTTTTCTATTTAGTTAGTTTGGGCCCCAGCGTTTGCTCATACTATTTTCTTTCTGTGTCAGTATTTCATCTTGTCTAACCGCCATAACATGTTTGGGGGCTTTCTATTATCTTTGGGGTTCTGCTCCGGGGCAGATAGCTTTCCTATTTCTATCTTTAGGTGTAATTAGTTTCTCAGGCTGTGACGAGGCGTCTAGGACCAACGTAGGAACGCTCCACGGCTGCCTCTAGTTGTTGTGGTTAGTCAGGGTACTGCAATCTCATAGATTCCAACTGCTCTGGTGTATTGCCTTTTTACCTGCACTCCTCAGCTACCAAATCATAACAACCCCCCAGGGCTGGCGACAGCACCTGGCGCACCCGGGAAAGTGCCGTTGCCTTGAGCAGGTGGGGGGGCCCACTCGTGGGCGTCGGCACTGGCACAGGGCCCCTCATAGTAAGCAAAAGTATCTCTGACGATGGGGATGTTAAGGGCCTGCGGAACGCACCTAATAGATATTAAGGAGAGGTGCGTTCGAAACCCGGGGTCCACCGTGCAGGCAGAGCCTGCTGCTAGTAAGATGGCGTAAATAGGCAGTATGAGCGAACTCTGTTATCCCGCAGAGTTGCAGATGTAAACATAGTAGCACTATATGGCGATATAAGCGGACTCTGTTAATTCACAGAGCCGCTGTAACAAAGACTGTGTCCTGTTAAACTCACAGGGAACACAGATGACTGCTAAGCAGATTGCAGTCTGTGGTCATGCAAACAGAACCCAGGCAGTAATCTCCTCACCGGAGTAGCCGGTATTCTAATGGCGTTTTCAGCCGAACCCTGAACATGTGCATACAATCTCCTCACAGGAGGTACCCGTACTCTAGGGGCTTATTTCAGCCAGACCTAACCACATGCATACATGACCACACTGGCGCAAGCACATAACAGATTTGATACTAGAGCACGGCCGTGCGGTAAGGACATCCTTTTATAGCAGCCACGAGAAAAAGACCTTCCAGGAAGGACCAATGGGTAGCTGCTTCAGAACATCAACTGTTGTGAATGGGTTTGAGATGAGTTCTGATCAGAGGCTCCCTCTGGTGGTTACAAGCGGTACTAGTGAGGATTGTGAGGACTGGGAATCAGGTGTTACTGATTGGTCTTATATAAGGGAGTAATTTTCCCATCAGGGTTGCCGGTGATCAATTGTTCTGGTCTGAATCCTTCTTTCCAGTTTCCCTTGTAGCCTGCTGTGTCGTGTCTGCATCTCCTGCTATCAGATAAGACAATTTCTTATTTTGTGTTTTTGCTATATTTTTGCATTTGGTCCTGCACTTCTGTGGGGGCCTTCTGGGTCCCCTCCGGGGGCTTTTGCCCTCTCAGTTTAGTCCAGCCACTGTGTTTTGTACTTTTGCTTTTTCCAGTTTTTTCAGTGGCTGCTGTTTTTGTTACACCAGAGAACTAATTTAGGTGGTAGAGGTCGTGTGATCTCAGGTGATTTTGAAATTAGTAGAGTTGGTGTTTTTTCAGGGTTTTCTGGGATTGCAGTAAGTACCCTTCCTGTCCTTTTCTATTTAGTTAGTTTGGGCCCCAGCGTTTGCTCATACTATTTTCTTTCTGTGTCAGTATTTCCTCTTGTCTAACCGCCATTACATGTTTGGGGGCTTTCTATTATCTTTGGGGTTCTGCTACGGGGCAGATAGCTTTCCTATTTCTATCTTTAGGTGTAGTTAGTTTCTCAGGCTGTGACGAGGCGTCTAGGACCAACGTAGGAACGCTCCACGGCTGCCTCTAGTTGCGGTGGTTAGTCAGGGTACTGCAATCTCATAGATTCCAACTGCTCTGGTGTATTTCCTTTTTTGCCTGCACTCCTCAGCTACCGTAACATAACAGTATCACCGGCCTTAAAAATTGTATGGTACTCACAGAAGGGAAAAAATATTTTGAAGGAAGAAAAGTTGTCAGAGATATTTTTCTGTTTGTTGCATTTTTTTTTTTTTCCCTCTGTATCTCTCGGTGCTGGGGAGGATCTTTTCTCCCAATGGAGTTTACACAGTTGTCTGGCCGTGTGGATCAGCTTGCCACTGAGGTTCGGAGTATTGCTGCATATCTTGCTAGGTTGCCTGTTGTGGAACCTAGGATCCCCATGCCAGATTTGTTTTTAGGGGATCGAGCTAAGTTTCAGAATTTCAAAAATAATTGTAAATTGTTTCTTGCCTTAAAATCTAAGTCCTCAGGGAATGCAGCGCAGCAGGTTCAAATTATCATCTCTCTCCTGCGCGGCGATCCTCAGGATTGGGCTTTTTCCCTGATACCTGGGGATCCTGTTTTGAGTGATGTTGATGCATTTTTTCAGGCTTTGGGGTTATTGTACGATGAGCCTAATGTCACTGATCAAGCTGAAAAAGCCTTGTTGGCATTAAATCAGGGGCTTGATGACGCTGAGTTATACTGTCAGAGATTCCGTAGGTGGGCAGTCCTGACCAAATGGAATGACGACGCTTTGGCGGCCCTTTTACGGAAGGGTCTGTCGGATAATGTAAAGGATGTTATGGTGGGATTCCCTGTCCCCTCTGGTCTCAATGATTCTATGTCATTAGCGATTCAAATTGACAGACGTTTGCGTGAGCGGAGAAGTATGCGTGGAGTGGTGTTGCCTTGTGAGCCAGCTGCTGAGCCCATGCAGTGTGATGGAGTGGTGTCTGGGGCACAGCGTCATGAGTTTCGAAAGCGCAATGGGTTATGTTTCTACTGTGGTGATGCCTCTCATGCTATTTCAGTCTGCCCTAAGCGGGGAAGACATTTTGCACGCTCAGTTGTCTTGGGTAGTGTTCAGACTAAGTTTTTATTAACTGTCACTCTGATATGTTCTCTGTCCTCATTTTCTGCTCAGGCTTTCGTTGATTCTGGAGCAGCTATTAACCTGATGGATTATGATTTTGCTAAACGTTGTGGGTTTCCCTTGATACCCCTACAGAAGTCTATTCCCCTACTGGGGATCGATTCTACCCCTTTGGCTGAGAATAAACCCAGTTTTCTACTCAGGTGATAATGAGGGTTGAACCTGATCACCAGGAGTGCTGCAAATTTTTGGTTCTATATAATCTGCATGACATTATCGTGCTGGGTTTCCCTTGGTTACAGTCTCATAATCCTGTTTTGGATTGGAAATCTGTGTCTGTAACCAGTTGGGGCTGCCAATGTGTTAATACCAACACTCCTGTTTTTTCTGCCTCCCCCCAGGCTGAGGATGTTCCTGACTTTTTGTTTGATTTTTCTGATGTGTTTAGCGAAAGTAAATCTGCATCCTTACCTCCCCATAGGAGCTATGACTGCGCTATTGAATTAGTGCCGGGTAGTAAATTCCCTAAAGGTCGCCTTTTTAACTTGTCTGTACCTGAACATGACGCTATGCGGTCTTATATCAAGGAATCATTGGAGAAGGGTCATATCAGACCATCCTCTTCACCCTTAGGTGCCGGTTTTTTCTTTGTGGCCAAAAAAGATGGTTCATTAAGGCCGTGTATTGATTATCGTCTCTTGAACAATATTACTGTGAAATATCAATACCCGTTACCCTTGATTTCTGACCTGTTTTCCAGGGTGAAAAACGCTACTTGGTTTACCAAGCTTGACCTCAGGGGGGCGTATAACCTTATTCGCATTAAGCACGGGGATGAATGGAAGACGGCATTTAACACCCCTGAAGGGCATTTTGAGTACCTTGTGATGCCCTTTGGGCTCACTAATGCTCCTTCCGTCTTCCAGTCCTTCATGAATGACATTTTCAGGGATTTTGTGGACAAGTTTCTGATTGTTTATTTGGATGATATCTTGATTTTTTCTAATGACTGGGACTCTCATGTGAAACATGTTCGAACTGTATTCCAGATTTTGAGAGAGAATGCTCTGTATGTGAAGGGATCAAAGTGTCTTTTTGGCGTACAGAAGATCTCATTTCTGGGATTCATTTTGTCCCATCTGTTATTGAAATGGACCCGGTCAAGGTTCAGGCCATCTGTGATTGGGTCCAACCTACTTCATTAAAGGCTCTTCAGAGATTTTTGGGTTTTGCCAATTTTTTATCGTAAATTTATTGGTAATTTCTCTGTTATTGTTAAACCATTAACTGATTTGACCAGAAAGGGTTCTGATGTGGTGAATTGGCCTCCTGAGGCAGTCTCTGCGTTTCAGGAACTTAAACAGAGATTCACTTCTGCTCCTGTTCTACGGCAGCCTGATGTTTCTCTGCCATTTCAGGTGGAGGTTGATGCCTCTGAAATTGGGGCAGGTGCCGTTTTGTCCCAAAAAGATCCAGAGACCTCTAAAAGTAACCCTTGTGCCTTTTTCTCTCGAAAATTTTCTCCTACTGAACGTAATTATGACGTGGGTAATCGGGAGTTATTGGCCATGAAGTGGGCTTTTGAAGAGTGGAGACATTGGCTGGAGGGAGCCAAACATCAGGTGGTGGTCCTTACGGACCATAAGAATCTGGTCTATCTGGAATCTGCCAAGCGACTCAATCCTAGACAGGCCAGGTGGGCCTTGTTTTTCACACGTTTTAATTTTGTGGTTTCCTTTCTTCCTGGCACTAAGAATGTTAAGGCGGATGCCCTCTCGAGGAGTTTCCTTGCGGACTCTCCTGAGCTATCTGATCCCTCTGTTATTTTGAAGGAGGGTGTAGTTCTTTCCGCCATCTCGCCCAATTTGAGACTTGCTCTGGAGGGGTGTCAGGAGGATAGGCCCGAGCGCTGCCCTGTTGGAAAATTGTTTGTCCCGGACCAATGGAAAAAGAGTGTGATGTCTGAGATTCATTGTTCCGCATTGGCTGGGCATCCCGGAATTTTTGGTACCAGAGACTTGGTTAGTCGGTCCTTTTGGTGGCCTACCTTGTCTCGCGATGTCAGGGAATTTGTGCAGTCCTGCGGGACTTGCTCTCACTCCAAGCCTTGCTCTCGCTCTAGTGGTTTGTTGATGCCATTGCCTGTGCCCAAGAGACCATAGACCCATATCTCTATGGATTTCATTTCCGATCTTCCTGTTTCTCAGAGAATGACCACCATCTGGGTAATTTGTGATAGGTTTTCCAAAATGATACATTTTGTGCCATTACCTAAGTTGCCTTCCTCCTCTGAATTGGTGCCGTTGTTCCTTCAGCACGTGGTTCGTTTACACGGCATTCCTGAGAACATTGTGTCTGACAGAGGAGTCCAGTTTGTTTCCAGATTTTGGAGGACTTTTTGTTCTAAACTGGGTGTTCAATTGTCTTTCTCCTCGGCATTTCATCCTCAGACCAATGGTCAAACTGAGAGAACAAACCAGACATTGGAGACTTATCTAAGATGCTTTGTGTCTGCTGATCAGGATGACTGGGTCTCTTTTTTGCCTTTGGCTGAGTTTGCTCTTAATAATAGGGCTAGCTCTGCCACTTTGATGTCTCCGTTTTTCTGTAATTCTGGGTTTCACCCTCGATTTTCTTCAGGACAGACGGAGGCTTCTGTCTGTCCAGGTGTTGACTCTGTTGTTGAGCGTATGCAGCAGATTTGGGACCAGGTAGTGGAGAGGTTGTCCCTCTCTCAGGAGAAGGCCCAGCGGTTTGCTAACCGGCATAGGACTGATGGTCCTCGGTTTAAAGTGGGGGACTTGGTCTGGTTGTCCTCAAAGAATATTCCTATGAGAGTAGCATCTCCTAAATTTAAGCCTAGGTTCATTGGACCTTATAAGATCATGGAGATTATTAATCCTGTTTCTTTTCGTTTGCTTCTTCCAGGGACATTTAAGATCCATAACGTGTTCCACAAGTCCTTGTTGAAGAGGTTTGTTGAGCCAGTGGTTCCTGCTGCTGTGCCTCCTGACCCTGTTTTGGTTGAGGGCAATCTGGAGTATGTGGTTGAGAAAATATTGGATTCTCGTTTTTCTAGACGAAGACTCCAGTATTTGGTTAAATGGAGAGGTTATGGTCAGGAAGACAATTCTTGGGTGTTTGCTTCGGACATCCATGCTAGGAGACTTATCCGTGCGTATCATAGAACTCATCCTGACCGACCTGGTTGCTCAAATGAGGGTTCGGTGACCCCTCCTCAAGGGGGGGGTACTGTTGTGAATGGGTTTGAGATGAGTTCTGATCAGAGGCTCCCTCTGGTGGTTACAAGCGGTACTAGTGAGGATTGTGAGGACTGGGAATCAGGTGTTACTGATTGGTCTTATATAAGGGAGTAATTTTCCCATCAGGGTTGCCGGTGATCAATTGTTCTGGTCTGAATCCTTCTTTCCAGTTTCCCTTGTAGCCTGCTTGTCGTGTCTGCATCTCCTGCTATCAGATAAGACAATTTCTTATTTTGTGTTTTTGCTATATTTTTGCATTTGGTCCTGCACTTCTGTGGGGGCCTTCTGGGTCCCCTCCGGGGGCTTTTGCCCTCTCAGTTTAGTCCAGCCACTGTGTTTTGTACTTTTGCTTTTTCCAGTTTTTTCAGTGGCTGCTGTTTTTGTTACACCAGAGAACTAATTTAGGTGGTAGAGGTCGTGTGATCTCAGGTGATTTTGAAATTAGTAGAGTTGGTGTTTTTTCAGGGTTTTCTGGGATTGCAGTAAGTACCCTTCCTGTCCTTTTCTATTTAGTTAGTTTGGGCCCAGCGTTTGCTCATACTATTTTCTTTCTGTGTCAGTATTTCCTCTTGTCTAACCGCCATTACATGTTTGGGGGCTTTCTATTATCTTTGGGGTTCTGCTACGGGGCAGATAGCTTTCCTATTTCTATCTTTAGGTGTAGTTAGTTTCTCAGGCTGTGACGAGGCGTCTAGGACCAACGTAGGAACGCTCCACGGCTGCCTCTAGTTGCGGTGGTTAGTCAGGGTACTGCAATCTCATAGATTCCAACTGCTCTGGTGTATTTCCTTTTTTGCCTGCACTCCTCAGCTACCGTAACATAACAATCAACAGCCACAGGACCTTCCTGAAGGACCAATAGGAGTGGCAGCTGTATCTGAGCATGTGACCCCTGATCTCCAATGGGAGATCTTGCTCTGGGCATGCTCAGATGAAGCAACAAAGGACTTAGTACTAAAGACGTCTGCTCGCCGCTAACCAGTACTGGCTACAATAGCAGAACCTGAAGAGGCAGCAGCAAGTCTCTGTACAGTATTAGACTGGGCGAGACGCTGGGACTGATGTCTTTGCTGAGCAGGCTCCACTGCGGCCGGAGATGGATGGGGGGCCGCAGCGGGACTGGTTCGAGACTCCCCTTGTGCAGTAGCGGGAGCTCGAACCCTAACATTACCCCCCTTCTTTGGGCCTCGCTGCGCTCAAAGGCGGCGATGAACTGCGAAGCATGAACATGCTCGCCAGGCTCCCAGGACCTATCCTCAGGCCCATAAAATAAAATTTTTTGCCTCGTACCACCTTGCACCCAACAATGGCGTTCACCTCATGATCGTCGGTAGATGAACCCGACGTCCCGGCAGATGACTCGGAAAACCGGTAAATGGCCACGAGTTTCAGGAGGGACACATGAAAGGTGTCGGTGATACCAAGGTGAGGCGGAAGGGCTAGACGGTAAACCACCGGGTTCACCTGCTCAAGAACTTTAAAGGGACCCAAAAAGCGAGGTGCCAACTTGGTGGACTCTACACATAGCCTGATGTTTCGGGCAGAAAGCCACACTAGCTCACCCGGAGCAAATGTAGGAGCGGGGCGCCGATGGGCATCGGCCGAAGACCTCATCCTCTCTTTGGAGGCCTGAATGGCATCCTGTGTGCGGTCCCAAATGTCCCGTGCCTCCACAGCCCAGTCTGTCACCCTGAAATCGGCGGAAAACACGGGCATGGGCAGTGGTACCCGCAGATGCTGACCGTAGTTAAGGAGGAATGGGGTCTGTCTGGTGGAGTCAGCCACAGCATTATTTAGAGCGAACTCAGCCCACGGTAGCAAGGATGCCCAGTCATCCTGCCTGGCAGAGACAAAATGTCGCAAGTATGTGACCAAGGTCTGGTTGGCCCTCTCTACCAACCCATTCGTCTCGGGATGTTATGCAGAGGAGAGATTCAACTCAGTGCTGAGTAAACGACACAGCTCTCTCCAGAACCGAGACGCAAACTGGGGACCTCGATCACTGACAATTTTGTCTGGCATACCGTGTAGGCGGAAAATATGCCTAATGAATAATGCTGCCAAGGCCCGTGCAGACGGTAACCGTGGTAATGGCACCAAGTGCACCATTTTAGAGAAGTGGTCGGTTATGACCCAGATGATGGTGCAGCCCCGAGACTTTGGTAAGCTCACCACAAAATCCATCCCGACCATCTCCCAGGACCTGTCTGCCACCGGCAAAGGGAAAAGTAGCCCAGCCGGCCGTTGTCGAGGGGATTTATTCTTGGCACAGGAGACGCACGCCTGAACATACTCCCTGACATCACTGGCCATCTGCGGCCACCAGTTTGTCTTCACCAGCAACTCAGAAGTCCTTTTTGTCCCAAAATGTCCACCCACTCTGGTCGAATGTGCCCAAGAGAGTACTTCCGGTCGCAAATTGATGGACACAAAAGTCTTGCCCAGAGGCACAGACTCAAGCGAAACCGGAGCCACTGTTCTTAGGCTCTCTATGGGGACAATAAGCAGAGGCTCCTCCACCTCCTCAGAGGACACCACGGAGCGAGATAGAGCGTCGGCGCGAATGTTCTTCTCACCGAAGAGGAAATGGAGGGTGAAATGAAACCGGGTGAAGAACAGGGACCATCTGGCCTGAAGAGAATTTAGCCGCTGGGCGGTCTATAAATAGACCAAATTTTTGTGGTCAGTAAAAAACCTGAAAGGGAAAGCGAGCCCCCTCCAGGAGATGTCTCCACTCGGAAAATGCCAACTTCATGGCTAGCAACTCCCTATCCCCAATGGAATAATTCCTCTACGCTGGTATGAAGGTCTTGGAAAAGAAGAAACAAGGATGTTTCCGACCTTGAGCATCCTTTTGAAAAAGGACTGCTCCAGCACCAACGGACGAGGCATCAACCTCCAATATAAAAGGCTTATCAACCTCGGGGCGATGTAAGATGTGAGCGCTAGCAAAATGGGACTTAATTGAAGTAAAGGCCTTGGAGACCTCCTCTGACCACAATTTGGGATTCGCTCCCTTTTTGTTGAGGGCTACCAAGGGAGCTACCAAAGTGGAGAAGTGGGGAATGAATTGGCTATAGTAATTTATGAACCCCATAAAGCGCTGCACCGCTTTAAGAGAATGGGGTTCTTGCCAATCCATCACAGCCTGTAGTTGGCATGATCCATAGCCAATCCCTGGGCGGAGATGATATAGCCCAGGAAAGGTAAAGACTCCTGCTCAAACATGCATTTCTCCAACTTTGCATAGAGGGAGTTCACCCGTAACAGGTCGAAGACTTTGCAGACATCCCTCCGGTGAGAGTCAATATCTGGAGAAAAGATGAGAATATCATCCAGATAGACTACTACAGAGGTGGAAAGCATATCCCGGAAGATGTCATTGACAAAGTCTTGGAAAACGGCTGGGGAACTACAGATCCCAAAGGGCATCACCAGGTATTCATAATGCCCATCCCTGGTATTAAAAGCCGTCTTCCATTTGTCCCCTTCACGGATGCGAATCAGGTTATAAGCACCATGCAGATCTAATTTAGTAAATACCCTTGCTCCCCGGAGCCTATGAAAGAGCTCAGAAATCAGGGGCAACGGGTACTTATTCTTAACGGTGATGGCGTTAAGACCTCTGTAATCTATACACGGACGTAATTTTCCACTCTTCTTCTGCACGAAGAAGAACCTCGCTTCTGCTGGTGACACCGACTTCCTAATTAACCCTCTTGCCAGATTCTCCTGGATATATTGAGACATAGCCTCCGTCTCAGGAAGAGAGAGGGGATAGACCCTTCCCCGAGGAGGTTCTGCTCCAGACAAGAGGTCAATAGAACAGTCATAGGGGCGATGGGGCGGCAGAGTCTCCGCAGCCTTTTTAGAGAACACGCCTGCATATGACTGATAGCACCTGGGAAGAGGAGAAAGATCTGCGAGTATCTCTGTAGTGGTAACCTGAATGCACTCCCTAACACATCTGTCCTTACATGTGTCAAGTATAGTGTACAGTTCCTATAGCGTCTTGTGCTTGGGTGCGAGGAAAACACATGAGACACAGGTTAATATGAAATGACTTGTATTACTTCATACAAGCATGCAGAAAAGGTCACACAGTTTGCAGGAACAGAGGCAGGAGACACAGCAGGCCAGAGTAACTTCAAGCTCTACAATAACTCTCCAAAGCAGGTTCAGGATCTCTTCTCTGTACCGTAATTCCTCTGCAAACATGGATTCACCAGACAGCAGGTTTCCAGAGTCCAAAAGTGTTCCAAAGTTCCTCAGTAGGAAATAGCTGGATGTTATGATTTGGTAGCTGAGGAGTGCAGGTAAAAAAAGGCAATACACCAGAGCAGTTGGAATCTATGAGATTGCAGTACCCTGACTAACCACCACAACTAGAGGCAGCCGTGGAGCGTTCCTACGTTGGTCCTAGACGCCTCGTCACAGCCTGAGAAACTAACTATACCTAAAGACAGAAATAGGAAAGCTATCTGCCCCGGAGCAGAACCCCAAAGATAATAGAAAGCCCCCATACAAGTAATGGCAGTTAGACAAGATGAAATACTGACACAGAAAGAAAATAGTATGAGCAAACGCTGGGGCCCAAACTAACTAAATAGAAAAGGATAGGAAGGACACTTACTGCAATCCCAGAAAACCCTGAAAAGCACCAACTCTACTAATTTCAAAATCATGATCAGATGAATATACATGTGCAGTTGCACTTAAATTATTTCATGCTGATCATGTGCGGCGCTGGCTTCCCCCTTTTTTTACTTGTATTGGTAAGTGGCTGACCACCACTAGTTGCCGTGCGCGCCGGGTTATGCATGTTATTTTATCTGGTTTTTTTTTTTTTTTTTTTTTTTTTTAATTTCAAAATCACCTGAGATCACACGACCTCTTCCACCTAAATTAGTTCTCTGGTGTAACAAAATCAAAACAGCAGCTACTGAAAAAAACTGGAAAAAGCAAAAGCACAAACATCAGTGGCTGAACTAAACTCAGAGGGCAAAAAGCCCCCGGAGGGGACCCTGAAGGCCCCCACAGAAGTGCAGGACAAAATGCAAAAATATAGCACAAAAACAAAAAGAAGAAAATGTCTTATCTGTTAGCAGGAGATGCAGACACGACACAGCAGGCTACAAGGGAAACAGGAATGAAGGATTCAGACCAGAACAATTGATCACCGGCAACCCTGATGGGAAGGTGACTCCCTTATATAAGACCAGTCAGTAACACCTGATTCCCAGTCCTCACAATCTTCACTGGACAGACCAGCACCGCTTGTAACCACCAGAGGGAGCCTCTGCTCAGAACTCATCTCAAACCCATTCACAACAGTACCCCCCCCTTGAGGAGGGGTCACCGAACCCTCATTTGAGCAACCAGGTCGGTCAGGATGAGTTCTATGATAAGCACGGATAAGTCTCCTAGCATGGATGTCCGAAGCAAACACCCAAGAATTGTCTTCCTGACCATAACCTCTCCATTTAACCAAATACTGGAGTTTCCGTCTAGAAAAACGAGAATCTAATATTTTCTCAACCACATACTCCAGATTGCCCTCAACCAAAACAGGGTCAGGAGGCACAGCAGCAGGAACCACTGGCTCAACAAACCTCTTCAACAAGGACTTGTGGAACACGTTATGGATCTTAAATGTCCCTGGAAGAAGCAAACGAAAAGAAACAGGATTAATAATCTCCATGATCTTATAAGGTCCAATGAACCTAGGCTTAAATTTAGGAGATGCTACTCTCATAGGAATATTCTTTGAGGACAACCAGACCAAGTCCCCCACTTTAAACCGAGGACCATCAGTCCTATGCCGGTTAGCAAACCGCTGGGCCTTCTCCTGAGAGAGGGACAACCTCTCCACTACCTGGTCCCAAATCTGTTGCATACGCTCCACAACAGAGTCAACACTGGACAGACAGAAGCCTCCGTCTGTCCTGAAGAAAATCGAGGGTGAAACCCAGAATTACAGAAAAACGGAGACATCAAAGTGGCAGAGCTAGCCCTATTATTAAGAGCAAACTCAGCCAAAGGCAAAAAAGAGACCCAGTCATCCTGATCAGCAGACACAAAGCATCTTAGATAAGTCTCCAATGTCTGGTTTGTTCTCTCAGTTTGACCATTGGTCTGAGGATGAAATGCCGAGGAGAAAGACAATTGAACACCCAATTTAGAACAAAAAGTCCTCCAAAATCTGGAAACAAACTGGACTCCTCTGTCAGACACAATGTTCTCAGGAATGCCGTATAAACGAACCACGTGCTGAAGGAACAACGGCACCAATTCAGAGGAGGAAGGCAACTTAGGTAATGGCACAAGATGTATCATTTTGGAAAACCTATCACAAATTACCCAGATGGTGGTCATTCTCTGAGAAACAGGAAGGTCGGAAATGAAATCCATAGAGATATGGGTCCATGGTCTCTTGGGCACAGGCAATGGCATCAACAAACCACTAGAGCGAGAGTAAGGCTTGGAGCGAGAGCAAGTCCCGCAGGACTGCACAAATTCCCTGACATCACGAGACAAGGTAGGCCACCAAAAGGACCGACTAACCAAGTCTCTGGTACCAAAAATTCCGGGATGCCCAGCCAATGCGGAACAATGAATCTCAGACATCACACTCTTTTTCCACTGGTCCGGGACAAACAATTTTCCAACAGGGCAGCACTCGGGCCTATCCTCCTGACACCCCTCCAGAGCAAGTCTCAAATTGGGCGAGATGGCGGAAAGAACTACACCCTCTTTCAAAATAACAGAAGGATCAGATAACTCAGGAGAGTCCGCAAGAAAACTCCTCGAGAGGGCATCCGCCTTAACATTCTTAGTGCCAGGAAGAAAGGAAACCACAAAATTAAAACGTGTGAAAAACAAGGCCCACCTGGCCTGTCTAGGATTGAGTCGCTTGGCAGATTCCAGATAGACCAGATTCTTATGGTCCGTAAGGACCACCACCTGATGTTTGGCTCCCTCCAGCCAATGTCTCCACTCTTCAAAAGCCCACTTCATGGCCAATAACTCCCGATTACCCACGTCATAATTACGTTCAGTAGGAGAAAATTTTCGAGAGAAAAAGGCAGAAGGGTTACTTTTAGAGGTCTCTGGATCTTTTTGGGACAAAACGGCACCTGCCCCAATTTCAGAGGCATCAACCTCCACCTGAAATGGCAGAGAAACATCAGGCTGCCGTAGAACAGGAGCAGAAGTGAATCTTTGCTTAACCCCTTCACCCCCAAGGGTGGTTTGCACGTTAATGACCGGGCCAATTTTTACAATTCTGACCACTGTCTCTTTATGAGGTTATAACTCTGGAACGCTTCAACGTATTTTCGCGATTCTGAGATTGTTTTCTCGTGACATATTGTACTTCACGTTAGAAGTAAAATTTCTTCGATATAACTTGCGTTTATTTTTGAAAAAAACGCAAATATGGCGAAAATTTTTAAAATTTTGCAATTTTCAAACTTTGAATTTTTATTCCCTTAAAACAGAGAAATATATCACACAAAATAGTTAAGAAATAACATTTCCCACATGTCTACTTTACATCAGCACAATTTTGGAACCAAAATTTTTTTTTGTTAGGAAGTTATAAGGGTTAAAACTTGACCAGCGATTTCTCATTTTTACAACAAAATTTACAAAGCCATTTTTTTTAGGGACCACCTCTCATTTGAAGTCACTTTGAGGGGTCTATATGGCAGAAAATACCCAAAAGTGACACCATTCTAAAAACTGCACCCCTTGTACTCAAAACCACATTCAAGAAGATTATTAACCCTTCAGGTGCTTCACAGGAACTAAAGCAACGTGGAAGGAAAAAATGAATATTTAACTTTTTAGCCACAAAAATGATCTTTTCCAAACTTTTTTTTTATTTTCACAAGGGTAAAAGGAGAAAATGGACAGATAAGGTTGTTATGCAATTTCTCCTGAGTACGCCAATACCCAATATGTGGGGGGAAAACCACTGTTTGGGCACACGGCAGAGCTCGTAAGGGAAGGAGCGCCGTTTGACTTTTTCAAACTAAAATTGGCTGGAATTGAGATTGGACGCCATGTCGTGTTTGGAGAGCCCCTGATGCGCCTAAACAGTGGAAACCCCCACAAGTGACACCATTTTGGAAACTAGACCCCCTAAGGTACTTATCTAGATCTGTTATGAGCACTTTGAACCCCCAAGTGTTTCACAAAAGCTTATAATGCCTGGGTGTGAAAAAAAAAAAAAAACAATTTTCCACAAAAATGATTTTTTAGTCCCAAATTTTTGAATTTTCCCAAGGAAATTGGACCCCAAAAGTTGTTGTCCAATTTGTCCTGAGTACGCTGATACCCCATATGTGGGGGGGGGGAACTGTTTGGGTGCACGGCAGGGCTTGGAAAGGAAGTAGTAACGTTTTGGAATGCAGACGTTGATGGGGGTCATGTTCCGTTTGCAGTGCCCCAGATGAGCCTAAACAGTGGAAACCCCCCACAAGTGACCCCATTTTGGAAACTATACCCCCTAAGGAACTTATCTAGATCTTTGGTGAGCACTTTGAACCCCCAAGTGCTTCACACAAGTTTATAATGCCCGGGCATGAAAATAAAAAATCCTATTTTTTTCCCACAAAAATTATCTTTTAGTCACTAATTTTTTATTTTCTCAAGGGTAACAGGAGAAATTGGACCACATAAGTTGTTGTCCAATTTGTCCTGAGTACGCTGATACCTCATATGTGGGTGGGAACCACTGTTTGGGCGCACGGCAGAGCTCGGAATGGAAGGAGCACCATTTGACTTTTTCCAACCAAAATTGGCTGGAATTGAGATTGGATGCCATGTTGCATTTGGAGAGCCCCTGATGTGCCTAAACAGTGGAAACCCCCCACAAATGACCCCATTTTGGAAACTAGACCCCTAAGGAACTTTTCTAGATCTTTGGTGAGCAATTTGAACCCCCAAGTGCTTCACACAAGTTTATAACGTAGAGCCGTAAAATTTAAAAATCATATTTTTTCCACAAAAATGATCTTTTCACCCCAATTTTTATTTTTTCAAGGGTAACAAGACTCCAAAAGTTATTGTGCAATTTGTCCTGAGTGCGCTGATACCCCATATGTGGGGGTAAACCACTGTTTGGGTGCATGGCAGAGTTTGGAAGGGAAGGAGCGTCGTCTGACTTTTTCAACGCAGAATTGGCTGGACGCCATGTCGTGTTTGGAGAGCTCCTGATCTGCCTAAACAGTGGAAACCCCCATAAATGACGCCATTTTGGAAACTAGACCCCTCAAGGAACTTATCTAGATGTGTGGTGAGAACTTTTAACCCCCAGGTGTTTCACTAAAGTTTATAACGTACAGCCGTAAAATAAAAAATCTTTTTTTTTTTTACAAAAATGATTTTTTCGTCCCCAATATTTTATTTTCACAAGGGTAACAGAAGAAATTGGAACCCAAAAGTTGTTGTCCAATTTGTCCTGAGTACGCTGATACCCAATATGTGGGAGAAAACTACTGTATGGGCGCACGTCAGGGCTCGGAAGGGAAGTAGTGACGTTTTGGATTGCAGACTTTGATGGAATGGTCTGGGGGCGTCATGTCACATTTGGAGAGCCCCTGATGCATCTATACAGTGGAAACCCCCCACAAGTGACCCCATTTTGGCAAATAGACCCCACAAGGAACTTATCTAGATGTGTGGTGAGCACTTTGAACCCCGAAGTGCTTCACAGAAGTTTATAACGTACAGCCGTAAAAATAAAAAATCTTTTTTTTTTTTACAAAAATTATTTTTTCGCCCCCAATATTTTATTTTCACAAGGGTAACAGAAGAAATTGGAACCCAAAAGTTGTTGTCCAATTTGTCCTGAGTACGCTGATACCCAATATGTGGGAGAAAACTACTGTATGGGCGCACGTCAGGGCTCGGAAGGGAAGTAGTGACGTTTTGGATTGCAGACTTTGATGGAATGGTCTGGGGGCGTCATGTCACATTTGGAGAGCCCCTGATGCACCTATACAGTGGAAACCCCCCACAAGTGACCCCATTTTGGCAAATAGACCCCACAAGGAACTTATCTAGATGTGTGGTGAGCACTTTGAACCCCGAAGTGCTTCACAGAAGTTTATAACGTACAGCCGTAAAAATAAAAAATCTTTTTTTTTTTTACAAAAATGATTTTTTTTGCCTCCAATATTTTATTTTCACAAGGGTAACAGGAGAAATTGGACCCCAAAAGTTGTTGTCCAATTTGTCCTGAGTACTCTGATATCCAATATGTGGGAGAAAACTACTGTATGGGTACACGTTGGGGCTCGGAAGGGAAGTAGTGACGTTTTGGATTGCAGACTTTGATGGAATGGTCTGGGGGCGTCATGTCGCATTTGGAGAGCCCCTGATGCGCCTAAACAGTGGAAATCCCCAACAAGTGACCCCATTTTGGAAAATAGACCCCACAAGGAACTTATCTAGATGTGTGGTGAGCGCTATGAAGCCCCAAGTGCTTCACAGAAGTTTATAATGTACAGCCGTAAAACAAAAAAAATTTTTTTTTTGTACAAAAATGATATTTTCGCCCCCAGTTTTTTATTTTCCCAAGGGTAGCAGAAGAAATAGGACAAATTGCACAATAACTCTTGGGGTCCAGAGTACGCTGATACCCCATATGTGGGGATAAACTACTGTTTGGACGCATGGCAGAGCTGAGAAGTGAAGGAGCACCGTTTGACTTTTTCAACGCAGAATTGGCTGGAATTGAGATCAGACGCCATGTCACATTTGGAGAGCCCCTGATGTGAATAAACAGCGGAAACCCCCCAATTCTAACTCCAACCCTAACCCCAACACACCCCTAACCCTAGTCCCAACCCTAACCACAAACCTAACCCTAACACACCCCTAATCCCAACCCTAACCCTAATCCTAACTTTAGCGCCAACCCTAACCCTAACTTTAGCCGCAACCCTAACCCTAACCCTAATGGGAAAATGGAAATAAATACTTTTTTTTAATTTTATTATTTTTCCCTTACTAAGGGGGTGATAAAGGGGGGTTTGATTTACTATTTATAGCGGGTTTTTATGATTGGCAGCTGTCACGCTAAAAGACGCTTTTTATTACAAAAATAGTTTTTGCATCATCACATTTTGAGAGCTATAATTTTTGCATATTTTGGCCCACAGAGTCATGTGAGGTCTTATTTTTTGCGGGACGAGTTGACGTTTTTATTGGTACCATTTTTGAACACGTGACGTTTTTTGATCGCTTTTTATTTCGATTTTTGGGAGGTTAGAATGAACAAAAGTCAGCAATTCATGAATTTCTTTTGGGGGAGGCGTTTATACCGTTCCGCGTGTGGTAAAATTGATAAAGCAGTTTTATTCTTCGGGTCAGTACGATTATGGCGATACCTCATTTATATCATTTTTTCATGTTTTGGCGCTTTTATAGAATAAAAACAATTTTATATAAAAAATAATTATTTTTGCATCGCTTTATTCTGCGAGCTATAACTTTTTTATTTTTTCGCTGATGATGCTTTATGACAGCTCGTTTTTTGAGGGATAAGATGACGTTTTCAGCGGTACCAAGTTTTTTTATATCGGTCTTTTTGATCGCGTGTTATTCCACTTTTTGTTCGGCGGTATGATGATAAAGCATTGATTTTTTGCTTCGTTTTTTTTTTTTTTTTTTAAGGGGTTCAATAAAGGGGTTAACTAGTGGGACAATTTTATAGGGGGGGTCGTTACGGATGCGGCGATATCAAATATGTGTACTTTTATTGCTTTGTTTTTTTTATTTACAGGAAGAAGTGAATTTATTGGGGAATATATATTTTTTTTTTTATTTATTTTGGATTTTTTTTTATAACACGTTTATTTTTATTTTTTTAACTTTTTTACCTTGTCCCAGGGTGGGACATCACAGTATTTTATCAGATCGCTGGTGTGACAGTGTGCACAGCACACTGTCACACCAGCGATCTCACAGGCATAGATGCAGGCTTCTCAGTGCCTGCTCTCGGCAGGCACTGAGGTAGCCGCCTCCCTCCAGGACCCCGGCGCCATCTTGGATCCGGGTCCTGGGAGGGAGGAAGCCCTCAGAACAGCGCGATCACATCGCGCTGCTCTGAGGGTCTCAGGGGGGCGCGCAGGGAGCCCCCACCCTGCGCGATCCTCCCCTGTGCCCACAGTACACCGCGATCATGTTTGATCGCGGTGTACAAGGGGTTAATGTGCCGGGAGCGGTCCGTGACCGCTCCTGACACACAGTCATGGGTGTCAGCTGTGATAATCAGCTGACACCCGGCGGCGATTAGCTGCGCTCCCCTCAGGAGCGCAGCTGATCGCCTATGACGTACTATCCCGTCCCCGGTCATACGGGCCCAGGTACCATGGACGGGATAGTACGTCCGATGGCAGTAAGGGGTTAAGTTCCTGAAATGCAGAGACTGCCTCAGGAGGCCAATTCACCACATCAGAACCCTTTCTGGTCAAATCAGTTAATGGTTTAACAATAACCGAGAAATTACCAATAAATTTACGATAAAAATTGGCAAAACCCAAAAATCTCTGAAGAGTAGAGTTGAGCGATACTTTCCGATATCCTAAAGTATCGGAATCGGAATGGTATCGCCGATATCACTAAAATATCGGCGATACCCGATATCGATACCGGAAGTCCCATGTAAGTCTATGGGAACAAAATATCGAAATTAAAAAAAACCCATTCTTGCCTTGTTGGTTAATTGTACATGAAGGAAAACAAGAAAGAGTAATGTAGAATGTATTGTGGAAGGTTGAGGAGACATTAAAGGCATAGATGTTTAACCCAATCAAATGGAATAGCATAAATATTTTTTTTTTTAAAGATGTTCGGATTGACGAAGAAATTGACAATGTTAACGTTTTTTATATTTTGGCAAATATGTATATTACACAACTTCCATGCTCTTCATCTTCACCTTTTTAACTTTTCACACACTTTCTCCTTCATAATCTTCTGCAGCATCATCTTTTTCATCAAATTATTCTTCATCTTCACCTTCTTTATCTTCTTCTTAAACTTCTTGCTATTCATCTTTTTGTTAACATTACTCATATTCTTCTTATTAAACTATTATTCTTATTCATATTGTACTTCATCTTCTTCATCATATTCTTATTTGTGACAGAGAATCCTGTACTTGTAATCTGTCAAAGTATGAATTTTTCATCCTTCCGTTCTTGCTGTCACAAAAGATTTAAATTACAACAGTATTTGTCCGTGTTCAGTTTAGCCTGCAGCAGCAGGCATTTTCCAGGGGCACCACGAGGAGGAACGGACTCACCCCCATACACTGCTTAGTCTTCTTCTGCTTAGAATTTAGAGCATATATTTTGCTCTTCATTTTGGTCTTATACTTCATGTTCTTCTGCTTTTAGATCTTCTGCTTATTGTTCTTGTGTCTCTTGTTCCGTATCTTGTATTTGTAGCACAATCTTGTACCAGCTGATGTTACTGGGACACGGTTACTAAGCAGGAGGTACCTGTGCTCCAAAGCACTACCAAGGACCAGCAGACGTTGCTGGAACTCGGATACCGAGATGGAGGCACCTAGGCCAAAGGCACTGCGGAGAACCAGCTGACGGTACTGGAACCCGGAGGGGCAGCAGAAGGAAAAGAGCCAATGGCACAACCGAGGACCAGCTGACGTTACTGGGACACGGTTACTAAGCAGGAGGTACCTGTGCTCCAAAGCACTACCAAGGACCAGCAGACGTTGCTGGAACTCGGATACCGAGATGGAGGCACCTAGGCCAAAGGCACTGCGGAGAACCAGCTGACGGTACTGGAACCCGGAGGGGCAGCAGAAGGAAAAGAGCCAATGGCACAACCGAGGACCAGCTGACGTTACTGGGACACGGTTACTAAGCAGGAGGTACCTGTGCTCCAAAGCACTACCAAGGACCAGCAGACGTTGCTGGAACTCGGATACCAAGATGGAGGCACCTAGGCCAAAGGCACTGCGGAGAACCAGCTGACGGTACTGGAACCCGGAGGGGCAGCAGAAGGAAAAGAGCCAATGGCACAACCGAGGACCAGCTGACGTTACTGGGACACGGTTACTAAGCAGGAGGTACCTGTGCTCCAAAGCACTACCAAGGACCAGCAGACGTTGCTGGAACTCGGATACCAAGATGGAGGCACCTAGGCCAAAGGCACTGCGGAGAACCAGCTGACGGTACTGGAACCCGGAGGGGCAGCAGAAGGAAAAGAGCCAATGGCACAACCGAGGACCAGCTGACGTTACTGGGACACGGTTACTAAGCAGGAGGTACCTGTGCTCCAAAGCACTACCAAGGACCAGCAGACGTTGCTGGAACTCGGATACCAAGATGGAGGCACCTAGGCCAAAGGCACTGCGGAGAACCAGCTGACGGTACTGGAACCCGGAGGGGCAGCAGAAGGAAAAGAGCCAATGGCACAACCGAGGACCAGCTGACGTTACTGAACCCCAGTAACACAGGAGCAAGTGTTGACTGTGCTAACAGCACTTCCGAGCAACAACTGGCGGTGTTGGAGCCCAGGGTCAAGGAGGATGTTTAAATACTAGATCAAGTAATTTCCTTGTTACCTGTCAATTTTAAATGTCTATACTTCAAACAAGAGAAAGATAACCTTTACTACCATAAGATGATGATTTCATTTAAACTAATATCTAGATAAATAAAGAATTGACAAACATAAACACATACATTAACATGTTGAACAGCAATGCAAACCACAAAATAAATTAGTTAAGGAATCTGCTATACGGTTGTACATAAAAGCATACAAGTACATATCTGAATCCATTAATGATGGATAAGTAACAGTATGTACACCATTTTTATTGTATAGACAATGAATGTCTGACTTCAAAACATCATCAGCATTACAAGTTATCTGTGACATTACTAAAATGTTACATTTGCTGAATAATGTCACTAAACAGTTTATACAAAATTATACAATTTCCATCATGTAATACTCATAATATGTGGCAATAATCATGTTTATTAACAAACATAACCTTTAAAAAGTGCATAGTGCATAGTGAAAATTGCTATTTATGCCTGACTGTCGACTTGCAAGCATGACAACGGATAGATAAGGTATATATAGATGAGACTGCATAGCCACAGATGGTGAATGGCGATGTAATACTGTACCTCAATAAAGTGTGCGTCACTACTACATAATTTTTTTTATATAGCTTTATAAACAGGGTACGTGGATGTATGCTTGCGCCTTTGTTTTGACGCACAGACTGCCTTCCTGCTGAGACGCGTTGGGTAGTGAACAGTTGTGTGCAGTGTTCACTGTAGTCTGAGGTTTTCCTTTTTGGAGTGCAGATCACGCTCCAGTTAGTTCTTCAACCACTGCTGGTTGTAGTCTGCTGAGCGTGTGTCACTGGCACATCCTTGAAATTTTTCTCTAATTGTTGCTGCTCCACTCTATTACAAATAAATAAAATCTATTAGTGTGACGTGCTTCCATCCGTATACAATACATTGGTTGCAAACACTATAGAAGTACACAAAGGGGCCTTTCACACCTACTGAACAGTTGTGTGCAGTGTTCACTGCAGTCTCTGCGGAATAACCACACTTAGGCCTTATAACTTTTCAGACTTTCTTTATCAATCTACCAAGATGAAGAAGGCAGGGAGTAAGGCACGTGGTCGTGGAGTTTCTTCAGGGAGAGGACGTGGGGATTCTGTGGCTGCTGCGGCCCCCAGTGACACAGCATCCACCAGTTTTCCCCGGGCCGTGAGCGTTCCTTTATGCGCACTTTTGTAGGAGCTCGGAGTACCCCCCTGCTGCGGGAAGAACAAATTGAAGCCGTTGTTGTTTGGATCTCAGCCAATGCATCGACTTCAATTGCTTCCACCTCCTCTCAGGACCACAGCACTGTTGGGCAACCATCTGTCTCTTCACCGCCTGGCAAATTGCCCAGGCAGTCAGAGAGTTCTGTACAGGAGCCAGCTGAGTGTCTGCTTCTGTTCTCAGAATCTATTGGCTTGCAAACAGGGGCCCAGCCAAGCAGCATTCTGTAATGTGAAGAAGAGGGAGTATGCAGTGATGCGCAACAGCTGTGTCTCTCTGAATCTGAAGAGGCGGGTGAGACAGTGCCGATGGTCAGCACACCGCAGAACGCATCTGATGATGATGATGAGACCCAGGTGCCAGTTTCTGTTGAGCATGGTGCTGGCCAGACCACCCAACAGCAGGTGTTGGAAGAGGGTAGTGGAGATGATGAGGTCCAATACCCAACATGGCATGAAGAACAGGAAGGTGGTGGGAGCAGCTCAGAGGAATAATAATAATATTTATTTATATAGCGCCATCATATTCCGCAGCGCTTTACAGTTTAGCAGTTTCAGAACACAAGTCATAAGTAACAACGTTAACAATACAATAATTTAAGCTAAATAAGTCGCCCCTGCTCGTGACAGCTTACAATGTACAATGAGATGGGGGAGATACAAAGTATAGGTGTTTATATACAATGGTGCATTTACAATGATGTTCCAGCCATCTTAAGGGACTGAGGGATGGAGATAGTGAATGGGCTAGAGACACACACACACTTACACAGAATACATAGAATGACTTTGATTAGTGAATGTGATAGGCCGCTCTGAACAAATGTGTTTTGAGGGAGCGCCTGAAACCATGCAAATTGTGGATAGTCCTAATTTCTTGGGGTACAGCATTCCAGAGGATTGGCGTAGAGCAGGAGAAGTCTTGGAGTCGGGAGTGGGAGGTACGTATTAGTGCAGAGGTTAGTCGAAAGTCGTTTGCAGAGCGCAGCAGTCGGTTAGGCCGATAGATAGAAATGAGGGAGGAGATGTAGGAGGGGTGCTGCACTGTGGAGAGCTTTGTGGGTGAGAACCAGTACTTTGGTTGAAAGCTGGGAGAGGCCTAGAGAAATGGTTAGTGATAGAAGGAAGATAGAGGAAGACATTGCCCCAACGGTACAAACAGGAGGGAGAGTTAGGCTGCAGACTCGGTTGCCTGTAGCCTCCAGTTTGGCACCTGTTCGGAGCAGTTGTGTTCCAAAAGTCAAAACGTGCGCTCCCAGGACTTGCACTGCGTGGTCCTTTTTTCACACACTTGCACATGATATTTGCTATGTGAAATGCAAGCTGTGTAATCAAAAATTAAAAATAGCTAAAAGTGTCAGTCACCTCAATACCACAAATATGTGTAAACATGTGCGGACAAAGCACGTAGTTGAGTTACAAAGACACACTGGAGATGTAGGCCAACCTACAGCAGCACCTACATCTTCAGGTTGTGTTGAAGCCTCTTCATCGAGCTCACACACAGCTGGTTATGCTTCCTCACAGGATCGCCATGGAAGAACCTCGGCCACTGTTGTCCAGAGACAAACTGTTATTCCACACACAGCAGCAAGTTCCCTGTCATCCTCACACTCCCAGGCCACAAAACAGCCAGCGGTAGCACAGGCATGGGATAAAACACGGCCATACTCCGCAAACCATGCACGAGCACAGGCTCTGAATGCTGGCATTGCAAAACTCCTGTCCCTTGAAATGCTGTGATTCAGGCTGGTGGAGACAGACAGTTTCCGTAACTGAATATCATTGTCAATCCCACAATACAATGTGCCAAGCCGATTTCATTTCAGCAGGCAAGCCGTCCCTGGTCTGCAAAAGCATGTTGAGGGAAAAATTAAACATGCGCTACTAAAAGCCCTCAGTAGCAAGGTCCACCTGACCACCGATGCGTGGACCAGTACCCATTGTTATGATCTGCTACAACCAGTAAGGAAAGAAGGGAATTCTGTCCCTACAATACAACTAAGCTGAATCCCTACGATGTAACGGGGAACCTGATCCTGCGACCAGACCCGCTAAAGTCCTCATCTAGTGTGAACGAAGACCTATAGTTGCGAGGGAGTAATCCCTACAAGATCTAGGGACTGGGAGAAAAGGTGGACACCTCCTAACATAAATTGTAGCATGGATAATTAAACAGAAAAATAAATACTTTGTGATCCTAACATCAAGCAAAACTCACAGATTAAGGCACCTAAGCACCCGGCTAGCTTAACAGTAGATAATACAATGAAGTCAAGCAAAGCCAGAAGGGCGGAGCCAGACTAAATAGGGAAAAAAGGTCATGTGACCAGCAAACTGAAACAAAACCTAACAAGAGGGTTCTAACACCCATGGCCAGGGACAATACCTTTCCCTCACTGCCCATTGGGTCAATGTTGTGCAGCCGGGTACTGATCTTGCGAGTGGCGCTGTACGTGTTCTGCCAACTCCAAGGATTGCAGGAATCAAGTCTGTACACATTGATTCCTCCTCCTATTCCAGTTCCTCAGAATCATCGCTGCAGGAGCCGTCACGGTCTACCTCCACATGGACCCGTGAACGTTTACCTGTTGCGACCGATATGAGCACAGCCGTGTCCAAATGTCAACAGGCCATCCTGAAATTAATTTCCATGGGGAATCTTAGCCACACAGCGCAGGAGCTCTGTAATGCCATAAAGCAGGAGAGCGACGTGTGGTTTTTGGAAGAGAATCTACAGGCAGGCTTGGTAGTGTGTGACAATGGCCGAAATCTGGTGTCAGCTCTGGGCCTTGGCAACCTCACTCACATACCATGTCTGTCATATGTGCTCAACTTGGTCGTGCAGAGTTTTTTGAGGGACTATCCGGATCTTGATGCACTGCTGCACAAGGTCCGCCTAGAGTGCGCTCACTTGCGACGTTCCAGCATGGCCAGATCGCTGATTGCAGCTCTGCAACGCAGATTTCACCTTCATGAACATCGCATTATATGTGACGTACCCACCAGGTGGAATTCCTCGTTACATATGTTGGAGCGGTTGTGTGAGCAGCAGCCAACAGTAATGGAGTATCAGCTGCATCAGGCGCAGTCAACTCGCAATTTGCGGCGTTCACACTTCACCACTACTGAGTGGGCCTCTATAATAAGAATAATAATATTATTTATTTATATAGCGCCATAATATTCCGCAGTGCTTTACAGTTTAACAGTTTCAAAACACGAGTCATAAGTAACAACGTTAACAATACAATAATTAAAGCAAAATCAGCCGCCCCTGCTGGTGAAAGCTTACAATCTACAATGAGGTGTGGGAGATACAAAGTACAGGTGTTTATATACAATGGTGTTTTTACAATGATGGTCCAGCCATTTTAAGGAAGTGAGGGATGCATGGAGATAGTGAATGGGCTACACACACAGAATTACACATAGAATGACTTTGATTAGTGAATGTGATAGGCCACTGTGAACAAATGTGTTTTGAGGGAGCGCCTGAAACCATCCAAATTGCGGATAGTCCTAATTTCTTGGGGTAGAGCATTCCAGAGGATTGGCGCAGCGCGGGTGAAGTCTTGGAGTTGGGAGTGGGAGGTACGGATTAGTGCAGAGGTTAGTCGAAGGTCGTTTGCAGAGTGCAGCAGTCGGTTAGGCCGATAAATATAAATAAGGGAGGAGATGTAGGGGGGTGCTGCGCTGTGGAGAGCTATGTTGGTGAGAACCAGTAATTAGAATTGGATCCTATAATGAATGGGCAGCCACTGCCAGTGTAATGAGTGGCGAATAACTCTATGAAGGATATCTGCCACGTTTTGCGTGCGTTTGATGAGTCAACGCGGATGGCGAGTGCAGATGATGCACTAGTCAGCCTGACTGTCCCCCTTTTCTGCCTGCTTCAAAAAACACTGCAAGCACTAAGGCATGAGGTTTTGGAAGAGGTGGAGGATGAGGAGTCACAAATTCCATCACCTTCTGGACAGTCAGCGCAACGTGGTTCCTCACAAAGGGCTGGAGGACTTTCAAAGTACCATGCTGTATCAACAATTGAACCTCCAGAGTCGCTGTCTATATTTTCATAACCATTACAAACTTTTAATGTATTTACAAAGCACATAATGTACATTTTTTGTCTATCCTTTTGTAATGCTATTGTGTTTCCATAAACTGATGTTACAGAATTATGATACAAAGTTTTTAAATTTTGAGTTTTAAATTTTGTAAATTTATATGTATTTGAAGGACTTTGTGAGGAGGATGAGGAGTCACAAATTCCATCACCTTCTGGACAGTCAGCGCAACGTGGTTCCTCACAAAGGGCTGGAGGACTTTCAAAGTACCATGCTGTATCAACAATTGAACCTCCAGAGTCGCTGTCTATATTTTCATAACCATTACAAACTTTTAATGTATTTACAAAGCACATAATGTACATTTTTTGTCTATCCTTTTGTAATGCTATTGTGTTTCCATAAACTGATGTTACAGAATTATGATACAAAGTTTTTAAATTTTGAGTTTTAAATTTTGTAAATTTATATGTATTTGAAGGACTTTGTGAGGAGGATGAGGAGTCACAAATTCCATCACCTTCTGGACAGTCAGCGCAACGTGGTTCCTCACAAAGGGCTGGAGGACTTTCAAAGTACCATGCTGTATCAACAATTGAACCTCCAGAGTCGCTGTCTATATTTTCATAACCATTACAAACTTTTAATGTATTTACAAAGCACATAATGTACATTTTTTGTCTATCCTTTTGTAATGCTATTGTGTTTCCATAAACTGATGTTACAGAATTATGATACAAAGTTTTTAAATTTTGAGTTTTAAATTTTGTAAATTTATATGTATTTGAAGGACTTTGTGAGGAGGAGTCAATGGAGGAGGAAGACATCGCTCCAGAGGGAGGTAGACAATGCTCTAGTCAGTATGTAGACCAAGGGTGGGGTGATGCACAGCAGGCGGAGATGACGCCTCTTGCAGGGGACAACGTTTCTTGGCCAGTTGGGAGTCTGCAGCACATGGTTGATTTCATGCTGCAGTGGCTGAGAAACGACCGCCGCATCGAACACATTCACACCACGTCTGATTATTGGGTGTACACCCTCCTAGACCCTCGCTACCGGGACAACTTACAAAGCCTCATCACACCGTTGAACCGGGAGCGTAAAATGCGGAAGTACCAAGACACACTGGTGCAATCCATAATGTTCTCCATTCCAGCCGAGAGCACTGCTGCTGCTACTGATTTACAAAGCAGCTCTGTGCGTCGAGGCAGTGGAGACAGCTCTGCAACAAGAGGGAGCACAAGCAGCGCCTCTGCACAGGGCAAGAACAGTATGTTCCAAATGTGTCGAAGTTTTGTGGCAGCGCCACCAATGTCTACACCATCCGAGACGGCTCCAGTCAGCAGGAGGCAACATTTCCGTAAGATGGTTACAGACTACATGTCTTGCCCTCTCAGTGTACTCTCAGATGGCTCTTCCCCATTCAAGTTTTGTGTCTCTAAGCTGGATACATGGCCAGAGCTTAGCCAGTATGCATTGGAGGTGCTGGCTTGATCTGCTGGCAGTGTATTATCGGAGCGCGTCTTTACTGCTGCAGGTGGTGTACTAACAGACCGTTGCATGCGACTATCCTACGATAATGTAGAACGGCTTACTTTTCTGAAAATGAACTAGGCATGGATCTCGCCTGAATTTGCCTGTCCGGTTTCAGATTAACTAACTGGTTGACAACGTTTTCCATGTCTCCTGTTATGTTCATCTTTCTACCACCTGAGCTATACTCCCTGGGCTACAACACTGCCAGTTGCTGCTCAGAAGTGTCGTGTCCACAGACCAATACACAAGCTATAGTAATAGTGGGGTTCAGTAACGCCTGCTGTTCCCCTGCTGTGTGTCCGGCAAAAATTACTGCTACCTAGCTACACATGTTTAAAAAAACATGACATGTTAAAGTGGCTAGTGCTACACATAGATATCAGGCTACACCCTTATTTCTAAGCTGTAAACAAGTGAAACGTCAAATTTAAAACCATTCAATGATTAGTGTTGGTAACAAATCTGTAACTAAATAATTGTGACATATTATGGCAGATATCCACATGTCTAACACAAATGCTAACACAAAAGCATACTTATGCTATAGGGTACTGATGGTGAACCTTCTCACTCCATAACTTTGACCAATCCAACTCACATCATGCCTCAAATGCTGCAATGTTGGAAGTGCATAATGTGGGTTGAACTTTGACAACAGCTGCAGTGCGAAGGTTATCCTTCTGTGTTCTTGGCTTTTAAATAAAAGCATACAAGTAAATATAATAATACATTGTTGATTAAGGGACATGATGTACACCTGTAATATTGTGCAAACAATGGATGTAGGACTATTCCTCTTCAACATTACTTATATTTGTGTCATTTGAAAAAATACATATTTTAGTTAAAAATTAAAAACCCATGTTCAGTAGCTGTGAAAGGCCCGTTTGTGTACTTCTATATTGTTTGCAACCAATGTATTGTATACGGATGGAAGCGCGTCACACTAATAGATTAGATTTATTTTAAATGGAATGTAGCAGAACCAATTGGAGATAAATGAAAAGGATGAGCCACTGAGACACGCTCAGCAGAGTACAAGCAGCAGTGCTTGAACATGTAACTGGAGCGTGATCTGCACTCAAAAAAGTAAAAAACACAGACTGAAGTGAACACTGAAACACAACTGTCCACAATCTGTGAAAAGCTCCTTTCTGTACTTCTATAGTGTTTGCAACCAATGTATTGTATACGGATGGAAGCGCGTCACACTAATAGATTAGATTTATTTTAAATGGAATGTAGCAGAACCAATTGGAGATAAATGAAAAGGATGAGCCACTGAGACACGCTCAGCAGAGTACAAGCAGCAGTGCTTGAACATGTAACTGGAGCGTGATCTGCACTCAAAAAAGTAAAAAACACAAGACTGAAGTGAACACTGAAACACAACTGTCCACAATCTGTGAAAAGCTCCTTTCTGTACTTCTATAGTGTTTGCAACCAATGTATTGTATACGGATGGAAGCGCGTCACACTAATACTATTAGTGTGACGCGCTTCCATCCGTATACAATACATTGGTTGCAAACACTATAGAAGTACAGAAAGGAGCTTTTCACAGATTGTGGACAGTTGTGTTTCAGTGTTCACTTGAGTCTGTGTTTTTTACTTTTTTGAGTGCAGATCACGCTCCAGTTACTTGTTCAAGCACTGCTGCTTGTACTCTGCTGAGCGTGTCTCAGTGGCTCATCCTTTTCATTTATCTCCAATTGGTTCTGCTACATTCCATTTAAAATAAATCTAATCTATTAGTCTAATAGATTAGATTTATTTTAAATGGAATGTAGCAGAACCAATTGGAGATAAATGAAAAGGATGAGCCACTGAGACACGCTCAGCAGAGTACAAGCAGCAGTGCTTAAACATGTAACTGGAGCGTGATCTGCACTAAAAAAAGTAAAAAACACAGACTCAAGTGAACACTGAAACACAACTGTCCACAATCTGTGAAAAGCTCCTTTGTGTAGTTCTATAGTGTTTGCAACCAATGTATTGTATACGGATGGAAGCACGTCACACTAATAGATTTGATTTTTTTTTCTAATATAATGGAGCTGCACCAATTCCACAAAATAAAAAAAAAAAAAAAAAAAAAAAGAGTCAGTGACACGTGCAGATGCCTACAAACAGCGGTGGATGCAGAGCAAACTGCAGCGTCACCTGCACTGTCACACACACACACCTTGCACAGAGCTGTTAAAACAACACTGGCAAAATGAAGCTTTACACAGCGGTTGGTAAACTAGCCTGCCTCAAGCACAGTAGTACACAAAATCGCAATATCTAACTGTCCCTCAGAGTGAGCAGAGTAGCGTTCTGTCCCTTACTGAGTTCACAGCACAGTGACGCTAAAATGGCGGCGGCGCCTTTTATAGTGCATTCTGACATCATTTCAGCAGCCAATCACAGCCATGCCATTAGTTAAGATGACCGCAGCATTACAGGATGTGCCCACACTTCGTAGGATTCCTCATTGGCTGACTAAAATCACATTGCCTCTCAAAGAATTATGGGAACTTCCGATTCCGGTATACGATATGGAAAAAGTATCGGAATTAAGTATCGGAATTCCGATAACGCGAATATCGGCCGATACCCGATACTTGCGGTATCGGAATGCTCAACACTACTGAAGAGCCTTTAATGAAGTAGGTTGGACCCAATCACAGATAGCCTGAACCTTGACCGGGTCCATTTCAATAACAGATGGGGACAAAATGAATTCCAGAAATGAGATCCTCTGTACGCCAAAAAGACACTTTGATCCCTTCACATACAGAGCATTCTCTCTCAAAATCTGGAATACAGTTCGAACATGTTTCACATGAGAGTCCCAGTCATTAGAAAAAATCAAGATATAATCCAAATAAACAATCAGAAATTTGTCCACAAAATCCCTGAAAATGTCATTCATGAAGGACTGGAAGACGGAAGGAGCATTAGTGAGCCCAAAGGGCATCACTAGGTACTCAAAATGCCCTTCAGGGGTATTGAATGCCGTCTTCCATTCATCCCCGTGCTTAATGCGAATAAGGTTATATGCCCCCCTGAGGTCAAGCTTGGTAAACCAAGTAGCGTTTTTCACCCTGGAAAACAGGTCAGAAATCAAGGGTAACGGGTATTGATATTTCACAGTAATATTGTTCAAGATACGATAATCAATACACAGCCTTAATGAACCATCCTTTTTGGCCACAAAGAAAAAACCGGCACCTAAGGGTGAAGAGGATGGTCTGATATGACCCTTCTCCAATGATTCCTTGATATAAGACCGCATAGCGTCATGTTCAGGTACAGACAAGTTAAAAAGGCGACCTTTAGGGAATTTACTACCCGGCACTAATTCAATAGCGCAGTCATAGCTCCTATGGGGAGGCAAGGATGCAGATTTACTTTCGCTAAACACATCAGAAAAATCAATCAAAAAGTCAGGAACATCCTGAGCCTGGGGGGAGGCAGAAAAAACAGGAGTGTTGGTATTAACACATTGGCAGCCCCAACTGGTTACAGACACAGATTTCCGATCCAAAACAGTATTATGAGACTGTAACCAAGGGAAACCCAGCACGATAATGTCATGCAGATTATACAGAACCAAAAATTTGCAGCACTCCTGGTGATCAGGTTCAACCCTCATTATCACCTGAGTAGAAAACTGGGGTTTATTCTCAGCCAAAGGGGTAGAATCGATCCCCAGTAGGGGAATAGACTTCTGTAGGGGTATCAAGGGAAACCCACAACGTTTAGCAAAATCATAATCCATCAGGTTAATAGCTGCTCCAGAATCAACGAAAGCCTGAGCAGAAAATGAGGACAGAGAGCATATCAGAGTGACAGTTAATAAAAACTTAGTCTGAACACTACCCAAGACAACTGAGCGTGCAAAACGTCTTTCCCGCTTAGGGCAGACTGAAATAGCATGAGAGGCATCACCACAGTAGAAACATAACCCATTGCGCTTTCGAAACTCATGACGCTGTGCCCCAGACACCACTCTATCACACTGCATGGGTTCAGAAGCTGGTTCACAAGGCAACACCATTCCACGTATACTTCTCCGCTCACGCAAACGTCTGTCAATTTGAATCGCTAATGACATAGAATCATTGAGACCAGAGGGGACAGGAAATCCCACCATAACATCCTTTACATTATCTGACAGACCCTTCCGGAAAAGGGCTGCCAAAGCGTCGTCATTCCATTTGGTCAGGACTGCCCACCTACGGAATCTCTGACAGTATAACTCAGTGTCATAAAGCCCCTGATTTAATGCCAACAAGGCTTTTTCAGCTTGATCAGTGACATTAGGCTCATCGTACAATAACCCCAAAGCCTGAAAAAATGCATCAACATCACTCAAAACAGGATCCCCAGGTGTCAGGGAAAAAGCCCAATCCTGAGGATCGCCGCGCAGGAGAGAGATGATAATTTGAACCTGCTGCGCTGCGTTCCCTGAGGACTTAGATTTTAAGGCAAAAAACAATTTACAATTATTTTTGAAATTCTGAAACTTAGCTCGATTCCCTAAATTCAAATCTGGCATGGGAATCCTAGGCTCCACAACAGGCAACCCTGCAAGATTGATAGCAATACTCCGAACCTCAGCGGCAAGCTGATCCACACGGCCAGACAACTGTGCAAACTCCATTGAGAGAAAAGATCCTCCCCAGCACCCAGAGATACAAAGGGAAAAAAAAGCAACAAACAGAAAAATATCTCTGACAACTCTGACAACCTTTTTTCTTTCACATTTTTTTTTTTTTTTCCCTTCTGTGAGTACAATACAATTTTCAATTTTATGGCCGGTGATACTGTTATGATTTGGCAGCTGAGGAGTGCAGGTAAAAAAAGGCAATACACCAGAGCAGTTGGAATCTATGAGATTGCAGTACCCTGACTAACCACCACAACTAGAGGCAGCCGTGGAGCGTTCCTACATTGGTCCTAGACGCCTCGTCACAGCCTGAGAAACTAACTATACCTAAAGATAGAAATAGGAAAGCTATCTGCCCCGGAGCAGAACCCCAAAGATAATAGAAAGCCCCCAAACAAGTAATGGCGGTTAGACAAGATGAAATACTGACACAGAAAGAAAATAGTATGAGCAAACGCTGGGGCCCAAACTAACTAAATAGAAAAGGATAGGAAGGACACTTACTGCAATCCCAGAAAACCCTGAAAAGCACCAACTCTACTAATTTCAAAATCACCTGAGATCACACGACCTCTTCCACCTAAATTAGTTCTCTGGTGTAACAAAATCAAAACAGCAGCCACTGAAAAAACTGGAAAAAGCAAAAGCACAAACATCAGTGGCTGAACTAAACTGAGAGGGCAAAAAGCCCCCGGAGGGGACCCTGAAGGCCCCCAGAAGTGCAGGACAAAATGCAAAAATATAGCATAAAAACAAAAAGAAGAAAATGTCTTATCTGTTAGCAGGAGATGCAGACACGACACAGCAGGCTACAAGGGAAACAGGAATGAAGGATTCAGACCAGAACAATTGATCACCGGCAACCCTGATGGGAAGGTGACTCCCTTATATAAGACCAGTCAGTAACACCTGATTCCAGTCCTCACAATCTTCACTGGACAGACCAGCACCGCTTGTAACCACCAGAGGGAGCCTCTGCTCAGAACTCATCTCAAACCCATTCACAACAGCTGGAGTCCAAAATCCTAGGTTTCCAGGAGTCAGGTCACAGGCTGACTGAAGCTTGATTCAGGAGCACTGATTGTTCAGCTGAGGCTGCTTAAGAAGCAAGAGGAGAGAATCAGGGCAGGAACATGAAAGCTGGAACCTCCATATTAACTGAGGGCAAGATAGCTGCAGCAAGACAGAAAGCAAAATGGCCGACGGAAAACTGAGTTTCAAGGAACATGTCAAAAGAGACAAAGAACCTTACATTACTCCCCCCTTAGGGACAACCTCCGGATGACCTCAGACCAGGCTTGTCAGGGTACCTCTGATGAAACTGGCGGAGCAGGCGAGGAGCATTTACATTATTGACTGGCTCCCATGAGTTGTCCTCCACTGGGTAGCTCTGCCATTTAATCAAATATTGCAACTGATTTCTGTACAACCTGGAATCTAAAATCCTTTCCACCACAAATTCTTCCTGACCATCGACTAGCACTGGGTCAGGGCAAGGAGAAGAATGTCCAGGAAACGTATTGGGTGTCGCAGCCTTTAGTAGGGATACATGAAAGACAGGGTGAATTCTCATAGTTCTGGGCAGTTGAAGACGACAAGCAACGGCACTTATAATTTTACTGATTTTATAGGGTCCAATGTACTTATGTCCCAACTTAAACGATGGAATCCTTAACTTAAGATTTCTGGTTGACAGCCAGACCAAGTCTCCTACCTTGAAAGCTGGTGCAGGTTTACAAAATTTATCTGCTGCTTTCTTGTACCTTTCCTGAGCCGATTCCAGATTCTCCTTTAGAAGATCCATATTCTTCTGTAAAGACGTGATTCTTTCAGCCACTGCTGGTAAAGGCGTTTCTATGGGAAATCGTGGTAGAATGTTAGGATGATAACCTAGATTAGAGTAAAAAGGAGACTGCTTAGTGGAGGCACTCTGAGAGTTGTTATACGAGAACTCAGCTAATGGAAGTAGATCCACCCAATCATCCTGTAGGTGGCAGATAAAGCAGCGGAGATACTGCTCCAGTGTTTGATTGGTTCGTTCGGTCTGTCCATTAGTCTGGGGATGAAAAGCAGAAGAAAGGTTTACTTTAATGTCCAATGCTGCACAGAAATTTTGCCAAAACCTAGAAGTGAATTGCACCCCTCGATCCGAAATAACCTCATCCGGTACTCCATGTAAGCGAAACACATCTTTAATCATCAAATCTGATGTCTGTTTTGCAGTGGGTAAGCCGACACAAGGGATAAAATGAGCTGCCTTTGTTAGACGGTCAACCACCACTAGAATGGTGTTCTTCCCTTGAGAGGTTGGTAACTCCACAATGAAGTCCATAGAAATGGATCCCCACGGACGGGACGGGGTGGGAAGAGGCTGTAACAGACCAGTTGGTGAGGAGCGAGGTGTTTTGCATCTTGCACAGACTTCACATGAAGTGACATAGTTTAAAACATCCTTCCTGCAAGTGGGCCACCAAAAGAAACAGAGAGAGAAATTCCTGTGTCTTTAGAATTCCTCTATGCCCAGCTATCTTGGAATCGTGAATGAGTTGCAATACTCTCAATCTGACTGTTTCAGGAATATACAGGCGTTGTCCCTGAATCCACACACCATTCTTAAAGACAAGACTTACGTCCCTTGGGGGTTGTGCCAAAAAGGAATCCGCATGGTATGCTTCCTTGATGTCCTTAAGTAGGTCTTGATTATGAATTACTCCTAGGAATCTAGAGTCAGGAAGAATAGTCTTAGGAGGAGTAATTGGACGTGTCTCTGCTGAGTAAATCCTAGAGAGTGCATCAGCCTTTCCATTGCGCGATCCTGGTCTATAAGAAATGATAAAATTAAATTGGTTTAAGAAAAGATTCCAGCGAGCCTGGCGAGGAGTCAGGCACTTAGCCGACCTGATAAACTCAAGGTTACGATGATCTGTCAGGACGACTATTTGCTGTGCAGCTCCCTGAAGAAGGTGTCTCCATTCTTTGAAGGCGGCAATAATGGCCAACAACTCTCTATTGCCCACATCGTAGTTCCTCTCAGCCGAAGACAACTGCTGGGAAAAGAAGGCACAGGGATGCAAGACATTCTTCTCACCTGTTCTCTGAGAGAGTATAGCTCCAACGGCACAGTCTGAAGCATCCACCTCTATTATGAAGGCAAGCTCGGGGTTGGGATGTACTAGGATAGGTGCAGTGGTAAATTTATCTTTTAGACGGGAAAATGCTTCCTGGGCTTGGGGAGTCCAGGAGAACCTAGACTCTTTCCGGGTAAGTTGGGTGATAGGTGACACTACCTCAGAGAAATTTCTAATGAAACGTCTATAGAAGTTGGCAAACCCGATGAAGCGCTGTACCTCCTTCACATTTCTAGGACTTGGCCAATCCTTGATGGCTTGGGTTTTGCTTCCATCCATACTAATTCCTTGTGTAGACAGTACATACCCCAGAAATTGAATTTCGGTCCTATGGAATTCACACTTTTCAAGTTTGATGTAAAGATGATTTTGTCTTAGACGTTCCAAGACCATTCTCACATGTCCATGATGTTCCTCTGTGGAGTTAGAAAAAATTAGAATATCATCCAAATAAATTACCACGAATGTATCTAGGAGATCCCTGAAGATGTCATTCACCAAGTGTTGGAAAGTGGCTGGGGCGGTACTCAGACCAAAAGGCATAACTAGATATTCAAAGTGTCCATAGCGTGACCTGAATGCAGTCTTCCATTCATCCCCAGGTCTAATACGGACTAAGTTATAGGCCCCACGAAGATCTAGTTTAGAGAAAATTTTGGCATGTCGCACTCTCTCCAATAACTCAGGGATTAAAGGCAATGGATAACGGTTTCTAATAGTAACCTTATTGAGTTCCGTATAGTCTACGCATGGTCTCAGAGATCCATCTTTCTTCTTTACAAAGAAGATGGGTGCACCTGCAGGAGATGAAGAGGGGCGTATGAAGCCCTTGGCTAGATTTTCGTCTATGTAATCCTTTAAAGCCTTTAGCTCGGGCCCCGCCAGGGGGTAGATCTTACCAAAAGGTATCTCTGCTCCAGGCAATAATTCAATTGGACAATCATATGGACGGTGAGGAGGAAGCTGGTCAGCGTTCTTCTTGTCACATAAATCCACATAGTCCTGGTATACAGCTGGTAGTTCAGGGACTGACATGGTTCCTTTAGGAACAGAGCAAGCTGAAACTTTTGGACTCATCTGTTTCTCTGGAAAGTGTAATTCCTTGGTCTCCCAGTTAATGGTAGGATTCTGAGCCTGCAGCCATGGTAGCCCTAGAATAATGGGAAAGTGGGGAGAAGAGATAAGCATAAAGGACAGTTTCTCTTGATGATCTTTACCCATAAGAACCCTCAAAGGCTCTGTTTCCTGATCCACTGGTCCAGAGGTCAGCAGGGAGCCATCCACAGTTTCCATCTGTACTGGAGTAGCCTTCTTCACTGAACGTATCCCCTGTTTCAGAGCAAAGGAGACATCCATAAAATTTCCACTTGCCCCTGAGTCGATCATAGCAGAGCTAGACACCCAAGCTGAGTCAACCCAGAGTTTGATGGAAAGAAAGCAATGAGAATTGTTTTTCTTACAACTCAGCTGGGACACCGCTGAGGAAACTTGAAAAATGGCAGCGTTTACACAGTCAACGTCCTCAGAGGTAACAGAGTTTAAGTCCGAGAAATCAAGATCTGTTGCTGCAGATCTCTCTAGAGCCTGAGGCTCGGACCTGACAGATCCCCTCTCGCAACACTCACAATGAATGAGTGCTGCAGTAGTCTTACGAGAACGGCTGGGGCAGTTTATAATGAAGTGCCCTGACTTACCACAATAGAAACATAGATTTTCCTTAAAACGATGTTCCTTGCGTGCATCACTAACCCGTCGTTGTAAAGAGTCTACCTGCATGGGTTCAGGTTCAGGTTCCCGTGTAATCCTACTCAAAGGTTCCTTAGCTGGAGAGGAAGGTAGGAAAAGGTTAGTGCGATTGCTTTCGAACCATCTCTCTTGCCTGCGTTCAGTCAGACGAGTATCAATACGGATGCAGTAGTTAATAAAGTCACCTAACGCAGTGGGAGGGTCGGCACGAGCAAGTTCATCCTTAATCAGTGGAGATAACCCCTTTCGAAAAATAGATTTTTTGGCGGAACTGTCCCAGGTGGTATCAAGGGCCCATCTCCTGAAATCCAAGGCATATTCAGCTACCGAGTGCTTACCTTGGCGCAAAGCTAACATGGCTGCTTCAGCTGTTGCACCTCGATTGGGGTCATCAAACACCTGCCCCATGGCTGAAATAAAAGCATCAAGGTGATTCAAACAATCATCCTCAGTCTCAATCAGAGGGTTTGCCCACATCAAAGCCTTGTTGGTAAGCAACATAATTATAGTAAGCACCTTAGATCGTTCAGTGGGAAATTGTGAAGCATGTGCAGAAAAAAAAGATTGCATTGATTAATAAATCCCCTGAATTTCTCACGTTCACCGCCAAAACGAAAAGGGGGCAACTTGGGAATCCCAGAACTCGGGGCTACGGCAGGAGCCTGGACTCGCTCTTCTAGAACCTCAATCCTGGCTCGCAAATCCTGGGCAGTCTGTCCAAACACTTGCAAATTGTGATTAGTGAGGTCCTGTAGGCTTGAAAAACGGGTCTTTATATTCTGCAAATCTGCAAGGATATTATCAGTCACTCCGCAAAGTTCCTTTATGCGGGCCTCCATTTTCCAGATCTTTTAAGACAGGAGTACTGGAAGAAGAGGAGAGGAGAAAAAAAAACAATAGTGTTTACCTGTGGTAACACTGCAGAGAGAAAAAAAATTAAGGGAACTGCTCACCTGGAATGGTTGTGAGAAGTCACAACCACTATCATCACAGAAAGTTCACCCGGACATCTGGAATGGTTGTGAGAAGTCACAACCACTGTCATCACAGAAAGTACAACCGGACATCCGATATCCACAGTTATAGCAGACACAGCCTTTCCAGACCCAGCAGACACTAACGTTTTGGCTTCAGAATCTTGTAATGTATGTAGTACAGTTCATATAGCGTCTTGTGCTTGGGTGCGATGAAAATACATGAGACACAGGTTTGATATAGAAAGTCTTGTATTACTTCATACAAGTTGGGAAAAATAGTCACACAGTTTGCAGACACAGAAGCAGGAGACACAGCAGGCCAGAGTAATCTAAGCTCAGCAATCACTCTCCACAACAGGTTCAGGATCTTCTTCTCTGTTACCGTAAGTCCATGCAAACGTGGGTCTTTCAAAGAGCAGGGTTCAGAGTCCACAAGTGCTTCAGAGTTCCTCAGTAGGAATAGCTGGAGTACAAGGTCCAAGGCTTTAGGAGTCAGGTCACAGGTTCACTGCAGGCTAGATTCTGAAGCACTGATTGCTCAGCTGTGGCTGCTTAAGAAGCAAAAGGAGAGAATCAGGGCGGGAACATGCAAGCTGGAAACTCCATTTTGACTGAGGGCAAGATAGCTGCAGCAAGACAGAAAGTAAAATGGCTGACGAACAAACTGAGTTTCAGGAACATGTACACAGAACCTTACACAGAAATTGAATTTCGGTCCTATGGAATTCACACTTTTCAAGTTTGATGTAGAGATGGTTTTGTCTTAGGCGTTCTAAGACCATTCTCATATGTCCATGATGTTCCTCTGTGGAGTTAGAAAAAATTAGAATATCATCCAGATAAATCACCACAAATGTATCTAGGAGATCCCTGAAGATGTCATACACCAAGTGTTGGAAAGTGGCTGGGGCGGTACTCAGACCAAAAGGCATAACTAGATATTCAAAGTGTCCATAGCGTGACCTGAATGCAGTCTTCCATTTATCCCCAGGTCTAATACGGACCAAGTTATAGGCCCCACGGAGATCCAGTTTAGAGAAAATTTTGGCGTGCCGCACTCTCTCCAACAACTCAGGGATTAAAGGCAATGGATAACGGTTTCTAATAGTAACCTTATTGAGTTCCCTATAGTCTATGCAGGGTCTCAGAGATCCATCTTTCTTCTTCACAAAGAAGATGGGTGCACCTGCGGGAGATGAAGAGGGGCGTATGAAGCCTTTGGCTAGATTTTCATCTATGTAGTCCTTCAAAGCTTTTAGCTCGGGCCCCGCTAGGGGGTAGATCTTACCAAAAGGTATCTCTGCTCGAGGCAATAATTCAATTGGACAATCATATGGACGGTGAGGAGGAAGCTGATCAGTGTTCTTCTTGTCACATAAAGCCACATAGTCCTGGTATACAGCTGGTAGTTCAGGGACTGACATGGTTTCTTTAGGAACAGAGCAAGCTGAAACTCCTTGACTGTTTCTCCGGAAAGTGTAATTCCTTGGTCTCCCAGTTAATCGTAGGATTCTGCGCCTGTAGCCATGGTAGCCCTAGAATAATGGGAAAGTGGGGAGAAGAGATAAGCATAAAGGACATTTTCTCTGATGATCTTTACCCATAAGACCCTCAAAGGCTCTGTTTCCTGATCCACTGGTCCAGAGGTCAGCAGGGAGCCATCCACAGTCTCCATCTGTACTGGAGTAGCCTTCTTCACTGAACGTATCCCCTGTTTCAGAGCAAAGGAGATATCCATAAATTTTCCACTTGCTCCTGAGTCGATCATAGCAGAGCTAGACACCTAGACTGAGTCAACCCAGAGTTTGATGGAAAGGAAGCAATGAGAATTGTTTCTTTTACAACTCAGCTAGGACACCGCTGAGGAAACTTGAAAAATTGCAGCGTTTATACCGTCATTGTCCCCAGAACTAACAGAGTTTAAGTCTGAAAAATCAAGATCTCTTGCAGCAGATCTCTCTGGAATCTGAGGCTCGGACATGACAGAGCTCCTCTCGCAACACTCACAGTGAATGACTGCTGCAGTGGTCTTACGAGAACGGCTGGGGCAGTTTATAATGAAGTGCCCTGACTTACCACAGTAAAAACATAGATTTTCCTTTATACGATGTTCTTTGCGTGCATCACTAACCCGTCTTTGTAAAGAGTCCACCTGCATGGGTTCAGGTTCTGGTTCCCTTGTGATCCTACTCAAAGGTTCCTTAGCTGAGGAGGGAGGTAGGAAAAGGTTAGTGCGATTATTTTCGAACCATCTCTCTTGTCTGCGTTGTCAGACGAGCATCAATACGGATACAATAGTTAATAAAGTCACCTAACGCAGTGGGAGGGTCGGCACGAGCAAGTTCATCATTAATCAGTGGAGACAACCCTTTCCGAAAAATAGATTTTTTGGCGGAAGTGTCCCAAGTGGTATCAAGAGCCCATCTCCTGAAATCCAAGGCATATTCGGCTACTGAACGCTTACCTTGGCGCAAAGTTAACATGGCTGCTTCAGCTGTTGCACCTCGATTGGGGTCATCAAACACCTGCCCCATGGCTGAAATAAAAGCATCAAGGTGATTCAAACAATCATCCTCAGTCTCAATCAGAGGGTTTGCCCACATCAAAGCCTTATTGGTAAGCAACATGATTATAGTAAGCACTTTGGATCATTCAGTGGGAAATTGTGAAGCATGTGCAGAGAAAAATAGATTGCATTGGTTAATAAATCCCTGAATTTCTCACGTTCACCGCCAAAACGAAAAGGAGGTAACTTGGGGATCCCAGAACTCGGGGTTATGGCAGGAGCCTTGACTCGTTCCTCTAGAGCCTCAATCCTATCTCGTAATTCCTGGGTAGTTTGTCCAAACACTTGCAAATTATGATTAGTGAGGTCCTGTAGGCTTGCAAAACGGGTCTTTATAGTCTGTATATCTGCAAGGATTGTATCAGTCACTCCGCAAAGCTCCTTTATGCGGGCCTCCATCTTCCAGATCTTTTAAGGCAGAAGTGCTGGAAGGAGAAGAGAAAAGGAAAAAAAAAAAACAATAGTGTTTACCTGTGGTAACACTCCAGAGTAACATTTAAGGGAATGCGCTCACCTGGAATGGTTGTGAGAAGTCACAACCACTGTCATCACAGAAGGTATTAAACGGACATCTGATATCCACAGTCACAGCAGACACGGCTTTCCCAGACCCAGCAGACACTAAACATTGGCTCCTGAATCTTGTCAAGTATAGTGTACAGTTCCTATAGCGTCTTGTGCTTGGGTGCGAGGAAAACACATGAGACACAGGTTGATATGAAATGACTTGTATTACTTCATACAAGCATGCAGAAAAGGTCACACAGTTTGCAGGAGCAGAGGCAGGAGACACAGCAGGCCAGAGTAACTTCAAGCTCTACAATAACTCTCCAAAGCAGGTTCAGGATCTCTTCTCTGTACCGTAATTCCTCTGCAAACATGGATTCACCAGACAGCAGGTTTCCAGAGTCCAAAAGTGTTCCAAAGTTCCTCAGTAGGAAATAGCTGGAGTCCAAAATCCTAGGTTTCCAGGAGTCAGGTCACAGGCTGACTGAAGCTTGATTCAGGAGCACTGATTGTTCAGCTGAGGCTGCTTAAGAAGCAAGAGGAGAGAATCAGGGCGGGAACATGAAAGCTGGAACCTCCATATTAACTGAGGGCAAGATAGCTGCAGCAAGACAGAAAGCAAAATGGCCGACGGAAAACTGAGTTTCAAGGAACATGTCAAAAGAGACAAAGAACCTTACAACATGACTCACTCCAACCCAGTATCCTACCGGAGGTCCACTTAATATGAGGGGAGTGGGAACGGAGCAGTAGGATTTTGTCTATTCCCTCGGGAAGACGAGAAGGGAAATAATTTCCTGATGGGAAGGGGGTACACACAAAGTAAAAGGGACAGTCTGATGTGTAATTGGCGAGGGCAATGTCAAACCATTCTCTACCCGGACAGTCACTGGTTTGTCGAGCGCTACCAGATGTATTGCGTGGCGACGAGCAAAGGTAGATGACATGACATTCCCCTCGCTCCTGAGTCCTCACAAAGCTCGACTGTAAGTGTGGAAGAGTCTACAGTGACTGTCCTTTTAAATGTCATCTTGGAGGAAAATGCCGCTGTCTCTAGTGAACCTCCTCCCAGGGCCACTAGACGCGATAGCTTCCCCGATCGCTGTGGACATTTGTTGGCATAGGGTCCTGTCTGCAGGACAAAGGTTATAGACCACGGATACTCGGACGGCCGAGACTTAGGTCCTGCACGAGGAACCTCTGTGGCCTTTTGGGGTTCGGACGCTAGATCGGGGGATTCGAGAGGTTTGGCAAAGGTGGGAGCCAACTGAATCCTCTGCCTACACTGGGCCCGCTCCAACCTCCGCTCGTGAAAACGGAGGTCGATGCGGGTAGATATGGATATAAGCTTCTCCAGTGTGGCGGGAATCTCCCTGGTAGCCAAAGCATCTTTAACATGGTCAGCCAGTCCTCGCCAGTAGACTGGAATGAGAACTTTATCCGACCAGTCTAGCTCAGAGGCCAGAGTCCGAAACTGGACGGAAAACTGACTGACCAAAGACGAACCCAGTGCCAATGCCAGCAGTTGAAGTGCCGTATCGTGGGTGACCTGAGGTCCTAAAAAGACCTTTTTAAGAGCCTCCAGGAAACGAGGAGCACTCCGCACCACACGATCGTCGCGCTCCCACAGTGGCGTTGCCCACTCCAACGCTCTGCCCGAGAGTAGAGACAGTACAAAACCCACTTGTGCCCGATCCGTGGGGAAACGTGCAGCCAGAAGCTCAAGCTGTATAGAGCACTGACTCACGAATCCCCGACATTGCTTGCTGTCACCTGCAAACTTGTCAGGAAGCATGAGGTGGGATAATGTAGGGGCAGAGGTGGCAGAGGACAAACTGGCTGCAGCCACGCTAGCAGCCTGAACAGTGACTGTGGTGCGCTCAAAAGCCGCCAACCTACCCTCCAGCTGCTGGATGTACTGCGGTAGACGCTGGTCATCCGCCATTTTACTAGCCAGACCCTGGCGCTAGTATTATGTTAAGGGCCTGCAGAACGCACCTAATAGATATTAAGGAGAGGTGTGGTGAATGGGTTTGAGATGAGTTCTGAGCAGAGGCTCCCTCTGGTGGTTACAAGCGGTACTAGTGAGGATTGCGAGGACTGGGAATCAGGTGTTACTGATTGGTCTTATTTAAGGGAATCATTTTCCCATCAGGGTTGCGGTGATCAATTGTTCTGGTCTGAATCCTTCTTTCCAGTTTCCCTTGTAGCCTGCTGTGTCTTGTCTGCATCTCCTGCTATCAGATAAGACTATTTCTTATTTTGTGTTTTTGCTATATTTTTGCATTTTGTCCTGCACTTCTGTGGGGGCCTTCAGGGTCCCCTCCGGGGGCTTTTGCCCTCTCAGTTTAGTTCAGCCACTGTGTTTTGTACTTTTGCTTTTTCCAGTTTTTTCAGTGGCTGCTGTTTTTGTTACACCAGAGAACTAATTTAGGTGGTAGAGGTCGTGTGATCTCAGGTGATTTTGAAATTAGTAGAGTTGGTGTTTTTCAGGGTTTTCTGGGATTGCAGTAAGTACCCTTCCTGTCCTTTTCTATTTAGATAGTTTGGGCCCCAGCGTTTGCTCATACTATTTTCTTTCTGTGTCAGTATTTCCTCTTGTCTAACCGCCATTACATGTTTGGGGCTTTCTATTATCTTTGGGGTTCTGCTCCGGGGCAGATAGCTTTCCTATTTCTATCTTTAGGTGTAGTTAGTTTCTCAGGCTGTGACGAGGCGTCTAGGACCAACGTAGGTACGCTCCACGGCTGCCTCTAGTTGCGGTGGTTAGTCAGGGTACTGCAATCTCATAGATTCCAACTGCTCTGGTGTATTTCCTTTTTTGCCTGCACTCCTCAGCTACCGTAACATAACAGAGAGGTGCGTTCGCAGCCCGGGATCCACCGTGCAGGCAGAGCCTGCTGCTAGTAAGATGGCGTAAATAGGCAGTATGAGTGAACTCTGTTATCCCGCAGAGTCGCAGATGTAAATGCCGTAGCACTATATGGCGATATAAGCGGACTCTGTTAATTCACAGCGACACTGTGTCCTGTTAGACTCACAGGGAACACAGATGACTGCTAAGCAGATTGCAGTCTGTGGTCATGCAAACAGAACCCAAGCAGTAATCTCCTCACCGGAGTAGCAGGTATACTAATGGCGTTTTCAGCCGAGCCCTGAACATGTGCATACAATCTCCTCACCGGAGGTGCCGGTATTCTAGGGGCTTATTTCAGCCAGACCTAACCAAATGCATACATGACACACTGGCGCAAGCACGTAACAGATTTGATACTAGCACACGGCCGTGCGGTAAGGACATCCTTTTATAGCAGCCACGAGAAAAAGACCTTCCAGGAAGGACCAAAGGGAAGCTGCTTCAGAACATCAACAGCCACAGAACCTTCCTGAAGGACCAATAGGAGTGGCAGCTGTATCTGAGCATGTGACCCTGATCTCCTATGGGAGATCTTGCTCTGGGCATGCTCAGATGAAGCAACAAAGGACTTAGTCCTAAAGACGTCTCCTCGCCGCTGATCAGTACTGGCTACAATAGCAGAACCTGAAGAGGCAGCAGCAAGTCTCTGCACAGTATTAGACTGGGCGAGACGCTGGGACCGACGTCTTTGCTGAGCAGGCTCCACTGCGGCCGGAGATGGATGGGGACCGCAGCGGGACTGGTTTGAGACTCCCCTTGTGCAGCAGCGGGAACTCGAACCCTAACAGGGGGTGCCCACTCGCCGTCAGACACAACGGCGTACTATGAGGGGCCCTGTGCCAGTGCCGTCGCCCACGAATGAGCCCCCCCTTCTTGCTCAGGGCCCCAGCACTTGCAATACTTACCACTCCCTGATCCACCGCTGTGACGTCTTCCACGTTTCCTGACAGTGACATTCAGGTCAGAGAGCGCAATGACGTCACGTCTGTGTGCCCTCTTCCTGAACAGTCACAGTGCAGAGAGCTGGAAGATGGCGACGCTGAGGAGTCCAGAGTAGAGCAATGCCCAGCCAGGAGAGGTATTTCATTTTTTTGGGTAACTCAAGTTTATTTAGGTATTTATACACATCAATCATTAATAACAGGAAGAGAAAAGAACATACCTCTTCTACTATCACATGCAAAAAAAAATTATATAGCAACTATAACTTTTCCCAGAAAGTCATACATATAAAACAAATGTTGGATGAGCGCCTGAGGTGTTGCTCATGTAGGCAATTAACATCAGTCTGACTTTGTTTATGCCAATTGCCTCTTAAGAGAAAAAGAGGACTTGAACTCTATAGTGCCACCTATTGAAAGCAGCGATCCTACAAGTCACAATCAAACCTTTAATGAGTCTTGTAATATGACTTAGGATAAAAGCCAAATCAGTATCTCAATTTTGACTGTGTTTTTGAATTTTAAAGAAGAAGGTAATTAGACTAAGACTCTAGGTCTACAAAAGAAAAGAAGATACAGCAGAAACAAGGTGGAAAGAAGGGAAAAGAAAAAAAGAAAAGGGGGAGGGGGAAGGATTTTAAGGAGTGGGGTAGGAAATGTGGCTCCATCCAGTAGGTTAACTCATATGACCCATCATTTATGGGTCTATCAACTGTGAGACAGTGAAGGGGTGTGTGCTGGACGGCGTGTATATCTCGCCCAGGTTTCTTAGCTGGGGCGCATAAAATAGGTTGTCAGTGCGGTGTTCATTCCATTCCTATCTGGGACAGGTTTGCAGTGCAACCCGGAGTGAACACAGCTGCTTAATTAGGCAGCCATAAGTACCTGCTTGAGAAGTTCAGAGGGGGCTCTCTCTCAGTCTGGATCTGACTTCAGACGCCATTGGAGCCTCATGTGAGCTGCACGCTGGTAACTACTGAACATATGTGTTGTTTTGGGCACAGGCTATTAGAGTCTGGACCCGGATAGAAAGGGTAATCTATCTAAGTGTAATTAGTGGCGGGACACGCCTAGGCTTTATGTTTATGATTTTGTTTTAATTTATGTTCTGTTTGCTGTGGACTTTAATAAAACTGGTTGCGGCCAGTTTTTAACAGAACCACTGTCTGTGACTGGTCTCTTTATGCCACTCCGTCTCCCCAAGACGGCGATCCCAGAGCTATATCCCCTGAAAAGCTTACAATTGGTGCTTGAATGCTGGGGCAGCACAGTGGCTGAAGACTTTGAAAAAAAAAAAAAAAAAAAGGTGTCTGCACCGCAAAACTGAACTTATTGTGGAGAAGACTGTGGAGTGTATATGTCTTGGGTGAAGGCTGTCAGCCAGCCCAAGATGTCCGGCAGTATGGAGGAGCTCATTAAGCAGCTGGCCCAGAACCAGCAGGCCATGCAGCAGCAACATCAGCAGGCCATGCAGCAACAACAGCAGAGCATGAAGCAGCAACAGCAGGCCATGCAGCAGCAACAGCAGGCCATACAGCAACAACACCTAGAGGCCCAGCAGAGCCAGCAGCAACAGCAGGAAACCAACCGGTTGTTACTGGAGCAGCTTGCAGCACTAAAAAAAACTCCTAGCACCTCGTCCCCGAATGAAGACGCCGGGTTACCGGCATTATCCGCTGTAAAAAAGGCGGTAAAACAGACTCTGCAGAAGATGACTCCTCATGACAATGTGGAGGCATATCTGGCTATATTTGAGAGACTGGCAGAGAAGGAGAATCTGCCACAATCTGAATGGGCTATGGTGGTTGCGCCCTATTTGACTGGGGAACCCCAAAAAGCCTATTTTGACCTCAGCGAGCAGGACAGCAAAAACTATACTAAGTTGAAAGCGGAGATTCTTGCTCGCCTGGGTGTGACGAGGGCAGTCCGTGCCAGGAGAGTCCATAACTGGAGATACAGGCGAGACAAGCCTGCTCGCTCACAAATGTATGACTTGATTTCTTTGGTAAAGAAGTGGTTGGAACCTGACGTCAGCACCCCTGCTCAAATGGTTGAAAAGGTGGTGCTGGACCGGTACATCTGGGCCCTTCCCCCTGAGGTCCAGCTCTGGGTCGGACAGGGAGACCCCAAAGATGCCGATCAACTGGTCAGCCTAATAGAAAGGTATTTCGCCACCAAAGACTATCTACGTGACCAGCCGTCCGAGCGATCATCAGTTCGGAATACCCGGCCTCCGTCATCTCCCGGTAAGAGGGTTCCAGCTGTGGGGGCAAGGGGGGCTGTTGATAGTCCGGGTCAGCCCCGAGGGGACATGTATGAGCGGAAGGGTGATACTTACCTACCAGGAGAACCCAGACCTAGGAAGGTCTCCCCGTCTGAACACACTGACCTGAGACAGTGTTGGAGATGCCGTGAACAAGGTCATATTTCAGCCAATTGTCCACTAGTGGGGGAACCTATGGACTGTGACGCTGGACAGTCTCTCTCGTTCCTCGCCGAGCCCGTGTGCGTGGCCACCCTAGTCGAGGAGACTGGCCCACAGCTGTGTCAGGTCGTGATAAATGGGTGCCCAGTACAGGCCCTACTCGACTCAGGAAGTCGAGTGACTCTGATACATGCTAGTCTGGCTGATGGGGACTTCGTCACAGATAGGTACCTAAGCGTGGTGTGCATACATGGAGACGTCAAAGTCTACCCAGTAACCTCCTCAGACTTCGTCACAAAACTCGGGGAGATCTCATATGAAGTGGGGGTAGTGAAGAACTTGATGCATCCCGCCATATTGGGTCGTGACTTTCCCCTGTTTTGGGGTCTTTGGAAAAAAAAATGTTTCTGCTGGACAGTGTGATGAAGCTCCTACTGAGGGTGCGCAGTCCCGAGGGGCGGAACACAAGGCTAGTGGGCCGTTAAACTTATGTGATAATGATGACCATGATAATGATGATGATCATGATAATAATGATGACCATGATAATGATGCTGATGCTGATAGTAATCACGATAATGATATTGATAATGATGATGACTGTAAAAAAAATGATGAATTTCCATTTCAGGTGATGTTGGGGGAGGGGGAGGATGTTTCTCTAGAACAGAATGTCCCTGACCTACCGGTGTCCCGTGGCAATTTTGGGAGTGAGCAATTGCAAGACCCCACTCTTAAACATGCCAGGGAGAATATAACCGTTCTGAATGAGATCCCACAAGAGCCCGGCTCTGATGAAAAATTTCCCCATTTTGCCATGAACAATGACCTGCTATATAGGGTCACTAAAGTAAAGGGAGAGGCCGTGAGTCAGCTCCTAGTACCTAAGTCATATAGAAGTATGGTGTTAGGTTTGTCCCATAACCACGTGCTGGGTGGGCACCTGGGGATGGACAAAACCCAGGAAAGAATTCTTCAGAGGTTTTACTGGCCCGGGGTTTATCGAGATGTAGAGGATTATTGTAAAACCTGCCCCTCGTGTCAGATAAATGCTCCGGTGTCTCACTTCCGGAGTCCATTAATCCCGCTGCCGGTTATAGAAATACCCTTTGAAAGGGTAGCAATGGACTTGGTAGGTCCTATTGTAAAATCAGCCAGGGGACACCAATACATCTTAGTTGTCCTTGATTATGCAACCCGGTACCCGAGGCGGTCCCTTTAAGAAATATGGCATCTAAAAATATTGCACGGGAACTTTTTCATATGTTTTCCAGGACAGGAATTCCTAAAGAGATCCTCACGGACCAAGGCACACCTTTTATGTCCAAAGTGATGAAGGAACTGTGTAAGTTGCTTAAAATCTCGCACATTCGGACATCTGTGTATCACCCCCAGACGGATGGGTTGGTTGAACGTTTTAATAAAACATTAAAACATATGTTAAAGAAAGCAGTAGAGAAAGATGGGAGGGACTGGGACTACCTGTTACCCTACTTATTGTTTTCGGTCAGAGAGGTTCCCCAGGCCTCTACGGGATTTTCTCCCTTTGAGTTGGTGTATGGTCGGCATCCGCGGGGCTTGCTGGACATAGCCAAGGAGGTTTGGGAAACCGAGACAACTCCATACAAGAGTGTTATAGAGCATATTGCCCAGATGCAAGAGAGGATGGCTAAAATTATGCCATTAGTGAAGAATCATCTGCAGAGAGCCCAAGAAGCTCAAAGCAGAGTCTATAATCGGTCAGCAAAAATTAGGTCTTTCAACCCCGGGGATCGAGTCCTAATTCTAATTCCCACAGTGGAAAGTAAGTTTTTGGCGAAGTGGCATGGTCCATACGAGGTCGTACAAAAAGTGAGCGAGGTTACTTACAAAGTACACCAACCCGGGAGACGGAAGCCCTACCAGATATATCATATCAATCTGATCAAGCCCTGGAGGGACAGAGAGGCATTGTTGGCCTCGGGTGAAGTAGAGAAAGGGGTAAAACCATCTCTACCTCCTGTGACCATTGGTGAGACATTGTCCGTGCACCAAAAACAGGAAGTACGGGAGTTTCTGCAAAAAAATCGGCAGAGGTTTTCTGACTTGCCCGGCCGGACTTCTCTTGTAAAACACCATGTCGAGACTGAGCCCGGTACTAAGGTCAAAATAAAACCGTACAGAATTCCAGAAGCCCGCAGAAAGATAGTCTCTACTGAAATCAAACGCATGCTAGACCTCGGGGTCATTGAGGAGGCCCAAAGCGAGTGGTGTAGCCCGATTGTTCTGATCCCAAAACCTAATGGAACCTGGAGGTTCTGTAATGATTTCAGAAAGTTGAACGAAGTGTCAAAGTTTGACGCATACCCGATGCCACGGGTAGATGAGCTAATCGAGAGGTTAGGGGGTGCCCGTTATATTACAACCCTCGATCTGACAAAAGGGTACTGGCAGATACCCCTATCTGAGGAGGCAAAAGAAAAAACGGCCTTTGCAACCCCGGAAGGTTTGTTTCAGTATCTGGTGATGCCATTCGGGTTGCATGGAGCCCCAGCTACCTTTCAGAGGCTTATGGACCAGATCCTACGCCCGCATCAAGCCTATGCAGCTGCCTACCTGGATGATGTGGTAATTTTCAGTTCTGATTGGGAGAGCCACCTCGCTAAGGTACAAGCCGTCTTAGACTCGATAGGCGGAGCTGGGCTGAACATAAACCCAGAGAAATGTGCAATTGGCCTAGAAGAGGCCAAGTACTTGGGCTATGTGATTGGCAGAGGGCTGATCAAGCCACAAATCGATAAAGTAGAGGCAATTCGAAACTGGCCTGTACCCCTCACAAAACGACAGGTCAAAGCATTTTTGGGCATCACTGGGTACTATCGCAGATTCGTACCAAATTATGCCTCCATTGCTGCCCCATTGACTGACCTGACAAAAGGGGGGAAGTCCAAAATGATAAATTGGAATCCGGAGGCAGAAAAAGCATTTCTGTCGTTGAAAATGGCTTTGTGTCAAAGACCAGTTCTGGTCACCCCTAATTTCAGGGAAGAGTTTCTTGTTCAAACTGATGCCTCTAATGTGGGGTTAGGGGCAGTGTTATCACAGGTCGTGAAGGGTGAAGAACACCCAGTCCTGTATCTAAGTCGAAAAATGACACCGGCTGAACAAAATTATGCCATTGTGGAGCGAGAGTGCCTCGCAATCAAATGGGCGCTGGACTCCCTACGGTATTACCTCTTGGGTAGGAGATTTAAATTGCAATCAGACCATGCTCCTCTGACATGGATGAAGCAGAACAAGGAAAGGAATGCCAGGGTGACAAGGTGGTTCCTTTCACTTCAAGAGTTCAATTTCTCGGTTGAGCATAGACCTGGGAAATTACAGGGTAATGCTGATGCCTTGTCCAGAGTTCACTGTCTCTTCGGAATTTCTGACCAGTCCTCCGGTCTGGAGAAGAGGGGGGGGATATGTGAGACAGTGAAGGGGTGTGTGCTGGACGGCGTGTATATCTCGCCCAGGTTTCTTAGCTGGGGCGCATAAAATAGGTTGTCAGTGCGGTGTTCATTCCATTCCTATCTGGGACAGGTTTGCAGTGCAACCGGAGTGAACACAGCTGCTTAATTAGGCAGCCATAAGTACCTGCTTGAGAAGTTCAGAGGGGGCTCTCTCTCAGTCTGGATCTGACTTCAGACGCCATTGGAGCCTCATGTGAGCTGCACGCTGGTAACTACTGAACATATGTGTTGTTTTGGGCACAGGCTATTAGAGTCTGGACCCGGATAGAAAGGGTAATCTATCTAAGTGTAATTAGTGGCGGGACACGCCTAGGCTTTATGTTTATGATTTTGTTTTAATTTATGTTCTGTTTGCTGTGGACTTTAATAAAAACTGGTTGCGGCCAGTTTTTAACAGAACCACTGTCTGTGACTGGTCTCTTTATGCCACTCCGTCTCCCCAAGACGGCGATCCCAGAGCTATATCCCCTGAAAAGCTTACACAACCAAGAGTCCAATTCTGATGATTCTCTAAACATAACCCAGGGGGCCCAAGTGTTATATACCTTTCCTGTGATACCATTCAGTTGTCCTATCAGCTGTTCCATTCCATATATGTCGTTGAGTTCCATCACCAAATCAGAATGTAAGGGAACCTTTTCCTCTTTTCAAAATCTAGTAATCACGTTCCTGGTAGCAGTGAGAATAT
>JARQOD010000003.1:384415882-384509772 GCA_033576555.1 Oophaga sylvatica
TGCATAGTGGTTCATATAATTAGGGACCTCAGTGCAACATCGTCATGAGGCCTCATACTCACTGGCTGGAAAAAAATCGGTCCGTTTTCGGCAGGAAAAAAACGGTACAATTGTTGTAAAAAGACATGCGATTTTGATGCGATTTTAAATCGCACCATGCGTTTTCTGTCAGTTTTCCATCAGTTTTCCATCTGTATGCAATGCGATTTTAACATGAAGTTTTACATAGAGCAGTTATCTCTATGTAAAAAGTCATGTAAAAATCACATTGTAACAAAAAAAAGTACACAAAAAGCAAATAATTATATATATAATATATATATATATAATATATATATAGGTCATACACTTCTACATAGTATAATAGCCGCTAATTCATCCCTGGCATTACTGTAAAATCACACTGACAGCTTTAATAAAGAATAGAAACAATACATATACACACATAGAATACATATATATATATATATATATATATGTAATTGTGACATATATATTGTGAGACAGTGAAGGAATATGTGGTGAATGAGGTGTATATTTCACCTAAGTACCTTGCTGACTGGTATGAGCGAAATGTGTGGCTTTGTAAACCTGGTGGTAAAGAAAGGTCACTACACCTGCCATTCAGTACACGCTTGCAGCTCAGACCTGAATCCACTCAGGTGTTGATTAGGAAGCCAGAAGTAGGTGCTAGGGAGCACAGTCAGGGAGCTCATTCAGTCTGGACAAGGGGTCCAGGCACAGAAGGTGTCTCCAAGAGTGTGGGAGCTGCCTTAGCCCGGACACAGGGGGGTGTCCCGGCACAAGAAGCAGTCTCTAAGAGTGTGAGCTATCTCAGTCTGGGTGCAGGAAGGACCCCGGACACAGGAGTGGTCTCAGTGCGAATCCGTGTGAATAGCGGCTGAATAGGAGGTGACCTCTCTCAAGTCTGGACATTGGAGTTGCCTTCGGACATAAAGAGGAGTGTCTGTGAAACTCCATACTGGTAACATATATCATATGTGTTGTTTTGGGCACAGACTGGTAGAGTCTGGGTCCCGGATAGAGAGGGCCATCTATCTAAGTGTAATTAGAGGCTAGACAAGCCCAGGTTTTCTGTTTATGCTTTGTTTTTATCTGTGTGCTGTGGACTTTAATAAAACTGGTTGCGGCCAGTTTTCACCAAACTGCTGTCTGAATGAACTGTTTCCGTGCCATTCTGTCTACCCAGACAGCGATCCTAGAGCTAAACCCCCCGGAAAGGCTACAATATATATACATATATTTATAGTTCCTAGACTTCTACATACTGTAATAGCCGCTAATTCAATTGCCGGCTTTTGTGAAATCACAGAAGCCGACATGAAATGATACATTGTTTCCACACAGTTAACCATGTCATTTCCTGTATTTTGATATATGGTTTGAACTTACAATTATATGAGTGTATTTGTACAAAATTTCAGACATGTAGGGGTTAATTAAAGGTGTAAATTCGTTGAAAAAAAATGCGTGGGCTCCCGCTGTATTTTCTCCACCAGACAGACAAAGCAAGCGAGTGGGGGCAGATAATAGCCTAGGGAGGGTACATTTTTTTTGTGCCCCCCCTGGCTACTAACATCTGCCCCCAGACACCCCAGAAAGGGCAAATCTATAATTAGATTCGCCCTTTCTGGCACTTTGCCCGTCTATTCCCATTGCCCTGTAGCGGTGGCGAATGGGTTAATAATGTCACCTTAATGTCACCGTAGTATTGAAAGGTGACCTTAACCCCTTACTGCCATCGGACGTACTATCCCGTCCATGGTACCTGGGCCCGTATGACCGGGACGGGATAGTACGTCATAGGCGATCAGCTGCGCTCCTGAGGGGAGCGCAGCTAATCGCCGCCGGGTGTCAGCTGATTATCACAGCTGACACCCATGACTGTGTGTCAGGAGCGGTCACGGACCGCTCCCGGCACATTAACCCCTTGCACACCGCGATCAAACATGATCGCGGTGTACTGGGGGCACAGGGGAGGATCGCGCAGGGTGGGGGCTCCCTGCGCGCCCCCCTGAGACCCTCAGAGCAGCGCGATGTGATCGCGCTGTTCTGAGGGCTTCCTCCCTCCCAGGACCCGGATCCAAGATGGCGCCGGGGTCCTGGAGGGAGGCGGCTACCTCAGTGCCTGCCGAGAGCAGGCACTGAGAAGCCTGCATCTATGCCTGTGCGATCGCTGGTGTGACAGAGTGCTGTGCACACTGTCACACCAGCGATCTGATAAAATACTGTGATGTCCCACCCTGGGACAAAGTAAAAAAGTTAAAAAAGTAAAAATAAACATGTGTAAAAAAAAAAATCCAAAATAGATAAAAAAAAAAAAAATATTCCCCAATAAATTCACTTCTTCCTGTAAATAAAAAAAAAAAACAATAAAAGTACACATATTTGGTATCGCCGCGTCCGTAACGACCCCCCCTATAAAATTGTCCCACTAGTTAACCCCTTTAGTGAACCCCTTAAAAAAAATAAAAAAAAACGAAGCAAAAAATCAATGCTTTATCATCATACCGCCGAACAAAAAGTGGAATAACGCGCGATCAAAAAGACCGATATAAAAAAGCATGGTACCACTGAAAACGTCATCTTGTCCCGCAAAAAACGAGCCGTCATAAAGCATCATCAGCGAAAAAATAAAAAAGTTATAGCTCGCAGAATAAAGCGATGCAAAAATAATTATTTTTTATATAAAATTGTTTTTATTCTATAAAAGCGCCAAAACATGAAAAAATGATATAAATGAGGTATCGCCATAATCGTACTGACCCGAAGAATAAAACTGCTTTATCAATTTTACCACACGCGGAACGGTATAAACGCCTCCCCCAAAAGAAATTCATGAATTGCTGATTTTTGTTCATTCTAACCTCCCAAAAATCGAAATAAAAAGCGATCAAAAAACGTCACGTGCTCAAAAATGGTACCAATAAAAACGTCAACTCGTCCCGCAAAAAATAAGACCTCACATGACTCTGTGGGCCAAAATATGCAAAAATTATAGCTCTCAAAATGTGATGATGCAAAAACTATTTTTGCAATAAAAAGCGTCTTTTAGCGTGACAGCTGCCAATCATAAAAACCCGCTATAAATAGTAAATCAAACCCCCCTTTATCACCCCCTTAGTAAGGGAAAAAATAATAAAATTTAAAAAAAGTATTTATTTCCATTTTCCCATTAGGGTTAGGGTTAGGGTTGCGGCTAAAGTTAGGGTTAGGGTTGGCGCTAAAGTTAGGATTAGGGTTAGGGTTGGATTAGGGGTGTGTTAGGGTTAGGTTTGTGGTTAGGGTTGGGACTAGGGTTAGGGGTGTGTTGGGGTTAGGGTTGGAGTTAGAATTGGGGGGTTTCCGCTGTTTAGGCACATCAGGGGCTCTCCAAATGTGACATGGCGTCTGATCTCAATTCCAGCCAATTCTGCGTTGAAAAAGTCAAACGGTGCTCCTTCACTTCTCAGCTCTGCCATGCGTCCAAACAGTAGTTTATCCCCACATATGGGGTATCAGCGTACTCTGGACCCCAAGAGTTATTGTGCAATTTGTCCTATTTCTTCTGCTACCCTTGGGAAAATAAAAAACTGGGGCGAAAATATCATTTTTGTACAAAAAAAAATATTTTTTTGTTTTTACGGCTGTACATTATAAACTTCTGTGAAGCACTTGGGGCTTCATAGCGCTCACCACACATCTAGATAAGTTCCTTGTGGGGTCTATTTTCCAAAATGGGGTCACTTGTTGGGAATTTCCACGGTTTAGGCGCATCAGGGGCTCTCCAAATGCGACATGACGCCCCCAGACCATTCCATCAAAGTCTGCAATCCAAAACGTCACTACTTCCCTTCCGAGCCCCGACGTGTACCCATACAGTAGTTTTCTCCCACATATTGGATATCAGCGTACTCAGGACAAATTGGAAAACAACTTTTGGGGTCCAATTTCTCCTGTTACCCTTGTAAAAATAAAATATTGGGGCAAAAAAATCATTTTTGCAAAAAAAAAAAAGGATTTTTTATTTTTACGGCTGTACGTTATAAACTTCTGTGAAGCACTTCGGGGTTCAAAGTGCTCACCACACATCTAGATAAGTTCCTTGTGGGGTCTATTTGCCAAAATGGGGTCACTTGTGGGGGTTTCCACTGTATAGGTGCATCAGGGGCTCTCCAAATGTGACATGACGCCCCCAGACCATTCCATCAAAGTCTGCAATCCAAAACGTCACTACTTCCCTTCCGAGCCCTGACGTGCACCCATACAGTAGTTTTCTCCCACATATTGGGTATCAGCGTACTCAGGACAAATTGGACAACAACTTTTGGGTTCCAATTTCTTCTGTTACCCTTGTGAAAATAAAATATTGGGGACGAAAAAATCATTTTTGTAAAAAAAAAAAAAAAAGATTTTTTATTTTACGGCTGTACGTTATAAACTTTAGTGAAACACCTGGGGGTTAAAAGTTCTCACCACACATCTAGATAAGTTCCTTGAGGGGTCTAGTTTCCAAAATGGCGTCATTTATGGGGGTTTCCACTGTTTAGGCAGATCAGGAGCTCTCCAAACACGACATGGCGTCCAGCCAATTCTGTGTTGAAAAAGTCAGACGGCGCTCCTTCCCTTCCAAACTCTGCCATGCACCCAAACAGTGGTTTACCCCCACATATGGGGTATCAGCGCACTCAGGACAAATTGCACAATAACTTTTGGAGTCTTGTTACCCTTGGAAAAATAAAAATTGGGGTGAAAAGATCATTTTGTGGAAAAAATATGATTTTTAAATTTTACGGCTCTACGTTATAAACTTGTGTGAAGCACTTGGGGGTTCAAATTGCTCACCAAAGATCTAGAAAAGTTCCTTAGGGGGTCTAGTTTCCAAAATGGGGTCATTTGTGGGGGTTTCCACTGTTTAGGCACATCAGGGGCTCTCCAAATGCAACATGGCATCCAATCTCAATTCCAGCCAATTTTGGTTGGAAAAAGTCAAATGGTGCTCCTTCCATTCCGAGCTCTGCCGTGCGCCCAAACAGTGGTTCCCACCCACATATGGGGTATCAGCGTACTCAGGACAAATTGGACAACAACTTATGTGGTCCAATTTCTCCTGTTACCCTTGAGAAAATAAAAAATTAGTGACTAAAATATAATTTTTGTGGGAAAAAAATAGGATTTTTTATTTTCATGCCCGGCATTATAAACTTGTGTGAAGCACTTGGGGGTTCAAAGTGCTCACCAAAGATCTAGATAAGTTCCTTAGGGGGTATAGTTTCCAAAATGGGGTCACTTGTGGGGGTTTCCACTGTTTAGGCTCATCTGGGGCACTGCAAACGGAACATGACCCCCATCAACGTCTGCATTCCAAAACGTTACTACTTCCTTTCCAAGCCCTGCCGTGAACCCAAACAGTTCCCCCCCCCACATATGGGGTATCAGCGTACTCAGGACAAATTGGACAACAACTTTTGGGGTCCAATTTCCTTGGGAAAATTCAATTTGGGACTAAAAAATCATTTTTGTGGAAAATTTTTTTTTTTTTTTTTTTTGTCACACCCAGGCATTATAAGCTTTTGTGAAACACTTGGGAGTTCAAAGTGCTCACAACAGATCTAGATAAGTACCTTAGGGGGTCTAGTTTCCAAAATGGTGTCACTTGTGGGGGTTTCCACTGTTTAGGCGCATCAGGGGCTCTCCAAACACGACATGGCGTCCAATCTCAATTCCAGCCAATTTTAGTTTGAAAAAGTCAAACGGCGCTCCTTCCCTTACGAGCTCTGCCGTGTGCCCAAACAGTGGTTTTCCCCCACATATTGGGTATTGGCGTACTCACGAGAAATTGCATAACAACCTTATCTGCCCATTTTCTCCTTTTACCCTTGTGAAAATAAAAAAAAAGTTTGTAAAAGATCATTTTTGTGGCTAAAAAGTTAAATATTCATTTTTTCCTTCCACGTTGCTTTAGTTCCTGTGAAGCACCTGAAGGGTTAATAATCTTCTTGAATGTGGTTTTGAGTACCTTGAGGGGTGCAGTTTTTAGAATGGTGTCACTTTTGGGTATTTTCTGCCATATAGACCCCTCAAAGTGACTTCAAATGAGAGGTGGTCCCTAAAAAAAATGGCTTTGTAAATTTTGTTGTAAAAATGAGAAATCGCTGGTCAACTTTTAACCCTTATAACTTCCTAACAAAAAAAAATTTTGGTTCCAAAATTGTGCTGATGTAAAGTAGACATGTGGGAAATGTTATTTATTAACTATTTTGTACGACATATTTCTCTGTTTTAAGGGAATAAAAATTCAAAGTTTGAAAATTGCAAAATTTTAAAAATTTTCGCCATATTTGCGTTTTTTTCAAAAATAAACGCAAGTTATATCGAAGAAATTTTACTTCTAACGTGAAGTACAATATGTCACGAGAAAACAATCTCAGAATCGCGAAGATCCGTTGAAGCGTTCCAGAGTTATAACCTCATAAAGAGACAGTGGTCAGAATTGTAAAAATTGGCCTGGTCATTAACGTGCAAACCACCCTTGGGGGTGAAGGGGTTAAGGCAGGTTAATAATTGAGAGCTGTCAATTAGACAACTATCAATTATTAATCCTATTGAAGTAAATTAAAAAAACACAGACACATTAATAAAAATTAATTTTAATGAAATAAAAACACATTTTTTTGACCATATTTTATTTTACACTTAATCCGTGCGAAGCCATTGATCTCCTAAAATAAAGAAAAAAAAAATAAAACAACATTATTCTTACCTATTCCGCCGATCTGTCACGTCCCACGCTGTAATCCTTCACAAAGGGTTAACTAGCTTTGAGCCAAGCAGTGCAAGTAATCCTGCATGCTCAGCTCAAAGCTCCTGAATGAATAAGTTCCTCTCCTGGCGACAGGAGAGGATGTGTTTAATGAATGAAGCTTAATTGATTGTGTCCACTTTCACGTTAGGTCAGGTCACTGAAGTGAAAGTGGCAATAAATCAATTAAGCTCCATTCATGAATCACTTCCTCTACTTTCTGTGGTAGAGGAACTTATTCATTCAGGGGGTTACAGCTAGGAGACAGAATTATCTCCCTGCTAACTGTAACCTCTTAACCCTTTCTGATGGATTACAGCGTGGGACCTGACTGTACATCGGATTGGTAAGTATAATGTTGCTTTTTTATTTTATTTTTATTACAGGAAATGGTTTTAGCAGGAAAATAAAATATGGTCAAAAACTGTGTGATTATTTCATTAAACTTCTTTTTTATTAAACTGTGTGTGTTTGATTTTTCTTTCATACAATAGGATTAATAATTGATAGTTGTCTAATTGACAGCTCTCAATTATTAACCTGCCTTAAGGTCACCTTTCAATACTAAGGTGACATTAACGCCTTATTAACCCATTCGCCACCGCTACAGGGCAATGGGAATAGACGGGCAAAGTGCCAGAAAGGGCGAATCTAATTATAGATTTTCCCTTTCTGGGGTGTCTGGGGGCAGATGTTAGTAGCCAGGGGGGCACAAAAAAAATGTACCCTCCCTAGGCTGTTATTATCTGCCCCCACTCGCTTGCTTTGTCTGTCTGGTGGAGAAAATACAGCGGGAGCCCACGCATTTTTTTTCAACGAATTTACACCTTTAATTAACCCCTACATATCTGAAATTTTACACACATATACTTATGTAATTGTAAGTTTCAACCATATATAAAAATTCATGAAATTACATGGTTAAATGTGTGTAAACAATGTATCATTTCATGTCGGCTTCTGTGATTTCACAAAAGCCGGCAATTGAATTAGCGGCTATTACAGTATGTAGAAGTGTATGAACTATAAATGTATATATATGTATGTGTTACAATGACATGTATATATATATATATATATATATATATATATATGTATTCTATGTGTATGTATCTAGTGTTTTGTGAGCTGTCAGTGTGATTTTACAGTAGCCGGGGATGAATTGCCGGCTTTTCAAAGGAGACTGGTGCGTATACATCGGACAGCACCTGCATGGGGCGAGTGCTGTGCGATGATTTCTCGCACCCATTGACTTGCATTGGCGATTATCATGCCAAAATCGCATCAAATCGCAGCATGCCGCGATTTTTTTCTCACACCGATTTCTGATGAGAAAAAAATCGCAAATGAAAACTCACCCATTGACTAACATTGGTCAGATTTGAATCCGATTTTTTTTCATCAGATTTTCATCCGTTTTCGGCGCAAGTGAGTATGAGGCCTTATTCTCATTATTGTTACCAACCAACACATGTGGATATGGATCACTGGGAAGATGTGCGGTTTTTATTCTTGCCAATGTGGTATGTGATCAATCTCCTCTGAGATGATCTGCAACTGGAGAATTAGAGGGTGTATAGTGCTGCCCATGTTGTGATCATGTCTCGCTATTAGAAACTCTATGTATAGCGGCTTATACATTTAGGGACCAAAGTATAATGTCGTTATTATTTATGATGTTGTTATTAATCAGCATTTGCGGATATAGACCTGTTTTAGATTCTTTAACAAATCTATATCTTTAAAATTAAGCTCATCTATATATGGTGTAAAATATGTATGAGATCTTAACGAAATGTCTGTGATCCTTTCAAATGTCTTCGATCATTAAAATCTCTCTCGGATGATATCGCTATATATCTTTATATAAGGTCTTCTATCCTGTAATTGCTGATTATAATATGCACTCTCTTTGTACCGCATATTAATGTTAAAGTTTGAAGAGGTACATAAGAGAAAAAATAACTCCATTTTCTCTCAACCAATATACTGCATTTTCCAATAAGTTTTCCCATTATGGTTGTCTCCTTTTTTCTACCCTTCAATAACCATTTATGTATTCTAATATCTTATAAACTTTGTCCTCATTAGTTCCTCCTGGAAATTTGATAACATGTAACGAAGTTTCTGTGTCATCTAAACAATAATAATGGACTGCATTGGCTATGTATGTGAGCAACTATGACTCCAAAACGATTTCACAAGACATAATACAAAAGAAATCCACTACGAGTCAAGACATTTATTGATTTATTTTTACTTATATGTTTTCTTTTTTCGCTTATATATTTTCTTTTCCTTTCTTGATAATAATTTATACTTGTATTAAGAGTTACTTTATGAATGTTTTTAATACTTATCCCCTGTGCACCTGCATTAATTATATTTGGGCTCTGGTTTAAGAAAGTGCAGATATGCAGTTTGGGCAAATTAGCATCAGCTGTCAAATCTCTAATTACAGCTCAAATGTCCAACACCTGCTTTAGCTGCACTACGATGTAACAACCAGCCCATAGGTTTCATACACCTATATAATGCAGCTACACAAAGGGACACACAGCTTTGACAAAGACCCTTGGTGGTCGAAACGCGTCGCTGTTCTATTAGGTGCCACCCTTCTGTTTGTTGTACACTTTTGGAGGACACCGTTTGTGACATTGTATCACATTAGAAATAAAGCATTCACTTTTAACAAGCCGGACTGCCTCTGCTGTTTTCTCCTTGGATTCCATGTCCTGGTCTGGACTTTGCGGTTCCGTGCTCTGGTGGAAGTTGGGTGAGCTGGCAGGGGCTTTGTGCCCCATTCCTTTTTGTATATATAAGATCTTAGTAACCTCTAGTTTTATTAAGTCTGAATATTTCTTCTTCAGCACAGTGCTCTGTTTATGCCCTGAGGTAATTCTTCCTCCAACAAAATGGCTTCCTCTCCTCAAGATGTCTGACCACCAACTGCCACTTAAAATTTAAAACTCTCTCCCAGGACTTGGCTCCTCCCCGTTCTATGTGACTGTAGAGCTGCAGTCATTGGCTGACTGTCCTGAGGCGTTTCTCCAGAACCTTCTACATATTAAAACAGAGTTGGGTCACCTGATCAAGCCTGGGAGGAGGAGATTAACCCTTTTTGTGCTGCCTGTCAGCAGGTCTCACAATGTATTTAAAATGCACAGTCCACATAAAAATTCACAGCATTTATATGAAAACACACTATATATCCGGAATCCCATAGATATGGCCACTTTGTGGGATACCACATATATACAGTAGATAACACAGGATCCACCAATCACAATAGGTGATGTCACAGCTCACCTCCTCCCCCTGTACAATGACTGATAACACCTCTATATACAGTAGATGACACAGGATCCACCAATCACAATAGGTGATGTCACAGCTCACCTCCTCCCCCTGTACAATGACTGATAACACCTCTATATACAGTAGATGACACAGGATCCACCATTCACAATAGGTGATGTCACAGCTCACCTCCTCCTCTTGTACAATCATTGATAACACCTCTATATACAGTCGATAACACAGGATCCACTATTAACAATAGGTGATGTCACAGCTCACCTCCTCCTCCTGCACAATGACTGATAACACCTCTATATACAGTCGATAACACAGGATCCACCATTCACAATAGGTGATGTCACAGCTCACCTCCTCCTCTTGTACAATCATTGATAACACCTCTATATACAGTCGATAACACAGGATCCACTATTCACAATAGGTGATGTCACAGCTCACCTCCTCCTTCTGTACAATGACTGATAACACCTCTATATACAGTAGATAACACAGGACCCACCATTCACAATAGGTGATGTCACAGCTCACCTCCTCCTGTACAATGACTGATAACACCTCTATATACAGTCGATAACACAGGATCCACTGTTCACAATAGGTGATGTCACAGGTCACCTCCTCCTGTACAATGACTGATAACACCTCTATATACAGTAGATAACACAGGATCCACCATTCACAATAGGTGATGTCACAGCTCACCTCCTCCTCCTATACAATCATTGATAACACCTCTATATACAGTAGATAACACAGGGGCCACAATTCACAATAGGTGATGTCACAGCTTACCTCCTCCTCCTGTACAATGACTGATAACACCTCTATATACAGTAGATAACACAGGATCCACTATTCACAATAGGTGATGTCACAGCACACCTCCTCCTCCTGTACAATGACTGATAACACCTCTATATACAGTAGATAACACAGGATCCACCATTCACAATAGGTTATGTCACAGCTCACCTCCTCCTGTACAATGGCTGATAATACCTCTATATACAGTAGATAACACAGCAGCCACCATTCACAATAGGTGATGTCACAGCTCACCTCCTCCTCCTGTACAATCATTGATAACACCTCTATATACAGTCGATAACACAGGATCCACTATTCACAATAGGTGATGTCACAGCTCACCTCCTCCTCCTGTATAATGACTGATAACACCTCTATATACAGTCGATAACACAGGATCCACTATTCACAATAGGTGATGTCACAGCTCACCTCCTCCTCCTGTACAATGACTGATAACACCTCTATATACAGTAGATAACACAGTAGCCACCATTCACAATAGGTGATGTCACAGCTCACCTCCTCCTCCTATACAATCATTGATAACACCTCTATATACAGTAGATAACACAGGGGCCACAATTCACAATAGGTGATGTCACAGCTTACCTTCTCCTGTACAATGACTGATAACACCTCTATATACAGTAGATAACACAGGATCCACTATTCACAATAGGTGATGTCACAGCACACCTCCTCCTCCTGTACAATGACTGATAACACCTCTATATACAGTAGATAACACAGGATCCACCATTCACAATAGGTGATGTCACAGCTCACCTCCTCCTGTACAATGGCTGATAATACCTCTATATACAGTAGATAACACAGGAGCCACCATTCACAATAGGTGATGTCACAGCTCACCTCCTCCTCCTGTACAATCATTGATAACACCTCTATATACAGTCGATAACACAGGATCCACTATTCACAATAGGTGATGTCACAGCTCACCTCCTCCTCCTGTACAATAACTGATAACACCTCTATATACAGTCGATAACACCGGATCCACTATTCACAATAGGTGATGTCACAGCTCACCTCCTCCTGTACAATGACTGATAACATCTCTAAATACAGTAGATAACACAGGAGCCACCATTCACAATAGGTGATGTCACAGCTCACCTCCTCCTCCTGTACAATCATTGATAACACCTCTATATACAGTCGATAACACAGGATCCACTATTCACAATAGTTGATGTCACAGCTCACCTCCTCCTCCTGTACAATGACTGATAACACCTCTATATACAGTAGATAACACAGGATCCACCATTCACAATAGGTGATGTCACAGCTCACCTCCTCCTCCTGTACATTGACTGATAACACCTCTATATACAGTAGATAACACAGGAGCCACTATTCACAATAGGTTATGTCACAGCTCACCTCCTCCTCCTGTACAATCATTGATAACACCTCTATATACAGTAGATAACACAGGATCCACCATTCACAATAGGTGATGTCACAGCTCACCTCCTCCTCCTGTACATTGACTGATAACACCTCTATATACAGTAGATAACACAGGAGCCACTATTCACAATAGGTGATGTCACAGCTCACCTCCTCCTCCTGTACAATCACTGATAACACCTCTATGTACAGTCGATAACACAGGATCCACTATTCACAATAGGTGATGTCACAGCTCACCTCCTCCTCCTGTACAATGACTGATAACATCTCTATATACAGTAGATAACACAGGATCCACCATTCACAATAGGTGATGTCACAGCTTACCTCCTCCTCCTGTACAATGACTGATAACACCTCTATATACAGTAGATAACACAGGATCCACTATTCACAATAGGTGATGTCACAGCACACCTCCTCCTCCTGTACAATGACTGATAACACCTCTAAAATACAGTAGATAACACAGGATCCACCATTCACAATAGGTGATGTCACAGCTCACCTCCTCCTGTACAATGGCTGATAATACCTCTATATACAGTAGATAACACAGGAGCCACCATTCACAATAGGTGATGTCACAGCTCACCTCCTCCTCCTGTACAATCATTGATAACACCTCTATATACAGTCGATAACACAGGATCCACTATTCACAATAGGTGATGTCACAGCTCACCTCCTCCTCCTGTACAATGACTGATAACACCTCTATATACAGTAGATAACACAGGATCCACCATTCACAATAGGTGATGTCACAGCTCACCTCCTCCTCCTGTACAATGACTGATAACACCTCTAAATACAGTAGATAACACAGGAGCCACCATTCACAATAGGTGATGTCACAGCTCACCTCCTCCTCCTGTACATCATTGATAACACCTCTATTACAGTCGATAACACAGGATCCACTATTTACAATAGGTGATGTCACAGCTCACCTCCTCCTCCTGTACAATGACTGATAACACCTCTACATACAGTCGATAACACAGGATCCACTATTCACAATAGTTGATATCACACAGCTCACCTCCTCCTCCTGTACAATGACTGATAACACCTCTATATACAGTAGATAACACAGGATCCACCATTCACAATAGGTGATGTCACAGCTCACCTCCTCCTCCTGTACATTGACTGATAACACCTCTATATACAGTAGATAACACAGGATCCACCATTCACAGTAGGTGATGTCACAGCTCTCCTCCTCCTGTACAATGACTGATAACACCTCTATATACAGTAGATAACACAGGATCCACCATTGACAATAGGTGATGTCACAGCTCACCTCCTCCTCCTATACAATCATTGATAACACCTCTATATACAGTAGATAACACAGGGCCACAATTCACAATAGGTGATGTCACAGCTTACTCCTCCTCCTGTACAATGACTGATAACACCTCTATATACAGTAGATAACACAGGATCCACTATTCATAATAGGTGATGTCACAGCACACCTCCTCCTCCTGTACAATGACTGATAACACCTCTATATACAGTAGATAACACAGGATCCACCATTCACAATAGGTGATGTCACAGCTCACCTCCTCCTGTACAATGACTGATAACACCTCTAAATACAGTAGATAACACAGGAGCCACCATTCACAATAGGTGATGGTCACAGCTCACCTCCTCCTCCTGTACAATCATTGGTAACACCTCTATATACAGTCGATAACACAGGATCCACTATTCACAATAGGTGATGTCACAGCTCACCTCCTCCTCCTGTACAATGACTGATAACACCTCTATATACAGTAGATAACACAGGATCCACCATTCACAATAGGTGATGTCACAGCTCACCTCCTCCTGTACAATGGCTGATAATACCTCTATATACAGTAGATAACACAGGAGCCACCATTCACAATAGGTGATGTCACAGCTCACCTCCTCCTCCTGTACAATCATTGATAACACCTCTATATACAGTCGATAACACAGGATCCACTATTTACAATAGGTGATGTCACAGCTCACCTTCTCCTCCTGTACAATGACTGATAACACCTCTATATACAGTCGATAACACAGGATCCACTATTCACAATAGGTGATGTCACAGCTCACCTCCTCCTGTACAATGACTGATAACACCTCTAAATACAGTAGATAACACAGGAGCCACCATTCACAATAGGTGATGTCACAGCTCACCTCCTCCTCCTGTACAATCATTGATAACACCTCTATATACAGTCGATAACACAGGATCCACTATTCACAATAGTTGATGTCACAGCTCACCTCCTCCTCCTGTACAATGACTGATAACACCTCTATATACAGTAGATAACACAGGATCCACCATTCACAATAGGTGATGTCACAGCTCACCTCCTCCTGTACATTGACTGATAACACCTCTATATACAGTAGATAACACAGGAGCCACTATTCACAATAGGTTATGGTCACAGCTCGCCTCCTCCTCCTGTACAATCATTGGTAACACCTCTATATACAGTCGATAACACAGGATCCACTATTCACAATAGGTGATGTCACAGCTCACCTCCTCCTCCTGTACAATGACTGATAACACCTCTATATACAGTAGATAACACGGGATCCACCATTCACAATAGGTGATGTCACAGCTCTCCTCCTCCTGTACAATGACTGATAACACCTCTATACACAGTAGATAACACAGGATCCACCATTCACAATAGGTGATGTCTAGGGTTGAGCATTCCGTAACTGCAAATATCGGGTATCGGACGATATTGGCTGTATCGGAATTCCGATTCCGAGTTCCGATATTTTCGTCATATCGGATACCGGAATCGGAATGTCACTGTCGCTGTCCGTCGGTCGGGTCTGTCAGGAGTCAGCGGCACTTACCCGGCAGAAGATCTCCTCCGGTCACGGCCTGGACTGCTTGATGGCCGCCATCATCTTTCCCCGGCGGTCACATGCAGTTTCTCGCGATAACTGCAGTGACTGCTGGGTAATCCCGGCCGTAAAGCAGTCCGATGACGTCACCGCCGGGGAAGCAGGTAATCAGCTGTGCTGCGTCGGGATGTCAGGCTCTGCCTGTCATTGCGATGTAGCAGAGCTGGATCGTCGTGGGACTGTCGTTACTATGGACTGCGTCGGACAGGTGGTATACTGTTGGTTTGTTTTTTTTCTTTTTTTACAGGAGATCGATGGCGTCGCAGGAATGAGTGTATAATAAAATTAATGAAAACTGTGTTGTCTCTTTTATTTCATTAAAAGACTTTTTTCTTGCTTTGTCTTTTTTTTATACATTTAATAACTTTGGGATTAATAATGGATCGGTGTCTTATTGACACCTCTCCATTATTAACCGGGCTTATTGTCACCGTGCAATCAACGGTGACATTAACCCCTTATTACCCCGCTTGCCACCGCTACAGGGCAGTGGGAAGAGCCGGGTAAAGTGCCACAATTGGCACATCTTTTGATGCGCCAAATGTGGGGCTGCTGTAGCCTGGTATTATCAGGCTGTTGAGAGCCAAAATCCATGGGCCTTGACAGTCTTTTAATACCAGGCCGCAGCAGTCTGCATTTTACTTGGCTGGTTAACAAAAATAGGGGGACCCCTACGCCGTTTTTTTTTCGAGGGGATCCCCTATTTTTGTTAACCAGCCAAGCTAAGCAGACTGCTGTGGCCTGGTATTATCAGGCTTGCAAGGTCCATGGATATTGGATCCTTACCAGCCTGAAAAACCAGGCCTCAGCGGTCTGCTTCATCTGGCTGGTTAACAAAAATAGGGGGGACCCCACGCTAATTTTTTTCGAGGGATCCCCTATTTTTGTTAACCAGCCAAGCTAAGCAGACTGCTGTGGCCTGGTATTATCAGGCTTGCAAGGTCCATGGATATTGGATCCTTACCAGCCTGAAAAACCAGGCCTCAGCGGTCTGCTTCATCTGGCTGGTTAACAAAAATAGGGGGGACCCCACGCCAATTTTTTTCGAGGGGATCCCCTATTTTTGTTAATCAGCCAAGATATGCAGACTGCTGTGGCCTGGTATTATCAGGCTGGCAAGGTCCATGGATCTTGGCTCCTTAACAGCCTGAAAATCCAGGCCTCAGCGGTCTGCTTCATCTGGCTGGTTAACAAAAATAGGGGGGGACCCCACGCCAATTTTTTTCGAGGGGATCCCCTATTTTTGTTAATCAGCCAAGATATGCAGACTGCTGTGGCCTGGTATTATCAGGCTGGCAAGGTCCATGGATCTTGGCTCCTTAACAGCCTGAAAATCCAGGCCTCAGCGGTCTGCTTCATCTGGCTGGTTAACAAAAATAGGGGGGACCCCACGCCAATTTTTTTCGAGGGATCCCCTATTTTTGTTAATCAGCCAAGATATGCAGACTGCTGTGGCCTGGTATTATCAGGCTGGCAAGGTCCATGGATCTTGGCTCCTTAACAGCCTGAAAATCCAGGCCTCAGCGGTCTGCTTCATCTGGCTGGTTAACAAAAATAGGGGGGACCCCACGCCAATTTTTTTTCGAAGGGATCCCTATTTTTGTTAATCAGCCAAGATATGCAGACTGCTGTGGCCTGGTATTATCAGGCTGGCAAGGTCCATGGATCTTGGCTCCTTAACAGCCTGAAAATCCAGGCCTCAGCGGTCTGCTTCATCTGGCTGGTTAACAAAAATAGGGGGGACCCCACGCCATTTTTTTTCGAAGGGAACCCCTATTTTTGTTAATCAGTTCCATCTGACGTCACTGATGGTGTCCCTGGCTGACCTGAAGTGAAAGTGGAAAGCAATCAATTAAGCTTTCCACTTCCTCTCCTGTCAGCCAGGAGAGGAGCTCATTCATTTGGGGCTTTACTGTGAGGCTGCAGCATTAGCTGCGGTCCCAGCAGTAAACATTAACCCTTTCTGAAGGATTACACCGTGGGACCTGACTGTGCATGGGATAGGTAAGAATAATTTTGCTTTATTATTTTATTTTTATTACAGGAAATGGTTTTAGCAGGTAAATAAAATATGGTCAAAAACTGTGTGATTATTTCATTAAACTTCTTTTTTATTAAAGTGTGTGTGTTTGATTTTTCTTTCATACAATAGGATTAATAATAGTTGTCTAATTGACAGCTCTCAATTATTAACCTGGCTTAAAGTGACCTTTCAATTGCAAGGTCATTTTAACCCCTTATTAACCCATTCGCCACCGCTACAGGGCAATGGGAATAGACGGGCAAAGTGCCAGAAAGGGCAAATCTAATTAGAGATTTGCCCTTTCTGGGGTGTCTGGGGGCAGATTTTAGTAGCCGGGGGGGGGGCCAAAAATAATGGTCCCTCTCTGGGCTATTATTATCTGCCCCCACTCACTGGCTTTGTCTGTCTGGTTGCAAAAATAGGGCGGGAGCCCACGCATTTTTTTTCAGCAATTTTACACCTCATATATATATATATACATGTCATTGAGTTTGTGACACATATCTAATATATAAAGTTGAATGTATGTATGTGTGTATGTATGTGGGTATGTTTGTCCGGGATTGGAATCCGCACCGTCGCACTTACGGGCATGAAATTTTGCACGCCCGCACGTCTCGACCCCGACAGAGTCCTAGGCTATGTTTTGAATCGAAATTTTAACCCCGCGCGTTCCAAATCGCCAAACAATTTTGGCCCTATCTACATAATGGGGAGAAAGCTGAATGCTTGTGTGTATGTCCGGCATAGGAATCTGCATTTACGGGCATGAAATTTTGCACACCCACATGTCTCGACCCCGGGAGCGTCATAGGCTAGGTTTTGAGTAGAAATTTTAACCCCGCGCATTCCAAATCGGCAAATAATTTTGGCTCGGGATAAGAATCTGCACCGTTGTAGTTACGGGCATGAAATTTTGCATGCCCGCACATCTCAACCCCAGGAGCATTATAGGCTATGTGTTGAATGGAAATTTTAACCCCCGCACGTTCCAAATCGCCAAACAATTTTGGCCCTATCTACATAATGGGGAGAAAGCTGAATGCTTGTGTGTATGTCCGGCATAGGAATCTGCATTTACGGGCATGAAATTTTGCACACCCGCACGTCTCGACCCCGGGAGCGTAATAGGCTAGGTTTTTAGTCGAAATTTTAACCCCGCGCATTCCAAATCGGCAAATAATTTTGGCCCGGGATAGGAATCTGCACCGTTGTACTTACGGGCATGAAATTTTGCATGCCCGCACATCTCAACCCCAGGAGCATCATAGGCTATGTGTTGAATGGAAATTTTAACCCCCACACGTTCCATATCGCCAAACTATTTTGGCCCTATCTACATAATGGGGAGAAAGCTGAATACTTGTATATAGATATAATCATTACAATTTGTTATAACTAACCGTAGTTAGGTACTATGCCCGGGCAGCGCCGGGCTCTTCAGCTAGTATATATATATTTATAGTTCATACACTTCTACATAGTATAATAGCCGCTAATTCAATTGCCGGCTTTTGTGAAAATGCAGAACCCGACATGAAATGACACTTGGTTTACATAGAGTTAACCATGTCTTTTCATGTAGTTTGATATCGGATTTGCACAAACAATTACATGAGTGTAAGTGTGCAAAATTTCACACCTGTAGGGGTTAATTAAAGGTGTAAATTCGTAGCAAAAAAGTCCGTTTTTTTTACAACGAATTTACACCTTTAATTAACCCCTACAGGTGTGAAATTTTGCACACTTACACTCATGTAATTGTTTGTGCAAATCAGATATCAAACTACATGAAAAGACATGGTTAACTCTATGTAAACCAAGTGTCATTTCATGTCGGGTGCTTCTGTCTTTTCACAAAAGCCGACTTTACCCGGCAATTGAATCAGAGGCTATTTTACTATGTAGAAGTGTATAAACTATAAATATATGTATATATATATGTCACAATGACATGTATATATATATATATGTATTCTATGTGTGTATATTTAGTGTTTACAAGGAAAGAAAGAGGTTTTTTTAGTTACGATATTTTGTTTCCATAGACTTACATTGGATTTCCGGTATCGGTATCAGGTATCGCCGATATTTTAATGGTATCGGCGATACCATTCCGATTCCGATACTTTTGGATATCGGAAAGTATCGCTCAACTCTAGTGATGTCACAGCTCACCTCCTCCTCCTATACAATCATTGATAACACCTCTATATACAGTAGATAACACAGGGGCCACAATTCACAATAGGTGATGTCACAGCTTACCTCCTCCTCCTGTACAATGACTGATAACACCTCTATATACAGTAGATAACACAGGATCCACTATTCACAATAGGTGATGTCACAGCACACCTCCTCCTCCTGTACAATGACTGATAACACCTCTATATACAGTAGATAACACAGGATCCACCATTCACAATAGGTGATGTCACAGCTCACCTCCTCCTGTACAATGGCTGATAATACCTCTATATACAGTAGATAACACAGGAGCCACCATTCACAATAGGTGATGTCACAGCTCACCTCCTCCTCCTGTACAATCATTGATAACACCTCTATATACAGTCGATAACACAGGATCCACTATTCACAATAGGTGATGTCACAGCTCACCTCCTCCTCCTGTACAATGACTGATAACACCTCTATATACAGTCGATAACACAGGATCCACTATTCACAATAGGTGATGTCACAGCTCACTTCCTCCTGTACAATGACTGATAACACCTCTAAATACAGTAGATAACACAGGAGCCACCATTCACAATAGGTGATGTCACAGCTCACCTCCTCCTCCTGTACAATCATTGATAACACCTCTATATACAGTCGATAACACAGGATCCACTATTCACAATAGTTGATGTCACAGCTCACCTCCTCCTCCTGTACAATGACTGATAACACCTCTATATACAGTAGATAACACAGGATCCACCATTCACAATAGGTGATGTCACAGCTCACCTCCTCGTCCTGTACATTGACTGATAACACCTCTATATACAGTAGATAACACAGGAGCCACTATTCACAATAGGTGATGTCACAGCTCACCTCCTCCTCCTGTACAATGACTGATAACACCTCTATATACAGTAGATAACACAGGATCCACCATTCACAATAGGTGATGTCACAGCTCTCCTCCTCCTGTACAATGACTGATAACACCTCTATATACAGTAGATAACACAGGAGCCACTATTCACAATAGGTTATGTCACAGCTCACCTCCTCCTCCTGTACAATCATTGATAACACCTCTATATACAGTCGATAACACAGGATCCACTATTCACAATAGGTGATGTTACAGCTCACCTCCTCCTCCTGTACAATGACTGATAACACCTCAATATACAGTAGATAACACAGGATCCACCATTCACAATAGGTGATGTCACAGCTCACCTCCTCCTCCTGTACATTGACTGATAACACCTCTATATACAGTAGATAACACAGGATCCACCATTCACAATAGGTGATGTCACAGCTCTCCTCCTCCTGTACAATGACTGATAACACCTCTATATAAAGTAGAAAACACAGGATCCACCATTCACAATAGGTGATGTCACAGCTCTCCTCCTCCTGTACAATGACTGATAACACCTCTTTATACAGTAGATAACACAGGATCCACCATTCACAATAGGTGATGTCACTGCTCACCTCCTCCTCCTATACAATCATTGATAACACCTCTATATACAGTAGATAACACAGGGGCCACAATTCACAATAGGTGATGTCACAGCTTACCTCCTCCTCCTGTACAATGACTGATAACACCTCTATATACAGTAGATAACACAGGGGCCACCATTCACAATAGGTGATGTCACAGCTCACCTCCTCCTCCTGTACAATCATTGATAACGCCACTATGCACAGATTGGTTTTCAGAAGTCTTCGCTTCTTCTTGTGTAATGTAACGTGTGAGGAGCGCCGTTGCCCAGGACACAGCAGGAAGGTGACACTCGTCTATTACACTGGGGTCTGACTGAGGACACTGTAATCTGGAGAATTTTGTACTGCTGAGGCTGCGGTTTGATTTGTGCTATTAGCATCTCATGACAATAGCTACCGTAAGTGCTCGGAAAGAGAAAAAAAAAGAGAAAATTGTATGAAAATGAATTATAGGAAAATGTGAAAAAGAAAATTAAATTACGAGACTCTCTGGCCAAGTTCACCACCTACGTGTATAAAGCTGCAATCACAATTTTGCAGCTTCAGAACTGAAATCTCCCAGCATTCCCTGCCTATTAATGCTCTATTATAGAAGGTGTCATCTTATATAAGAGAGAAAGTCCACCTGCAATTACAGGGGCTCAGCTGTTAGGGTTATGTCGGACACAGTAGCGTAGCTACTGGGGGGGCAGAGGGGGCAGTGGCCCCGGCCCCGCGCTCTGAGGGGGCCCACCAGGAGCTACGCTACTGTAACTGTATTGGCGTGCACAGCGCGCCCATACAGGTACATTCAGCGGCAGAGCAGGGAGAATCGATCTCACTGCACTGCCGCCTGGCCGGTATGGGACCCCTGAGCAGGCGGGGGGGCCCAATGCCAGCAGTGGGCCACCAGCCCGTCATCGCAAGTGATGAGAGAAGGAGCGAGTGCTCCTCCCATCATCCCCCTGTCAGCGTCTGACTCAGACACTGACAGCGGGCACGATGAAGTCACTACCCGGCGCCCGCTGTCAGGAGATGAGCTGGAGCAGCGCAGGAGGAAGAGTGGTGAGTATTGCATTTATTTATTTTTTTATGGGGGTGCATTATTTTACAGTCTGCCTATGGGGGGGTGCTGTTGTGAATGTGCTAAAAATGGTTTCTGAGCAGAGGCTCCCTCTGGTGGTTACTGACAGTACTGAACCTTTCAGCGAGGATTGGCAATCTGGGATCACGGACTGGTCTGATATAAGGGAGGTTCTCTCCCATGATGGTTGCCGGTGATCAATTGTTCTTGTCTCAATTGTGGTTCCTGGTTCATTTGGAAGCTTGCTGAGTCTTGCCTGCATCTTCTGCTATCAGATAAGATATTTTCTGCTTTTGTTTTTGTGCTTGCTTTTTGCATTGTTCCCTGCACTTCTGTGGAGGTCAGCCAGGTCCCCTCCGGGGGCTTGTGCTCCTCTCAGTTTGTCTGGAGTCACTGTTGTTTGTTCATTTGCTTTTTCCTGTTTTTTCAGTGGCTGCGGCTTAGTTTTGTTACACCAGAGAACTGATTTAGGTGGTAGAGGTCATGTGATCTCAGGTGTTTTTGCAATCAGTAGAGCTGGCATTTTTTAGGGTTTTTTTTTGGATTGCAGTGAGTATCCTTTCCTGTACTTTTCTGTCTAGACAGATTGGGCCCCAGCGTTTGCTCATTCTATTTTCTGTCTGTGTCCGTGCTTCCTCTTGTCTAACCGCCATTACATGTTTGGGGGCTTCCTATTTTCTTTGGGGATCTGCTCCGGGCAGATAGCTTTCATCTTTCTGCCTTTAGGTGTAGTTATCTCTCAGGCTGTGATGAGGCATCTAGGATCAACGTAGGAACGCTCCATGGCTACCTCTAGTTGTGTGGTTAGTTCAGGTTACTGCAATCCAATAGGTTCCAGCCTCTCTGGTGTATTGCCGTTTTTTGCTTACTCTCCTCAGCTACCGAAACATAACAGGGTGCTGCCTTACCTAACAGTCTGCCTATGGGGGCTGCCTTACTTTACAGTCTGCCTGTGGGGGGGAGTGCTGCCTTACATTACAGTCTGCCTATGGGGGGGTGATGCCTTACATTACAATCTGCCTATGGAGGGTGCTGCCTTACCTTACAGTCTGCCTATGGGGGGGGTGCTGCCTTACCTTACAGTCTGCCTATAGGGGGGCTGCATTACCTTGCTGTCTGCCAATGGGGGGTGCTGCCTTACCTTACAGTCTGCCTATGGGGGGAGTGCTGCCTTACATTACAGTCTGCCTATAGGGGGTGCTGGCTTACCTTACAGTCTGCCTATGGGCGGTGCTGCCTTACCTTACAGTCTGCCTATAGAGGGGCTGCCTTACCTTGCTGTCTGCCAATGGGGGGTGCTGCCTTACCTTACAGTCTGCCTATGGGGGGGTGCTGCCTTATATTACAGTCTGCCTATGGGGGGTGATGCCTTACATTACAGTCTGCATATGGGGGTGCTGCCTTACCTTACAGTCTGCCTATGGGGGGTGCTGCCTTACCTTACAGTCTGCCTATAGGGGGCTGCCTTACCTTACAGTCTGCCTATGGGGGGGTGCTGCCTTACATTACAGTCTGCCTATGGGGGGTACTGCCTTACCTTACAGTCTGCCTATAGGGGGGCTGCCTTACCTTGCTGTCTGCCAATGGGGGGTGCTGCCTTACCTTACAGTCTGACTATGGGGGGAGTGCTGCCTTACATTACAGTCTGCCTATGGGGGGGTGCTGCCTTATATTACAGTCTGCCTATGGGGGGTGATGCCTTACATTACAGTCTGCATATGGGGGGTGCTGCCTTACCTTACAGTCTGCCTATGGGGGGTGCTGCCTTACCTTACAGTCTGCCTATAGGGGGGCTGCCTTACCTTACAGTCTGCCTATGGGGGGGTGCTGCCTTACATTACAGTCTGCCTATGGGGGGTGCTGCCTTACCTTACAGTCTGCCTATGGGGGGTGCTGCCTTACCTTACAGTCTGCCTATAGGGGGGCTGCCTTACCTTACAGTCTGCCTATGGGGGGGTGCTGCCTTACCTTACAGTCTGCCTATAGGGGGGCTGCCTTACCTTGCTGTCTGCCAATGGGGGTGCTGCCTTACCTTACAGTCTGCCTATGGGGGAGTGCTGCCTTACATTACAGTCTGCCTATGGGGGGGTGCTGCCTTACCTTACAGTCTGCCTATGGGGGGTGCTGCCTTACCTTACAGTCTGCCTATGGGGGGTGCTGCCTTACCTTACAGTCTACCTATGGGGGGGTGCTGCCTTACCTTACAGTCTGCCTATGGGGTGCTGCCTTACCTTGCTGTCTGCCAATGGGGGGTGCTGCCTTACATTACAGTTTGCCTATGGGGGTGCTGCCTTACATTACAGTCTGCCTCTGGCAGCTGCTGCCTTACATTACATTCTGCTTATAGGGGGGTGCATTATACTACAGAGTCGACATATGTGGAGTGCATTATACTATATTGAGGACTATCTGGTGTATTATGCTATATGGAGGCTATCTAGGGGGCCATCATACAGTGTGGAGATTACAGTGAGGGGGCCATCATACAGTGTTGGAGCCATCAAAAAGTTTGGGGGATACTAAGGGGTCAGTATATATACAGTGAGGGGCATTAAACTGTGTATAAGAGAGCATCATACTGTGTATAGGGTAGCTGTACAGGGGAGACTCTGGTAGACTAGCAGGTGCAGTAATAGGGATACATACGGCAGCAGCGGCTCATTATTGGGGTATCAGCAGGATGAGGGGTTTGCGCAGGTTGGAGATAAATGGTGATGGGGCTGGAATATGAGAAGTGAAACGTGTCTTTCTTGTATTCTCTGTAGCCGAGTCCTGGCTGGAGAATTGTCATTGTCGGTCTGGGCCAGATGGAAAAGACGGGAAAAGTGAACGATTCCATCAGAAAGAACGTCAGCGGTAAGTCACTATCTGTAACTCTGCTGTAATCACTTATATGTTCTATAGGACTGGTATCTACCACTGACCATATGGCGGTAATATCAGTGTTGGTCTTTATATAGAGATTATTTTCAATAACATCGCAGTCATCTGCTGAGGTTCTCCTACATCCACTATTAGGACAGCGTCACACTAGAGAGGAATACGGACGAGTGCTATGTGAGAAAAAATCACATAGCACTCGGACCAATGTTAATCTATGGGGCATCTTCCATCAGCCGATTTTTTTCTCGCCCGTATTATATGGGCCGAGAAAATCGCAGGATTTTCTGCGTTTGTCAGCGTATTACGGCCGTAATACTCCAATGAAAGTCTATGCGAGAAAACTATGGATTACACACGGACTAGACGTGTGACTTGCGAGAAATATGCAGGATTTCAGCAGGTGACAGGAAATAGACTCAGCCATTATCAGGAAGCTTTGACATGCTAATTAGCTTCAAAAACGCGCCAGACATCCCAGAACAACGTCTCCACGGAGTCCACCATCATGTCCACATACATGAATGTGGAAATGCTTATCGCTCTGGCCCAAGGGAGGCCTGAACTGTGGGACCAGAGGGACGCACATTATTCCGACCGCGCCCGAAAAGAGGCTGCGTGGAGGAAGTTCTGTGTACAAATGTTTCCAGATTATGAGGAGAGGCCACGTGAGAGTCAGCAACAAATGAGTAAGTTCTATCCTTTTTTTAAAAATCATATGAATGTGCAAAATAACGTTTTCCATTAGACCCTAAAATAATAACATGCAATTTTTTGCCATTCTGTGTAATATATCTGATGTTTAAATGACACCTTACTAGGCCACATGACACTGTAAAATATATGTTACAGTGTTGAGAAAATTGGGCAATGTCCTAATAAATTATTCTGCAAAGTGAATAGTCATGTGCACAGCCGTATAGGAGTATCTGAGTAGGTTCCCACACCATATAAATATAGCAAATAAACTCAGAACTCAACTTCAGTAGAGTGATGATTTTTAATTGTGTCCACAGTAATAACAGAAACGTTTCGGTCCTGAACTTGGACCTTCATCAGTCACTGATGTGTGACATCATAATTAAGTAAATGTACTAAGTGTTCAAGTGGTTACTATATTTCTACTATCTATGCAATTTTTATGTCCCTGTTGAATGGTTTGGGATAAAAACCATCCTGATGATACCTACATACATAGAACATAGCTTATGTATGAATCTTTTTTCTGCTATGATATAATACCGCCTTAATAATATAAGGACTAACAAATATTTCCTTTCTGTTCTCCCTAGAGCCGCCTATACTAGCCTTTTGAACATGTTTCCTCACATGCCGGACACCTTACTTTGATATCCGCACTACCTGTTTCTACTTTACAAAATGCCTCCTCTCACAGCACCGCTCTTTAAGACCTAGGAGAATGCTGGCTATCCACTGGAATAAATCACCTGACAGTGACACGCACGGCCATTCACTTCCTGCCACCTCACTTCCTGTTCTGAGCTGGAGCCGCCTGATAGGCACCATTGCTACATAGTGCCGCCTCTTCCCTTTATTTAGCCTGCACAATTGCATTCACTACATGCACGGACTAGCGGCGGATACCGCGTCCACCGCAGGCACATTTTTGCTCCACCGGGACCCCCCAGGTTAGTTACTTGCTATCCAGTATATCCTTCATGGAATACCGCTCAGTACCGCACTCTGCTCATGTTCCACCTGCTTTTCTCCAGGTAACCACTGCCATATTTGATCACCTATATCGAACAGAATTTAAACCTGGTAGGTTTATCTCTCACTTATCACTGATCCTTTTACTTAGCCACATTGTCTCACTATGCCTATTATATCATTATACAGATATTCCGGGCACAGCCCCTCTTTTTCCTGGGTCCACCTACTCACAGTAGTCCATGGTATGTTTTATTACCTATTACTCTCGCATCACATCCGTCCTCAATTTTTGATCTAGTTATGCTCCTGAATTACAGCATACTCATGAACTGTTATTTTCGTTTGACCAAGATTTATTATTATTGTTGTACATACTTTGTTTCCCTTTTGTAAAATCCTTTTATTTTACTTTATTTTATTTTTTCTATAACCACACAGTGACTGATGAAGGTCCAAGTTCAGGACCGAAACGTTTCTGTTATCACTGTGGACACGATTAAAAATCATCACTCTACTGAAGTTGAGTTCTGAGTTTATTTGCTATATCTAATAAATTATTCTGTCACAATGCAGTGGAAGATGTAATGAGACGCTGGCGCAGCATCCGCGACCAGTATAGGCGGGAACGTCAGCAGCGGGCCAGGAGTGGGGATGCAGCACCGACCAAGAGGAAATATATATATTTTGACCGGCTGTCCTTTCTGGCTCCCATTCTCGATCTCAGACCGTAAGTACATACATCACACAACATTACACATATGCTGTTTAGGGTCATATCTACAATTTTTTTTTTCACATTTAAAAACAGAACTCAGTCCAACCTCACTGAGAGGGAGACAGGGTCTGATTCGGAGGCCATTATTGATCCGGTCGGGGGAGGTGAAGAGGTGGCTGGCACATCTTCTGACCCTTCCAGCTGCATCCCCCAACCTCCACCAGCACCAGTCCCAGCACCACCAGTGGCATCATGCAGCATGGATGTTGCGCAACAGGAGGACCAGGGCACCAGCAGCAGCCCTACTGTGCCTCTTGAGGCATCACTCATCCTGGCCCAGAATATGTTCCCACACAGGGTGAGGTCCAAGTTGGGCGTCAAACTCAGCAACAAAGTGAAGCTGGACTCCCGCTATCCCCACCACCTACACACGAAAACTTATAACTTCTAGTTGTGTGTTATGATGATAATGCAGATTTCATTTTTTATTTTTATTTTGTTTTTACTAAATGTGCTAAGAAATGTTTGCCCACATTTGTATGGCCACAAAAGCCATGTGACTGTATTTTATTTTTTTATCCTAAGTTCTTTTTTGCCTTTATAAAAAGGTACAAATCTACGCATTTTGTGTGTTATTTAATTCTTCACTTGGACAACAAAATATTTCTACATTTGCCACAATGAAAATGAAAACACACACAAACTTGAAGAACAAACAAGCTTTTAAATAAAGCAAAAAAAAATTATTTACAACATAGAAATAGCATTTTCTTGCAACGGAGTAGCACCATGAGGTGTAAGAAAATAATTAGTGAACACATCACGTACTTTCAGTCCAGACAGTGGACGACAGGGAGGGTCACATGTGGAATAGGCATACCCACATTGACATACCCAACTTCAGCACCATCAGATGAGGAGCAATCATGTATTCGGGTGAAGTTATGTAGGATGACACATGCTTTTATCACCTCATTTACGTTAGCTTCACTCAACTGAATGGCTGAATGGAGGACCCGCCATTTGGCACACAGAATACCAAAGGCGCACTCCAACAGTCGTCGTGCGCGTAATAGGCGCAAGTTAAAGATTCTGCGCCGGTGGTCCAGGTTTCTACGGGGATAGGGTCTCATAACATGACGGGTCAATTGAAAGGCCTCATCTGCAACAAGGACATAAGGCACTGGTTGAATATTGGAGCCTGCAAGGTGACGTGTTGGTGGTAGGTCCAACAGATTATTGTGCAGCCGCCTACCCATAATGGAAGAATTGAAGGCTCTGGAGTCTCCAGTCCTTCCATAGGCCCCAATATTTACAATTATAAACCAGTAGCCACTGTCGACCAAGGCCAACAACACTACAGAAAAATAATGTTTATAATTATAGAATTGGGACCCTGAGTTGGGCGGCTTACGCACACGGATGTGCTTCCCATCCAGGGCTTCAAAACAATTCGGAAACTGGCAGTGCTCCTCAAATCCCCTGGAAATCCGCAACCAGTCTTCCATCTTTGGCTCAGGCATGACCACTTAATGAAGTCGTGACCAGATTTTAGAAAAGGTAGACCGGACAATGCCTGATATTGTTGATTTCCCGATCAAAAATTCTTGATGCAGTGCCGCATATGACAGATCAGTTGTGAGGAAGCTACAAGAAAAGAAAATATCAACGTGGAAGGTTTAAAACTATTCACACTAATCACAGTTACAGAGTGTAACTAACAAGCCATGCAATAACAACATAAAAATACTTGCAATGGCTATGTGATTTTACAAACAAATACATATTATCATTAATAATGTGAATTTTTATTTTTGATATACAGTATATGCCGACTAAAACAGACAACATTTTAAAACAGAACTATATACTAAATTTGGAAACATTATCAACATACTGTATGAGGAGGAGAAATACATACCTTAACGTAAGGACAAGGTGCTCCTCAGCAGAAATACATTTACACATCCTGGTGTCCTGAACGTTTTGATCCCAGGGCGCACTGTCTCCAACAAAATATCAAAGGTGGCAAGGCTCATGCGACAATATTGATAAAACTTTTTGGGATGGGCCTGCAGTGATGCAGAGTCGGTGGAAATTCCCTTTAGTGAGGCGTTGCCTCAAAAGCGGATGGACCCACAGTCGTCTCCTCCTCCTCGGATCCACAATCACTGGGTATGGCTGGCCAAAGCGGCGTGACAAAACCCAGCTGTATAGCACCCGCTCGGCTGGGGTGAAACGAAGTCTGACATTTTGGACACAAACCACAACTACACCAACACAAGCACGGAACCAAAATGGCCAGATTGGGGGCTGCCACCTGTTGTTAAGCCAATAAATAGCCTTGCTGATGATGATTTCAATTATTTTCAGGCCTAAAAACCGTTAAATGTTGATTTTGCAAGGTTGCAAGAAAAATACGCTATACGGATGTCATACGGATGCTTACATGTGCAAAAGATGCAGCCTCGCATTACAGTCGGATGACATACGGATCAATGTTCAGGGAACATTTCTGCGTATTACGGCCGTACAAAACAGACCGTATTTTTATTCATTAAGTCTGACCCTGGCCTTAGGGTGCGTCACCAGGGGTGGGATTCAGCCGGTTCTCCCCGGTTCGGTGGAACCGGTTGTTAAAAAAGCAGCCGGTTCCCCGAACCGGGGAGATTCTTAACTGCGATCCGTACTTTGTTGCAGTGCCGGCGCGCCGCAAGTTGAAGGAGGGGAACCAGGGCCGGCGCAATACTTACCTCTCCTGTGCCTCTGTTGCCGCAGCTCCGAGCTCCAGGGGGCGCCGGCGCTTCCTCTCTCACAGCAGCGCCTCTGAATGACGTCATCATTCAGCGGCCGGCTGTGGCAGAGAGCGCGAGGACGCCGGGACAGGTGAGGTGTTTGTGTGTGTGTGTCTGTCTGTGTGTATTGGCCATATAGTGTGTTATACGGGAGGATCAGCTAGAGATGGGCGCTATAACCGGGAGATGTATAGTGATAGGATGTTACATGGCAGAATGAGGAGTCAGATGGACAAGTAACGTGATGCTGAGATACAGAACACTGCATCATGGGAACATTAATAATCCTATACCCAGAAAGTGTTCAATTACAGAGTGCAAATTACCAATAATAATAACACTGATAGTAATACCAATAATAATTACGCTATTATCAGTGTTATTATTAGTGGATTTATAATTATCTGCATTACTATTATTGATAGTATTGATATTAGTATTATTATCAGTGTCATTACATGTCTCTGTCCAGGCTGTTATTGATAGTATTGATATTAGTATTATTATCAGTGTCATTACATGTCTCTGTCCAGGCTGTTATTTATTTGCCTTTGAATATTGATCATTTTCAGGACTTTATAGATCAGATTCTATGAGTTGCTCTTTGTCACCTTCCGTCCACATTAATATTCCTATTCTTTCCTCCTCCCTGTAATGTCTACATTGATAATGGTGATATTAATCTCGGTGTCTGATAATTCACATCTACTCCGCATTACTCTGGTGGTGACTCGTCCTCAGCCCGGCTCCGCCGCACAGGCAGCAGTGTGCGCTCTGTATACAGCCCTGTACACACCTGCGTTATCCCTTGTTTTCCTCTGTAGATCCTGGGTCACAGTCGAGCTGATGGCTCCGATCTGCGCACAATTCGGGGCCCCGGGGTCTCAGGGCTGGGGTGATGCCAGGCTGCTCAGCAGGGTGGGATTCAGCCGGTTCTCCCCGGTTTGGTGGAACCGGTTGTTAAAAAAGCAGCCGGTTCCCCGAACCGGGGAGATTCTTAACTGCAATCGATACTTTGTTGCAGTGCCGGCGCGCCGCAAGTTGAAGGAGGGGAACCAGGGCCGGCGCAATACTTACCTCTCCTGTGCCACCGTTGCCGCAGCTCCGAGCTCCAAGGGGCGCCGGCGCTTCCTTTCTCACAGCAGCGCCGCTGAATGATGCCGGACAGGTGAGGTGTGTGTGTCTGTCTGTGTGTATCAGTGTGTGTGCGTGTGCCTGCGTGTGTGTGTGTCTGCCTGTGTGTATGTGAGAAAGTGCTGCCTGCGGTGCTGTATGTGTGATGGTGGTGGGGGGAGGCAGTGATGGTGGTGAGGAGGCGATGATGATGATGATGGGGAGGCAATGATGATAATGATATTAATGGGGAGGCAATGATAATGATGATGATGGGGAGGCAATGATAATGAGAAGGCAATGATGATGATATTAATGGGGAGGCAATGATGATGATAATGGGCAGGCAATGATGATGAGGGGAGACAATGATGATGATAATGGGCAGGCAATGATTATGATAATGGGGAGTGTTTCCACAGCGCCCTTTCCTGAGCCGTAACAGTGCAGAACGCAGCACAGTGTAGAGGAGAGCTCCATATTTTGTATGGAGCATTATATGGGGTCCAGTATTCTGTATGGAGCATTATATTGGGTCCAGTATTTTGTATGGAGCATTATATGGGGACCAGTATCCTGTATGGAGCATTATATGTGGTCCGGTAAACCAGGGGAGGAGTCCTGAGGAGATCATTTGCATATTCCCAGTTCATTCTGGGATAAGTGAAGAGTCTCCGCGAGCTCCAAGAACACTGGGTTTTGGCTGTTGCAGCTGAAAGGAGGACATCGGTAAACCAGGGGAGGAGTCCTGAGGAGATCATTTGCATATTCCCAGTTCATTCTGGGATAAGTGAAGAGTCTCCGCGAGCTCCAAGAACACTGGGTTTTGGCTGTTGCAGCTGAAAGGAGGACATCGGTAAACCAGGGGAGGAGTCCTGAGGAGATCATTTGCATATTCCCAGTTCATTCTGGGATAAGTGAAGAGTCTCCGCGAGCTCCAAGAACACTGGGTTTTGGCTGTTGCAGCTGAAAGGAGGACATCGGTAAACCAGGGGAGGAGTCCTGAGGAGATCATTTGCATATTCCCAGTTCATTCTGGGATAAGTGAAGAGTCTCCGCGAGCTCCAAGAACACTGGGTTTTGGCTGTTGCAGCTGAAAGGAGGACATCGGTAAACCAGGGGAGGAGTCCTGAGGAGATCATTTGCATATTCCCAGTTCATTCTGGGATAAGTGAAGAGTCTCCGCGAGCTCCAAGAACACTGGGTTTTGGCTGTTGCAGCTGAAAGGAGGACATCGGTAAACCAGGGGAGGAGTCCTGAGGAGATAATTTGCATATTCCCAGTTCATTCTGGGATAAGTGAAGAGTCTCCGCGAGCTCCAAGAACACTGGGTTTTGGCTGTTGCAGCTGAAAGGAGGACATCGGTAAACCAGGGGAGGAGTCCTGAGGAGATCATTTGCATATTCCCAGTTCATTCTGGGATAAGTGAAGAGTCTCCGCGAGCTCCAAGAACACTGGGTTTTGGCTGTTGCAGCTGAAAGGAGGACATCGGTAAACCGCGCGCCTAGCGGCGCGCAAATTTTGGCACTTTTTTCACCACTGTGATATCTCTTTAACAATAAGAGCATGGAAGAGGCAAGGAGCCATGTGGTGAGTTGCATTTCTTGCTACATGTTCACAGATTTACCAGTGGAAAAGCCAAATTTCACATGCCACAAATGCAAGCTTGTGTCCATGTTGGAGGAAAAGTTGCGAAATCTAGAAGAGAGGTTAGCTACATTGAAGATCATTAAGGAAGATGAAGAGTTCTTAGACAAAGCAGAGTTATCTCTTCATGGTGCAGAAAGAGAAGAAATTCGACCTGCACCTGAAGAAACAGAGGAATGGAAGCATGTGACCCAGAGAAGCAGGAGGATCGTGAAGCAGTCAGCACCCATACTGCTCAGGAACCAGTACCAGGCTCTCACACAGGAGAATGATGAAGAAATACATCAGGATAAGACTTTGCCCACAAAGAGCAACCTTGTAAGCCCTCAGAGTCCTCCCGAATGGAGAAAGAAAACTGTTGTGATGAAGAAACGGAGAGTTGTTGTCATGGGGGATTCCCTGTTGAGAGGAACAGAGGCCGCTATCTGCAGACCGGATATAACCTCAAGAGAAATGTGCTGTCTTCCAGGTGCAAAAATTAAAGATGTGTCTGACAGGATATCAGGACTCTTCAGACCTAAAGATGACTACCCATTCCTGCTAATACATGTGGGGACAAATGACACCACAAGAAGTTACCTGGAAACCATCTGCAGTGACTTTGAAAACTTAGGCAAGAAAGTGAAAGAACTGGGTGCGCAGGTGGTCTTCTCATCCATCCTCCCAGTGGATGGCCATGGAACAAGGAGGTGGAATAAGATTCTGCAGGTGAACAACTGGCTACGTCGATGGTGCCGTCAGCAAGGATTTGGATTTCTGGATCACGGAGTGAATTACCTATACGATGGACTACTTGCTAGAGATGGGGTGCACCTTACGAAGACTGGAAAACATGTATTTGGAAGTCGCCTTGCTACACTCATCAGGAGAGCTTTAAACTAGAACAATGTGGGAAGGGAAGCAAAACGCCAGAAAAAGCCATACACCTGACAAATGCTATTGAGAACTCGGCTATTAGAAGTGGAAAGAAAGAACGAAGTCAAAACAATCTAAATAATAAAAATATTGGAGGAAGAGAAACCAATCACAAACTAAAATGTTTTTATACAAATGCACAAAGCATGGGCAACAAACAAGGAGAACTGGAACTACTAAAGCAGGAGAAGAAGTATGATGTCATTGGAATCACTGAAACTTGGTGGGACGATGCACATGATTGGAATACGAGGCTAGAAGGATACAACTTATTTGCAAGAAACAGACTTGATAAACGAGGAGGAGGTGTCGCATTGTATGTTAGAAAAGCGTATATCTGCACAGAGATTGACGCTTCAGAGACTGGGAGTTCTGTGGAAACTGTTTGGGTAAGAATACAAGGACAGAACAATGGAAAGGACACCATTGTAGGCATTTACTACAGGCCACCTATGCAAGCTGAAGATATGGATGAACTCTTTATGCATCAAATGGCCAAGTTCTCCAAAAAATATGACATAGTTGTCATGGGAGATTTCAACTATCCAGACATTTGTTGGGAATCTCTCTCAGGCAAAACTAACAGGTCAAGGAAATTCTTATCCTCTCTTGCTGACAACTTTATCTTCCAAAAGGTAGAGGAGAAAACAAGGGATCTGCTACCTTGGATCTAATCCTTATAAACAGGTAGGAAATGGTTGAGGAGGTAAGAGTGGCTGGGACCCTAGGAGGTAGTGACCATGCTATTTTAGAATTTTGGATAACAAGAGGAGGAAGACCTGTGAAGACTCAGACGTCAAGGTTAGATTTCAGAAAGGCAGATTTTAAGGGACTCAGAAAGAGAATTGGAGGGATCCAATGGCAGGATATCCTTAAGGACAAAAATGTCCAGGAAGGATGGGACATCTTGAAAAATGAGATTCTGAAAGCACAATCGTTAACAATTCCAAAAAGAGGGAAGAATGGGAAGCATTTAAGGAAACCAGGATGGATGAACACAGAACTTAAACACATGCTAAAAAGGAAGAAAGAAATGTTTATCAAATGGAAAGAGGGAGGCATATCTAAAGAAGAATATAATGCCATCTGCAGAACCTGCAGGGCACAAATCAGATTATCTAAAGCTGACAATGAATTAAGGCTTGCAAGAGATGTCAAAAGCAACAAAAAAGGTTTTTGGGGATACGTCAAAAGTAAAAAAAATGTCAAAGATGCTATAGGATTTTTACAGGATGAAAATGATGAAATGGTAAGAAAGGATGTTGAGAAGGCTGAACTTTTAAATTCCTATTTTGCATCTGTTTTCTCTCAGAAAGGAAATGTAACATCAACTGATCTTCACTGTCCTATTAAAGGAATAGAAGAATCCAGGATATCTATAAACAGAAAGACAGTGAGGAAGCACTTAGCTAACCTAAATGAATTCAAGTCTCCAGGTCCAGATGAATTACACCCCAGAATACTGAAGGAGATAGCAGAAGAAATTCTTGAACCACTGTCCATAATCTTTGAAAATTCTTGGAGAACAGGAGAAATCCCAGAAGACTGGAGAAGAGCAAATGTTGTTCCTATCTTCAAAAAGGGGAAGAAGGTGGACCCAGGGAACTACAGGCCGGTGAGTCTGACTTCTATACCAGGAAAAATCTTTGAACAAATTATTAAAGAACATGTATGTAAGTACCTGCATAAGAATGAAGTGATTAAACAGAGTCAGCATGGGTTTGTAACTAATAAGTCATGTCAGACTAACTTAATTTCCTTCTATGACAGAATCACTGACTGGGTGGATCAGGGAAATACTGTAGATATAGTATATCTTGACTTAAGCAAAGCATTTGACAAAGTATCTCACACAATCCTTATTGAAAAAATGACTAAGTATGGAATGGACAAGGCAACTGTTAGGTGGATTCATAACTGGCTTAGTGATCGGACTCAAAGAGTGGTCGTAAATGGCTGCACATCCAGTTGGAAGAATGTCTCAAGTGGGGTACCACAAGGCTCTGTTTTGGGCCCTGTATTGTTCAACATCTTTATCAATGATTTAGATGAAGGAATTGAGGGTAAACTGATCAAATTTGCTGATGACACAAAGCTAGGAGGGGTAGCTAATACTAGAGAAGAGAGAGAGAGAGGATTCAAAAAGATATAAATAAACTGGAGCAGTGGGCAGCATCTAACAGAATGGTTTTTAACAGGGAAAAATGCAAAGTACTACATCTGGGCAATAAAAATGAAAAAAGCGTATACAAAATGGGAGGAATAGGGCTAAGTAACAGCACATGTGAAAAAGACTTAGGTATACTAATTGATCACAGACTGAACATGAGTCAACAGTGTGATGCAGCAGCAAAAAGGCAAATACAATTCTAGGATGTATCAACAGAAGCATACAGTCTAGATCACGTGAGGTCATTATTGCCCTCTACTCCTCTTTGGTCAGACCTCATCTGGAATACTGTGTCCAGTTTTGGGCACCACATTTTAAAAAAGACATCAACAAACTGGAGCAAGTTCAAAGTAGAGCCACTAGAATGGTGACCGGTCTGCAAACCATGTCCTATGAGGAACGGTTGCAGGATTTGGGAATGTTTAGCTTGCAAAAAAGAAGACTTAGAGGAGACTTAATAGCTGTCTACAAATATCTCAAGGGCTGTCACATTGTAGAAGGATCATCTTTATTCTCATTTGCACAAGGAAAGACTAGAAGCAATGGGATGAAACTGAATGGGAGGAGACACAGATTAGATATTAGAAAAAACTTTTTGACAGTTAGGGTGATCAAGGAGTGGAACAGGCTGCCACGAGAGGTGGTGAGTTCTCCTTCAATGGAAGTCTTCAAACAAAGGCTGGACAGACATCTGTCTGGGATGATTTAGAGAATCCTGCTTTGAGCAGGGGGTTGGACCAGATGGCCCAGGAGGTCCCTTCCAACTCTACCATTCTATGATTCTGTATGGAGCATTATATTGGGTCCAGTATTCTGTATGGAGCATTATATGGGGGATGGCGGGGTGACATCCTGCATGGGGTATTATATGGGTGATGAGGGGGAGACTATGTGGTGCCCATAATATTGTATGGAGGACTGTACTGTCCAGTCTGTTCTGTGCGCTGTGAGGATTTGGCAGTTTTTGAGCTATTGTACGATTTACAATAGGTATCAGTCATGTAATGGAAGAAGTGAAGTATTTGGCATTGTACTATACCCATATTTCTCTGCAGTATCTGTGCATCATGAATCGTGGTCTGTGTTAAGGGGGCCCACTGAGACTCTTTTGCTCGGGGCCCATAAAAACCTGGAGCCGGCCCTGAGGGGAACTCCGGAGTCGGGCTCTGCTTCCTATCCGGAATCCATACAGCGCGGCACACTGATACACTCACACCATGATACACCGCCGGGCCCGGCCCTCGCGCACTGATATCTCTGGAGTGCAGTGCGGCGATTGGGTAGCGCGGCCGCGGCCATCTTATCAGTCACGAGGAGGAGGCACGCGGCACAGCACAGGCTGCACACAGCTATTCCGCAGCCCCGCTAGCTACTCGGCCGGTCCCTAGTGTCAGTGGACAGTGTGTAAGGCACTGTGGCAGCTGCACTGCAGACATTAGAGAAAAGGACTCAACTCAAGGAGGGCTCTCAGGGCGGTGTTGAAGTTTGGCCCTGGCTGGGCCTGGCCTTTGCTTTGCGCCGTTGCTGTGAGTAACTAGCCCGGGCTGGGGGCTTCATAGGGCCGGGCGGGGGTGATGGCAGAAAATGCAGATCATGTGATTATGGATTGTAATGATGACCAGTCACCAAATGATTGATCCTGGGTGTAAAGAAAACGCAGCGCTGCCTGGAGTGGACTGAGGCAGCGCTGATATATGTACAGCCTCCATCCATGACTGGCTGCAGCGCTGATATGTGTACAGGCCTCCATCCATAACTGGCTGCAGCAGTAATATGTGTACAGGCTTCCATCCATGACTGGCTGCAGCGCTGATATGTGTACAGGCCTCCATCTATAACTGGCTGCAGCAGTAATATGTGTACAGGCTTCCATCCATGACTGGCTGCAGCCTGATATGTGTACAGACCTCCATCCATAGCTGGCCGCAGCGCTGATATATGTACAGACCTCCATCCATGACTGGCTGCAGCAGTAATATATGTACAGGCCTCCATCCATGACTGGCTGCAGCAGTAATATATGTACAGGCCTCCATCTATAACTGGCTGCAGCATTGATATGTGTACAGGCCTCCATCCATGACTGACATAGAAATATATGCAGCTGTCACACTCGGGTCAGGAGAGCCGCTGGCCAGAATGTGCACTGTTCTGATCCCATTCCAATTTATTTTTTTTCAAATGTTTGACTGCGCCCCTGCTTATATACGTTTGAGGAAAAGGTGTGTGTAAATGGGTGTGGCTTAAAAATGGGTGTGGCTTAAAAGTGGGTGTGGTTTTAAAAATGGGTGTGGTTTTACGACGCACAAACACAGAACCTGTTGTTAAAAATTTGAATCCCACCCCTGTGCGTCACTGAGTTGTAATCAAGGTTACCTGGTTAGGGGCCCACTCAGAAGTTTCGCCCCCCCCGAACCAAAACCCTAGCTATGCCTCTGGTCGGACAACAAGTTTGCTGACTGTTTCCAGCAGAATTATGAATGAATCTCTGACATATACATTTTAAAATAGCCTTTACTCAAGACACCACCCAGCTTTTCATAGACTTTGACTGGCAAATAAGCCTGTGCTATTATGGAGGACTGCAAGCCTTCAGCTCCACTTTGGAGCATTTTTTTGGATTCTGTATTGTGCCGTTCCTCTGTTATTCCTCTGGTGCTGGGTGAGGTTGTGTCATTGCACAGTCTGACATTATCCCATCAGTGCGGCCATGACAAGAGGAACAGTCACAACCATCTGATACATTTCCAGGAGGAATAACAGAGGAAGGTCACAACACAAAATTCCAGAAGATGCAGAATTATGATTTCCTGCAGCGCAGAGAGCAGACAGCTCCTTGGTTGGGGTCTTTAGTGTTGAATGAGGGTGACTATTACTGTAGCGCCCCCCACACCTGGAGGGGGCGGCCTCATTGGCTATGCGCTGTGACCCTGTGCGGGGTGTTTCGGTTGCTCAGGAGCTGTCAATCACGGTGCACAATGCCACGAAGACGCCTCCACTATCAGCGGCTCGCAGCTCCGGCGTTCAGTCTGTTGAGTAACGTAACCTCGATTCCCCTACTGGAATAGGAACAAGCATCTCTGATTACAGGGGGTCTAGAGACGCCGGAACGGGGAGCAAAACAGCGGAGTCTTATATCAGCATCGTGCCTAACATCATTCATCACCCGCAGACTAAACTGTTACTGATCATGGAGGATTTCCGGCTCTGCTACAGTAGGAAACAGATCAGCGACCCCAGCTCTGCTGCATTGTCTGTCGGAGTCTCAGGTGCTCCAAAAAAATGAAATCAAAATTTATTGTAGGGTGACCACCAACCATGTGGCCTCTTAGGCCCCAGAACTGGGGTGTGACTGCCACCTCTGCACACCCACATCTGTACCCCCCTTATCTCCGCACAGAAGCTACCTCCCCTCAAACTAAGTGATAAAATAACCTTTAACTCAGCCTGATGCTCCATCTCCTCCATGCTTTACACGGCAACTCTGCTTTTTCCCATAGGCTTCTTACACTGTATGTCTTTCCATGGGAGATGCAATGGTAAAGGCCATTAATGTGGGACTGCAGAGGTGTAAAATAAAGCTCTGGGGCCGCAATGCATACTATGTTCCCACCTGCCATGATAACATTTGTGACGTTTGTGTCTTTTTAGGTGCTTTGAGCTCCCAGAGACCAATACGTCTGTGCATTCCTACAGTTAGTAATTAGCATCATTGCGCATCAGTAACTGTCTTTCCTCCATGCTTTACACTGCAGCACTGCTTGTTTATAAAGACGGCCAATAATGTAAATGAAGGATTTATATCAGTGTGATATTATGTGGCAGAGTGGCATTTGGGCTTTACAAGCACTGGAGTATGAGTATAAATATTACCTCTGCACCCCCATAGGTATGTGAGAGGTTGTCACGGCCGTAGTCATGGCCAAACACTCTGTTACATCAGTGCCCTGGCTTCCTTTCACATGAAAGCAGCATTCATTAGCTAATAGACCTGTGTCTTCTCCCACTGAGCCATCAGGGATACCCATACCTCCCGAGTTTTCAAGATGGGAAAGAGGGACAAAGGCTGTGGCGCGCTAAGCGCGCCTTGGCAAATTTTAGGCCACGCCGTGACCACACCCATTTCACAACTAGTCACACCCATGTCCACGCCCCAACCACACCTATTTAGCACTGCTGATCACACTGACTAGTACTGAGGGCACAGTGGCTGGCATTATGGGCACAGTGGCTGGTACTGAGGAAAAGAAAGAAAGAACAGAGAGAAAAAAGAAAACAGAGAGAGAAAGAAAGAACAGAGAGAGAAAGAAAGAACAGAGAGAGAAAGAAAGAGGGGAAAGAAAGAGAACAGAGAGAAAAAAGAAAACAAAGAGAGAAAAAAGGAGAGAAAGAACAGAGAGAGAAAGAAACAGAAAGAAAGGGGAAAGAAAGAAAGAAAGAAAGAAAGAAAGAAAGAAAGAGAAAGAAAGGAAGGAAGAACAGAGAGAGAGAAAGAAAGAACAGAGAGAAAAAAGAAAGAGGGGAAAGAACAGAGATGGAGAGAGAAATAAAGGGAAAGAAAGAAAGAACAGAGAGAGAGAAAAAGAAAGAACAGAGAGAGATAGAAAGAAAGAAACAGAGCAAGAAAGAAAGAAAGAACATAGAGGAAGAGAGAGAGAGGAAAGAAAGAACAGAGAGAAAGAAAGAACAGAGAGATAGAGAGAAAGAAAGATGGGAAAGAAAGAACAGAGAGAGAGAAAGAAAGAACAGAGAAAGAAAGAACAGAGAGAAAGAAAGAGAAAGAAAGAAAGAAAGAAAGAAAGAACAGAGAGAGAAAGAAAGAAAGAAAGATTAGAGAGAAAGAAACGGGAAAGAAAGAGAAAGAAAAAAGAAAGAAAGAACAGAGCGAAAGAAAGAACAGAAAGAAAGAGAAAGAAAGAGGGGAAAGAAAGAACAGAAAGAAAGAAAGAGGGGAAAGAAAGAACAGAGAGAGAAAGAAAGGGGAAAGCAAAAAAGAAAAAGAACAGAGAGAGAAAGGAGTGGACAGAGGAAAAGAACAAAGAGAGAAACAAAGAAAGAGGGGAAAGAAAGAACAGAGAGGGAGAGAGAAAGGGGAAATAAAGAACAGAGAGAAAGAGAGAAAGAAAGAAACAGAGAAAGAAAAAGAACAGAGAGAAAGAAAGGGGACAGAAAAAAAACAGAAAAAAAGAAAGAGGGGAAAGAAAGAACGAACAGCGAGAGCGAAAGAACAGAGAGAGAAAAAGAAACAGAGAGAAAGAAAGAACAGAGAGAGAAAGAAAGAGGACAAAAAAACAAAAAAAAAGAAAGAGGGGAAGAAAGAAAGAACAGAGAGGGAGAGAGAAAGAAAGAGGGGAAAGAAAGGGCAGAGAGATAGAGATAGAGAAAGATGGGAAAGAAAGAACAGAGAGAGAGAAAGAGAAAGAAAAGAAAGAAAGAAAGAACAGAGAAAGAAAGAACAGAGAGAGATAGAAAGATTAGAGAGAATGAAAGAAAGATTAATGAGAGAAGTAAAGAGGGGAAAGAAAGAACAGAGGGAAAGAAAGAACAGAGAGAAAGGGGAAAGAAAGAAAGAACAGAGAGAAAGAAAGAGGGGAAAGAAAGAAAGAACACAAAGAAAGAAAGATGGGAAAGAAAACAGAGAGAGAAAGAAAGAACAGAGAAAAAGAAAGAACAGAGAGGGAGAGAGAAAAAAGAACAGAGAGAGAAGGAAAGATTGGAGAGAAAGAAAGAGGGGAAAGAAAGAGAAAGAAAGAAAGAAAGAACAGAGCGAAAGAAAGAGCAGAGAGAAAGAGAAAGAGGGGAAAGAAATAACAGAGAGAAAGAAAGAGGGGAAAGAAAGAACAGAGAGAAAGAAAGAGGGGAAAGAAAGAAAGAACAGAGAGAAAGGAAGAAAAATAACAGAGAGAGAAAGAAAGAGTGGACAGAAAAAAAGAACAGAGAGAGAGAAAAAAAAAGAAAGAGGGGAAAGAAAGAAAGAACAGAGAGACAGAAAGATAGAGGGGAAAGAGAGAACAGAGAAAAGAAAGAAAGATGGGAAAGAAAGAACAGAGAGAGAAAGAAAGAACATAGAGAGAAAGAAAGATGGGAAAGAAAGATCAGAGAGAAAGAAAGAGGGGAAAGAACAGAGAGAGAGTGAAAGAAAGAAAGGGGAAAGAACAGAGAGAGAAAGAGAGGACAAAAAAAGAACAGAGAAAGAAAAAGAAAGAGGGGAAAGAAAGAAAGAACAGAGGGGAGAGAGAAAGAAAGAACAGAGAGAAAGAAAGAAGGGAAAGAAAGAACAGAGAGAAAGAAAGAGGGGAAAGAAAGAAAGAACAGAGAGAGAGAGAAAGTAAGAAAAAACAAAGAAAGAAAGCGGGGACGAAAGAAAGAACAGAGAGAGAGAAAGAAAGGGGAAAGAAAGAACAAACAGAGAGATAAAGAGAAAGAAAGAAAAAACAGAGAGAGAGAAAGAGGGGACAGAAAAAATAACAGAGAGAGAGAAAAAAGAAAGAACAGAGAGGGAAAGAGAAAGAAAGAGTGGAAAGAAAGAACAGAAAGAAAGAGGGGAAAGAAAGAAAGAACAGAGAGAGAGAAAGATGGGAAGAAAGAAAGAACAGAGAGAAATAAAGGGGAAAGAAAGAAAGAACAGAGAGAAAGGAAGAAAAAGAACAGAGAGAGAAAGGAAGAGTGGACAGAAAAAAAAGAACAGAGAGAGAGAAAAAAAGAAAGAGGGGAAAGAAAGAACAGAGAGGGAGAGAGAAAGAAAGGGGAAAGAAATAAAGACCAGAGAGAAAGAAAGAAAAGGAACAGAGAGAGAAAGAAAGAGTGAAGAGAAAAAAAGAACAGAGAGAGAGAAAGAAAGATGGGAAAGAAAGAACAGATAGAGAAAGAAAGAAAGAAAGAGGGTACAGAAAGAACAGAGAGAGAAAGAAAGATGGGAGAAAAAGAACAGAGAGAGAAAGAAATAGAGAGAGAGAGAAAGAAAGAGGGGATGGAAACAAGAACAGAGAGAGAGAGAAAGAAAGGGGCAGAAAAAAAGAACAGAGAGAGAAAAAAGAAAGGGGAAAGAAATAAATAAAGAAAGAACAGAGAGGGAGAGAGAAAGAAAGAGGGGAAAGAAAGGACAGAGAGAGAAAGAAAGAGGGGAAAGAAATAAAGAAAGAATGAAAGAAAGAGGGGAAAGAAAGAACAAAGAGATAGAGAGAGAAAGAAAGAAAGAACAGAGAGAGAAAGAAAGAGGGAACAGAAAAAAAGAACAGAGAGAAAAATAGAAAGATGGGAAAGAAAGACCAGAGAGAGAGAAAGAAAGAACAGAGAAGGAGAGAGAAAGAAAGAACATAGAGAGAAAGAAAGAAAGATGGGAAAGAAAGAACATAGAGAGAGAAAGAAAGAACAGAGAGAGAAAGAAAAAAAGAAAGAAAAGAGGGGAAAGAAAGAGAACAGAGAGAGAAAGAAAGAAAGAACAGAGAGTAAAAGGAAGAACAGAGAGAGAAAAAGAAAGAAAGAACAGAGAGAAAAAGGAAGAACAGAGAGAGAGAGAAAGAAAGAACAGGGAAAGAAAGAGTGGACAGAAAAAAGAACAGAGAGAGAGAAAGAAAGATGGGAAAGAAAGAACAGAGAAAGAAAGAAAGAAAGAAGGAGGGGAATGAAATAACAAAGAGAAAGAAAGAAAGATGGAAAGAAAAGAACAGAGAGAGAAAGAAAGATGTGAAAGAAAGAACAGAGAGAGAAAGAAAGGGGAAAGAAAACAGAGAGAGAAAGAAAGATCAGAAAGAAAGAAAGAACACAGAGAGAGAGAAAAAGAAGGAACAGAGAGAGAGAAAGAAACAAAGAAAGAGGGGAAAGAAAGAACAGAGAGAAAGAAACAGAGAAAGAAAGAAAGAAAGAAAGAAAGAGGGGACAGAAAAAAAGAACAGAGAGAGAGAAAAAAGAAAGAGGGGAAAGAAAGAAACAGAGAGGGAGAGAGAAAGAAAGTGGGGAAAGAAAGAACAGAGAGAGAAAGAAAGAAAGAGGGGAAAGAAATAAAGGAAGAATGAAAGAAAGAAAGAAAGAAAGAGGGGTGTCACGGGGCAGTAGTCGGAATACAGTTGACGAGGAACCTGGGCACCTGAACTGCCCCTAAGGCTAAGGGAGAGCCCTGTCTTTGCTTAACTTGGGGGTACACTTGAAGGTAGTGAGGCCCAAGTCACTGACCTGTCCCTATCTCCTGTTTAGCCCTAAGCTAAACCCCCAACCCCCTCCCCAGGAGGTGAGACAGGGAATAAAGGGAACCACACCAAAATAACCAAAGGAAAGGACGCCTCAGGTGACCTTTTAAAGGATAGTGGGAGTGGTAACCACCTTCCCCCTGACAAGTCAGCAGCAATGTAATTACATCAGCTGCCACTGACTGACATTAACCCCCGTTGGCCTGAAAGGAAACAGATTTTAATATGGAAAGCAAAAACTGCCACAGATCCAAAAGTGGATCGTGACAAGGGAAAGAAAGAACGGAGAGATAGAGAAAAAGAAAGAAACAGAGAGAGAAAGTAAGGACAGAGAGAGAAAGAAAGAGGGGACAGAAAAAAGAACAGAGAGAGAGAAAAAAAGAAAGAGGGGAAAGAAAGAACAGAGAGAGAGAGAAAGAAAGAACAGAGAGAGAAAGAAAGATGGGAAAGAAAGTACAGAGATAGAGAAAGAAAGAACAGAGAGAGAAAGAAAGAACATAGAGCAAAAGGAAGAACAGAGAGAGAAAGAAAGAACAGATAGAGAAAGAAAGAACAGAGAAAAAGGAAGAACAGAGAGAGAAAGAAAGAGTGGACAGAAAAAAAAACAGAGAAAAAAAAGAAAGAGAGAAAGAACAGAGAGAGAAAGAAAGAAAGATGGGAAAGAAAGAACAGAGAGAGAAAGAAAGAAAGAACAGAGAGAGAGAAAAAGAAAGAACAGAGAGAGAAAGAAAGAAAGAGGGGAAAGAAAGAACAGAGAGAGCGAAAGAAAGAGGGGAAAGAAAGAACAGAGAGAAAGAAAGAAACAGAGAAAGAAAGAGGGGACAGAAAAAAAGAATAGAGAGAGAAAAAAAAGAAAGAGGGGAAAGAAAGAACAGAGAGGGAGAGAGAAAGAAAGAGGGGAAAGAAAGAAAAGAGAAAGAAAGAAAGGGGAAAGAAAGAAAGAATTAAAGAAAGAGGGAAAGAAAGAACAGAGAGATAGAAAGAAAGAAACAGAGAGAGAAAGAAATAAAGAAAGAACAGAGAGAGAAAGAAAGAGGGGACAGAAAAAAAAACAGAGAGAGAGAAAAAAGGAGGGGAAAGAAAAAAGAACAGAGAGGGAGAGAGAAAGAAAGAACAGAGAGAGAAAGAAAGACGGGAAAGAAAGAACAGAGTGAGAAAGAAAGAACAGAGAGAGAAAGAGCAGAGAGAAAAAGAAAGAAAGAAAGAGGGGAAAGAAAGAGAACAGAGAAAGAAGGAACAGAGAGAAAAAGGAAGAACAGAGAGAAAGAACAGAGAGAAAGAAAGAACAGAGAAAGAAAGAAAGAAAACAGAGAAAAAGGAAGAACAGAGAGAGAAAGAAAGGGGAAAGAAAGAACAGAGAGATATAAAGAACAGAGAAAGAAAGAAAGAACACAGAGAGAAAGAAAGATGGGAAAGAAAGAGAAAGAAAGGTAGAACAGAGCGAAAGAAAACAGGGAGAGAGAGAAAGAAAAGGGGAAAGAAAGAACAGAGAGAGAAAGAAAGAAAGATAGAAACGGGAAAGAAAGAACAGAGAGATAGAAAGAACAGAGAGAAAGAAAGAACAGAGAGAAAGAAAGATGGGAAAGAACAGAGAGAGAGAAAAGAACAGAGAGAGAAAAAAGAACAGAGAAAGAGAGGAAAGAAAGAAATAACAGAGAGAAAGAAAGAACAGAGAGATAAAAAATGAGAGGAAAGAAAGAACAGAGAGAAAGAAAAAAGAAGGATTAGAGAGAGAAAGAAACAGAGAGAGAAAGAAATAAAGATTCTATAAAGATACTATAGCAGCCTGGCTCCCATTTTAATGCCCACCTGAGCCTCCCGATGCAGGACATATCCTGATCCGCTCACATGGCTGACATCCCCGATTCCAAGGCGATCCCACTGTCCGTGCTGTCGGAGGAGGACACGGTGGTGGATCTGAAGCATTCCCTGAAGTGTCTCTTTGGTTCCATCACAATCTCCTACTGAAATGACATAATTTCCGGTCAGCTTCCAGCACGTCACTTCCGGTGGAACTTCACGTGCGAATTTTAAAGTGCTCCTCAGGGCTCCGCCATGTACTCCTGTGTCCACGGGAAACGTAAGATACCGGCCGGCACAGCGGAGCAGACTCTCTCTCAAAATCGGGACTGACCCACTGGTCCGGGACGGTTGGAAGGTACGAATGCTCAGAACCATACACCTTGTACATGCACAGCTCTGCACACCTCATACACACACAGTTCCGCTTTGTATGCCTCGCACACACACAGCTCCGCTCCGTACACCTCGCGCACACACGGCTCCACTCAGTACACACATAGCTCCACTCCGTAAACCTCATACACTTGCGACTCCACTCCGTACACCTCGAGCACACACGGTTCCACTCAGTACACATATGGCTCCACTCTGTAAACCTCATACACATGCAACTCTGCTCTGTACACCTCGCGCACACACGCACACGGCTCCACTCAGTACACACACAGCTCCGCTCCGTACACCTCGCGCACACACGGCTCCACTCAGTACACACATGGCTCCACTCCGTAAACCTCGTACACATGGCTCAGCTCCATACACCTTGCGCACACATAGCTCCGTTCCATACACCTTGTGCACATAAGGCTCCACTCAGTACACACCTGGCTCCACTCCGTACACCTTGTACACATGCGGCCACGCTCTGTACACCTTGTACACACATGGCTCCAGTCCATAAACCTCGTACACACGCGGCTCCGCTCCATACGCATGCGCCTCCACTCCGTACACCCCATACACAAATGGCTCTGCTCTACTCTGTACACACGGCTCAGGCACGGAGCCCTGTGTGTATGAAATGTATGGTGCTGAGTGGCTCAGCTCCGTACACTTAGTTCACACAGGGCTCCATTTCATACGCCCCACACACACAGCTCTGCTACATCCACCTCGTACACACACGGCTCCGCTCCGTACACCTCGTACACACACGGCTCCGGTACACCTTGTACACACACGGCTCCGCTCCGTACACCTCATACACACGAGGTACGGAGTGGTGCCGTGTGTATGGAGCAGAGCCGCATGTGTACGGAGCGGAACTGCATGTGTTCGAGGTGTATGGTGCAATGCCGCATGTGTACAAGGTTTACGGAGTGGAGCCATGTGTTTACAAAGTGTACAGAGCGTGGCTGCATGTGTACAAGGTTTACGGAGTGGAGCCATGTGTGTACGAGGTGTACAGAGCGGAGCCGCATGTGTACGAGGTTTACAGAGTGAAGCTGTGTGTGTACTGAGTGGAGCCGTGCGTGCACAAGGTGTATGGAGCGGAGCCATGTGTGCGCAAAGTGTGCAGAGTCGTGCTTGTACAAGGTGTATGGTGGGGAGCATTCATACCTCCCAACCGTCCCAGATCCAGCAGAGCCCCGAGGAGCACTTTAAAATTCGCACGTGACGTTCCACCGAAAGTGACGTGCTAGAAGCTGACAGGAAATGAGGTAATTTCGGGAGGAGATCGTGACGGAACCGTGGAAGCACTTCAGGGAATGCTTCAGATCCATCACCGTGTCCTCCTCCGACAGCGCGGACAGCGGGATCGCCTTGGACTCGGGGATGTCGGCAATGTGAGCGGATCATGATATGTCCTGCATCAGGAGGCCCAGGTGAACACTACAGTCCCTGACAGAAGTTATGTCGCTTATCCATGTTATGTAAATCAAAGCTTATAACCTGATGTTAAATTCATCCTTTGGTTTTATAAATTACTCTTTTGAAAGCTAAAACCCTTCCAAATTTGGTTTAGGTTAAGAAAATAAATTGGCATCAATGCTGAAATATTGATCATATGTGTACTGATAACACCATAACTGATGTCAGGAACTGTACAATGGGAGCCGGGCTGCTATAGTATCTTTATAGAATCTGTCTTTCTCTCTCTCTGTTCTTTCTTTCTCTCTCTGTTCTTTCTTTCTCTGTTCTTCCTTTCTCTCTCTGATCTTTCTTTCTCTCTATTCTCTTTCTTTCCCCTTTTTTCTTTCCCATCTTTCTTTCTCTCTCCCTCTCTTTTCTTTCTTTCTTCCCCCTCTTTCTTTTTCTCTCTCTGTTCTTTTTTTCTGTCTACTCTTTCTTTCTCTGTTTTCTTTCTTTCTCTCTGTTCTTTCTTTCTCATTTCTTTCACTCTGTTCTTTCTCTTTTTCCCCTTTTTTTCTCTCTAATCTTTCTTTCTTTCTCTCTCTGTTCTTTCTTTCTCTCTGTTCTTCCTTTCTTTCTCTTTGTTCTTTCCCCTCTTTCTTTCTCTCTCTGTTCTTTCTTTCCCCTATTTCTTTCTTTCTCTCTCTGTTCTTTCTTTCCCCTCTTTCTTTCTTTCTTTCTCTGTTCTTTCTTTCCCCTCTTTCTTTCTTTCTCTTTTCTTTCTTTCCCCTCTTTCTTTCTTTATTCTTTCTTTCCCCTCTTTCTTACTTCTCTATTCTTTCTTTCCCCTCTTTCTTACTTCTCTATTCTTTCTTTCCCCTCTTTCTTTCTTTCTTTCTTTCTCTGTTCTTTCTCCCTCTCTGTTCTTAACTTCCCCTTTCTTTCTCTCTCCCTCTCTGTTCTTTCTTTCCCCTTTTTTCCTCTCTGTTCTTTTTTCTGTCCCCTCTTTCTTTCTCTGTTCTTTCTTTCTTTCTCTCTTTCTCTCTGTTCTTTCTTTCTCTGTTTTCTTTTCTCTCTCTCTCTGTTCTTTCTTCTTTTCTACAGTACCAGCTACTGTGCCCATAATGCTGCTACGATATCCCTGAGCACTAAAGCCCAAGGAGGCAGATTGGGTATTAACACTGGGCCCTTGAGCCCGTGCTCACGGCAATGACACACTGGTCCAAACTAACTATAATGCAGGAAATGTTCCTCTCTTAACTCACAGCAGCCCCTCCTATAATTAATTTTCCTACACTACACACTATAATGCCCCATCTAGTGGCCAGTCCAATAACTGCACTTACCCTATACACTATACACAGACATTAGCAAGAATGGTAATAGTAGAGTAGCAGTGCCATTATATAGCAATAAGTATACTTACACTTATAAGACATTATAACATATGGCACTGGGACAAAAGAGAGAGAAAAGGTATAGCAATAATATAGTCTACCCCCTTACAGATACAACCCCTGAGGGAGCACAGAGGGGTGCACAGTTAACCGAGAATCCCATATCTGCTGCTGACATTACGCCATGGATCGACGCTCCGGTCGGTGTGAGATCTGACTGAAGGATGGACGGCACCGCTGCCCGGAGATGGACACCATGCTTTCCCCCCCCTCAGGTTGCTTCAGTCTGATTTATATGGCTCGTAATGAACTCGCGGGTTCAATGGACTCTGAGCTGGGACATACTGTACTTCATCCGTGTCCAGAGCGCTCAGCATCGGTTACTGTCACACACGCTGTGAGAGTGGGTCCTTAGAGGGGCCGTTACACTGTTACGAATGAACTAGCGCTCAGCGACCATCAATCTTTATCTGAAGCAGTAACATTCAGAGCCGAGCTCCGAGCGGAGACTCCCGGGAATGCTGGGATAAAGACCGACCTCTCAACTCTGCGCTCTTCTAATTTGCTAAGTAAGTCGGGGATGTGAGCGCAGGGCCGCCGGTGGAGTCTTATCTGTCTGTGAGTGCAAGGAAAGTTCTAAGACCAGCGCCCCAGGGTGAAATCAACAGAGGCATCCGGCATCACAGCATGCCATAAAGCAAAAGGCTCGGGAAAGATGTCATAAAAAACATTGCCCCAACTAAACACAATAGAAAACATAGAAAGAACTCTCATCTATAAAAGTGCAGTTAATGTGCACCTACATTACTTATCCTGTGTTATACCCCAGAGCTTCACTCATTATTCTGCTGCTGCTATTTTTTTTTTATCTTAATCCTGATTATTTGCTTAAAAAGCAATCCAGAGAACACCGTATTTCTGCTCCATTAGCTTGTTGGCATTGCCGAATACAGCCAGATCCTTTTCATATTAGGCTATGTGCGCACATTGCAAATTTGCTTGTGTAAATTTCTGCGCGGATTCTGCCTGTCTTTGCAGAAAACGCAGTTTAAATTCCGCGCGGTTTTGATGTGTTTTTGATGTGGATTTTCATGTGGATTTGCATGCGTTTTTGTAAAGATATAAAGATATATTATTTAAAAAAAAATAACTGTGATGTCATTTCCTTGTTCAACCTCTTCTTTTTCATTCTCCATTAAGACCATAATATTACATACCATGTTCAAATTTATGTTTACACACACAAAACAAATATAAGTGAATATATATATATGTATATATATATATAGGTGTCAGTCAGATACCCTCATTAATAAAATGGTACATAAAGAGTTAAATAAAAGACACACACACACAAAATCTGCGTGAAATGCAATATCTGCTTATTTTTCAAAACATTTTTTTTAAAAAATTGCATGGGCTCCTGAGTAATTTTCATAACCAGCAGAGGGAACACCGACGGCTGAGATTGATATTTTGGGAAAGAGCCAATAGCCATAAATGTTCCCAGGCTATTAATATCAGCTCACAAATGTTTGCTTAGCCTTTGCTGGCTAGTTTACAGGGGAAGCCCAGAAAAAAATTGACATCGGGTTCCCCTACAAAATCGAACCAGCAAAAGCTAAGTAGACAGCTGCGGGCTGATATTAATAGCCTGAGAAGGGGCCATGGATATTGGCACCCACCAGGCTAAAAACATCAGCTCTTATACATGTGCCAATTCTGGCACTTAGCCTTGCTCTTACCACTTGCCCTGTAGCGGTGGCAAGTGGGTTCATATTTGTGGGGTTGATGTCACCTTTGTATTGTCCGGTGACATCAAGCCCACATTTTAGTAATGTACAGGCATCTATAAGATACCTATCCATTACTAATCCTATAGTTATATGGTAAATAAACACACAGCCAGAATAAAGTCCTTTAATTGAAAAAATAATCACACAGACTCCTTTATTGAATCTTAATTTACCATACTTACCGCATCGCCTAATCCTCGATTCCCTCGTCTCCTGCAACAAAAATAAATAAACCAACATATAATACTCCCTGTCTGGTGTAGTCCATTTACCAAGTGTCCCACAATGATCTCACGTTTAGAACAGTCGCATGGGGAGATGTGACTGCTCTACCCAGCCTCCTGTGATACACTGACCTTAGATAATCCCTCCTGCAGTGTATCCCTGCACTGCCGTGAGAGTTCACCGGAGTTCATCAGCTCAGGTGCTCTCACTTACGGCACTACTGCTGTGTGAGAACTTTCCCACGCAGTGTATTGCCGGAGGCCGCGTAGAGCAGTCACATCTTCCGATGTGACTGTTCTACACGTGAGAAAGCCGTGGGACACTCAGATTACCTGGACTACGGCAGACAGGGAGTATATGTTGGTTTATTATTTTACATTATTTCTTGGAGATGAGGGCGTCGGGGATTTGTTGTGAGGTGAGTATAATGGGTTTTTATTATTATGTGAATATGTATGTAATTTTACTTTTTTTTTTTTTAACTGTGAGCACAGGTGCCGGCAGATGATACTACACCTCCCATCAGTGGCACCAGACATAGCCCGATGGGAGCAGAAGTTTCATCGGCCCACGCCTGGTTTTTTTACCGCTGCAGGTCACAGTCAGCTGCGGGATCACGCTGACATCTGCCAGAATGATCCTGCAGCGCTGTGACTGACAGTACCGGCAGTAGCGCTACCGCACACACCCGCACTCAGTCGCACACACACAGACACCTGCAGACACGCATATATTCTCCGCTCACACATAGTCTCTGCCCACACAAATATTCTCCGCCCACACACTTTTCCTCCTTCTGACATCATTTCTTTTTCTGCAGCATTTTTGCCAGCATATCCACAGCAAATCCGCAAACCTTTTTACACCTGCGGTTTTTCTGCGGATTTGACTGACTCAATGGAAGTCAATGGGTTCAGAAATGTTGCAGATCCTCAAAAAGAATTGACATGCTGTGGAAAATAAATCGCAGTGAATCAGTGCGGAATTTTCCGCAGCATGTGCACACCAATTCTGGATTTCCATTGATTAACCTTGCTTGAGCAATCCTTTGCGGATGTCAATTACAGGCCTCTCTCATCTTTTTAAGTGGGAGAACTTGCACAATTGGTGGCTGACTAAATACTTTTTTTCTCCACTGTACATCCTGTATTATGCCCCAGATCTGCACTCACTATTCTACTGGTGGAGTCACTGTGTACATTCATTAAATTACTGATCCTGTACTGATCCTGAGTTACATCCTATATTATACCCCACAGCTGCACTCACTATTTTGCTGGTGGAGCCACTGTGCACATACATTACGTTACTGTTCCTGAGTTACATCCTGTATTGTACTCCAGAGCTGTACTCAGTATTCTGCTGGTGCACTCACTGTGTTCATACGTTACATTACTGATCTTATAGTGATCCTGAGTTACATCCTGTATTATACTCCAGAGCTGCACTCACTATTCTGTTGGTGCAGTCACTGTGTACATATATTAAATTATTGATCCTTAGTTACATCTTGTATTATACTCCAGAGCTTCACTCACTATTCTGCTGGAGGAGTCACTGTGTACATACATTACTGATCCTATACTGATCCTGAGTTACATCCTGTATCTCTTTTATTATAAAAGTACAAAACTAAACTTACAGGCAAAACATAGACAAAACTTACAAACAAACTCAATAAAAAAAAACATTATCCATAAATCCCAAAAGTCCAATGTCCAACAGATATATAGAAACAAAACGTTCCTTCATTTCATTACACCCCCCAGCAAGGGAAGAGACCTCAACCTATATCCTTTTTTTTTCTTTTTTCCCCTCATACATGCATACCCATACATTCACCCCTAGAAAAAAAAAAAAAATTTCAGCCAAATGCCCTAAAGTAAATAGGCCACCTGGTCAAAATTAATGATATATCTTTATACACATATATACATACACTTTTTTTTTTTTCCATTTTTATAATTTTTTTTCTTCCTAAACTAACCTACCACCATTCCCCCAAAGGTCCCACGAAAGTTAGTGGCCTATCACACCAGGTCTCACGAAAGTTTGTGGCCTATCACACCAGGTCCCATGAAAGTTTGTGGCCTTTGTTACACCGCAAATCTTCTTGTCATCCCGCCGGACTGTCCCTATCTCTCCCTCCCTGTCCCTACACGTCTAACAGACCCTACAAAATAAAGATAAAAGGATAAAAAAGACTAACTCAGCCCTATCACAGGCACACAGAACCTAACTCACCCTAGGGCACATTAAAGGAGAAACCACTCCATAGAAGAGAGGCCCTCCCTGCACTCAGCCTCTCAAACTTCAGGGAGCGCACTTTTGCCAGGTCACCCAAGATGTTCCTAATCACCTCTTCCCTGGGGAGGACTTTCTGCTGAGTAGACACTAGACACCGTGCATTCCACGTGCAGAATCTAGTTACTAAACTAACTAAGAAAACAGTGCCCCGATCTCGGCCACCAAGGGACCTGAATGCCCCATAGGCCCACTCCGCATAGGAGAGGCCTGCCAGCCTGGCCAGCCAATGGAAGCACCCACCCTGCTGTCGACCTCTGTATTAAAGGGACCCCGAAGCAGGAAGTGCTCCATGCTTTCAAGCATGCAACCACACTCCTTGCGGGGACAATCCCAGTCATCAGAGCTCCTGCACTTCAGGTTGTCCCTCACATACAGCTTCCCATGGAAGCAGCGCCAAGCCAAGTCCCAAAACTTCAAGGGGATCCGCTTAGAGTTCAATAACCCGAGCCCCACCTCCAGATCCCGGCTTAGGCAATCCCTGGCTTCTGAAAGTGGGTCAACAGGACCCTATTGTCAAGAAACCTTCTTGACATGATCCTGATCTCCCACACTCCCAGAACCCACCGACGGATCACCTTCAGAACCGGGGTAACGTAAGCCGGAAGATGCCCATGCGGTGTACGAAGGTCCTTCACCTGCCCTCCTGTCTCCCATTCCTGGAAGAAAGGCCGAAACCACCCCCTACAGGAGAATACCCACGGAGGAGCCCTCTCTGACCAGAGGTTGGCGATGTTTGCCTTAAGAAAGGTGCTTACTAGAAACACCACTGGGTTAACCATACCCAACCCTCCTAGTCTCCTCGTGCGGTACGTGACCTCCCTCTTGATTAGGTTCAGCCTATTTCCCCATAATAATTGGAAAAACAGGCTGTAGACCCGTGTCCAAAGAGGCTCTGGCAAGATGCAGACGCTGCCCAGATATATTAGCAAAGGAAGCAAATAGCTCTTGGCAAGATTAACCCTTTCCCTTAGGGTCAAGGACCAATCCTTCCACTGATCCACCTTCTGGGCGGCAATCTTAAGTCTGCCCTCCCAGTTTTGCTGGGGATAGTCCCCCGGGTCGAAACTGATGCCTAATAATTTTGCTGTGGCCTGAGGCCCTGGAAGGGTGTCCGGGAGATCAAAACTTGGATCTCCCCCTCCCAGCCAGAGACTCTGACACTTGTCCCGGTTGATCATGGACCCGGATGCCACCGAGTAGCGTTCAACCTCAGACATCACCCAATCCGCCTCCTCTCTCAAGGATACAAAAAGGGAAACATTGTCAGCATATGCCACTACCCTCAAGGCGGCCTCTGGCTCTGCCTGGTCCATCCTGACTCCCACCAACGGTCCGCGCTCCACCTTCCTTAAAAGGGGGTCGATCGCGAACACATATAACAGTGGGCTCAGAGGACAGCCCTGGCGGACACCAGACCTCACCTCAAAAGGGTGTCCGACCCAACCGTTCACGAGTGGAAAAGTCTCTGCCCCATTGTATAAAACTCTCAACCAATCAACAAACCTACCAGGCAGACCATACCTCAGAAGGACGGACCAGAGGTACTCATGGTTAACCCGGTCAAAGGCCTTTGCCTGGTCTAAGGACAGCAAGTACCCCTTCCAGTGACCTGCCCTGCCCTGCTCCACTGCCTCTCGGACACCGAGCACAGCACTAAATGTACTGCGGCCTGGAACAAAGCAGTGCTGGGCCCCCGAAAGGAGCCGGGGTGCAAACATCACCAACCGATTAAAAAGCACCTTTGCCAGAACCTTTCGGTCCATATTGAGAAGCGCTATGGGATGCCAATTCTCAATACGGGACGAGTCTTTACCCTTTGACAGGATAATCAGGGCTGACTTCCTCATTGAACTGGGCAGAGTGTCCGAGGAGAGGCACTCATTAAACACCTCAGTCAAGAGGGGGACCAAAGAGTCCCTAAAAGTCTTATAGAACTCGGATGTTAAGCCATCCGGACCGGGTGACTTTTTGGGCCGGAGCCCATCAATCACCCGTCTCACTTCCTCTTCCCTGATTGCAACATGAAGAGAGGGGTCATCCCCCGGCTCAGGGATGGTTTCAGCTAGGAATTCTGACATCTCATCCCGATCAGGATCCTTCCTCCCCAAGAGGTGCGAGTAGAAGGATCTGACCACCTCCAGGATCCCTGATTTGGATCTGTTCAGGGACCCCGTACTGTCGATCAGTCCTGTCACCATCTTACAATTCACTGACAACCTGCAGTTTCTGTAAGGGTCGGGCGAGCGGTACCTCCCAAAATCCCTCTCAAAAACCAAGGATGTGTGCCTATCGTACTGGCACCCCTTGAGCAAGGTCTTTACCCTGGAGATTTCCTCTCGGTCCCCTCCAGTGGAGACGAGCTGCTCGAGTTTCCTCCCCAGCTGCCGATACAGGCGGTACCTGTTCAGGCCCCTGAGCATGGGCGTACCCATCGTGGGGCAGGGGGGGCGGCTGCCCCCCCCTAGAAGCAGGGGCGCACAGTGAAAGAACCGGCCCCGCCGACATTGAACTGACAGTTCAGTGCCGGCGGGCCCTTTAATGCGGATGCGCCTGCGCGTCCTGATGACGTCACACCGCCTGTGCCAGGAGAAGACGGAGTCCAGAGCGCGCTTCTTCAGAGCTGCGGGGGAGATAGGTGAGTATTGGCATTTTTTTCTTTTAACGCCGGGCCCGGCCTATGGGGGATTCTGCTGCTTATGGGGGACTATGCTGGCTATGGGGGATTATGCTGCCTAAGGGGAATTATGCTGCCTATGGGGGATTATGCTGGCTATGGGGATTATGCTGGCTATGGGGGATTATGCTGCCTATGGGGCTTATGCTGCTTATGGGGATTATGCTGCCTATGGGGGATTCTGCTGCTTATGGGGGACTATGCTGGCTATGGGGGAATCTGCTGGCTATGGGGGATTATGCTGCCTAAGGGGGATTATGCTGGCTATGGGGGATTATGCTGGCTATGGGGATTCTGCTGGCTATGGGGGATTATGCTGCTTATGGGGGATTATCCTGCCATGGGGGATTATGCTGCTTATGAGGAACTATGCTGGCTATGGGGGATTATGCTGGCTATGGGGGATTATGCTGCCTATGGGGCTTATGCTGCTTATGGGGGATTATGCTGCCTATGGGGGATTCTGCTGCTTATGGGGGACTATGCTGGCTGTGGGGGAATCTGCTGGCTATGGGGGATTATGCTGCCTAAGGGGGATTATGCTGGCTATGGGGATTTTGCTGGCTATGGGGGATTCTGCTGGCTATGGGGGATTATGCTGCCTATGGGGCCTATGCTGCTTATGGGGGATTATGCTATGGGGGATTATGCTGCTTATGAGGAACTATGCTGGCTATGGGGGATTATGCTGGCTATGGGGGATTCTGCTGGCTATGGGGGATTATGCTAGCTATAGGGGATTATGCTGGCTATGGGGATTGTGCTGGCTATGGGGGATTCTGCTGGCTATAGGGGATTATGCTGCCTATGGGGCCTATGCTGTTTATGGGGATTATGCTGCCTATGGGGATTCTGCTGCTTATGGGGGACTATGCTGGCTATGGGGATTCCGCAGGCTATGGGGGATTATGCTGCCTAAGGGGATTATGCTGGCTATGGGGGATTATGCTGGCTATGGGGATTCTGCTGGCTATGGGGGATTATGCTGCCTATGGGGCCTATGCTTCTTATGGGGGATTATGCTGCCTATGGGGGATTATGCTGCTTATGAGGAACTATGCTGGCTATGGGGGATTATGCTGGCTATGGGGGATTCTGCTGGCTATGGGGGATTATGCTAGCAATAGGGGATTATGCTGGCTATGGGGGATTGTGCTGGCTATGGGGGATTATGCTAGCTATAGGGGATTATGCTGGCTATGGGGGATTGTGCTGGCTATGGGAGATTCTGCTGGCTATGGGGGATTATGCTGCCTATTGGGGCCTATGCTGCTTATGGGGGATTATGCTGCCTATGGGGGATTATTCTGCTTATGAGGGACTATGCTGGCTATGGGGGATTATTCTGGCTATGGGGATTCCGCTGGCTATGGGGGATTATGCTAGCTATGGGGGATTGTGCTGGCTATGGGGAATTCTGCTGGCTATGGGGATTATGCTGCCTATTGGGGCCTATGCTGCTTATGGGAGATTATGCTGCCTATGGGGGATTATGCTGCTTATGAGGGACTATGCTGGCTATGGGGGATTCTGCTGGCTATGGGGGATTATGCTGCCTATAGGGGATTATGCTGGCTATGAGGGATTGTGCTGGCTATGGGGGATTCTGCTGGCTATGGGGGATTATGCTGCCTATTGGGGCCTATGCTGTTTATGGGGGATTATGCTGCCTATGGGGGATTATGCTGGCTATGGGGGATTATGCTGCATATTGGGGACTATTATGCTGCCTATGGGGGATTATGCTGCCTATGGGGGATTATGCTGCCTGTTGGGACTACTATGCTGCCTATGGGGGATTATACTGCCTATTGGGGACTACTACGCTGCCTATGGGGGATTATGCTGCCTGTGGGGGATTATGCTGCCTATGGGGGATTATGCTGCCTGTTGGGGACTACTATGCTGCCTATGGGGGATTATACTGCCTATTGGGGATTACTATGCTGCCTATGGGGATTATGCTGCCTATGGGGGATTATGTTGCCTATTGGGGATTACTATGCTGCCTATCGGGGATTATGCTGCCTACTGGGGACTACTATGTTGCCTACTGGGGACTACTACGATACGATACACTTTATTGATCCCGGGGGAAATTACTATGCAGCCTATTGGGGACTATGCTGCCTATTGGGACATTTACCTGCCTATTGAGGACATTTACCTGCCTATTGAGGACATATGCTGCGTATTGGGGACCTATGCTGCCTATTGGGACATTTACCTGCCTATTAGGGACCTATGCTGCCTATTGGGGACTATGCTGGCTATTGGGGACTATTCTGCCTATTGGGACATTTACCTGCCTATTGAGGACATATGCTTTGTATTGGGGACCTATGCTGCCTATTGGGGACCTATGCTGTCTATTGAGGACATATGCTGCCTATTGGGGACTATGCTGCCTATTGGGGACCTATGCTGCCTATTGGGGACCTATGCTGCCTATTGAGGACATATGCTGCCTATTGGGGACCAATGCTGCCTATTGGGACATTTACCTGCCTATTGGGGACCAATGCTGCCTATTGGGGACAATTACCTGCCTATTAGGGACTCTCGCACCACACCAGTCTGAGCCTGAGCTAAAAGCGGAGTTGCGCCAATATGTGCACTGATGAGGATGAAATTATATGGATTGGCAAGGCTGCAGTGATGGGCCGTGCAGGCTGTATGTCTCTGTGTGGGCAGTTTTATTGCTGGTATATTGTTTTTGTAGCGCTGTATATATATTGGTATTTTACTAATAGCAATTTGGAATCCCTAGGAAATAATGATATCAAGAAAGAGAAAAATTGCTTCACTTGTTACGACTGGCAGTGACAAATATGCAACCGAACATTGACCATCTCATTAGCCAAAAGCAGGCCCATAGTTCCCATTGAAATACCAGTAAGTTTGTTGATTTTTAACTTTACTTGTTCTTTATTTTAAGTATTGTATTTGTTCCTGTTTTGTTTTTTTTTAACTTCAAAATAAGAGTGTAGTATATGGTGTATACAGGGTCATACACATTGTGTGCGGTATATAGAATGTATATACACTGCTGTATTATACTTTTCATATACAGGTTATAATGCCTCTTATTCTTTGTATAGAGGTTAGTGTGCCATATATAATATATGGTATATACAGCGTAGTGTCGCATACACTGCTGTATTATACAATATACAACAGTTCTAATGCTCCATACCTAATATGAAGTATAATGTACAGTGTATATGATGTAACCTGTATAAGATGTGACATTGGCTTGCCCCCCCTAGTTTTGATCCTGGGTATGCCCATGCCCCTGAGGCTCGAGAGCTGACAGAAGGACCTTGCGACCCTTCTTTTGAAGATCTCCCACCACTCAGACTTACTGCTACAAAGACCCAAGAGAGGTACCTGGCTCTGAAGAAATTCCTCAAAGGACTGTCTTACTTCCGCTTCTTCCAGAAGGGACGAATTCAGCTTCCATAGGCCTCTCCCCATCCGGGAGTCTCTGTAACATTCAAAGTAAAGAAAATTAAACAGTGATCGGAGAACTCCACCTCAACAGCGGACACTGCAGAAAAGACGGCTTCCTCCTTTAAAAAAAACCTATCTATCCTAGACCTACTGCTTCCCCTATAAAAGGTGAAACCCTCGTGACCTGGGGTGTGCCGGATTTGGACATCCACCAGGCGAGCTTCGCTTACTATTCTATTCAAGGCTACGCTATCATAAGTCAGCCGGTCTCCGTGGCCTCCCCTATCACGGAGTCTGGTTATAGTATTAAAATCCCCACCGAAGACCACCTGCCGGCTCGTAAAAAGATAGGGCTTGATCCTCAGGAAGAGGCATTTACGGTCCCACTTAGATTGCGGGCCATAGATATTGATAAGCTGAAGCTCCTGTCCCCTCATGAAGACATCAAGGACCAAACATCTCCCCATTTCTACCTCGATCACCCGTCTGCATTCCACCTCAGCGGTCTTAAAAAGGACCGCTACCCCGCTATACGGCTCGGCCGCAAGAGACCAGTATGAGGGTCCCCTCCATTCCCTCTTTGCTTTGTGGATGGATCCCAGGTCCGTTAGTCTGGTCTCCTGCAAAAATAAAATATCAGCCTCAACCGGGGTGAAAAAATCAAAGGCCATAAATCTAGCCGTATCCGACTTTATGCTGGCGACATTAATCGACGCCAGAGTCAACGGGGTAGGTTCCGCCGTCATAGGTGATTGAGTTAGACGGCCTGTTTTTTAAACCGTACCCCAGATTTTCTCTCCCCCTCTGAGGAGGAGCTTGACACACCCCTCCTCTTTAAAGACACTGAGGTGTCCATGTCCTCCTTTACAGCACTGGACACCTCCTTCCCAGCACTAGGTTCCTCGTCCCTGGACCGAGGTAGTCCCCCCCAGAGGAATGTGAATCCCTCGGAGGACGGACCTCGTCACTCCCCGAAGGCACCCCAGATGTTGCGTCCGGCCCCTCACCCCCGACCTCCAACACAGCAGAGTCATCGAGGGCTTGGAACCGATTGGAGAGGGGGATCAGAGGGGAGCCAGTGAGCTTTTCCGTAGGCACCTTAGCGGTCAGGGGGGCCTTAGATTCTTTAGCCTTGCTCTTCCTCTTCTTCCGCCTCTTACCGGTACGATTGTCACCCGTTTTTTTAGGCTGCTCCACCACCTCTTCATCCACACTTTCATACTGGGAAGAGTTATCAGAAGCAGCCAACTCCTCCTTCTCCATCCTCCGGATCTCCTCGCTCACCGCCTTCTCCCCCAGGGCCTCAGAGCCTTCGGCTGCTGCCTCCAGGGTGGGGGCAGACATCACCCCAGTTGCCTGAGGCTTATCCTGCCCCCTGCCCTTACGGCGCCTCACCTGTTGCCACTGGTGGGCAGATGTACCAGCCTCGCCTTCCCTCACTGACCCCTCAGCTCCCCTCATGCCTCCATCCTCAGTCCCAGCAGAAGTTGCACCACCGGGGACCCCCCATGGCTCCCCCCTGCTGGGCCAGAGATGGTGCTGGAAAAGGAGCGGGGCAGCGACTATACGGGTGACCTAGGTCACCACACAGGTGACAATGTCACCACAGGCAGCGGCAAGATGGCTGTTATGATTCGGTAGCTGAGGAGTGCAGGCAAAAAGGCAATACACCAGAGCAGTTGGAATCTATGAGATTGCAGTACCCTGACTAACCACCACAACTAGAGGCAGCCGTGGAGCGTTCCTACGTTGGTCCTAGACGCCTCGTCACAGCCTGAGAAACTAACTACACCTAAAGATAGAAATAGGAAAGCTATCTGCCCCGGAGCAGAACCCCAAAGATAATAGCAAGCCCCCAAACATGTAATGGCGGTTAGACAAGACGAAATACTGACACAGACAGAAAATAGTATGAGCAAACGTTGGGGCCAAAACTAACTAAATAGAAAAGGATAGGAAGGGTACTTACTGCAATCCCAAAAAAACCCTGAAAGCACCAACTCTACTAATTTCAAAAACACCTGAGATCACACGACCTCTACCACCTAAATTAGCTCTCTGGTGTAACAAAATCAAAACAGCAGCCACTGAAAAAACTGGAAAAAGCAAAAGTACAAACATCAGTGGCTGAACTAAACTGAGAGGGCAAAAGCCCCCTGAGGGGACCCAGAAGGCCCCCACAGAAGTGTAGGACAAAATGCAAAAATCAAGCACAGAAACAAAAAGAAGAAAATGTCTTATCTGTTAGAAGGAGATGCAGACACGACACAGCAGGCTACAAGGGAAACTGGAATCAAGGATTCAGACCAGAACAATTGATCACCGGCAACCCTGATGGGAAGGTGACTCCCTTATATAAGACCAGTCAGTAACACCTGATTCCCAATCCTCACAATCTTCACTGGACAGACCAGCACCGCTTGTAACCACCAGAGGGAGCCTCTGCTCAGAACTCATCTCAAGCCCATTCACAACAGTACCCCCCCTTGAGGAGGGGTCACCGAACCCTCATTTGAGCAACCAGGTCGGTCAGGATGAGTTCTATGATACGCACGGATAAGTCTCCTAGCATGGATGTCCGAAGCAAACACCCAAGAATTGTCTTCCTGACCATAACCTCTCCATTTAACCAAATACTGGAGTTTCCGTCTAGAAAAACGAGAATCTAATATTTTCTCAACCACATACTCCAGATTGCCCTCAACCAAAACAGGGTCAGGAGGCACAGCAGCAGGAACCACTGGCTCAACAAACCTCTTCAACAAGGACTTGTGGAACACGTTATGGATCTTAAATGTCCCTGGAAGAAGCAAACGAAAAGAAACAGGATTAAGAATCTCCATGATCTTATAAGGTCCAATGAACCTAGGCTTAAATTTAGGAGATGCTACTCTCATAGGAATATTTTTTGAGGACAACCAGACCAAGTCCCCTACTTTAAACCGAGGACCATCAGTCCTATGCCGGTTAGCAAACCGCTGGGCCCTCTCTTGAGAGAGGGACAACCTCTCCACTACCTGGTCCCAAATCTGTTGCATACGCTCCACAACAGAGTCAACACCCGGACAGACAGAAGCCTCCGTCTGTCCCGAAGAAAATCGAGGGTGAAACCCAGAATTACAGAAAAATGGAGACATCAAAGTGGCAGAGCTAGCCCTATTATTAAGAGCAAACTCAGCCAAAGGCAAAAAAGAAACCCAGTCATCCTGATCAGCAGACACAAAGCATCTTAGATAAGTCTCCAATGTCTGGTTTGTTCTCTCAGTTTGACCATTGGTCTGAGGATGAAACGCCGAGGAGAAAGACAATTGAACACCAAGTTTAGAACAAAAGGTCCTCCAAAATCTGGAAACAAACTGGACTCCTCTGTCAGACACAATGTTCTCAGGAATGCCGTGTAAACGAACCACGTGCTGAAGGAACAAAGGCACCAATTCAGAGGAGGAAGGCAACTTAGGCAATGGCACAAGATGTATCATCTTGGAAAACCTATCACAAATCACCCAGATGGCGGTCATTCTCTGAGAAACAGGAAGGTCGGAAATGAAATCCATAGAGATATGGGTCCATGGTCTCTTGGGCACAGGCAATGGCATCAACAAACCACCAGAACGAGAGCAAGGCTTGGAGCGAGAGCAAGTCCCGCAGGACTGCACAAATTCCCTGACATCACGAGACAAGGTAGGCCACCAAAAGGACCGACTAACCAAGTCTCTGGTACCAAAAATCCTGGGATGCCCAGCCAACGCGGAACAATGAATCTCAGACATCACACTCTTTTTCCACTGGTCCGGGACAAACAATTTTCCAACAGGGCAGCGCTCGGGCCTATCCTCCTGACACCCCTCCAGAGCCAGTCTCAAATTGGGCGAGATGGCGGAAAGAACTACACCCTCTTTCAAAATAACAGAAGGATCAGATAACTCAGGAGAGTCCGCAAGGAAACTCCTCGAGAGGGCATCCGCCTTAACATTCTTAGTGCCAGGAAGAAAGGAAACCACAAAATTAAAACGTGTGAAAAACAAGGCCCACCTGGCCTGTCTAGGATTAAGTCGCTTGGCAGATTCCAGATAGACCAGATTCTTATGGTCCGTAAGGACCACCACCTGATGTTTGGCTCCCTCCAGCCAATGTCTCCACTCTTCAAAAGCCCACTTCATGGCCAATAACTCCCGATTACCCACGTCATAATTATGTTCAGTAGGAGAAAATTTTCGAGAGAAAAAGGCACAAGGGTTACTTTTAGAGGTCTCTGGATCTTTTTGGGACAAAACGGCACCTGCCCCAATTTCAGAGGCATCAACCTCCACCTGAAATGGCAGAGAAACATCAGGCTGCGGTAGAACAGGAGCAGAAGTGAATCTTTGCTTAAGTTCCTGAAATGCAGAGACTGCCTCAGGAGGCCAATTCACCACATCAGAACCCTTTTTGGTCAAATCAGTTAATGGTTTAACAATAACCGAGAAATTACCAATAAATTTACGATAAAAATTGGCAAAACCCAAAAATCTTTGAGGAGCCTTTAATGAAGTAGGTTGGACCCAATCACAGATGGCCTGAACCTTGACCGGGTCCATTTCAATAACAGATGGGGACAAAATGAATCCCAGAAATGAGATCCTCTGTACGCCAAAAAGACACTTTGATCCCTTCACATACAGAGCATTCTCTCTCAAAATCTGGAATACAGTTCGAACATGTTTCACATGAGAGTCCCAGTCATTAGAAAAAATCAAGATATCATCCAAATAAACAATCAGAAATTTGTCCACAAAATCCCTGAAAATGTCATTCATGAAGGACTGGAAGACGGAAGGAGCATTAGTGAGCCCAAAGGGCATCACAAGGTACTCAAAATGCCCTTCAGGGTATTGAATGCCGTCTTCCATTCATCCCCGTGCTTAATGCGAATAAGGTTATACGCCCCCCTGAGGTCAAGCTTGGTAAACCAAGTAGCGTTTTTCACCCTGGAAAACAGGTCAGAAATCAAGGGTAACGGATATTGATATTTCACAGTAATATTGTTCAAAAGACGATAATCAATACACGGCCTTAATGAACCATCCTTTTTGGCCACAAAGAAAAAACCGGCACCTAAGGGTGAAGAGGATGGTCTGATATGACCCTTCTCCAATGATTCCTTGATATAAGACCGCATAGCGTCATGTTCAGGTACAGACAAGTTAAAAAGGCGACCTTTAGGGAATTTACTACCCGGCACTAATTCAATAGCGCAGTCATAGCTCCTATGGGGAGGCAAGGATGCAGATTTACTTTCGCTAAACACATCAGAAAAATCAATCAAAAAGTCAGGAACATCCTGAGCCTGGGGGAGGCAGAAAAAACAGGAGTGTTGGTATTAACACATTGGCAGCCCCAACTGGTTACAGACACAGATTTCCAATCCAAAACAGGATTATGAGACTGTAACCAAGGGAAACCCAGTACGATAATATCATGCAGATTATACAGAACCAAAAATTTGCAGCACTCCTGGTGATCAGGTTCAACCCTCATTATCACCTGAGTAGAGAACTGAGGTTTATTCTCAGCCAAAGGGGTAGAATCGATCCCCAGTAGGGGAATAGACTTCTGTAGGGTATCAAGGGAAACCCACAACGTTTAGCAAAATCATAATCCATCAGGTTAATAGCTGCTCCAGAATCAACGAAAGCCTGAGCAGAAAATGAGGACAGAGAGCATATCAGAGTGACAGTTAATAAAAACTTAGTCTGAACATTACCCAAGACAACTGAGCGTGCAAAACGTCTTCCCCGCTTAGGGCAGACTGAAATAGCATGAGAGGCATCACCACAGTAGAAACATAACCCATTGCGCTTTCGAAACTCATGACGCTGTGCCCCAGACACCACTCTATCACACTGCATGGATTCAGAAGCAGGTTCACAAGGCAACACTATTCCACGCATACTTCTCCGCTCACGCAAACGTCTGTCAATTTGAATCGCTAATGACATAGAATCATTGAGACCAGAGGGGACAGGGAATCCCACCATAACATCCTTTACATTATCTGACAGACCCTTCCGGAAAAGGGCCGCCAAAGCGTCGTCATTCCACTTGGTCAGGACTGCCCACCTGCGGAATCTCTGACAGTATAACTCAGCGTCATCAAGCCCCTGATTTAATGCCAACAAGGCTTTTTCAGCTTGATCAGTGACATTAGGCTCATCGTACAATAACCCCAAAGCCTGAAAAAATGCATCAACATCACTCAAAACAGGATCCCCAGGTGTCAGGGAAAAAGCCCAATCCTGAGGATCGCCGCGCAGGAGAGAGATGACAATTTGAACCTGCTGCGCTGCATTCCCTGAGGACTTAGATTTTAAGGCAAAAAACAATTTACAATTATTTTTGAAATTCTGAAACTTAGCTCGATCCCCTAAAAACAAATCTGGCATGGGGATCCTAGGTTCCACAACAGGCAACCTAGCAAGATATGCAGCAATACTCTGAACCTCAGTGGCAAGCTGATCCACACGGCCAGACAACTGTGCAAACTCCATTGAGAGAAAAGATCCTCCCCAGCACCCAGAGATACAGAGGGAAAAAAAAAAAATGCAACAAACAGAAAAATATCTCTGACAACTCTGACAACCTTTTTTTTTTTTTTTTTTTTTTTTCACAATATTTTTCCCTTCTGTGAGTACCATACAATATTAAATTTTAGGCCGGTGATACTGTTATGATTTGGTAGCTGAGGAGTGCAGGTAAAAAGGCAATACACCAGAGCAGTTGGAATCTATGAGATTGCAGTACCCTGACTAACCACCACAACTAGAGGCAGCCGTGGAGCGTTCCTACGTTGGTCCTAGACGCCTCGTCACAGCCTGAGAAACTAATTACACCTAAAGATAGAAATAGGAAAGCTATCTGCCCCGGAGCAGAACCCCAAAGATAATAGAAAGCCCCCAAACATGTAATGGCGGTTAGACAAGAAGAAACACTGACACAAAAAGAAAATAGTATGAGCAAACGCTGGGGCCCAAACTAACTAAATAGAAAAGGATAGGAAGGGTACTTACTGCAATCCCAGAAAACCCTGAAAAGCACCAACTCTACTAATTTCAAAATCACCTGAGATCACACGACCTCTACCACCTAAATTAGTTCTCTGGTGTAACAAAATCAAAACAGCAGCCACTGAAAAAACTGCAAAAAGCAAAAGTACAAACATCAGTGGCTGAACTAACTGAGAGGGCAAAAGCCCCCGGAGGGGACCCAGAAGGCCCCCACAGAAATGCAGGACAAAATGCAAAAATCTAGCACAAAAAAAAAAAGAAGAAAATGTCTTATCTGATAGCAGGAGATGCAGACACGACACAGCAGGCTACAAGGGAAACAGGATTCAAGGATTGAGACCAGAACAATTGATCACCGGCAACCCTGATGGGAAGGTGACTCCCTTATATAAGACCAGTCAGTAACACCTGATTCCCAATCCTCACAATCTTCACTGGACAGACCAGCACCGCTTGTAACCACCAGAGGGAGCCTCTGCTCAGAACTCATCTCAAGCCCATTCACAACACCGTACCTCCTGAAACCTTCAACTTTACCATGAAGGTCCAGCCCCCTGACCAAATGCCAAACTTGTCCCTATTTTTCTTAGGGACCTCCGTGACTTTCCCATAACAGGAAAGCCACGTCATGATGTCGACCCCAGAGAGTGACTCGTTACATGTCAGAAAGGTCACCCTCTTTACACTATTTTGGCGAGACAATGCCTGTATGGCAAAGTCTCGCCAGCCGGGCTCCCCCTTTGCCAGTTCAAAATTCGACCAGAAAAGCTCTAAGCCCTCTGGCCGAACAAAACTGACATTGAAGAAGGAGGTGCCAAACGGATGAATCAGGGCAAAGATGTCCGTCGACCTGAAGTCCATCTTCAGAAGGAGCTCCACAACCCTTGCTCTTGGCGGGCACGCTTCACTGCTCCTCCACCGAAGACAGACCACATTCCGCCTGGCCACCCCCTGCCCGGCTGTCGGGAGGGACCAAACCGTTTCCCCCTCCCTTTTATCTTGGAAGGCAGCCAGGCCGTATCTATCCAGCCAAAAGGCCGAGTCCACCTCTCTTCCCTCTACTTCGATCATCCGTTCTCCCTTTTGAAGGGCCTCCAGGAAACTGCACCGTAAGACGCTATCCCTGAGGTCCAGAGGCGAGGAAACCCCCCGACTAGACCCTGATGCTCCAGCCACCACCCCCGAATAACTCAGGGGACCGTTGGCCGGGGGGGCAGATGGACCAGCCCCCAGCCCCTCCTCCCACTACCATCCGACACCCCGTTCACACTTGCCACCCCATTCACACTTGCCAATTTAGACACACTGCCACTCGCATCCTCAACCACAGACACTTCCATACCCACACCCTCCTCATCTACTCCATCAGTCACCCCACTCTCACTCACATGCAAACTGGGATCAATATCATTTTGCCTCACTTTTTGGGTATTTATAGATTTTACAACACTGCTACCGCCACCTACTGGTGGCATCTTCCCTGCCGGGGGTTCAGTCCACACAGTGCTGCTGCCCCTTTAAGAACTGTGCTGCCATAGCGTTTCAGCAGCACTGCCTCCACAGCCTGCGCAGAGCATTCTCTCTCACTGGCAGAGATTAAGCCAGGAACAGTCCTTCCTCCAGCTCCATCCTGGCTTGTAGCCGGTGCCCCCACCGCAGGTAAGCCCCCAGACTCAGGGGACCCGGCCAGGCAAGGGCCCTTGCAGCTGTCTGCTGCCGTCTCTGCTCCATTGCTGACCAAGATCATCATTTTTTTTTCCTTTGGTTGGGAAGCCACGCCCCCAGCCTCCAGCCGCACAGCACTGCTTTCCAAAGCTGCACCCACATGAGCAGCGGGTGCCGAGGAGGCTACGCCCCCTGGGATCGGCCACAGCGGGACCCCAAGAGCCGACCCGGAGCCGGGTCCACCCCAGGGGCCCCCCGGCGGTAACAGTCTCCTGGGGCACAGCGCCCCCCACCACCACACCCTGGGCCACAAACAGTCTGGCCACAGCAACTCCGGCGGCCAGCCCCTGGCTAGGCCACTCCCCCTCAGTGTCCACCGGCCAGGGAGCCGACCCCACCACTCGTTTTTTAGGAGCCGGCTCTGCCGGAGCCGCAGGCCCCTCCCCCATCACTTTACTAGGTGCCTAGGTCCCCAGAAGCGATCCAGCTTTAACGGATATGTAAGTCGGGGACCCAGACACCACAGCGCTCACCGCCGGAGATGCGGTCCCGGCTGCCACTCTCTTGCCCACCACTGGGCAACCCTCCACACCATGCTCCATATCAGACACGTCACTACCCCCTCCGTTACCACAAACAGAGGCAGCGCCCTGCGTGTCATGGCCTGTAATCTCCCTGCTCCCTTGCTGCGGACCCACAACAGAGCACGAGCCGGGGTGGGTAGCGGGTGCCGCACAGCAGGGGGACATATACAAATTTCTGCACACAAGATGTTTTCTTTACCTTCTTCTTAGCTTTTCTCTTCATCCCCGTCCTGGTTGCCTCGTCTTCGCAGATCTCATCCCCGAACCTCAGCTGGTTAAAACGAACCGGGGACTCGATCTGCCGGATCTGCTGCATGACGAGGCAGCCCCCCTCATTGCTACTACTACCACCATCCTCATCCTCCCCCTCACACCCACTGCCCTCTGAAGGGCCAGAATCTGGCAGGAGAGCCACTTGCTCGGGGGCTATCCCGCTATGCGACGCCTGGAGATCTCTTAACAGGCCACCAGGCGGTGGGTAGGGCACGACCTCCTCCTCGCATTCCACTTCCTCCTCCACCGCTTGGCCGGAGCTCCGTGGCCCCTCAGGAGCCCCACCGGTCATGGCTCTGAACCGCTCGTCGTTCTCCAGCTTTTCGCAGAAGGGCCCGCTGCCGGCCAAAATGTCACACCTCCGGTTTTCCAGCTCTTGAATGGATTTCTGGATCTTTCTGGCAGATAGCTCAGTTTTTACTTATTGCCAGAGGTCCTGTCGGACCTCTCCTTAGCTACCCTCAACTCCCCAGAGGGATCTTAGCTTCCTTGAGGCGTCCTCAAACTCACAGAGGTGTGCATGGACACGGGAACCATAAACCACGGTGGATTCTTTTGCCACCTTGGTGCCCGACTTTAGAGGCACCGCTGCAGTACCCCTGCTCATACTCGGCCTACATCCGGGGGAAGGAGCCGCCACGGTCATGGCTTCGGGGTACTGCGGGTCTTCATGCTGGATCCCTTGCCAGATCTTGTGATCCTAGCCAGATTGGGAGTCCTCCCACCCCCGCCAGCTTGGACTGGGATGTGGGAGCCGGAGGCCCAGCCCCGGAGGCCAGTCCAAAAATGAGCCTACTTTCTTGGGAAGGGGGCAGACAGAAAGTCCTGGATGGAAAAACTTTACCTCCCTTCCCAAGAGCTGTCTCCAGGCAGCAAACTCAGACCGCACGGCAAGCTCCGCCCCTTCCTGTAGGATGGTCCAGAGCTGCACTCACTATTCTGCTGGTGCAGTCACTGTGTACATACATTACATTACTGGTCCTGAGTTACATCCTGTATTATACCTCAGAGCTGCACTCACTATTCTGCTACTGCAGTCACTGTGTACAATCATGGTCAAAAGTTTTGAGAATGACACAAATATTAATTTTTACAAAGTCTGCTGCTTCACTTTTTCTAATGGCAATTTGCATATACTCCAGAATGTTATAAAGAGTGATCAGCTTAACAGCAATTACTTGCAAAGTCAATATTTGGCTAGAAAATGAACTTTATCCCCCAAAACACATTTCAACATCATTGCAGCCCTGCCTTAAAAGGACCAGGTAACCTCTTTTCAGTGATTGTTCCATTAACACAGGTGTGGGTGTTGATGAGTACATGGCTGGAGATCAATCTGTCATGATTAAGCAAGAATGACACCACTGGACACTTTAAAAGGAGGCTGGTGCTTGGCATCATTGTTTCTCTTCTGTTAACCATGGTTATCTCTAAAGAAACACGTGCAGTCATCATTGCAATGCACAAAAATGGCCTAACAGGGAAGAGTATCGCAGCTAGAAAGATTGCACCTCAGTCAACAATCTATCGCATCATCAAGAACTTCAAGGAGAGAGGTTCCATTGTTGCCAAAAAGGCTTCAGGGCACCCAAGAAAGACCAGCAAGCGCCAGAACCATCTCTTAAAAGTGTTTCAGCTGCGGGATCGGGCTACCAGCAGTGCAGAGCTTGCTCAGGAATGGCAGCAGGCAGGTGTGAGTGCATCTGCACGCACTGTGAGGCGGAGACTCTTGGAGCAAGGCCTGGTCTCAAGGAGGGCAGCAAAGAAGCCACTTCTCTCCAGAAAAAAACATCATGGACAGACTGATATTCTGCAAAGGGTACAGGCAGTGGACTTCTGAGGACTGGGGTAAAGTTATTTTCTCTGATGAATCCCCTTTTCGATTGTTTGGGACATCAGGAAAACGCCTCATTCGGAGAAGACAAGGTGAGCGCTACCACCAGTCTTGTCTCATGCCAACTGTTAAGCATCCTGAAACCATTCATGTGTGGGGTTGCTTCTCAGCCAAGGGAATCGGCTCTCTCACAGTCTTGCCTAAAAACACAGCCATGAATAAAGAATGGTACCATAATGTCCTCCAAGAGCAACTTCTCCCAACCCTCCAAGAGCAGTTTGGCGATCAACAATGCCTTTTCCAGCATGATAGAGCACCTTGCCATAAAGCAAAGGTGATAACTAAATGGCTCAGGGAACAAAACATAGAGATTTTGGGTCCATGGCCTGGAAACTCCCCAGATCTTAATCCCATTGAGAACTTGTGGTCAATCATCAAGAGACGGGTGGACAAACAAAAACCTAAAAATTCTGACAAAATGAAAGCATTGATTGTGCAAGAATGGACTGCTGTCAGGATTTGGTCCAGAAGTTGATTGAGAGCATGCCAGGGAGAATTGCAGAGGTCCTGAAGAAGAAGGGTCAACACTGCAAATATTGACTTGCTGCATTAACTCATTCTAACTGTCATTATAAGCTTTTGTTACTCATATGTTTGCAATTATTATATTTCTGTCTGTGATAAAAACATCTGTCAAACACACATAAAAACCAGAGGACAGCAGATCATGTGAAAATATAATATTTGTGTCATTCTCAAAACTTTTGGCCATGACTGTACATACATTACATTACTGAACCTGAGTTAGTTACAGTCTACAATAAACCTCCTTTCTCAACAAATCTTTTGGCTCTGCACCTCCATGCTATATACTGCTGCTGTTCTTGCTCATATAAGCAAAGTAACATAACTCCCCATTTGAAGTGAGGGAATTGATCCTCTCTAGGACGGATCCCAGAGATCTGCCCAATCTTCTCCAATGTGATCTTTATAGTCCCCGCCCTTGCCACTTATGACCCGATGGTTGATGCCGTGTGATATTTGCTCAGCATTAGTTGGGCATGTTTTGTATCTTTGGCTTTTCTTTGTTGAGGTCTCAGAAATCTGGTGCTTCAAACAGATGAATAAACCCCACTGGCAGCTCGTGGTGGTGAATGAACAAACTGTTCATTGTGATGCGCTGCGCGTCCACACACGAACGAGCAGGGGTGCGACGGTTTGCACAGCCAAGGCCGCTTGGTGCCTCCGCTCACAGCCGTGTTTGACAGCCAAAGGGCTCCACGCTCGTGGATGATGCCGCTACAAAACTACAACTCTCAGCATAGAACTGAGGATGAAACAAGGCAGAGCATGTGGGGAAATCTGCAGCCCACCCATCTTGGGTGCTCAATCACTGCTATATATACAGACAATATCTGAGGCCTCTAATCTCCCCTTTTCTGTCCCACCTGCTGACAGTTGTCCTCCCTCTTCATCATTAACCTGCCGATCCCCAAGTACTCAAGTCGTCCTTAGGCTCAGTTCACATGAGCATCTAAAAATCATTTAGAGTTTCATCCACAAATCTCGGGTGATTTTTTTTATCACTTGTATTCCTTGTACAATCTGTTTTTTACTCAGCAGCTAATAATGATTTACCTGGCCATTCATAGTTTCCTGTTACAGAACTGCAATTATTCCCTTGTAACAAAACCAGGTAGGACTGGGTTAAGTCCTAGCACTGCTGGTCTTGATTAGATGCACCTGACTAGCACTGACTAAGAACCAGGGCCTGAGATCACTAGTTGTCAGTCTGCCGGATGGAGCAGAGTTGAGTGTGCTGCTGGTGAGTGACCAGCCAAAATGTGAGCTGCAGCTGAGAGGGAGACAAGCCAGGGTCTTTCTCTGATTGGAGACTGCATGGGTCAGCTAGGAAAGCTGAACACTCTGTATGTTGGAGCTGCATAGTAATGACTTGTAAACTGTGCCCAGAGTTGAACACTTCTGATTTAGACTTTAATGGGCGAGTTTCTTTTATAGAAGAAATGAGTCACAGCCATTTTTTTCACACGCAGATTTGGTCAGTTAAAAAAGAAATTGCTACTCTGCGCTGCATCCATGAACATTGGTCCGTTTTTCTTCGGACAGCAATTGGACCTAAAATATGGTCTTGTGAATGAGCCCTTAAAATGTTAATCAAACATCCAAGAGGCAAACCTGATTTTAGGTGGGCTGAAAACTTGGTCATTGTCCAATACCTAACCAGTGTGGTCTATGCGGTTTATATGGGTTATGGAGGTCAGCATTATGGCACTATATGGCTAGCATAATACCGCCATATAATCCCATAGCACTGATGAGATATAGGCCACATAATACCACCATATAGCACCCAAATAATGCTACAAGGAACAGTATAATACCACCATATAATCCCATAGTAAAACTAAAATACAGTACAAATAATAACACTCCAATAATACTACAAGAGCCACCAAAAAAAGCCATATATTCCCATAGTACTTATGAAATGTAGCCCCCATAATACCAGCCAAATAATATTTACTTCAAGAGCCATTGTCATACTGCCATCTGAAAACTAGGAGCAAGCACACATAATACCGCCTCTTAGCGCCCTTGTAGCATTTTTTGAGTCCTATGAATGACAGTGGAGTCCTGAGGATGGTATAAGTCGTGTACGACCTCGCGACAGTCAGGAGACGGTGAACGCTGACGTACGTTTTTGATATAGCTCCACGGAGCCGGCAGAGACCCTCTCTGTCTTTATTTGTCACACCCGTCATTGATTACTCCGGGGCCTTGGAGGAGCAGCGCATGGCTAAACAGTGGAGTAAATCACATCCATCAGAGGGGGAAAAAGAACTTTTCTTTATGGGATTCATTTGTAATGAGGGAAGTAACAACGAAGCCGACGGATCCGTCCCGGGAAGCTCAAACCGGTAATCCGAGGAGGGAAGGTTAATGAAGATGTAGGAGGATTACAGGCGAACATCAGGCAGACGCGTGGATCTAAGGTGAACGCAGAGTCCCGACAAGGCGGGGAGGCGGTTTTACACATTAATCCCAGAATCTAGCGCTATAATTACAGGAGCAGCCACAGGTTCCAGCAGAAATGGAAAATGAAGTGGAAACGCTTTGACAATGCCAAGACTCGAAAGTCTGAAGTGCGTGCTGCTCCCTCGTATCCTCGCTGCGTCCCTAGCATTGTTATGGTCCAGGATTGCATTGTGTTATTATCTTATCAGAGAAATATACTTCTTTCTCCACTTATGAAGCACTTCTCTTCCCCCATCACTCAACACCAAAAAGCCCTTTTACTCAAGAAAAGACAATCAGCTGACAGAGTGATCTTACTACAGCTGCCTAATAGTTATTAAGACAGTAGAAATAGAGTGAGAGAGTCAGAGATGGTGGCTACTTATTAGTAAGCATTATATCTCACCCAGAGCAGGAATCACACCTCCACTGCTCAGTACTGCTGTATATTGTCCTCCATGCTGCTGCTTCCTAGTGTTATATCTCACCCCAAAGTTGGAATCATATCTACACTGCTCAGTGATGCTGCTGTAAAATGTCCTCCATGCTGCTGCTTCCTAGTAAGTGTTATATCTAACCCCAGAGCTGGAGTCATATCTACAACATTCAGTACTGAAGTATAATGTCCTCCATGCTGCTGCTTCCTAGTACTATATGTGACCCAGAGCTGTAATCACATCTACACTGCTCAGTACTGCTGTATATTGTCCTCCATGCAGCAGCTTACCAGTGTTATATCTCACCCTAGAGCTGGAATGACATCTACAATGGTCAGTGCTGCCATATAATGTCCTCCAAGCTGCCGCTTACTAGTAAATGTTATATCTCACCCCAGAGCTGGAATCACATCTACACTTCTTAGTGCTGCTGTATAATGTCTTCCATGCTGCTGCTTCCTACTGTTATATCTCACCCCAGAGCTGGAATCACACCTACAACACTCAGTACTGCTGCATGTCCTCCATGCCACTACTTCATAGTGTTATATCTCAACCCAAAGCTGGAATCATATCTACACTGCTGAGTGATGCTGCTGTATAATGTCCTCCATGCTCCTAGTAAGTGTAATATCTCTCCCCAGATCAGGAATTACATCTACACTGCTCAGTGCTACTGTATATTGCCCTCCATGCTGCTGCTGCTTCTTCTGATCATGTGCTACATAGACACAGGAGAGCAGCAATCACTCATGTCTGTGGGTCATGTGTATGGTAGACATCATGGCAACAGGTCACTACTCACTTGCTCAGAGACAACTAAAAATTAGAGGCAGAGCCTGCAGAGAGGAAAATGGTGAAAATGCAGAGTACAAGTCCTATAATGGCTAGAAGAAGTGTTATTCCTCATGCACATAACATCTAATTCTCATATGACACCTAAAATCACATTTACTTTAAGCTGGCAGGATGGATAAACTAACGTCCTACTTCTGCCCCCTGCTGGACCTTGAGATGTCTAAGGTATTTTTTACACACAAGCTTGGAGTCAAGAAAGAACAGCAATCAGATTTGTCAGGCTGTGATATCAGAATTGTCCTGGTTTCCAGCTGTTGGACCTTAAATCTGTGAACCTGCTAATATTATCATCAGAAATAAGTGCACTGTGGGAGATTTGCCATTTACAGCAGGCCATAAATCAATTCACTTTAGTGCAATATGTGGCTCAATGTAAGATTTAGAGGTTGTGTGGGTTGGCAGAACCATTAATGCAGCTCTGAAGGTGACTGGAGTATAATCTATGTTGTACAATGTCAGGTGTGCCCTGATTCACAGCACTGGTTGTATACAGATGGCGACCACGGATCTCTGTGAATATGTAAGAGTGGCATTCGATGCTCAATAACACAACATTCGAGAACAGAGATTGAGCCTGGGACAGAAAAAGGAAAGAGATTTACCTCAATTCAGGTGTGAGAGGATAATAATTGCCCGGATGTCAGCAGAGACAAAGAGGAGACTTGTCTGCCGGATGCTACATCAGCGGGGGCATAACACTGACCCATTATAAAGCCAAAAAGCCACTACATCTCTCTAGCACCCACCATATTTGTAATGAGAGGAACATCAATCACAGACAACTTAAGAGCTCTACAGAGAGACAATGAGAGAAACCCTACTGAGAAACAGAAGGGTAAAATAGAAGGGTAAAAGAGAGATGTAAAATATAAGGGTAAAAGAGAAGGGTAAAAGAGAAAGGGTAAAAGAGAAAGGTGAAAGAGAAAGGTAACAGAGAAGGGTAAAAGAGAAAGGTAAAAGGGAAGGGTAAAAGAGAAAGGTTAAAGAGAAAGGGAAAGGAAACATAAAAGGGAAAGATAAAAGAGAAAGGGAAAGGTGAAAGAGAAAAGTGAAAGGGAAAGGAAAGGTAAAAGCGAAAGGTAAAGCTGAAAAATAAAAGGAATGGAAAATAGAAATGGAGGAGAAAGAGAAAGGGAAAGGTAAAAAATAAACTGAAAAGGAAGGGAAAAGAAAACTAAAGTACAAAGGGAAAAGAAAAAGGTAAAGAGAAAGGGAGGGAAAAGAGAAAAAGAAGGGAAAAAAGGTAGGGAAAAGAGAAAAAAGTGAAGGGAATATTAGAAAGTAGTGTTGAGTGATACTGCTCGATATCTAAAAATATCGGATTGGAATGGTATCGCCGATATCACTAAATATCGGCGATATCCGATTCCGATACCGGAAGTCCCATGTAAGTCTATGGGAACAAAATATCGCAACTAAAAAAAACCTTTATTTCCTTGTAAACACTAAATATACACACATAGAATACATATATATATATACATGTCATTGTGACATATATATATATATATACATATATGTATAGTTTATACACTTCTACATAGTAAAATATCCTCTGATTCAATTGCCGGGTAAAGCCGGCTTCTGTGAAAAGACAGAAGCACCCGACATGAAATGACACTTGGTGTACATAGGGTTAACCATGTCTTTTCATGTCGTTTGCAATCTGATTTGCACAAACAATTGCATCAGTCTATGTGTGCAAAATTTCACACCTGTAGGGTTAATTAAAGGTGTAAATTCGTTGTAAAAAAACGGACTTTTTTGCTACGAATTTACACCTTTAATTAACCCCTACAGGTGTGAAATTTTGCACACAAAGACTGATGTAATTGTTTGTGCAAATCAGATAGCAAAGGACATGAAAAGACATGGTTAACCCTATGTACACCAAGTGTCATTTCATGTCGGGTTCTGCATTTTCACAAAAGCCGTCAATTGAATTAGCGGCTATTATACTATGTAGAAGTGTATGAACTATAAATATATGTGTCACAAATTCAATGACATGTATATATATATATATCTATATATATATATATATATAGATATATATATATATATGAGGTGTAAAATTGTTTAAAAAAAATGCGTGGGCTCCCGCCCTATTTTCGCAACCAGACAGACAAAGCCAGCGAATGGGGGCAGATAATAATAGCCCAGAGAGGGACCATTATTTTTGGCCCCCCCTGGCTACTAACATCTGCCCCCAGACACCCCAGAAAAGACAAATCTATAATTAGATTCGCCCTTTCTGGCACTTTGCCCGTCTATTCCCATTGCCCTGTAGCGGTGGCGAATGGGTTAATATGGGGTTAAAGCCACATTGCAATTGAAAGGTGACCTTAAGCCAGGTTAATAATTGAAAGCTGTCAATTAGACAACTATCAATTATTAATCCTATTGCATGAAATAAAAATAAAACACACACACTTTAATTAAAAATCATTTTAATGAAATAAAGACACATGTTTTTGACCATCTTTTATTTGACTGCAAAAACCATTTCCTGTAATAAAAATAAAAAAGCAAAATTATTCTTACCTATCCCATGCACAGTCAGGTCCCACGGTGTAATCCTTCAGAAAGGGTTAATGTTTACTGCAGGGACCGCAGCTAATGCTGCAGCCTCACAGTAAACCCCCAAATGAATGATTGCTTTCCACTTTCACTTCAGGTCAGCCAGGGACACAATCAGTGACGTCAGAGGGAACTGATTAACAAAAATAGGGGTTCCCTTCGAATAAAAAATGGCGTGGGGTCCCCCCTATTTTTGTTAACCAGCCAGATGAAGCAGACCGCTGAGGCCTGGATTTTCAGGCTGTTAAGGAGCCAAGATCCATGGACCTTGCCAGCCTGATAATACCAGGCCACAGCAGTCTGCATATCTTGGCTGATTAACAAAAATAGGGGATCCCCTCGAAAAAAATTGGCGTGGGGTCCCCCCTATTTTTGTTAACCAGCCAGATGAAGCAGACCGCTGAGGCCTGGATTTTCAGGCTGTTAAGGAGCCAAGATCCATGGACCTTGCCAGCCTGATAATACCAGGCCACAGCAGTCTGCATATCTTGGCTGATTAACAAAAATAGGGGATCCCCTCGAAAAAAATTGGCGTGGGGTCCCCCCTATTTTTGTTAACCAGCCAGATGAAGCAGACCGCTGAGGCCTGGTTTTTCAGGCTGGTAAGGATCCAATATCCATGGACCTTGCAAGCCTGATAATACCAGGCCACAGCAGTCTGCTTAGCTTGGCTGGTTAACAAAAATAGGGGATCCCTCGAAAAAAAAAACGGCATAGGGGTCCCCCTATTTTTGTTAACCAGCCAAGTAAAATGCAGACTGCTGCGGCCTGGTATTAAAAGACTGTCAAGGCCCATGGATTTTGGCCCTCAACAGCCTGATAATACCAGGCTACAGCAGCCCCACATTTGGCGCATCAAAAGATGTGCCAATTGTGGCACTTTACCCGGCTCTTCCCACTGCCCTGTAGCGGTGGCAAGTGGGGTAATAAGGGGTTAATGTCACCGTTGATTGCACGGTGACAATAAGCCCGGTTAATAATGGAGAGGTGTCAATAAGACACCGATCCATTATTAATCCCAAAGTTATTAAATGTATAAAAAAAAGACAAAGCAAGAAAAAAGTCTTTTAATGAAATAAAAGAGACAACAGTTTTCATTAATTTTATTATACACTCATTCCTGCGACGCCATCAATCTCCTGTAAAAAAAGAAAAAAAACAAACCAACAGTATACCACCTGTCCGACGCAGTCCATATTAACGACAGTCCCACGACGATCCAGCTCTGCTACATCGCAATGACAGGCAGAGCCTGTCATCGCGACGCAGCACAGCTGATTACCTGCTTCCCCGGCGGTGACGTCATCGGACTGACTGCTTTACGGCCGGGATTACCCAGCAGTCACTGCAGTTATCGCGAGAAACTGCATGTGACCGCAGGGGAAAGATGATGGCGGCCATGAAGCAGTCCAGCCCGTGACCGCCGGAGATCTTCTGCCAGGTAAGTGCCGCTGACTCCTGACAGACCCGACCGACGGACACTGACAGTGACAATCCCGATTCCGGTATCCGATAAGACGAAAATATCGGAACTAAGTATCGAAAGGCCGATAGAGCTAATATCGGCCGATACCCGATACTTGCGGTATCGTATCGCTCAACACTATTAGAAAGCGAAAAACAGTGGAACAGAACGGAGAAAGAGAGAGAAGAAATAAAAGTTAAGACAAAAAGAAAAAAGTGAGGGAAACTAATAAGAGAGAAGAAAAAAAGAGGGGAGGAATGAAGACAGAGAGAAATAGAAAATAATAGTGTAAAAAAGAGCAACAGTGTGGAGCCAGAGAGAGGGGTAGAGAGACAGATATAAAGGGGCCGATGCATCAAAGCATTTATTTAAAAAAAATAAAATGCGTAAAACGCTTTGAAATTTCCCAAACTTCTGCGCAGTGTGGATTTGTGCAAAAATGTTGCAACTTTTGGTGTTCTCATGCTAATTTTAAGCAGCTCAGCTAAAACTGGTAGAGCTGGGGGAGAAGCCAGGGAGGGATGGTGCATGGGTCAAATTCAATAAAAGTGTCGGCTTTTCTTACGGCAGAAATGTTACTCCAGTCCAAGCTTCTAAAAGGGGGACATATTTTAATCATTAACGCACCAGCTCAGTGTTCTCGATCATACTTGACCATTGTGCCGCCTTTTTCCTGATGCCGTATTCTTCCTGATGCCGTCTTCTTCCTAATGCCACCTTCTACCTGATGTCGCCTTCTTCTTGATGCCGCTTTCTTACTGATATCATTTTCTTCCAGGTGCCACCTTCATCCTGATGTCATTTTCTTCCTGATGTCATCTTCTTCCTGATGCCGCCTTCCTATTCCTGATGTTGTCCTTCTCTTCCTGATGCCGCTTTCTTCCTGATGCTGCCTTCTACCTGATGGCACCTTCTTCCCAATGCAGCCTTCTTCCTGATGACGCCTTCTTCCTGATGCCGCTGTCTTCCTGATGTTGCCTTCTTCCTGATGCTGCCATCTTCCTGATGCTGCCATCTTCCTGATACCGCCTTCTTCCTGATGTCGTCTTCTTCCTGATGCCGCCTTCTTCCTGATGCCGCTTTCTTACTGATGTCATTTTCTTCCAGATGCCACCTTCTTTCTGATGTCATTTTCTTCTTGTTGTCGTCTTTTTCCTGATGCCTCTTTCTTACTGATGTCATCTTCTTCCAGATGCCGCCTTTTTCCTTATGCCACCTTCTTCCTAATGTCATCTTCTTCCTGATGCCGCCTTCTTTCTGATGTTGCCTTCTTCCTGATACCGCTTTCTTCCTGATGTCGTCTTCTTCCTGATGCCGCCTTCTTCTTGATGCCGCTTTCTTACTAATGTCATTTTCTTCCAGATGCCACCTTCTTCCTGATGTCATTTTCTTCTTGTTGTCGTCTTTTTCCTGATGCCGCCTTCTTCCTGATGCCTCTTTCTTACTGATGTCATCTTCTTCCAGATTCCGCCTTTTTCCTTATGCCACCTTCTTCCTGATGTCATCTTCTTCCTGATGCCTCCTTCTTCCTGATGCTGTCTTCTTCCAAATGTCGTCTTCTTCCCGATGCCGCCTTTCCTGATGCTGCCTTCTTCCTGATGTCATCTTCTTCCTGATGCCACCTTCTTCCGATGCCGCCTTCTTCCCGATGCCGTCTTCTTCCAAATGTCGTCTTCTTCCCGATGCCGCCTTCTTCCTGATGCTGCCTTCTTCCTGATGCAGCCTCCTACCTGATGACACCTTCTTCCCGATGCAGCCTTCTTCCTGATGCCGCTATCTTCCTGATGCTGCCTTCTTCCCGATGCTGCCTTCTTCCTGATGCCACCTTCTTCCCGATGCCGCCTTCTTCCCGATGCCGTTTTCTTCCAAATGTCGTCTTCTTCCCGATGCCGCCTTCTTCCTGATGCTGCCTTCTTCCTGATGCAGCCTCCTACCTGATGACACCTTCTTCCCGATGCAGCCTTCTTCCTGATGCCGCTATCTTCCTGATGCTGCCTTCTTCCCAATGCTGCCTTCTACCTGATGGTACCTTCTTCCCGATGCAGCCTTCTTCCTGATGCCGCCTTCTTCCTGATGCCTGTCACGCGGTCTTAAGATATGTGTACGATGTCAGTAAACTATTCTTAAAAGAACAACACTCTATACAACATATAGATTAGCAACATCAGCATGTAAATATAGAATAGATTTACCTGACACGATATCCGTTGAACTCAGGGTTAATCTTGAGGACTTGATACACTGTCACAGGAAAGAGGAGGACCGGGGGTCTAACCTGACCCTAAACTGGGGTCCTAACTAATCCCTCACCTTGGAGGTACTGATAATGGTTCAGAGGTCCAAGTCTCCAGCCTAACCCTGTCTCCTATCAGTCCCTGAACCCTGTAATCAGTCCTAAGAAGGATTCTGATTACCACCAAAGGGATATGGGCTGATCTCTGCTAAATACACAGATTAGACATATAAGACAGACTGGAGAAAACACAGACTTGCATACACACTCAAACACAGAAGGAACATAAATGATCTGGGATATTAAACTCTAAGCAAGGTGAGCTTAAAACAACTAAGGAGCTCTTTAACTTAAGTCTATACAGATACAATCCTATCTGTGGTCTGCATGAAGAATTTCACTGGCAACTCCCAACACAGACAACCAGAGATTTAAAGGAAACCAATCAACAAATAATTAATTGCAGCCGGAGAAAAACTGCACCCAGTCCCAGAACTGAGCACAGACAGAATTAACTCCCTAACTGCCAAACACAAAGAAACAGCAACTCAGCTGTGAGAAGTCAGAATGTGCAACCGCGACGATCTTCGTGGCGATGCACACATGACAGTACCCCCCTTCTACGAGGGGCCTCCGGACCCTCAGGGCCAGGTTTGCCCGGGTGAGTTCTGTGGAAGGTCCGCACCAAACGATCTGCGTTAATGTCAGACGCAGGAACCCACGTCCTCTCCTCTGGACCATACCCCTTCCAATGCACCAAGTACTGAAGGGACCGGCGATTCAGACGTGAGTCAATGATCTTTGACACTTGAAACTCCAAGTTACCATTGACCACCACTGGAGGAGGAGGTAGAGGTGATGGTATGACTGGTGCCACGTACCTCTTAAGTAATGACTTGTGGAACACATTATGAATTTTAAACGTAGGAGGGAGGTCCAGACGAAATGCCACAGGATTAATTATGGAACTGATCCTGTACGGCCCGATGAATCTGGGGCCCAGCTTCCAGGAGGGAACTTTAAGTTTTATATTCCTGGTAGACAACCATACCAGATCGTTCACATTAAGATCTGGACCAGAAACTCTCCTCCTATCAGCCATACGTTTATAACGGTTCCCCATAGCACTCAGATTATTCAATACACCTCTCCACACTGAAGCAAGTGACGACGAGAAACGCTCCTCCTCAGGAACCCCAGAAGGGCCCCCCGCATTGAATGTACAAAACTGGGGATGAAAACCATATGCCCCAAAAAACGGGGACTTACCAGTGGACTCGCTCCGCCTGTTGTTAAGAGCGAACTCTGCCAGAGGCAAGAAAGAAGACCAGTCCTCCTGGTTCTCTGAGACAAAACACCGAAGATAAGTCTCTAGGCTTTGATTCAGACGCTCTGTCTGACCATTGGTCTGCGGATGAAAAGCCGAGGAAAATGACAATTGCATCCCCCGACGTAAACAAAATGCCCTCCAAAACTTGGACACAAACTGAGACCCCCTATCTGACACCACATCAGAAGGCAACCCATGAAGTCTCACAATCTCCCCAATGAACACCTGCGCCAGAGTTTTAGCATTAGGGAGGGCAGGAAGAGCAATGAAATGTGCCATCTTACTGAACCTGTCAACAACCACCAGTATGACAGTCTTCCCTGACGACTGAGGAAGGTCCGTGATGAAGTCCATAGACAAATGAGTCCATGGACGCTCCGGAAGTTTCAAGGGTAAGAGGGTCCCAGAAGGACGGGTATGAGGGGTCTTAGAGCGAGCACAAACCCCACAGGACGCAACAAAAGTTAAAACATCTTTATTAACGTTAGGCCACCAAAACCGGCGAGAAAGGAGATCTAAAGTAGCCTTACTAAAGCAGAATTATGATGTGCCTCAATAACCTTTTGTCTCAACTGATTTGGGACAAACAGTCTCCCTGGAGGTCCTGCAGGGGCGTCCCCCTGAGCCTCTACCACTTCCTTCCCCATCTCAGAACATACAGCCGACACTACCACCCCCTCCTGAAGGATAGGAATAGGGTCATCCATTTTCCCGGCCCCTGGGAAACTGCGAGACAAGGCATCCGCCTTAACATTCTTAGATCCAGGGCGATAAGGGACAACAAAATTAAACCTGGTAAAAAACAACGACCATCGAGCTTGTCTGGAATTCAGACGCTTAGCAGATTCCAAATACAGCAGGTTCTTGTGATCAGTAATGACGGTGACCGGGTGGACTGCCCCCTCCAAAAAGTGACGCCATTCTTCAAAAGCCAACTTAATGGCCAAAAGTTCCCTATTGCCGATATCATAATTCCTTTCGGCGGACGACAATTTTTTAGAAAAGAAAGCGCACGGATGCCATTTACCAGGGGACGGACCCTGGGACAATATTGCACCCACCCCTACGTCAGACGCGTCCACCTCCACAACGAACGGCTGTGATGCATCTGGTTGGATGAGAACGGGTGCCGAAGCAAAACATTTTTTCAAAGAGGAAAAAGCTTGGCAAGCTTTGACCGACCATTTAGAAAAATCCGTCCCTTTTCTTGTCATGTCAGTGAGAGGTTTGACAACAGATGAGAAATTACAAATAAATTTCCGGTAGTAGTTAGCAAACCCCAGAAAACGCTGCAGAGCCTTAAGATCCTCTGGCTGATCCCATTCAAGCACTGCTCTCACCTTTTCAGGGTCCATACGGAAACCGGAGGCTGACACCAAGAAACCCAAAAACTGAAGTTCCTGTACGGCGAATACACACTTTTCCAGTTTGGCGTATAGTTTATTGTCTCGCAAGATCTGCAACACCTGTCTCACATGCTCCTGGTGAGACACAAGATCTGGTGAGTAAATTAAAATGTCATCCAAATATACGACCACAAACAGCCCCACCAGATGACGAAAAATGTCATTAACAAAATGTTGGAATACTGCTGGTGCAGTAGTCAGACCAAAAGGCATGACAAGGTTCTCATAATGTCCCTCCGGCGTGTTAAACGCCGTTTTCCACTCATCCCCCTCTTTTATCCTAATCAGATTATACGCCCCCCTGAGATCCAATTTAGAGAACCATTTGGCGCCAACAATTTGATTGAAGAGATCAGGAATCAGAGGGAGTGGATACGGATCTCGAACAGTAATCCGATTAAGTTCGCGGAAATCCAAGCAAGGGCGTAGGCCTCCATCTTTTTTCTTCACAAAGAAGAACCCCGCGGCCACTGGGGAAGATGAAGGTCTAATATGCCCTTTGGCCAGACTTTCCGAAATATAATCTTTCATAGCCTGCCTCTCAGGACCAGAAAGGTTATATAACCTAGCTTTAGGTAACTTAGCATCAGGAAGTAAATTAATAGAGCAGTAATACACGCGATGAGGAGGCAACTCCTGACACCCCTCCTCAGAGAACACATCCCCAAAGTCCTCCAAAAAAGGAGGCAAAGTACTAGGCACGACCGCACTGATGACTGTGTTCATGCAGTTACTTTTGCAAAATCTCCCCCATTGGCTTATATCTCTGGACTGCCAATTAATCACAGGGTTATGTTTAACCAACCAAGGAAGTCCCAACACAATAGGAGTAGGTAGACCCTCCAACACATAACAAGATAATAGTTCCCTATGTATTGCCCCTACCCGAAGGTCAATGTTATGAACCTCATGAACAAAGCTACCTTGGCCGAGAGGCCTGGCGTCAATGGAGAATATAGGGATCGGTTTGACCAATACACTCAGATGCATACCTTGAGCCTGAGCAAACTGAGCGTCAACCAGATTAGCCCCGGACCCACTATCAAGAGGAACAGAAAATCTCTCCACTCTCGTACCAACCACCACCTCCACTGGTACAAGGAACTGAGAAGAACTAGCGGACGAAATACATACTCCCAGGTTGTCGTCCACCACACAACCTGGGATTAACAGTTTTCCGGCGACTTTTTGCTCAACAAGGCACGGGATGGACATCCCCCAACAAAATGTCCCTCTTTCCCGCAGAAGAAACACCTTCTAGTCCTGCGGCGTACCGCCAATCCCCTCCTACGAAATGATGTCCCTCCCAACTGCATAGGCTCCTCCGAACAGACAAGGGGAACCTCAACATAAGGGACTTTAGTAGTAGGTGGAGTAACAACAGGGGGCGGAGTTACCTCGCACCTCTCCCGGAGCCGTCTATCAGTACAGATAGCTAGGGCCATAGCAGCCTCCAGTGATGGAGGAGAATCATACTGAGCCAAAACGTCCTTTAATTTGTCAGAAAGCCCATGACAAAACTGGCTCCTAAGAGCTGGGTCATTCCACTGAGTATCTGTGGCCCATCTACGAAACTCAGCAGCAAATTCCTCTGCCGGACGATCTCCCTGCTGTATCTTACGTAATTTTGTCTCAGCAAGAGAGACCCGATCTGGGTCATCATATACCAAACCCAGGGCAGTAAAAAATCGATCTACTGACTGTAGAGCCGGGATCCCGGATGAAGGAAGAAGGCCCAGGATTGAGGGTCCCCTTGTAGGAGCGAGATAACAATTCCCACTCTCTGCTCTTCACTCCCTGATGATCGAGGCCGAAGCCGAAAATACAATTTACATGCTTCCCTGAAGGTAAAAAATTTGTCTCGCCCACCAGTGAACCTGTCCGGGAGAGCTACTTTAGGTTCAAATCTGGTTTGCTCCGAGGGAGACAAAACTTTGGACTTAATGTCCGTCAGCTCCATGGATAATCCCTGCAACTGCAGAGCCAGCTGGGCTACTGGATCCATGGCAACTGGGAATAATTTTATGGGCCAGTGAAAATGTCACGCGGTCTTAAGATATGTGTACATGTCAGTAAACTATTCTTAAAAGAACAACACTCTATACAACATATAGATTAGCAACATCAGCATGTAAATATAGAATAGATTTACCTGACACGATATCCGTTGAACTCAGGGTTAATCTTGAGGACTTGATACACTGTCACAGGAAAGAGGAGGACCGGGGGTCTAACCTGACCCTAAACTGGGGTCCTAACTAATCCCTCACCTTGGGGGTACTGATAATGGTTCAGAGGTCCAAGTCTCCAGCCTAACCCTGTCTCCTATCAGTCCCTGAACCCTGTAATCAGTCCTAAGAAGGATACTGATTACCACCAAAGGGATATGGGCTGATCTCTGCTAAATACACAGATTAACATATAAGACAGACTGGAGAAAACACAGACTTGCATACACACTCAAACACAGAAGGAACATAAATGATCTGGGATATTAAACTCTAAGCAAGGTGAGCTTAAAACAACTAAGGAGCTCTTTAATTTAAGTCTATACAGATACAAATCCTATCTGTGGTCTGCATGAAGAATTTCACTGGCAACTCCCAACACAGACAACCAGAGATTTAAAGGAAACCAATCAACAAATAATTAATTGCAGCCGGGAGAAAACTGCACCCAGTCCCAGAACTGAGCACAGACAGAATTAACTCCCTAACTGCCAAACACAAAGAAACAGCAACTCAGCTGTGAGAAGTCAGAATGTGCAACCGCGACGATCTTCGTGGCGATGCACACATGACAATGCCGCCTTCTTCCTGATGCACCGTCTTCCTGATGCCGCCTTCTTCCTGATGCCGCTTTCTTACTGATGTCATCTTCTTCCAAATGCCGCTTTCTTCCTGATGTAATTTCTTCCTGATGTCAACTTCTTCCAGATGCCGCCTTCTTCCTTATACGCCTTCTTCTTGATGTCATCTTCTTCCTGATGTCGCCTTCTTCCCGATGCTGCCTTCTTCCTGATGCTGCCTTCTACCTGATGGCACCTTCTTCCAGATGGAGCTTTCTTCCTGATGTCGTCTTCTTCCTGATGCCGCCTTCTTCCTGATGCTGCCGTCTTCCTGATGCCGCCTTTTTCTTGATGCCGCCTTCTTCCTGATTACAGTATGACCCCTTTCTCCTTATTTGACAAAAACAAGCAGATTATAACCGACGCTGCCTATCGATTACCACAAAATCGCCTTTCTCCTTATTTCATTCTGCCGTGCAAGGTGCCGCGCACATATGTCACACACTGCAGCCAATGGTGCAGGCATGTAGACCTTACACTCCTGTCCGCCTTTATTGTGGTAATCTCCGGAAACAATGGTTGGCATCAGCTCATTACGATCCGCTCTTCAGTCCTTGTAAATGTCTGGAAGTTTTCTCCCATCACCCACTGCCACACTCCTCCTTCTTCTCCCCAAAAAACGAGAGTCTTCAATAAATAAGTGCAGTAAATCCCACGCCGAAGATTCATTTCACAATAAATTATCCCTGAATGGCTTACGGCAGGCAAAAAAATTAGCATTCTGACGCAAACCTCCCGAAGGGAAATTTGCTTTTTTTTTTTTACAGAAACTTTTTCCATGTTTCATCTGTAGAGAATACGGGAGAATATAATTAGTAGGTCCCGGGCATAAGCGGCTGTCAAAAAATTATTAATGAGCCGCTCGCGTGCTCACGAAGCTCCTGAACTGGTAACTTGTACATAAATTAGCAGCGCGGTAAATAGAATGGCGGTTCCCGGTGTTACATCCCCCCTGGAAGAGACCAGGAATAGGAAGTCAGCAACATAATGGGGGGGGCTCATCAGGGTCAGGAGGCTGCAATAAGGATCCGAAAGGAGGATTAGTGGATGTTATTATCTAAGTGGAGCATTGTCTTTAGGCTTGTGCCAGGGATGAAATAGTTTGGCTTTGGAAGTATTTCTCCTTACAGCTGAGGTTTTGTTACAATTGTTTCCGGTCTGGACAATCTTCTGTAACTCAAGTGTACTTAAACTTTGAATTAATTTTTGATATTCTGCAGGGTCTTGTTGTCCAACATTTTTTTTCCTTTTGAGATAAAAATCATTTTTCCAATCGGATTTCAGTAAAAATGTTGCCACGTTTGGCTTTTACAGCTCTTAATTTTTTGCACATTCGACTTTGATGTGGTCATAAATCAGCTGAGAGGAGTTCAGAAAGATTAAATAGTGAGCTCACTAATGGATCCTTAGTTAACTCATTCTGCAGCCCAGCAATAGACAAAGACAAAAGGTAAATGGTACAAAGTTTTTAATAAAAACCCAACTGCAAAAAATGTTTTTTTTCGCCCCAGACCCATACATTAGAGTAAAGAAAAATGTACCAAAAGTGGATACTGCTTAAATTTTTTTGAGACCCCCACCTATGCTTTGCATGAACTCAGGCATAAGCTGAGCACTTCTGCCCTATTCTATTTTGATCACAGAGGGTCTCAGGACCCAGACCACCACTAGCTACGATATATTAGAAATTACACTTTAGACTGATACATTGAAACAAACAGAACAGGAGTTTTTACAGCTAATAGACATGTAGGGGGGCGCCAATGAGCAATGCTGATGACCCTTTATCTGTTGCTTTGCTGCCAGACGCCAAGGATGGTCACATCGCTTAGATTACCCACGTATGGGTCTGTCTATGGCACATTTAAAGGGATTCATCCAGACTACAATCGACATTAAAATTTTATTGGGGGAATCGAACCACTAGTATCACAATGAAACTCAAAAATAGGGGGTCTATATCCCATTAAGCCAGAGGTCAGACCACTATCAAATTTTATCCAAACCTTCTGAGTACACGGAAGGGTTAAATAAGGCTTCCGCAAATATAAAGGTTATACTCGGAGTATGGAAAGGTAATAGCTATTTTCCAATGTTTTTACTGTACCAATTCCTCCCATTTTTAATATCTCTGTTTGCTGTCATCCAATAGTACAGAGAATGAGATTAGTCCACGGTGTGATGATCAGACAGAGCTCTGATTACTGTGCTGCACCATGTCTCCTATGTGTATGACCAGGAGAGAATTCTATCCAATACAGGATGCCGATCAAGTGACAACAAGCAGAGATCTTGAAAACTATGAGAACATTTTAAAAAGAATTATATATTTTGCTGCAATATTTTCAAATTTGCTCCCAAAACACAATGGTTTTGTAAATGAAAAACAACCTTCCCAAGTGGTATTCTGGTCTTTTGCATGAAGTGGCGCTTTCATGGCGGTCACTGGTTGGGGGAAGGGGAATTGTTCTTTTTCTTTTTGCCATTTGACTGAATAGCACAGATTCACGAGCCTCGGAATTGACTTGAGTCATCAGAAAAAGTTAACTTAAAAGTCATTAAAAGTAATCAATTCAGCGCAGCCGGGAATCTCTGGCAAATACGGGAAGACAAGTGGTGGAGTGACAGGCGTCAGTGTGACGGCTGTGGGGTCGATACTGGCTGCCATACTTTATACAAAGGCGCCTGCCGGGAAGGACTTCTGATGTCCTGCAGAGGTCGCAGGCTATTGCTCTTGCAAGATCAGAAAAATCATCCCCTGAAATACTCCGCTGCTGGGGACCCTGCTCTTTCGTCTGTACCCTCCGGTCCCGGGTCAAAATCTGTTGAATCCTCGCAGCGCACATTGCATGATTGCATTGCAGATTCAAAAGTCTACAGTCACACAGAGTGAGTGCAGACTTACCAATTTGGACCGGACAACCCCTTTAAAATACTAGCAGTATCTTCATTATTCTATGGACTGAAAAAAAAACAACTGAAAAATGACTTCACAAAAACTGAAAAAATAATTGCAGTCAGCCGAAATCATTGAAAAAACATCTAGGAAATGAACGAAAAAAACTGATGCATCTTCTGCTTGAAAAAATTGTCAGGTTCGCCTGAGATTAAGACATTGGGCCCACTCAGATTTCTTTCACACACCTCTGCATAGTGTAATCCTTTTATTTCTAGAATCATCCTTTATTGCACAGTATCCTGTCTTATTATACTTGGGCATCATCCTTTGTTGCAGTGTCCATGCGTAGTATAATTGGGCATCATCCTTTATTGTATAGTGTCCTACCATATTATATTTGGACATCATCCTTTAATGCATAGTGTCCTACCTTATTGTATTTGAGCATCATCCTTTATTGCAGTGTCCTACCTTATTATATTTGAGCATCATCCTTATTGCATAGTGTCCTACCTTATTATATTTGAGCATTATCCTTATTGCATAGTGTCCTACCTTATTATATTTGAGCATCATCCCTTATTGCAAAGTGTCCTACCGTAGTATATTTGGGCATCATCCTTTGTTGCATATAGTGTCCAACCTGATTATATTTGGGTAACATCCATTACTGCATAGTATCCTACCTTATATCGGTGCATCCTTTATTGCATAATGTCCCTTTGCTGTGCATCGTGTTGTTATACAGCATCATCCTTTATTGCATACTGTATATTTTCTTTATTGTTCGACACTCAGGGTCAGTGGGGAAAAACTTTCTCTTCAAGGCAGACTGGGTCATGCATTATAGATGTATTTATGCTCCTTCTCTTTATTCTTTCCCATCCCTCGGTTGAACTTGATGGACAAGTGATCTTTTCAACCTTACAGTATAACCATTGTATACAGCGTAGCTTATTCTATAGTGTCCTCTTGAATTGTGTAGTGGCATTAATTATTGCACAGTATCCTCCCTTATTATAATTATTGATGCCACTACACAATTCAAGAGGACACTATAGAATTAGCTACGCTGTATACAATGGTTATATTGTAAGGTTGAAAAGAGATATTTCTGGGTGCACTCTGCTTTTGTTATCATTACCATCATCAGATGGAAATTAAGAATGTTCCATTATCCACCAAATCTAACTTATTAGTTATATAAAACTAAACGTTCTTTGTGACAAATGATTCTGTGCCCGAGCTGTGCAATGAATGTGAACAAATCATTTATAGGATGATGTGGTGAATCCAGCAGAGACTGATCTGTATTATGGGTCAGCGCGATGGGTGATGCTAACCAGTGCAGCACCCGCTTATCTCCCCATTACAGACAGCGACCAGCTCTGAACTCTGCCATCATTTCATCTGCTGACAGTTAGCAATGCAATCATTATAACAGCAAAACGGAGGATGTTTATCTCACCTGACGTATCATAGAAAGTTCTGATAACACAGATATATTCATACACAGGGCGGTATTATAGTAGTCAATATAACTAATACTGCTCCTATGTACAAGAATATAAGTACTATAATACAGTCATGGCCAAAAGTTTTGAGAATGACACAAATATTATATTTTCACATGATCTGCTGCCCTCTGGTTTTTATGTGTGTGTTTGACAGATGTTTTTATCACAGACAGAAATATAATTGCAAACATATGAGTAACAAAAGCTTATATTGACAGTTAGAATGAGTTAATGCAGCAAGTCAATATTTGCAGTGTTGACCCTTCTTCTTCAGGACCTCTGCAATTCTCCCTGGCATGCTCTCAATCAACTTCTGGACCAAATCCTGACTGATAGCAGTCCATTCTTGCACAATCAATGCTTTCATTTTGTCAGAATCTTTAGGTTTTTGTTTGTCCACCCATCTCTTGATGATTGACCACAAGTTCTCAATGGGATTAAGATCTGGGGAGTTTCCAGGCCATGGACCCAAAATCTCTATGTTTTGTTCCCTGAGCCATTTAGTTATCACCTTTGCTTTATGGCAAGGTGCTCCATCATGCTGGAAAAGGCATTGTTGATCGCCAAACTGCTCTTGGAGGGTTGGGAGAAGTTGCTCTTGGAGGACATTCTGGTACCATTCTTTATTCATGGCTGTGTTTTTAGGCAAGACTGTGAGAGAGCCGATTCCCTTGGCTGAGAAGCAACCCCACACATGAATGGTTTCAGGATGCTTAACAGTTGGCATGAGACAAGACTGGTGGTAGCGCTCACCTTGTCTTCTCCGAATGAGGCGTTTTCCTGATGTCCCAAACAATCGAAAAGGGGATTCATCAGAGAAAATAACTTTACCCAGTCCTCAGCAGTCCACTGCCTGTACCTTTTGCAGAATATCAGTCTGTCCATGATGTTTTTTCTGGAGAGAAGTGGCTTCTTTGCTGCCCTCCTTGAGACCAGGCCTTGCTCCAAGAGTCTCCGCCTCACAGTGCGTGCAGATGCACTCACACCTGCCTGCTGCCATTCCTGAGCAAGCTCTGCACTGCTGGTAGCCCGATCCCGCAGCTGAAACACTTTTAAGAGACGGTCCTGGTGCTTGCTGGTCTTTCTTGGGCGCCCTGGAGCCTTTTTGGCAACAATGGAACCTCTCTCCTTGAAGTTCTTGATGATGCGATAGATTGTTGACTGAGGTGCAATCTTTCTAGCTGCGATACTCTTCCCTGTAAGGCTGTGGTTCCACGGTCCGGAACCACAGCGCTTTGGACGGAGCGGAAATTCCGCTCCGTCTAAGCCCCGCCCCCTTTATGACGCGCGATCTTTCCGGAGGTGTTCAGGACACCTCCGGAAAGAACGCAGGGCTACATAGCCCTGTGTAATATTCTGTTGCGGCGACGCACCGTCGCCGCAATACGCGAGGACATGCTGCGGTCTAAAAAGACGCGCCGCATGTCCGTTTACGCAGGTTTGCCACCTGCGTATTGTTACGCATAGTGGAGACGGGATTTCTTTAAATCCCCTCCACTATGCTGTAACATCTGGACGCTGCGTGTTTGGCGCTGCGCCAGCGCACAGCGCCAAACACGCAGCGTTTCCTGACCGTGGAAACTCACCCTGAGGCCATTTTTGTGCATTGCAATGATGACTGCACGTGTTTCTTTAGAGATAACCATGGTTAACAGAAGAGAAACAATGATGCCAAGCACCAGCCTCCTTTTAAAGTGTCCAGTGGTCTCATTCTTACTTAATCATGACAGATTGATCTCCAGCCATGTCCTCATCAACACCCACACCTGTGTTAATGGAGCAATCACTGAAAAGAGGTTAGCTGGTCCTTTTAAGGCAGGGCTGCAATAATGTTGAAATGTGTTTTGGGGGATAAAGTTCATTTTCTAGCCAAATATTGACTTTGCAAGTAATTGCTGTTAAGCTGATCACTCTTTATAACATTCTGGAGTATATGCAAATTGCCATTAGAAAAAGTGAAGCAGTAGACTTTGTAAAAATTAATATTTGTGCCATTCTCAAAACTTTTGTCCATGACTGTACTGCCCCTATATATTCTTGTACATAAGGGCAGTATTATAGTAATTATATTCTTGTACCTAGGGAGCAGTATTATAGTAGTTATATTCTTGTAAATAGGGGACAGTACCATAATAGTTATGTTCTTGTACATAGGGGCAGTATTATTGTAGTTACGGTATATTCTCATACATATAGGCTGTATTATAGTAGTTATATTCTTG